>CM055120.1:111188104-111788104 GCA_029206835.1 Rana muscosa | reverse complement strand
AACGTCCCTGTCCATGCCTGCTGGACCATGAGTCAGCGGTAATATGCACCTTACCACTGACCGCCCTGTCCAGCAAGGCCAAGACATTGCCTTCCACATGCCTGTAGAGAGCCGGAATCGCCTTCCGTGAGAAAAAGTGGCGTTTGGGAATCTGCCACTGAGGAACTGCACATTCCACAAACTCACGGAAGGGGGCAGAGTCTACCAACAGCAGTTGAAGTGCTAGCAATTTAGCCAAGCTAGGATTCAACCGCTGGGCATGTGGATGTCATGGAGCAAACTTTATTCGGTGGTGCAGCAGCTGGGGCAGGGAAATTTGCCTGGTACAATCTGACATCGGTGTACCAATAGCAGATTGCCCGCAAGTACTTGGCTGTGACACACTTAATTCTACACCTTCATTACTCTCAGTGAAGGTTTCAGAGAGGACTGAAGGTATAGTGGGGTTGGAGATCCCAGCTGATGAGGAGCAAGGAGAGGTCCGCTTTGTTCTTTGGTGTGGGTCTTTTTTGTATGCTTGCCAACGGACTGCATGGCAGGTCGACATATGACTGGTCAAGCACGTGGTGCCCAAGCGGCTGATGTTTTGGCCACGCGAGATATGTTTCAGACATATATTGCAAATAGCAACAGTGCGATCTGCTGCACATGTCTCAAAAAAGGCCCACACCAAAGAAGTTTTGGAATAACGCGCAGAGACAGCAGCGCCCTGAACATGCGGAACACTGCGGTGTGATGCAGTCGGTTGGCTGCCCTTAAGCTGGCCCCTGGAGGGCATCCTGCCTCGTTGGAGATGTGCCTCCCCCTCCTCCTCCTCTCTCCTATCAGATACCGACGTGGAGTCAGTGACCTCATCATCCCCTCCCTCTTCATCACTGGAGCAAATCTGGCAGTATGCTGCAGCTGGGGGAACATGACTGCCAGATTGCTGTCCTTGTTGGGCACCCCCTCTCTCTGGGCTCACGTAACTGCCTTCCTCTAGCTGGGTACCATCATCGGAGCCTTCAAAACGTTGGGCATCCTCCTGGAGCATGTACCCAACACTGTGGTCAAACAGTTTGGGGGACTCCTCAGGAGGATATGGTGTGGCTAGGGAAGGAGTAACTGATGCCATTGAGCCGAGGGAAGTGGCCGCTTTGGCAGCTGCTTTGCCAGACAAAGTACCCTGAGCCTGGGTGAGAGAGGATGAGGAGGATGAAGACGGCTTGGTCATCCACTCTACAAAGTCTTGGGCATGTTGTGGCTCAACATGGCCAGCTGCCGAAAAGAAAGACAAGCGTGTCCCACGGCCACGTGCTGATAAGGATGCACAGTGTCCATGACCAGCACTGTTGCCTCTAGACAAAGAACCTGCTTGCCCTCTTTTATTGGCTCGTGACTGTCTGCCTCTCCTTGTTGGCCTTCCAGACATACTAATGGCCTGCAGTGAGATGTAGCTGGGATGTATATGTACTGATTATACTGCAGCTAGCAGAATCAACTGCCTGCCTGTGGTATTAATATGATCAGAACACCAGCAATTGTCTTCAGGTATTTTTAGGTGCACACTGTGCAAAAGACACAGTACACTAACTGTAAATACTGAAGCTGCTTGCCTGTGGTATTAATGCCGCAGTGAATTATGGACCGTGACACGCCACTCGAATTTGGCGTGAACGGCCCATAATGTTCGCAATTCGGCGAACAACCGAACAGGCGATGTTCAAGTCGAACATGGGTTCGACTCGAACTCGAAGCTCATCCCTACTGATTGACATAGAGCCCAATGAAAATAAAATAACACAAAACTTTAATAAGGATATAGTGTGACAAAAACAAAAAGAATATTTAATTAACTGTATAGGCATCATATGATTAACCACTTGTTTACTGGGCACTTAAACACCCCTCCTGCCCAGACCAATTTTCAGCTTTCAGTGCTGTCACACTTTGAATGACAATTACTCAGTCATGCAACACTGTACCCAAATGATTTTTCATACAAATAGAGCTTTCTTTTGGTGGTATTTGATCACCTCTGGGTTTTTTATTTTTTGCGCTATAAATGAAAAAAGACCGAAAATTTAGAAGAAAAACGATTTTTTCTTAGTTTCTGTGATAACATTTTGCAAATTATTAATTTTTCTTCATAAATTTTGGCCACAATTTATACTGCTACATATCTTTGATAAAAATAACCCCAAATTTTGGGAAATTATTTGGTCTGTGTGAAAGTTTTAGAGTCTACAAGCTATAGAGCAAATCATAAAAAAATTATCACATCTGATGTACTGGCGGCCTATCTCATTTCTTGAGACCCTAACAAGCCAGGAAAGTACAAATGCCCCCCAATAACCCCTTTTTGAAAAGTAGACATTCCAAGGTATTTAGTAAAAGGCATGGTGAGTTATTTGAAGTTGTAATTTTTTCCCACGATTCTTTGCAAAACTACGATTTGTTTTTTTTTTCCCCCAAAATTGTCATTGTAATAGCTTATTTCTCTCACTTGGCATGTACATACCACAAATGACACCCCAAAATACATTCTGCTACTCCTCCTGAGTATTACGATACCACATGTGGGGGACTTTTTTACTGCCTGGCCACATACAGAGGCCCAACATGCAGGGAGCACCATCAGGTGTTCTAGGAGCATAAATTACACATCTAACTAGTTGACTACCTATTACACTTTTGAAGGCCCTGGAGCACCAGGACAATGGAAACACCCACAAAATGACCCCATTTTGGAAAGCAAACACCCCAACGTATAATCTATGAGACATAATGAGTCTTTTGAACGGTTAATTTTTTTCCAGAAGTTTTTGGAATATGTGGAAAAAAAATGAAAAAGCATTTTTTTTACGCAAAGTTGTCCATTTATAAGATATTTCCAACACATAGCATGTACATAGCAAAAATGACACCCCAAAATACATTCTACTACTCCTCCTGAGTATGGCGATACACCATGTGTGGGACTTTTACACAGCCTGTCCACATACAGAGGACCTACATTGAAGTAGCACCTTCAGGCATTCTAGGCGCATAAATTACACATCTAATTTCTCAACCACCTATTATAGTTTTGAAGGCCCTGGAGCACCAGGACAATGGAAACACCCACAAAATGGCCCCATTTTGGAAAGCTAACACCCCAATGTATAATCTATGAGGCATAATGAGTCTTTTGAACGGTTCATTTTTTTCCAGAAGTATTTGGAAAATGTGGAAAAAAATGAAAACGCATTTTTTTTACACAAAGTTGTCAGTTCATAAGATATCTCCAACACATAGCATTTACATAGCAAAAATGACACCCCAAAATACATTCTGCTGCTACTCCTGAGTATGGCAATACCAAATGTGTGGGACTTTTACACAGCCTTTCCACATACAGAGGCCCAACATGCAAGGAACACCATCAGATGTTCTAGGGACACATAACATGCACATACCAAGAATTACACCCCAAAATACATTATGCTGAGCAAAGCGTAAACAAAAGATTACCTATGGTTTTAGTAGCGCAGTTCTACACAGCAGGATAGCACTGGTCCAGTCAGCAGGCAGGGACTTCGTCAGCAATGGCATACACAATTGTCCAGGCAGCAGGCAGGGATACTGTCCATAAACAGTCCTGGGTCAGTGCAGGCAGAAATATTGTCAGCAGTGCCAAAAATATTAGTCCTGGTAGTAGGCAGGTCCATTTGGTGTGGTCAGTTCATGCGACAGGCAGAGGCATGATGGTATAGGTCCTACAGGCAGCAGGCAGAAGTAGGGCCTTGTTCAGGACAGAATGGGGACAGGGGTAGAGGCTTCTCCCACCCAAATCTCTTTGAAGCCTCCGAGTCTCCAGACCCTAATCTAGGATGAGAAAACAAAAAAAAATAGTTTTCTTCATCCAGAAAAACTTTTCTGGAGCCCCTCACATATGTGAAACCCCTGTGTTGAATCCCACTAGTCCAGTAGCAGGGTACAAGATCAATCCAAGAAGCAGGCAAAAAGCATGGTCAAACAGTCCAAGGTCAGTTCCAGATCAGGCAGAGGTAGTACAGAATCGTTAGGCAGAAGCGTGGTCGAATAACAGTCCAGGGTCAGTTCCAGATCAGGCAGAGGTAGTACAGAATCGTTAGGCAGAAGCGTGGTCGAATAACATTCCAGAGTCAGTTCCAGATTAGGCAGAGGTAGTACAGAATCGTTAGGCAGAAGCGTGGTCGAATAACAGTCCAGGGTCAGTTCCAGATCAGGCAGAGGTAGTACAGAATCGTTAGGCAGAAGCGTGGTCGAATAACATTCCAGGGTCAGTTCCAGATTAGGCAGAGGTAGTACAGAATCGTTAGGCAGAAGCGTGGTCGAATAACAAGCCAGGGCAATTGGGGGGATGCAGCTGGGTGTCCTTCCCTTCGTACACTAGGAAGCCATACAGGTACCCTGTGACTCGGTCACAGAGTTTGTACACCTTCACCCCATAGCAGGCCCTTTTGCTGGGGATAAATTGCTTTATTTTAAGCCTGCCACTAAATTTAACAAGGGACTCATCCACACAGTGTTGGTCCGGGGTATATAACTGGGGGAATACTTCTGAAAAATAATTTAGTAAGGGCCGAATTTTGAAAAGCCTGTCATAATTTGGGTGATTTCAGGGAAGGCACTGGGTGTTATCGTTGAAGTGGAGACACCTCATGATCATGAGGTACCTGGTTCTGGGCATTACGTTGAAGAATATTGGCATGTGATAGATGGGGCGTTTGGACCAAAAGGAACAAAAAGTGTTTTTTGGGTTGAGTCCCATGCAAAATGTGAGGCCTAAAAAAACCTTCAACTCCACTCGAAGGGACGGGCATAATATGATGTAGGATTACTTGCAATAAATTGCTGGGCATATAGGTTGCACTGGGTGACAATGTTGGCTAGCATGTCCTCGGTAAAAATTAGATTGAAAAAATTGATTGGGGAAAAATTTCCGTGTTCACCTGGACTCCTGGCTGGGCAATGAAAGGGGGAATGTTGGCTTCTCCTGAATTAGGAGGAAGCCACAAGGGGTTCTGGAGGGCATAGGGAAGGCCGGCATGGGTCCTTGGCCTTTCTTGCTGAGGCACTGTGGTGCTGGTGGATGGCACTGCGGTGCTGGTGGATGGCACTGCGGTGCTGGTGGATGCTACTGCTGCCTCACCAGAGCGCCTTCTTTTGGCGGGCCGACTATCTTCCTCCTCTGAGGCTGTCTCTGTTCCACTACTGAAGACTGGCTCATAGTTTATGTCCGACTCAGAACCTGAATCGAAATCTGAAAAAGAGAGCTCCCCGTCGCTCTCAGGTGTGGAAAGAATTTGGTATGCCTCCTCGGCGGTAAAACACCTTTTTGACATCTTTTGGTTGCTGGCGGTGGTGATGCGACTTCACAGGTGTGTGGCGCAGATGGGCCCTGATTGATTGCACAGATGTGCACTAGTAAGGCGGCACAGATGGGCACTGAGGTGGCACAGATGGGTACTGAGGTGGCACAGATGGGTACTGAGGTGGCGCAGATGGGTACTGAGATGGTGGCACAGATGGGTACTGAGATGGTGGCACAGATGGGTACGGAGGTGGTGGAACAGATGTACACTGATGAGGCAGCACAGATGTGCACTTATTGATGGCAAAGATGGCACTGAGGCGGCACAGATGGCACTAATGAGGTGGCACAGATGGCACTATTGAGGCGGCACAGATGGCACTAATGATGCGGCACAGATGGCACTAATGAGGCGGCACAGATGAGGTGGCAGATGCGTATCCATGAGGTGGAACAGATGTGCACTGATTGCACAGGTGGGCACGGATGAGGTGGCACAGGTGGGCACGGATGAGGTGGCACAGGTGGGCACTGATGAGGTGGCACAGGTGGGCACTGATGAACACGTATTGCACAGATGTGCACTGATCACAGGTGGCACAGGTGGGACAGGTGGGTACAGGTGGCACAGGTGGCACAGATGGCACAGGTGGGCACAGTTGGCACAGGTGGGCACATGTGGGCACTGTGTTTTCACTGTGTTTTGACTGTGTTTTTTACTGGGCACTGATTGGGCACTGAAAGAAGCTGACACTCACACTCACACTGACAGATCGCTCTCCCTCCTCACACGCGGTGTCTGTGTGGGGAGGGAGAGCCGGCAATGAGAGATGATCTCATATGTTTACATTTGAGGTCATCTCTCATTGGGCTCCTCGATCGCGCTGTAAATAGCTGCTGTGATTGGCCCTTCAGGTAGTGGGTAGTGACGGTGAGTATGGCGGTAGGAGACAGAGGAGAGAATAAGGGGGCTGCGGCAAGGTCAGACGTGGTAAGACTTGCTGATGCTGATAAGTGGGAAGTTGGCATTTGAGGGACCGTTGGTGCACCTGAAGCAGTAGGTACGGTACAACATCAGTAAGGGTGAGTATGTAGAGAGGTTATCATTACTTCCCCTGAAAAAGTCATTGGGTTAGGGCAAGCCCGATGTATCCAAGAAGGCAGTTACAGTTTATCCTGCAGACATTTGTGCATTGGCTGCGGGCGCTCGCTATCGTGCCCAGCGTCATAGGTGAGTACAACCCGGGGCTTTGCTCGACATTGTTCTGTTATAGGTTATGCACTAAGGAGTGGTTTGACGGTTGCTCCAGTGGGTTAGAAACACACATCGGCCTTTGGATGCAATTTATGTCTTCGACGCAGGCTTTGCAGCAGTTTCTACAGGGGGGGACGCCCGCCTCTGGACTGCCGGCAAGAAAGAAGTGGGGGGTGTGCTGGCAATTTACCGAGGGCTACTGTAAGTTTGGGGGGTTCTGCGGCTTTTAGCATGTGGGCCCCCAGATGCGTAGGCACTTACCCCCCCCCCCGTCCCCGTCCCACTGTTTTAAAAAGAGAAGCGTGCTGGGAAGTTGGCTAGCAAGGGGGACAAATCCGGTGGAGGGATGCAGCCTTTTCCTAAATAGGGATCAGGATGGGGCGGCGGATAGGATGTGTGGCCTTGGCAGGGCCAGATTAAGAACATCATGGGCCTGGTGCTGAGTATTTTGGTGTGCCTTATATAAATAATAAATAAATATGCAAACAATTTTTTGTTATGTAGCGGGGTGCTATATTTAGGGGAAGTGTCTGAGTGGTAATTAGGCTCAGATACACTAATTGTTAGGTTTCATGCACCATTTTAGCTCGTGGAAGATAGCATTGGTGTACAGTTCCCTGTGGCCTACAGGTGGCGCTGTCGCCATAGGCCGGGAGAGGGTATAAAAGGGGCAGACATCTTCCGTCGTTCGTCGGTCCACGCCTAGGCACCTTCGGCCTGGGGGTGAGTGAGGGTCATCTCCGGGTGCCCTAGGCCCGGAGGCAGAGCTGCTGTTTCATCCCAGACACCTTCAGTCTGGGGTGAGGTACTATATTGAAGGCCCGGGGCCCAGAAACCTTCGGCTGGGGTCCGCTAGGGATCGAGGGCTCCCAGGGTGCCGCCTTGCGAGGGGACCCGTATCCAGGATTGAGGAGGCCAGGGAGGTGACCCCTTCTGAACACCCAGCGCAGAGTCGTGGTGACGGTGGGGGCCTCTGGTAACTCTCCGGAGGGATGTTTTTCTCCTTGACATGGGCCAGTACTGGATGTTCAGTACTGGCCCTATTCACCAGGTCAGTGGCAGTGACCAGTCCTACAAGTCAGTGGCAGTGACTTTTATTTTCACCCGGTCTGTGGCAGAGACCAACTTCACGATCTGTGGCAGAGATCGTGCGCCAAAACTGTTTGTGAACTCCTAAACAGTCATAGAAGTTAAATCAAGTTTGTGCCTGGACCTCCTCCCACCTAAGCTGTCCTGTGTCTCGTCCCAACCTGTCTGCTGTTAAAGAGACTATTTATTATCTGGGTGAAATAAATACAGAAGTTGGACTTTCAGTTGGTGTGGACAGTTACTTTACTGGGGAGAAATAAGGACTTGCTTCTGGTCAAGGCAGAAGTGAGATCAGCTCGGGAGGATTCAAACACAAGCCGCAGGCAGGCCCAAAAACGAACACCACTCAACCTCCCCATCCAGGAGGGTACGGGCTTGTGGTGCGGTGTGCCCCTTTCTTCCTGCGGAGGAGCCAAGTTAAATGCAGGTAAAGTCTGGGGTTGGTGCGCTACAGTTATAACAAATTAAATTAAAGAGAGAGAGGGAGGATGAGAAAGAGAGAGAGAGTGAGGATGAGAGAGGGGTGAGGGGTAAGGGAGGGAGGATGAGAGAGAAAGGGGGGATGAGAGAGAGAGGATGCGCATGAGAATACGTGGGAATAACATCAACGCAGCCCAGCCAAGGCAAGTGACCGAAGGCACAGAACCCAGAAGGAAGACCGGGTGAACATGGAAGCGCCCGGCACCCGCTGGATTGATCACAGCGCAGCACTGGAGGGCTCAGTCTGACAATTTATGTGTACCCTAATGTGCTAATATTCTGTGCATACTTGTACACAATGGCATAACCTACCTCAGGGCCTCCAAAAAGTAGTAATGTTAGCGAAGTTTACTACCGCTTTATTATCACAGGATCCCAGGAGCCTCTCATGGGGCCCCCTACTGACCCGGTGACCCTTGGGCAGTGCCTAAGTGCATAGTTGCCAACATTTCAAAAATATTTTTAAGGGACACTTTTTTTACAAGTGCTATATTTAGAGTAGCTGAGATCCCCTATGTTCCTCTATACATCACAGTAGTAATCACAAAATGAAATGAGTCCTAATAATGGGGCAGAACAAATATGAGGACTGAGAAGATTTCCTTTAGTTGAACTAACAAAGGTGTACCCATTCTAGAGCTGGTAACATTGAGGATATTCTGTATAATTTTAAAGAACAGTTTTTGTGGGTAAGAGGCATAGGAGAGGAGTATGGACGGTATAAAACTGGGAAGTATGTGCAGGTGATGGAGAGGAATGTGGAGGGTCTAACAGTGGGCACTATGTACAGGAGAGGAGAGTGGAGGGTATGGCAAAAGGCACTATGTACAAGGAGAGGAGTTTGAAGGGTATGAAAGTGGGCAGTATGTACAGGAGAGGAGTGTGGAGGGTATGATGGGGGCGGTATATACAGGAGAGGAATGTGGAGAGAAAGATAGTTGGCAGTATGTACAGGAGAGGAGTGTAAATTGTAAGGTTGTGTTACAGTATGTACAGGAGAGGAGTGTGGAGGGTAAGGTTGGGTTACAGTATGTACAGGAGAGGAGTGTACAGGGTATGACAGTGAGCAGTATGTACAGGAGAGGAGTGTGGAGGGTATCACAGCGAGCGGTATGTACAGGAGAGGAGTGTGGATGGTATGATAGTGGGCAGTATGTACAGGAGAGGAGTGTGGAGGGTATTATAGTGGGCAGTATGCACAGGAGAGGAGTGTGGAGGGTATGACAGCCGGCACTATGTACAATAGAGGAGTTTATGAATGTGGGCAGTATGTACAGGAGAGGAGTGTGGAGGGTATGACAGTGAGCAGTATGTACAGTAGAGGAGTGTAGACGGTATGATACTGAGCAGTATGTACATTAAATGAGTGTGGAGGGTAAGACAGTGAGCAGTATGTACAGAAGAAGAGTGTGGAGGGTATGACAGTGGGCAGTATGTACAGGAGAGGAGTGTGGAGGGTATAATAAATAGGCAGTATGTACAGGAGAGGAATGTGGAGGGTATGAGAGCGAGCAGTATGTACAGGAGAGGAGTATGGAGGGTATGACAGCCGGTACTATGTACAATAGAGGAGTTTATGAAAGTGGGCAGTATGTACAGGAGAGGAGTGTGGGCGGTATGATACTGAGCAGTATTTACATGAGATGAGTGTGGAGGGTAAGATAGTGAGCAGTATGTACAGAAGAAGAGTGGGGAGGATATGACAGTGGGCAGTATGTACAGGAAAGACGTGTGGATGGTATGACAGTGGGCACTATGTATAGAAGAGAAGTGTAGAGGGTATGACAGTGGGCACTATGTTTAGGAGAGAAGTGTGGAGGGTATGACAGTGAGCAGTATGTACAGGAGAGGAGTGTGGAGGGTATGATGGTGGGCACTATGTATAGGAGAGAGGTGTGGAGGGTATGACAGTGGGCACTATGTATAGGAGAGGAGTGTGGAGGGTATGACCGTGAGCAGTATGCACGGGACAGGAGTGTGGAGAGTATGACGGTGGGCACTATGTATAGGAGAGAATTGTGGAGGGTATGACAGTGGGCACTATGTATAGAAGAGGAGTGTGGAGGGTATGACAGTGAGCACTATGTATAGGAGAGGAGTGTGGAGGGTATGACAGTGAGCAGTATGTACAGGAGAGGAGTCTGGAGAGAATGACAGTGGGCACTATGTACGGGAGAGAAGTGTATGACAGCAGGAACTATGTACAGGGGAGGAGTGTGTAGGGTATGACAGCGGGCACTATGTATAGGAGAGAAGTGTGGAGGGTATGACAGAGAGCAGTATGTACAGGAGAGAAGTGTGGAGAGTATGTACAGGTGAGGAGGATGAAGGAGTCTGGGAAGGAAAAATTTAAAGGTTTGTGGAAGGATGTTTAGGGACTGCGTAGTGGTTAAGCGAGCCATACATGGATTGAAATTATGCCAATTAAGCAGAGACCAGCCATAGTAAATCTATGTATGGGCTAGCTGGTTTTACACAAGTCAATCTATTATCTGACTTGAGTACAACCAGCCTGTCAGGTTTTTCCCAAAACAATCAGTGCTGCCAGCTATAGTTAGCAACACTAATCATTGTATTCACTGGCAGAACACAATAACACTGCAGGAGTGATTCCCCCATCCACAGATTAGCAGGTGAGAGGGTGTGTGGGGACAGGCTGGGGAGAGATACTAGTCAGTGGCTGGGTAGGCACTGGCTAGTATCAGAGCCAGATACACACAGGTTACATACGCCACGATCATTAGAGCGAGAGCAATAATTCTACCACTAGACCTCCTCTGTAACTCTAAACATGTAACCTGTAAAAAAAATTAAAGCATTGCTTAGTATATAAAAAAAAATCAGGCTAGCTTTAGTGTTTTTTTTTCTTTATGAATGAAACAGTTTATTTCCAAAAAAAACACGTTTGAAAAATTGCTGCGCAAATACCGTGTAACATAAAAAGTTACAAAGACCACCATTTTATTCCATAGGGTGTCTGCTAAAACAATATATATAATGTTTGAGGGTTCTGAGTAATTTTCTAGCAAAAAACAAATGATGATTTTTACATGTAAGGGAGAAGTGTCAGAATTGGCCTGGGTGGTGAGGAGTTAATTACCATAAGTTATATACAAATAATTATTAGAAGCCCTGTGAGCTCCTCCTATCAGTCTGCTGCAGAGTGTGTCAGCTTGTATTTAAACCGTATCTCCGGAACCATAAATGAGAGTAGCCGAGCTACAATCCCCGAAGTCGATCTTTTTTTTTTGTTTGTTTTGGGCCAAATGGGCCTATCTTGAGGAAGGGGCCTGGAGCTGCAGCTCCAATAGCCCCTATGTTAATCCGGCCCTGG
Organism: Rana muscosa; assembly: GCA_029206835.1. NCBI lineage: Eukaryota > Metazoa > Chordata > Amphibia > Anura > Ranidae > Rana > Rana muscosa. The sequence goes on along the minus strand of CM055120.1, from coordinate 111,776,629 downwards.
GCCTCAGGGTTTTTTGTAGGGTTATAGGAAAAGTACCGACTATTGCGCGGAATTTGCGGTCGGTTCTACAGTATTTTCGGATACATTTGGACAGGAAGTGGCGCTGGGGCGCATGGGGGTGGGACGTTTTACGGTTAAGCCAGTGGGGGTTCGGTGGCTCACCGCTGGGGGGTGGTGCCTGAGAAAGCACCGAAGTTTTGACTTACGCACCACCTCTCATTTTCAAAAAGGGGGTCTGTTATTTGTTCCTAGACCCGAGGCTTGTACGGTGTCTTAAACTTACTTTGACGCAGCGGTTGGGTGGGTGAGGCGCTATGGACCCGGGGCACTTGCTTTCAGGACACCCGGACAGCTTTCGGCTGTTGGTGTGCAGTTGGTGGGATGGCTTTTGGGGATCAAGGTCTGCCCATGGGTCGCTCCATTTCTGCGCCATGTTCAAAGGGTTCAGTTCAATGGAATGTGTTGGTAGGGGTGTGTATGGCCTGGATTCCGTCATCCACTAGTTCAAAGATTTCCCGGGTAAGGGGACCTTCCTTCCTCTAATGTGCATGAGATTTTTGTCCACGTTGTAGCGCATGGAGGGTAAGTTTGGGGTCTGTTGGCAGCTGTTATGACTGAGGGCCCGTCTACGGAACTTAGTTTCTAGGCATCGTTTTTGACTCGGGAGACAGATAGGTTCGATTGCCGAGGGTCAAGGTAGAGAGTCTCAGGCGTGGGATTACGGGGAAGATGGGGTAGAGCTGGGTCCTGCTCCGGATGTTACAGGCTGGGTAGGCAAGGCAATTCACCTGTCAAATAAATTTCATGGGCTGGGGTTTTTATGCCGACGGCTGTCGGCAGTTACCGCTGGGGTGTTGTGCCTCAATACACGTCCTCAGCCTGGACAGGGAGCTTAGGGAAGATTTGAGAGTTTGGCACATGTTTGGGGAGGTACAACGGGTGATTGCTTTTGATGGCCGAACCGGTGAGTAAGGGATTTAAAGTTGGTCACAGAGGCGGCAGGGTCTACGTGTATGGGGCGTTCTGGCGAGGGCAATGGAGTGCTGAATCTTGACCTAGAGCCTGGGTTAAAGCGGGGTTTCCTTCGGTTCATGGTACTGTGGGAATTGTTTCCAGTGGTCCTGGCAATGAAGCTGTGGGGGGAGGCATGCAGGGACTGGCAGATTGTGTGGAACTGTGGCAACTCCGACTTTTCCGGAGCGTTGGGAGCTGTTAGGGTGGGGGAGTTCGGCCTATCCAGATGGGTTGCAATGGGATTGCTGGCCCAGGATGTGTATGTTTCGGGAGACTGGGTTGGGTTACGTTGGCACAGGTTTATAAAAAAAAAAAAGGGGGTTCAGACAGGAAAGGGGTGAGTGTTCAGCTGTAGATTTGGTTTTACCGCCACGGATTGCATGCAGGCCTGCCTCTTCTTCTCCTCCTCTTACTGCATCCTCCCTCTCCTCCTCGGCTGACTCCTCCTTTTCCGCTGCTACCGTCTCTTCCGATGCGCCGCCCAAGATCCCCAGAACCTATTCGACATGCCAGGTGAGACGTTGCCATGCTGTGCTGCGTCTGTTGTGTCTGGAAGCCAAGCGCCACACTGGCCCTGCACTCCTTTCATCTTTGCGTACACAGGCAGATCAGTGGCTAACACCGCTCAATTTGACAGTTGGTAAAGTGGTGTGTGACAATGGTGCCAATCTGCTAAGCGCGTTGAAACAGGGCAAAATTACACACGTGCCATGCATGGCACACGTCTTAAACTTGGTTGTGCAGCGATTCGTTGTCAAATACCCTGGGGTCCAGGACGTCTTGTGGCAGGCAAGGAAAATCTCGGCCCAATTCAGAAGATCTTACACGGAAATGGCTCGCCTTGCTGACATTCAGCAGCGACACAATCTGCCGGTCAGACGTCTTATTTGTGACTGCCCTACGCGATGGAACTCAAACTTGTATATGCTTGATAGGCTGCTCCAGCAGAAACGTGCAGTTAACGACTACCTGTACGAACTCTGCGGCAGAACAGGTTCTGGGGAGCTTGTTTTTTTTTCACCGTGCCAGTGGCTGCTCATGCGCGACGCATGCAGACTTCTGTGGCCATTTGATGAGATCAACAAACTGGTCAGTCGCAGCCATGGCGCCATCAGTGACATTGTACCTTACGCCTTCTTTATGGAGCGTGCATTGCGTCGTGTCATTGATCAAGCCGTCGAGGAGCAGGAGCAGGAAGATGAGGAAGTCGCAATGCTGGATGAATTCCCAGGGGGGCCACTTTATCTGAGACAAGTCAACAACAGGAGTCTGAAGAGGAGTCAGAGGAGGATGGTGCCGGGGCGGATGAGGAGGAGCAAAAAGAGCATGCTTTAAACCTTTCTGGGATCCCTGTTGTTGTCCGTGGATGGGGGGAGGAGAACGAGGACGACATTATCCTGGATGATGAGCAGGAGACAGACCACCACACCGCTTCCAGTTTATGGGGGCCTTCATGCTCCAGTGTTTTAATATGGACCCCTGTATAAAAAGCATAAAGGGCAAGGACCAGTACTGGGTGACAACGTACTTAGACCCCCGGTACAAACAAAAAATGCGGGAAATGTCACCATCATCACAGAGGGCTGTCAGAATGGAGCACTTCCAGGCCTTGCTTAGAGAAATGCTGCATTCTTCTTTTGCGTGCACTGGCAGAGGAATTTCCACTCCCAGAGAAACAGTTGCGGGTACCAATCCAACAGCGCCTGCAAGAAGAGGGCGGTTTGAAGATGTGTTAGTCACTTCTGATATGAGAGCATTCTTTCAGCCGACCCATCGACAGGTGTCACCCGGATCCAGCATCAGGGAAAGCCTAGACCAACAGGTGTCCGACTACATCGGGTTAACGGCCGATGTTGACGCTCTGAGAAGTGATGAACCCCTGGACTACTGGGTGGGCAGGCTTGACCTCTGGCCAGAGCTTGCACAATTTGCAATGGAACTGTTGGCTTGCCCCTCGTCCAGTGTCCTGTCCGAAAGGACATTCAGCGCAGCAGGGGGGATCGTGACCGATAAGCGCACTCACCTAGCTCACGACAGTGTTGACTACCTCACATTCATAAAAATGAATGAGGCATGGATCTCTGAGGAATTCAACACATGTGACCAGTAGACCATGTATATGCATAACTGTATAAACGATTTATATAATGTAGCACACGGACCTTTTTTCTACCTTTGGCTCACTTGTAGAAAAAAAGCACACCGTACTATATGCCCGTACCCTCCTGTTTGAAGAGGTTGAGCGGTGTCATATTTTTGGGTCCCGCAGCGAGTTGCTTCCTTCCACTGGTTCTCCCCTCTAGAGTTTAGAGGCAAGTCTTTACCTTTCCCAAAGAAGGCCAATGTCCACACCACGCTTCAACTCCAACACAAGTTTATTTTCCTTTTATGCTTCAGTAACCGGAGAGTTGAAAAGAGAAAGGGGTTAGCAGATAGAACTGATTCAGGCACACTCTTGGCTTCATAGCCACTCGGTCCCGAGTGGGTACAGCTCACCCAGATAGTCACCCAATGGCACTAGCAGCCGGCATGTAGCTCGAACAGTGACTTAGTCCCCTCCAAGGACAAAGTCAAGGAGATCCCTCCTTAGGTAGCAGCACTCCACAAAGGCAGTCTGCGGAGCAAGGAATCCTTCCCTCCGACAGGTCACCAGGCCTCTCCCGAGACAGCAATCTTTATCACTCGCCTCCTGTTATGGGACTGATCCTTCCCTGGCTTCCTCTTAGTCAGAACGGTCACCCTCACCTGGGCTCCCTGGGTTTCCTTTCTGGCTTTGTAGACCTAGTTAAAGGTACTGGGCCTACCTGGAACTCCGTAGCCTCGGGCTGAAGGTGCCCGAGACGAGACCCCACAGTCAATGCTCGTATCCCCCCTCGAGGGATACACTCCTACGGGTACAGGTCCCCGGGTATTCGTGCCCTGAACAATGGCATCTGCCCCTTTTGTACCCTCTTCCAGCATGCACAGCGGGTAGACCACGCCCACTGCACGGCTGCCGAGAGAGGACACCCAATAGCCACTCCATCACCTGTGGTTCAACCCTGGGTACAAGTGTCAACACCACCTATACACCTAAGAGGAACTGCACGCCAGGTGAAACAGCAGCAAGGCAGAGTCCAAACAATTAGAAGACCCGAGCCAACTATTGCTCAGGTCACCCCAAAATTTGGAAAACCCGCTACAATAACTTATAAAAAAAATACTTTTCCAATAGCAGGATCATCTCCTGCACCCCCTTCATAGCCTGGCCTTGCCTCTCCTCCATGGCCTTCATGCGCTCCTGAATTGATGAAATTTTGCAGATAAAAAAAGAATGCTTGTCGTTGTCGATTGCAGATTCGCTTAATACTTCTGGTATGTCAGTGTCCATGTTGTGGGACTATGTGTGCACAGCTAGTAAGTATTTTGTGGCTGCAAATATGACCTAGAGGTTTTTAATGTTCGCCTGCCATTAAAATGAATGGGACGCGCCGCGAACCTGCGGTTCGTGAACATTTGTGCGCGTTCGCGCGATCGCGTTCACGAACCGTCCCGTTAGATGTTCGTCCATCACTGAAAAATAGTAAAATACATATAAATGGAGCTATTAAGCAAATATATATGAAAAATGTGTAACAAACATCAGCCTTCCTATGCATACAATGACAAAATCGTGATGTACTGAATATTGCCCAAACAAAAATAGCAGTGCTGGAGTGCACTAAAAAATAGTGAGGTAGATAACTCAAAAAAGCAATACAAAACCAAGCAACAAGTGCCACCAAGTGCAAAGTATAAAACCTTGAACATTAAGTGAATTCACATGTGCTAAATAAGAAAATAATTTTGCTGAAAAAGGTCCTTAAATTCAATGCATTATGCATTTAAAAAGTCTTTGTGATAAAATCTGAAGACATCCTGTGAGAACGGAATCCAGAAGTGACAGCTAGCAATGTCCACCTTCACCAACTGCAAAAACAATCACCCAAACGTGCTCAAAGTGAGGCTGGCAGCTTACCAAAAGTAGTTGACCCTTTTAGTCAAAAAAGAGGTCAAATGCGCTTGTAGCAAGATATCACTTTCTGATATAGATGGAGATGATGTTACTGGAGTGAACCCCGGCCTCATGGAGGCTCGGATCAGGAGGATATGCAAATAAAAGGTGAAACGGCAAAAGCGTAATTCCGTTTAAAGAGCCAAAACATATACAAATAAAAACAAATGCCTGCTTACTTGAGGGGTGCCACAGACTCGGCACTGAGGCTGAATGGCATGGCCGTAAGTGGAAGGAGATGTCTCGAATGTAGATATGCTGGCGTGCCTTCCACCTGTGACAGCGGTGAGCCAGAGGGACTGGAAGTTACGTCTGTGCGTTACCTAGTACCGCCTCGACGTACGTTTTGTATGACATGTCTTCAGTAAGCAGGCATTTGGTTTTTTATTTGTATATGTTTTGAAGGGCTCTGTTTAAAAAGAAAACGCATGAAAATGGCACGATTAGAAACGTGGATGTCACGCTACGTACTTACCGAGGCCGAGATGCCGAGAGTGGTTCACCCTTGCACCCAAGCGCACTCCGCCCCCTGGAGGTGAGACAGGGAGAGGACAGCACGAGGGAGCACTGGCCACCAGCAGGTAGAGATGTCTTGCTGAAGAACCTAGCAGGGATGAGTCTGAAGAACAGGCCAGGAGACAAACACCAAGGGTAGACAGGGTCAAACAGCAACCAGTAGCAAGGCACAAGTCCGTTTAGGGGTTTAGCCGGAAGCACCAGTATAGTCAGGTTAGGCAAGAAGTCCAGGGTACAGGCAGAAGGTAGAGGGCTGGAGACAGGCAGCAGATCCGGGTCACAGGCCGAGGGTCAAGCACAAGGAGAGAGGTAGAAGTCCGTTTAGCAAGCCAAGGGGTCAGGTTCAGGAGAAGCAGAAGCGTAGTCAAATCCGGTCCGGGTCACAGCAGGAGAACTTTAACTTCTTTCAGGCACAAGAAACACAGTAAAGCTGACAAACCAGCAACCAGATAGTGTTACTGCGTCTGTTTAAATAGGCCCGCCTGTAGACCCATTGGCGAGCTATTGCGCACGCGCATTCGTCGTTGCGCCGGCGCGCGCACCCGAGCACGCCGAAGCGTCGTCCCGCCACGCACGCGCATGTGCCGATGCGCCGTTTTGCCGCGCATGCGCACTGAGCGCAGATTGGTGACAACAGACGGGGAATCTCCCTGACAGTGCCCCCCCCCGAGGGGCGGACTCCGGACGCCCAGACTGGCCATTAATTCCGGATGTTCTTGGTGAAAGGCTCGTATTAGGCGAGGAGCATGCAAGTTCCTGGATGGTTCCCAGGAGTTGTCCTCCGGGGGGTACCCCCTCCATTTAACCAAGTACTGTAACTGTCTGCCTCTTTTCCTACAGCCCAGGATGGACTCCATCTCAAATTCTTTTTCCCCATCTACTTCAACTGGTGGTGGAGGAGGTTCATCTCTTCCAGGAAAGGCGTTGGGAATGACGGGTTTTAATAAAGATGAGTGGAACACTGGGTGAATCCTATAGGAATCAGGTAATGCCAGTTCAAAAGCCACAGGATTAATAGCTCGTTTGATCTTGAAGGGCCCGATAAATCTAGGGCCGAGCTTTCGAGAGGGAATAGGCAATCTGAGGTTGGCGGCGGAAAGCCAAACTTTTTCCCCGACTTTGAACGCCGGGTTCTCCTTCCTTCCCCGGTCATAAAATTTCTTGTAGGATCCTTGGGCATTCCGCATCATCTCCTGGAGTCTTTGGAAATTCGCCTGGACAGAAGCCACTCGGTCCTGGACCGCGGGAACAGGGCTCTCGGGGATGTTTTCAGGGAGAAAGGAGGGATGAAAACCGTAATTGGCCCAAAAGGGGGTTTGATTGATAGCAGAATGCATTGAATTGTTATAGGCAAACTCTGCGTAAGGAAGTAGAGATGCCCAGTCATCCTGGGAAGCAGAGCAGAAACAACGGAGGTATTGCTCCAGGGTCTGGTTGGTTCTTTCCGTCTGGCCATTGCTTTGGGGGTGGTACGCTGACGAGAGGCAGGTTTTGACTTCTAGTGACTTACAGAGTTCCTTCCAGAATTTTGAAGTGAACTGGACCCCTCTGTCGGAGGTGATACTCTTTGGTATTCCATGAAGCCTGGTTATCTCCTTAAAAAAGATTTGAGCGGTATCCATGGCTGAAGGTGTCCCAATCATCGGTAAAAAGTGAGCCATTTTTGAGAGGCGGTCCACAACGACCAGAATCGTGGTAAACCCTCCAGAGGAAGGCAAGTCCACGATAAAGTCCATGGACACGTCCGCCCAAGGGCGCTCAGGAATGGGCAAGGGTTTGAGCAGGCCCCAACTCTTGGTGTCTGTCCCCTTGTTACGCTGACACTGAGTGCAGGAAGCGACATAAGACTTGCAATCTTGCCTCCAGCCCGGCCACCAGAAGGAGCGGGAGACAAGTTCCGACGATTTACGTGCTCCGAAGTGACCTGCCAGTTTGAGATCGTGGAAGGTCCTCAAGACCAGCGGTCTTGTTTCCAGAGGGACGAAAATCTTGTCCTGGGACCAGAATAGGCCGTCCCGCTTCTCCAGGGAGGTAGTAACCGGATCAGAGCAGAGCCCGGAAGCGATTTTAATAGAGGTGAGTAGATCGGCCCGGGGAATCAACAGAAAGTTCTGAGCTGACAGGATGGTGCCCGGTTGGGCCGACTGAGGGGTTTCCGGAAACATCCTGGATAGCGCATCCGCCTTCCCATTCTTGGAGCCGGGTCTATAGGAAATGTGAAAGTTGAACCGGGTGAAGAAAAGGGCCCAACGGGCCTGCCTGGGGCGTAGACGTTGAGCTGTTCTTAAGTACTCTAGATTTTTATGATCTGTGAAGATCATGATGGGGTGTACCGCCCCCTCCAGAAGGTATCGCCATTCCTCCAGTGCGAATTTTATGGCCAGTAATTCCCGGTCCCCTACATCATAGTTTCGCTCCGGGGGAGTCAACTTTTTAGAAGCAAAGGCTACTGGATACAGGAGAGCCTTGGGGCCTCGTCTTTGAGAGAGGATGGCTCCGATGGCTGTCTCAGAGGCGTCCACTTCCAGGGTGAACGGCAGTAGAGGATCCGGGTGCTGAAGTACTGGTGCTGAAGTGAAGACATCCTTGAGGCGAGAGAAGGCCTCCTGAGCTTCTGGAGACCAGTGAAAACGGTTATTTTGCCGGGTAAGTTGGGTTATTGGGGCCACAATGGAGGAAAAGCCCACGATGAATCTCCTATAGAAGTTGGCGAAGCCTATAAACCGCTGTACCCCCTTCTTGTCGGTTGGGGCTGGCCAGTCCTGAATGGCCTTCACCTTCTGCGGGTCCATTGCGACCCCATCGATGGAAATGATAAAGCCGAGGAACTGTACGGTGGTCTTTTCGAACTCGCATTTCTCAGCTTTGAGGTAGAGTTTGTGCTTCCGAAGGATGGTGAGGACCTTCATGACATGAGCCCGGTGGAGTTCGATGTTGGTGGAAAAGATGAGGATATCGTCCAGGTACACTACTAAGAAGTCATCAAGGTGCTGTCTGAAAATGTCGTTGACTAGGTGTTGGAAGGTGGCTGGAGCATTACAAAGACCGAACGGCATGACCGAATACTCAAAGTGTCCGAAACGAGATCTGAAGGCGGTTTTCCACTCGTCTCCGGCCCTGATTCTGATAAGATTGTAGGCCCCCCGTAGATCCAATTTGGAAAAGACCCGAGCAGATCGGAAGCGCTGAAATAGCTCCGGAATAAGGGGTAGTGGGTACCTGTTCTTAATGGTTATCTTGTTTAGGTCCCGGTAATCGATACAGGGTCTTAAGGACCCGTCTTTCTTTTCCACAAAGAAGATTCCTGCACCGGCTGGAGAGGAGGAAGGGCGAATAAATCTCTTCTGGAGGTTTTCATCAATATAAGCCTTGAGGGCTTTCAACTCGGTTTCGGACAAAGGAAAGATACGTCCGAACGGAATTTTGGAGCCCGGCAAGAGATCGATAGGGCAATCATAGGGCCGATGAGGTGGTAGACGGTCGGCTTGCTGCTTATCGAACACGTCCCGGAATTCTAGATAGATGGAAGGAACATGCTGTAGGTTGTCCGGCTTGGCAATCATGGAAGCGCAGACCGTAGAGGCGGAGGCAAGACAGTTCTGGGAACAATAGGAGGAGGTGAAGCTAACCTCTTTCTTCACCCAATTTATGAGGGGCTCGTGTGCCTGTAGCCAGGGAAGACCCAGGATGATGGGGAACATCGGGGAAGGTATGAGGTCTAACCGGAGAAGTTCTTGATGACCCGAGTCAGAGATGGCAAGGATAGGTTTGGTTTCCTGCGTGATCAGCCCTGAACGGGGCAAGGACCCATCCGCCAGGTGGATCTGAAGGCAGTGGTCCTTAGGTTGAGTGGGGACATGGAATCTTGAGGCTAAGGCAGAGTCCAGGAAGCAGCTGCAGGCTCCAGAATCAATAATTGCCGGGAGGCGGATTGCCCCTTCCGGCAGCTGTAGAGACACAAAGAGAATGACATAAGACTGAGGGTTGTCAAAGAGTTGATAGTTTAAAGTGTCTTTAGAGATAGACTTACTAGGTCTTACGGGGCAGTTGAGGAGGAAGTGGCCGGCACCCCCGCAATATAGGCACAGATTGGCCTGGCGCCTTCGCTGTTTTTCCTCAGGAGTCAGGGGAGCCCGAACCAACCCGAGCTGCATGGGTTCTGGCTCAGGAAGAGGTGTAACTGCAGGCGCAGAGGTTGGTGGGTAGTGAGGTACAGTCCTGGCTGGAGGCCAGTTGGGACGAGGAGATTGAAATCGCTCTGCCCGTCGTTCACGAAGACGCCTATCGAGTTGTATGGCGGATTGGATCAGGTTCTCCAAGGTAGTGGGGGTTTCGATCCTGGCCAGCTCGTCCTTGAGAGTCTCAGATAGTCCCTGGCGGTACTGGTATCTGAGGGCCGCCTCATTCCATTTGGTGTCGGCGGACCATTTCCTAAATTCCGACGTATAGTCTTCCACCGGCCTTCTCCCCTGAGTTAGGTTATGGAGGACGGACTCGGCCGTGGCTGATCGCTGGGGATCATCGTATAATTGAGCCATATGTTCAAAAAATGTCTCTACTGAGTCCAATATGGGGCTTTGTTGCTCCATCAGGCCATGGGCCCAGGCTTGAGGGTCATCCGTTAAGAGAGAGATGATAAACCCCACCTTTACTGCTTCCGAAGAGAAGGTCCTTGGTTGGAGGGCAAGGTAGAGGGAGCAGGCGTTTTTAAAGGCCCGGTATTTTTTGCGGACACCCGAAAAACGTTCCGGAATAGGGACCCTGGGTTCAGGGGTGGCCATCACTACTGTAGAACTCGTAGGTACTTGGGAGTTGGTGGCGGTGTTGGCAGAGGTGGCAGCTGTGGGGCCTGGCCCTAGGAGACCGGTGAGCTGTTGAAGACGGCCATCAATCTGGGTATATCCCTCTTGGAGTCTTTGGACAGTGTCTGTTAGGGTGGAGACCTGCTGGCAGAGGGTGTCAAATGGGGAACGCACTCTGTCGGCCTCAGACATCTGGCTGGTTTGTACTGTCACGCTACGTACTTACCGAGGCCGAGATGCCGAGAGTGGTTCACCCTTGCACCCAAGCGCACTCCGCCCCCTGGAGGTGAGACAGGGAGAGGACAGCACGAGGGAGCACTGGCCACCAGCAGGTAGAGATGTCTTGCTGAAGAACCTAGCAGGGATGAGTCTGAAGAACAGGCCAGGAGACAAACACCAAGGGTAGACAGGGTCAAACAGCAACCAGTAGCAAGGCACAAGTCCGTTTAAGGGTTTAGCCGGAAGCACCAGTATAGTCAGGTTAGGCAAGAAGTCCAGGGTACAGGCAGAAGGTAGAGGGCTGGAGACAGGCAGCAGATCCGGGTCACAGGCCGAGGGTCAAGCACAAGGAGAGAGGTAGAAGTCCGTTTAGCAAGCCAAGGGGTCAGGTTCAGGAGAAGCAGAAGCGTAGTCAAATCCGGTCCGGGTCACAGCAGGAGAACTTTAACTTCTTTCAGGCACAAGAAACACAGTAAAGCTGACAAACCAGCAACCAGATAGTGTTACTGCGTCTGTTTAAATAGGCCCGCCTGTAGACCCATTGGCGAGCTATTGCGCACGCGCATTCGTCGTTGCGCCGGCGCGCGCACCCGAGCACGCCGAAGCGTCGTCCCGCCACGCACGCGCATGTGCCGATGCGCCGTTTTGCCGCGCATGCGCACTGAGCGCAGATTGGTGACAACAGACGGGGAATCTCCCTGACAGTGGATCAATGAGCTGCAAGTACAACTCAAACCCATTAAGGATTCACAACAGGTCATTGACTTTAATACGCGTGTTGGGAAGCTGAAATCTCTACACATCTGTTTTTACAACCAAGAACAGATGGCACTTGCCATCCCCAAAGTTTGCATAGTAAAGAAAGGCTTGTCTCGAGGCCCCCTGGTGTGGTGGAAGCTTCAAAGAATTTAATGATGATACTCTACAAGCAAGCTGAAAGAGGGACGGCCCTGTGAACAATCATTGGACCAGAAGGCAATGGGGGAGGTCTGAATGGTGACTGCTTGGTAAAAGAAGGGTTGTTACACAGAATTCTGCCTATTTGACTGCAAGCTCTCTGATCTAGGATCTGGCTGAGATCACATGCATCTCTGAAGGCTTAATAGCAGCCTGTTGGTTCGGGCCTAAGACATGTGACCTACAGAGGCCTAGCCTTCTATTATATCCAGGAACTCAGCCAGCAGAACCTTAGCAAGAGGAGTGTTGAGTATGCTTCATATTATTGTTGGTTGTTGTATACTGTAACTGATATCTGTTGTATATATGTATATATATATATGTTTCCTATTTTAGAGGAATAAATGTAAGATGACTTGATTATGAAGCAGCTGTGTTTGTCTTTATACTATATAGTGCATCATCAGGCCTAACATGCTCTGATAGGTTAGACTAGCAAACAAGGGACTATACAATTAATACAAAGATGCAATAGTTATAGATTATGGATTAATATATATAATATTGCATAGTTTCTAATATTTGGCACCCCAGATGGGACAGATATATGTCATTGGCTCTGGCATGCACACAGGGGCAGGCGGAGTTATCGACCAGCATCAAGCTGATCGACCGTATCTCCACATGAGGGGCAGTGGCCTGATGAGTTAGCATCACCACTCAGTAAGACTTTGCCAAAACACAGCGCTTACACTAATCCAAAGTGGTGATCGAATGCCTGGATGGGCTGTACGGGTTTGGATTGTAAAAGGTTTTGTGCTGTATGACAGAAGTGCAGACTCGGTCTGTATATTTTGTGGCATCAATGGGCTTGCTGACTGGGGATTCTATCTTGTTGCATTGGTGGCTAATTGACTCACATGTGATCATAGAATACGGAAGCTGGGGGCAGGTTGATATTTCCCTCTGTCGGAAGCATGTCCTTTGCATACCAGGTCAATACACGGTACTGTGTTCTGGATGGAGAGATCATTGCTGGGAAGGAAGCACCTGGGTATTATTTAGGACATAGACAAGTTTGTTTCTTTGTCCTAGAGGATACCGATGTAGCGTTAGTCATGGAACTAGGGTATTTCTTGAACCTAACAGTAGGTAGGGGTGCAGGAGATTCCCTGGGCATGGTCACTGAAATCCAGACACAGAGATTAAATTTTGTGGGTTGTGTTATTGTTGGAAATTTATATGTGTTGTTAGACTAAAAACTTGTATGGGAAGCTCTCCCGCTGATCTATGCAAGCTGAGGGACAAAATGACTGTAGGGTCTCTTCGTATAAATTAGAGACTTTGCTGCCAATTTAGATCCCTGAGGTACCGCAGACAGGCCAAGTTGCGGTAAGAAAGACCACTGTAACCAAGCCTGCCCAATCCCGACCCATATCTACAATAAAGAGTTATAGGAGGTTGGGAGCGGGAGGCGTAAATGGATGGATCATATATATACATATGTTATGATAATGTGTTGATTTATGTCATGGTATAGTGTGATAAAATATATATATTAGGCTAGTAATATGGCCAAGTAAGGTCCTCCTCAAAGCTATGTAGCTGAAAGCTAGTTGAGTTGTTGCTCTGAGGGTGTGCGAGTGAATGGTGAATGAATGGACACCCCTTGCCGGTACTATACCCCTTCATGAAGATGTCAAGAAGAAGAAGATACAGAACGGTGACAGGGAAGCTGTCACGGAAGATGGATGTTGGTGTGTCACCCAGTAGCAAAGCGGCACGTGTGGGGAAACATAGCACGTTAAGACCGTTATGGACTGTTCTATAGGAGCTGGTTCTGAAGCCTATGTTAAGAGGGGCAACACGGTAAAACCATTATGGACTGTTCCAGAGATACTGGTTCTGAAGCACATGTTGGAAGACCATTATGGACTGTTCTATAGGAGCTGGTTCTGAAGCCTATGTTAAGAGAGGCAACACGGTAAAACCATTATGGACTGTTCCAGAGATACTGGTTCTGAAGCACATGTTGGAAGACAGTTATGGACTGTTCCATAGGAGCTGTTTCTGAGGTGCATGTTGGAAAACGCAATACGTTGGGACAGTTAAAGTCTGGTCCATAGGTACTGGTTCGGAAACACATGGTGGGCGTTAGGACCATATGGACTGTTCAATGGGAGCCATGTCTGGAGTAGGGTGATATGCGCCCTATTAGGCGCAAAGCGGCATATGTTGGGAAGCTGAAATCTCTACACATCTGTTTTTACAACCAAGAACAGATGGCACTTGCCATCCCCAAAGTTTGCATAGTAAAGAAAGGCTTGTCTCGAGGCCCCCTGGTGTGGTGGAAGCTTCAAAGAATTTAATGATGATACTCTACAAGCAAGCTGAAAGAGGGACGGCCCTGTGAACAATCATTGGACCAGAAGGCAATGGGGGAGGTCTGAATGGTGACTGCTTGGTAAAAGAAGGGTTGTTACACAGAATTCTGCCTATTTGACTGCAAGCTCTCTGATCTAGGATCTGGCTGAGATCACATGCATCTCTGAAGGCTTAATAGCAGCCTGTTGGTTCGGGCCTAAGACATGTGACCTACAGAGGCCTAGCCTTCTATTATATCCAGGAACTCAGCCAGCAGAACCTTAGCAAGAGGAGTGTTGAGTATGCTTCATATTATTGTTGGTTGTTGTATACTGTAACTGATATCTGTTGTATATATATATATATATATATATATATGTTTCCTATTTTAGAGGAATAAATGTAAGATGACTTGATTACGAAGCAGCTGCGTTTGTCTTTATACTATATAGTGCATCATCAGGCCTAACATGCTCTGATAGGTTAGACTAGCAAACAAGGGACTATGCAATTAATACAAAGATGCAATAGTTATAGATTATGGATTAATATATATAATATTGCATAGTTTCTAATAACGCGTATAAAAAAGAAATTGGAAAAAGTGGATAAAGATACACAGAGAAAGAAAATGAAGAAATTTCATAGAGATATGGGAGATTTTTGCTCCAACTCGATTTATCTGTGGCAACAATTGAAGGGACATATCTGTTGTAGACAGGAACTTGATACTGATTATTATAGGAGGAATGTTGTTGAGGCTCCTCTTGATGGTCTTCCTCTCCCATATTTCATATCATTCCTAATGGGAGTGGACTGTTCCTCTGGTGGATAAATGGGTCCTTCGATTCTCTGATGGTCTCTTGTGGGGGGATCCTGGGAATTAGGATGCTGTGGTCTCCCCATGGTGCTTTCCACCTGTGCCACTTCCATATTCAGATCACTCACAACCGGGCCCTTCAATTGTTGCCACAGATAAATCGAGTTGGAGCGAAAATCGCCCATATCTCTATGAAATGTCTTCATTTTCTTTCTCTGTGTATCTTTATCCACTTTTTCCAAGTTCTTTTTTATACGTGTATTAAAGTCAATGACCTGTTGTGAATCCTTAATGGGTTTGAGTTGTACTTGCAGCTCATTGATCCTCGTTTCTAATCGTGCCATTTCTATGTGTTTTCTTTTTAAACAGCTGCTTAGTGTTTTAGAATATTTTGGAAAATATTTTATTACTGCTGTATCTTTGTACATGCTGCTTAGGGTTCTGTGGGATTGATTTGGCGCTGAGTGGGTGTTCTGTAGGCCATTTGTACACCCCTCTTTCAACACAGGAGAAATACTTACTTTATGCAAAACATTTTTTGATCTTCCTGTACTGCTCCGGCTCCCTCAGCTTCAGGTCAGACCACCTTTTTCTCAGCTGCTCCTTGGATCTCTGAACCCCAAATTTCTGGTACAGACTCCTCACCACTTTGCTGATTATTTTGGCCTTTCTGAGATTAGGGTTGGTGTACGGCCCATGTTTCCCATCATAATCTCTACTCTGCAAAATCTCCACCATCTCCGCCATTTCTGCAAAGGACATATTACTGGCCTTGTATCTACTCCTGGATCGGGACTTTTTTTGGCTCCGGGCTTTTCTCGTCGGTACTTAAAATAACATGCACCTGCTGTGTCTCCGCCATGTGGTCTCCCACTGCGTGCCGAAGGAGAAGGGGCGGGGAATATACTATAAAGAACGTCAGGGGCGGGCGGAGTTTCACGCATGTGCAGTGCATATAATGCTAACACGCATGTGTCGTAACTACATTCTGTGTGCGGAGGAAAGAGGACCGGAAGTACCGAATGTCATAAACAAAGATAAAATTTAAACTTGGGGCATCAGTGGCCTATACTGCTTCATGATTAAGGCCTATATTGGGATAAGATTAGGACAGTTTAGGCTGACCTAGTGTTTTTGTCTTGTGTTTTATCTTGCAGAAAATATGCAGAAGTTTAAAGACCCTGTAATCATGTCTGCTTTCATAGACAAGTACAGGGGGATGCGGAATTTGTGGAAGCTAAAGCATAATTTATACCATAACCACAACGTACGGACAGAGGGCAACAATGGACAAATTGGTTGAATTTATGCAGACAATGATCCCCGAGGCTGACTATGAGATGGTGAATAAAAAAGTAAATAACTTGAGGAACATGTACAGGAAGGAGTACAAGAAAATCCTTCTATCACAGAGGTCAGGAGCAGCAGCAAACAAAGTGCATGTCCCCAAGCTGTGGTACTACAAGAAATTGTGATTTCTGGACAACCAGCTTGAAGTCAGGGAATCACTTTCAAGCCTTCCCTCCAGCCTTCCCTCCACCCCAGCAGAGGATGACAAGGAGCTACCTGACCTGGAAGACCAGGATCTGAATATCTATAGCCAGGTATAGTATTTTTCTAAATATTTATTGTACTATAATTATTGTTGGGAACTAGATGTTATTATTAACAAATTAAGGATTAATCACAAAGTAATTTACATATCAATAGACAGTAGTGGCCAGAAATGATTGGGACAAGAATGAAAACTGCAGGGGTCAGAATGATAGTCTTTTCTATTTATTATCATTCAATTTGCAACAGTCATGAGCTGAAAATTGTGTGTGATAGATGAACCAAAAACTAAATGTCCCTTTTTTATACACAGGATGACCTCAGCTAGGACGAGGCTCTGGAGTGTGGCAGCCAGGAGGAGACAGGGGTGAGTGGCAGCCAGGAAGAGGCAGGGGTGAGTGGCAGGCAGGAGGTGGCCGGGCCCAGTGGCAGCCAGCAGGTGCCCGGGCCCAGTGGCAGCCAGCAGGTGCCCAGGCCCAGTGGCAGCACCCAGTCACAGGTGCATGCCCTCCGCATTAGATCAAAAAGGCCCAGGAAGGTGTGTCAGGCAGAGGAGGAATCCCTGAGGCTCATGAGGCAAGCAAAATCATGAGAGCCCCCACCAACCCTGAAGAAGCCTATGGCTGTTATCTGGCCAGTAGTCTACAGACAGTGGAGGAGGGCCCACGCCTCCTTTGTGAGGGGCTTTTTTCTATGGTCCTTCAGAAGGTGCGAGGGGCCAGCTGACAGAGACCACCCATCTGTGTGATCTCAGCCATCCTTCTCCTCCTCCTCCTGCCACAATTCCACCACCAGAGCCACAGCTTGCAAGGAGGCGTGGAGGGAGCCGTGGAGGGAACACTGCAGGGAGGTGTGGAGGGAATGCTGCAGAGAGGCATGGAAGAAACGCTGCAGGGAGAACCAGAAAGTAATTCCCTGGCTTCAGTCTGGTCTGACAGAAGACGCAGTCTGTTGTAGTACCACAGCTTGGGTACATATGTGTCTTCTGCTGCTGCTCCTGATTTCTGTGATTTGGGGACCAGATTGTGCTCCCAACTGTATGTGCTTCTCAAGTTATTTATTTTTTTTCAACACACTTGATGTCTGCCCTGGGGTCCAAAGGCTGCGCAAATTCGACCAATTTCTCCATTGTTGCATTTTCTCTTTATTTTGTTACCAGAATAAATGGATATTTGATTTACTTTAAATACTTGCCTATGTGTTTTTTTTAAAAAGGACAGTTTGGTTGTGAGTAGGCAGGTAATTTCATAAATAGAATGTGTAATTAAAAAGGGACACCAACACCAACCTCCTTAAGGTAACAAAAGACAAGATAATAATGTTATTGTGGTAACTTGACCATAAAATAAAAATGGAGATCACAAGAAAATATTCAAACCGCACAAAAAAAATAAATAGGAGATCTTGATTCAAATCACCAAAAAAAAAATTTTTTTTTGTTTTGAGATCTGCCTTTAAAATCAAATACGAATATTCATGAGATCACAAGAAACAATAAAGAAACAGGTTGGTCAGAACTCTGTGTGAATATCAGCAGCAAAAAAATAACATTATTCTAGCATATTGCCGCGTACACGCGACTGTTTTTAATGACAGGAAAAATGCAATTTTTTAAAATGGTCATTAAAAATGATCGTGTGTGGGCTTCAGAGCATTTTTCACGACGTGAAAAATGGCCATGAAAAAATTGGAACATGCTCTAATTTTTCTCGTCGTTTTTCATGTCGTCGTTTTTCTCGTCATGAAAAACGGGCGTGTGTAGGCTTTAACGACGTGAAAAAAAATGCGCATGCTCAGAATCAAGTATGAGACGGGAGCGCTCGTTCTGGTAAAACTAGCGTTCGTAATGGAGATAGCACATTTGTCACGCTGTAACGGACTGAAAAGTACGAGGCTGAAAAGCGCGAATCGTCTCTCAACAAACTTTACTAACATGAAGGGTGGCGCCATCCGAATGGAACTTCCCCTTTATAGTGCCGTCGTACGTGTTGTACAGCACCGCGCTTTACTCAAGCATTTTTTTCCACGATAGTGTGTAGGCAAGGCAGGCTTGAGAAGAATCACGTCGAGAAAAATGCCGTTTTATTCAATGACATTAAAATGTCGTGTGTACGCGGCATTAGAAAGAAGAAAAGAATGCGCTACATTAAACGATGCAATATTTTGAAGCATGACACATGTGTTATCTCCATTACAAGCGCTAGTTTTACCAGAATGAGCGCCCTCGTCTCCTAACTTATTCTGAACATGCATGTTTTTTTTCTCCGTCGGCGTTCCACACAGACGATCGGAATTTCCGATAGGAATTTTTTCCATCTGAAAAAAATAAAACATATTCTATTTCTAAACTCCGACTGAAAAAAGTCAGATGGGGCCCACACACTGTCGGAATATCCGATGAAAAAATTCCGTTGAACTTTTTTCATTGGAAATTCCGATCGTGTGTACAAGGCATAACACTATGGGGAGGGAAAATGGCTAATTGGGCCCAATTTGGACATTTTCACCTAGGGGTGTACTCACTTTTTAGTTGGCAGCGGTTTTTACATTAATGGCTATGTGTTGAGTTATTTTGAGGGGCCAGATACAAACTGTACACTCACTACTTTACGTTGTAGCAAAGTGTAATTTCTCTAGTGTTTTCACATGAAAATATATAATAAAATATTTACAAAAATGTGAGGGGTTTACTCACTTTTGTGAGATACTGTATCTTGGTTCACACCAGGAAGATTCACCTGCAGTGAATATGTAGTGAATGCCACATTCATATTATAAATATGCCCATATGGCTCAGTTTTTTGATGCTCTGCTGATGATTTAGATACAATTCTTCTTTGCACATTACCAGCATTAAAATGCCTAATTAAACAACTACACAAAACAAAACAAGAACATGGCAGAATAAACATAGGTTTCATTGGGTAGCAAGACAATGATTCTTGTGATTCTAACCAAATGTGGAGTATTGCCTCTAGTGTTTATTTTGTAGGATATACAGGTCCTTCTCAAAAAATTAGCATATTGTGATAAAGTTCATTATTTTCTGTAATGTACTGATAAACATTAGACTTTCATATATTTTAGATTCATTACACACAACTGAAGTAGTTCAAGCCTTTTCTTGTTTTAATATTGATGATTTTGGCATACAGCTCATGACAACCCAAAATTCCTATCTCAAAAAATTAGCATATCATGAAAAGGTTCTCTAAACGAGCTATTAACCTAATCATCTGAATCAACTAATTAACTCTAAACACCTGCAAAAGATTCCTGAGGCTTTTAAAAACTCCCAGCCTGGTTCATTACTCAAAACCGCAATCATGGGTAAGACTGCCGACCTGACTGCTGTCCAGAAGGCCATCATTGACACCCTCAAGCAAGAGGGTAAGACACAGAAAGAAATTTCTGAACGAATAGGCTGTTCCCAGAGTTCTGTATCAAGGCACCTCAGTGGGAAGTCTGTGGGAAGGAAAAAGTGTGGCAGAAAACGCTGCACAACGAGAAGAGGTGACCGGACCCTGAAGAAGATTGTGGAGAAGGACCGATTCCAGACCTTGGAGGACCTGCGGAAGCAGTGGACTGAGTCTGGAGTAGAAACATCCAGAGCCACCGTGAACAGGCGTGTGCAGGAAATGGGCTACAGGTGCCGCATTCCCCAGGTCAAGCCACTTTTGAACCAGAAACAGCGGCAGAAGCGCCTGACCTGGGCTACAGAGAAGCAGCACTGGACTGTTGCTCAGTGGTCCAAAGTACTTTTTTCGGATGAAAGCAAATTTTGCATGTCATTCGGAAATCAAGGTGCCAGAGTCTGGAGGAAGACTGGGGAGAGGGAAATGCCAAAATGCCTGAAGTCCAGTGTCAAGTACCCACAGTCAGTGATGGTCTGGGGTGCCATGTCAGCTGCTGGTGTTGGTCCACTGTGTTTTATCAAGGGCAGGGTCAATGCAGCTAGCTATCAGGAGATTTTGGAGCACTTCATGCTTCCATCTGCTGAAAAGCTTTATGGAGATGAAGATTTCATTTTTCAGCACGACCTGGCACCTGCTCACAGTGCCAAAACCACTGGTAAATGGTTTACTGACCATGGTATTACTGTGCTCAATTGGCCTGCCAACTCTCCTGACCTGAACCCCATAGAGAATCTGTGGGATATTGGGAAGAGAAAGTTGAGAGACGCAAGACCCAACACTCTGGATGAGCTTAAGGCCGCTATCGAAGCATCCTGGGCCTCCATAGCACCTCAGCAGTGCCACAGGCTGGTTGCCTCCATGCCACGCCGCATTGAAGCAGTCATTTCTGCAAAAGGATTCCCGACCAAGTATTGAGTGCATAACTGAACATAATTATTTAAAGGTTGACTTTTTTTGTATTAAAAACACTTTTCTTTTATTGGTCGGATGAAATATGCTAATTTTTTGAGATAGGATTTTTGGGTTTTCATGAGCTGTATGCCAAAATCATCAATATTAAAACAAGAAAAGGCTTGAACTACTTCAGTTGTGTGTAATGAATCTAAAATATATGAAAGTCTAATGTTTATCAGTACATTACAGAAAATAATGAACTTTATCACAATATGCTAATTTTTTGAGAAGGACCTGTACTGTATACATGAAGCTAGAACATACTATTAAGAAAAGTGTTGGTAGATTAAAGGAGAAGTTGATAAACCGTCTTCACTTGGCAGACAATTAAGAAAATCAACATCCTGGACAAACACAATTGCACACAACCTTTTCTTGGAAAAGCCATACGATGACATAGTGAAAATGATTAAGAGTAAAGAAAAGCCCGGAGCAAAATAAAGAATGCAATAGGCGGAGGGCTGGCATGACTGAGTTAACAGGGTATAGGTAAAATGTAAAAGGGTGTGTGATTGGCTAACAGTGGGAAGGGGAGGAGACAGGATTGGACAAAAAGGTAAATCCCCGCCCCCCAGGGGTAGCACAGCGCGGGGGAAAGTTCAAGGCAGGAGAATCATGTCGGCTGTGGATAAAATTCTGGCCCAATTGCGGGCAGAGGCCACAACGCGGGGCAAGGATTGGCTCCAGGAGACCCAGGGGCCGATGCTGTCGGGTCCGGCGGCAGATGCAGGTACCGCGGGGAGAGAGGCTGTGTGAGCTTGCAGGTCCCGGCCTCCGGAGCGCTACTCACCGGGCCCCTCCCCTAGATCTCAGCGGCATACTGGGAGTCCCCCTAGGGCCCCTTCGGGCCCCCTGCCAAGCGCACCGCCTTGCCTAGGGCGGGGGGTCCCGGGAGGAATCCCCCACAGGATCGGAGCTCGGCGGGGGGCCGCTCCGGGAGTTCCGGAGTGGCTGCTAGGCCCGCGCGGCGCATGGAGTCGGATGGTGCGGGCTCTGCCCCCTGGGTGTCCCCGGCGGGCATGGAGCCTCGGCGTGGGATGTCGACACCAGCGGTGACCGGGCCACCTACCTCCTCAGCTGGTCACCTTCAGCAATGTCAGCAGGATTCCGGAAGGGTGCCAGGGTGAGAGAACGGCGGTGCAGCTGGCCCGCTCCAGTGTGGACGCAAGGCGACGGGGAAATCGGTGCGCGGGTTCGGTGCGCAGAGGAAGGATCAATCGGGCGCCGGGCCCTCGGCTTCCAGGGACAGGTAACCTAGTGAGCTGTCGTCCGGAGAAGAGGAACAGTCCGGTCTGCTATCAGAGGGGGAGCTGTGCAGCTCGGGGCACGATCGGGGACCAGGACGGTCGGTGGCAGCGGTGGAGTCTGGATGATCAGCTGGTGGGACTTCTTCCAGGCTGCCCGGTAAGTCACCTACTTTTACATTTTCACCGGGCCATACTGGGGGTAGTGGCCGGGGTTGTGGGCCTGCTGTCAGCGATAGGGTGGTGGCGTTGGCACAGGATCCTGTGAGTGGGCTGGCTGGGGGGTGTGCGGTGCCGACTAGGGGTAGCTCGGGGAAATATGGCTTGCAGGGTTTCCTGGCGGGACTGAAGAGCTTGGTCAGCCAGTTTGAAAAAGGGGACGCGGGGACTGCCAGCCCAGCAGTGGCGTAGGTTCCGCCGGTTGGGGGGCCTGTAGGGGCCCCTGCTGCCGGGACCGTTCCTGCTCCTCCTGCTGCTACTACTCCGGTGGGGGACGCAGCGGGGGCAGGTAGCGGGACACAGGTGGCCGCAAAGGCGGGTAGTGTGTCATGAAGCACCTCTAGGGGCACACCTGAAACCTGAAGTGAGGGAGAAAATATGGAAAGGTGAGTATGTGGAGATGTTCTCGCTGTAGCCATTGGAGAAGTTCAACCTGGATAGGGTGAAACCGGACGATTCAAAGAAGGAGGATGAGGAGAAGAGGAGGTATAGACTGATACCACGCAGAATTGGTTGCAGGCGTTCGCCATTATGGTGAGTGTGATAGGGCAAAAGAATCCTGAACATTGTTCGGCGCTCTTTGGCTATCAGGACGCAATCGGGGAGGCATACAGGGTTTACGGGGGCACTGGGTGGCTCCGTTATGATGAACAGTTCAGGCAGAAGAGAGCAGTTCGAGCGGACCTACGGTGGGATCATAAAGACATAAGTTTGTGGATGCGGCTGATGACCTTGACGAGGGCACCTGGTCAGTTTTTTCAAGGAGGGTCCGGTGGAACTTCTTCCCCTGGACAATCGGCCGGTAAGAAAAAGGGGGTTTGCTGGCAGTATAATGAGGGCACATGCAAGTTTGGGGGGTCCTGCCGCTTCAAGCATGAGTGTTCCGGTTGCGGAGGTTCTCACACGCAGTCCAGATGTTTGAAGCAGGGAAAAGGTCGTCCCGGAGAGTCTGCACACAAAAGGGAGGACGCCAGTTAAGGTGGAAAGGATGCGGCTGTTTCTAGGTAGGTATCCAGACAGGGGGACAGCTCATTTGTTGGAAGAGGTTTTTTCGGAGGGGTTTCACATTCCTTGTTCATTTCAGGTGATCCCCCCAGTGTTCCGCAATCTGCAGTCGGCTCTGCAACATTCGGATGTAGTTTCTGAGAAACTGCGTAAGGAGGTTGCTTTAGGCCACATGGGTGGACCTTTCCATTCCCCCCCTTAGCGAAATTGGTGGTCTCCCCGCTGGGGGTGGTGCCCAAGAAGGAGCCCAACAAATTCCGGCTCATTCACCATCTTTCCTTCCCAAAGGGTGGGTCAGTGAATAATGCGATTGATCCGGAGGCGTGTACAGTGAGTTACACTTCCTTCGATGCGGCAGTGGGATGGGTGCGTCGGTATGGGCAGGGGGCTTTGATGGTGAAAGCCGATATTGAGGCGGCCTTTTGGCTATTGCCAGTTCATCCAGATAGCTTTCGCCTACTTGGGTGTCAGTGGGATGTTGAGTTTTATGTTGACATGTGCCTACCGATGGGTTGCTCTATATCCTGTGCGTTGTTTGAGCAATTCAGCTCCTTTGTGGAATGGGTGGTCAGGGATGTGTCTTGATGACTTCCTTTGTGTATGTCCAGCCTCGTCCAGGATCTGCGCGGTGCTCCTGGCTACCTTGGAGCACATCGCAGAACGGTTTGGGATTCCATTGGCGCCTGACAAAACGGAGGGTCCTCGTATGGTTATCACGTTTTTGGGCATTGTCCTGGACTCGGATGCAATGGAGTGCCGTTTTCCATTGGACAAGTTGGAGGCTCTCAAAGGGGAGATTAAGGCCATGTTGGGATTGCGAAAGGTTCAGCTTCGGGCACTACAGTCGCTGTTGGGTAAGCTTAACTTCGCATGCCGCATTCTTCCGATGGGCAGGGTGTTTGGTCGATGGTTGTCGGCTAGCACGGCAGGGATCCGGTCACCCAAGCACTTTGTGTGTTTGGTAAGGGAACACAGGGAGGATTTGCAGGTTTGACATTCCTTCCTGGAGTCCTTTAATGGCAGGGCTTTGTGGATGTCCGGACCAATTAGAAACTTTGATTTAGAACTTTACACGGATGCAGCAGGGGGGTCAGGTTTTGGGGCTTTCTTTCAGGGCAGATGGAGTGCGGGCCCCTGGCCACAGTCGTGGATAGATGCTGGCTGGTTTCACTAAGAAATTGGTGCTGCTGGAACTGTTCCCGGTGGTGTTAGCAGTGGAACTGTGGGGTGCATGTTTCAAGGATCTGAAAGTGCGGTTTCACTGGGACAACCTGGGGGTTGTACAGGTGATTAACAAAGTGTCGGCATCTTCCCCCCGGTAGTGCGGCTTCTGCGACACCTGGTTTTGAGATGCTTGCAACTTAATGTCTTTGTGTATGCGGTGCATCTTCCGGGGGTGGACAATGTCATAGCTGATGTGCTGTCTCGCTTTCAGTGGGACAGATTTCGAGAGTTGGCGCCGGATGCGGAGCAACGAGGGGTCCCATGTCCAGGCTGGCTGTGGAAGATTCCATTGGAATAATATCAGGTTGTATCAAAAATTTGGTGAGTAAGGGTACATGGGCAGCGTACGAGAAGGTGTGGCTGGAGTTGACCCGGTGAGCTCAGATGTACGGTTACTGGTATTGTATTTTCTGTCTAGGAACATGGAGGCCGAGGTGTCCAGGTCCACTTTGAGTAAAACGTTAGCGGGGTTGACGTTTCGGTTTAAATGGCAGGGTTGTCCGGATTTTACAAAAGACTTTTGGGTAAAACAGGCGTTATAGGTTATAGCCGGGTGGGACAGAAGAAAGATGGCAGGCGCCCCGTCTCGTTCGAGATATTAGCTGGGGTCTTGGGGCAGTTAACAGGCCTGTGCTCATCTGAGTATGAGGTCGCACTGTTCAGGGTGGCGTTTTCGTTGGCAATCTTTGGAGCATTTCGGATAGGTGAGTTGGTTAGCCCATCCACAAGGGTGCATGGGGGTATAGGGGCTAGCGAGGTGGTGTTGACAGAGGATGGGGTTTCACTGGTGCTCAGGAGATCCAAGACTGACCAGGTTGGAAGAGGTAAGTTGGTACAAGTTTTCCCCATTCAAGGCTCGCCGTTGTGTCCAGTGGGGGCTGTGAGGGGTTACTTGGAGGTTCGCCCTGCAAGCTTTGTTCATTTTTGATACACGCGGATGGGGCTCCTCTGTCTAGATATCAATTTGTTGCTGTGTTTAGGAAGTGTGTGCGGGCTCTGGGGCTGCAGGACAAGGAATTCTCCTCTCACTCTTTCCGGATTGGGGCGGCTACAGAGGCGGCCAGGTGTGGAATGAATTAGGAGGCGGTTAAGCGGATTGGCAGGTGGGAATCTAGGAGATTTCGGCTGTACGTTCGCCCTCAGTTACTGGTGGGGTTGGCATAGAGGTGGCTAACAAATGGGGATTGTGTCTATGGCTATGTACATGTTGGGTTGCTGGAGGTCATGGAGGTTGTTTGTCTTTCTTTTTTATTTCAGGCAGGATGCAGGGATTGGTCTGGATACTGGGCCATTCTTTTGTGTTTTGGGGTCTAAGAGGGCTGATGTTAGGCCTGAAGGTCGGCAGCTGGGGTTCCTGAGACAGGAGGCCTGCGTCAGCTGGCTGGGAGTTCCTGGTATGCTGTGGAGCAGAATGGTTCCAGAGGTGCACAGTTTTGCTCGGTTGAACAGGCCACCTGACATATTAGTACTGCATGTAGGTGGCAATGATTTGGGGGTGAGATCAATGTTGGATGTGACTAGAGATATTAAGTTTGATTTCTTGCGTCTCCGGATGGCCTTCCCGGACATGATCATTGTGTGGTCCGACATGGTTGCTCGGACTGCCTGGAGAGGGGCGAGGTCTGTGGATGGCATCAACAGGGCTCGCAGGAAAATTAATAGGGATATAGGTAGGTTTGTAATAAAAATTGGGGGGTTGGTGTTAAGGCATTTGGAGCTGGAGGTGGACACATGAAGATATTTGAGGGGTGATGGTGTGCATCCTAATGAGGTTGGGATGGACATGTGGGCCTTGGGGCTTCAAGATGGCATACAACGAGCTCTGAGGCAATGTTCTGAGAACAGTGGTTCAGATTATGTTTGTTAAGTTGATGTTTTTGATAACTGATGTAATTTTAAATAAATAAGGCTGCTACGACCTATGTTTTACTACAAACTGAACATGTGGTATCATGAATTAGGTATAGGTAAGACCTGGTTCACACAGGGGCGACTCGTCAGGTGACTCAGCCGCCTGACAAGTCGCATCCCGCTCTGTTCAATGGAACCGTTCTAATAGGAGCGACTCGAGTCGCTCTGACTTAGAAAAAGGTTCCTGTACTACTTTGGGGGAGACTCGTAGCGACTTGCATTGACTTCAATACAGAAGTAATTTTGCAAATCGCCTCTCAAGTCGTCTTGAGATCGCCTTGCCGAGTCGCCCCCAAAGTCGTGCTGCCCCAGTGTGAACCGGCTCTAAGGTTATGGGGTAGAATGTGGGTTATGCAGAATAAGGGTACATCTGTTATACAATAGTCAAGAAAAGCCCGGAGCAAAAGAAAGAATGCAATAGGCGGAGGGCTGGCATGACTGAGTTAACAGGGTATGGGTAAAATGTAAAAGGGTATGTGATTGGCTAACAGTGGGAAGGGGAGGAGACAGGATTGGACAAAAAGGTAATTCCCGCGCCCTGAGGCAGCACAGCGCGGGGGAAAGTTCCCACCCACCCTCCCTAATTTTATTTTGCATTGGTTTTGGTCTGTTATGTTCATGTTTTACAGGTGAGCGGCAAGTCGTGGCAGTGGCGGGTGTTGGTCTTTGCGGGGGAAGGAAGATATCTCAAAGCAAGTGGTCAGGACCTATCGGTGGTATGGGTTCTGAGGTTGTATTCCAGTTAACAGAGTTTAGCTGGAATAGTTTGATAATGGGGGCACTGCGGTCAGTGGTCGTCTCTGAGCCAGCTTGTCGGCTTGAGGCCTATGACCAGATAGAGAGGTACCGCAGTGCCAGGTTGGTTGCTATTATGGTAATTTGATGTTCCTGCAAAGACCAACACTAGGAGGCAATGTTCTGAGAACAGTGGTTCAGATTATGTTTGTTGATGTTTTTGATAACTGATGTAATTTTAAATAAATAAGGCTGCTACGGCCTATGTTTTACTCCAAATTGAACGTGTGGTCTCATGAATTAGGTATAGGTAAGGTTATGGGGTAGAATGTGGGGTATGCAGAATAAGAGTACATCTGTTATACAATAGTCATGGAAAATATTTTACTGAAATTAGCATCAAGAGACACAAAATTCTTTCTTCCTCCAAAAATATTGTAGTACCCTTCCAATGTGCACACAATAGATCACCCATTGGGCTTCAGGTATTTATAATATGGGATGGGGAACCTGCAGCAAAATTACAAACTGAAAATTCTGCCTGAAGAATCCACACTGGGCTTCTGATCATGGCGGATGAGTGACATGCCGGCTCCGCTCCCCGCCAATCTTCCCGGTACTCCCACGACCCGTTCTACAGCAGCCATAGACATGGGATTCACCTCTCTGAACCCGCATAACCACCGTGCATCCCATGGGAAAGATTGGAGACCAGACGCACATCTAATCTCTGTTCCCCGAGCCGCGGC
Organism: Rana muscosa; assembly: GCA_029206835.1. NCBI lineage: Eukaryota > Metazoa > Chordata > Amphibia > Anura > Ranidae > Rana > Rana muscosa. The sequence continues at coordinate 111,748,953 of CM055120.1, read as the reverse complement.
CTACTCTCACCATGGAGCGCTTCCTGCTTATGCCCACATCCCCGGCTTCAAGTTTACAGGACGACACGCCGGACCCCCCAGATCCTCTGGCATCTGAGGCAAGTACCCCATTTGCTGCTTCCCGCACTCAACCACAAGGATCCCTCACCCCCCTGATGGCAGAGGTTCTGGATTCTAAACTACACTCCCTGCTCCAGAATCTTACCAACAATATCACACAGGAGGTGGGGAAGCTTGCTAAAGAATTGAGAGGGGAAATTGTTCAGCTGGGAGAGCACATTGACATTTTGGAAACCTAGTTTGATGAGCTTGTATAGTATGTTCATGTCCTTGAAGAGGAAAATGCGGCCCTAAAACACACAGTTACCCAGCTCCAAACACAACAGGAAGACCTGGAGAACAGGGAGCGTGGGCAAAATCTGTGGATTAGGGGATACCAGAATCTGTGGGAGACCATGATTGCGACTTTATCTTCAAAGTTTATTTAACACCACAGCCCCAAATATCCCTGAGATTGACTGGCGATTAGCCAGGGCCCACAAATCTCTTGCTCCCAAACCTCCTGCTGGGGCTAACCCAAGGGGCATTATTGTCCGCTTCCATTATTACGACAGTAAAGAAGCCTTAACTGTGGCTACCCGCAACAAGTCCAGGCTTGATTTTAAGCGAGCCAGGATACAGATCTTCAGGGACCTTTCCCCATTACTCTTGCGAAACGCAAAAGTTTGTGGCCTGTGACACTCCATCTTCAGAACCATAAACTCATATACAGCTGGGGATTCCCCTTTCGCCTGTCTGCCTGTTGTGATGACGTACAACACTCCATGCGAGACCTACAAGAAAGTGATGCTTTTCTACGCAACCTGGGCCTTCCACTTATTCCTGATGAAGATCTTACACATCTTCCTGTAACACCCAAGCCACCATTTGCCCCGAGTCGCATTTGGACCCCGGTCTGGCAGAAACAACACAAATGTGTTTCCACCCCTCAGGGGCGTCCTAGGTTCAGATATCCAACTTGATGGACGTTGCTACACTTGATGGTTTGAATTCCTGTTATTCCTGGCTCTACGACAATTGTCTCTGACCAGAGTCCCTGACTATGTTTGTTTTTCTCCCGTACCCATGGGATGCACCTCTTGATGTATCTTTTGATCAATTGTTTATCTATTTAACTACATGTTGCTCTTTTTTTGGATAATTTTTTACCGGAAGACGTGGGGAGCCCTCCTTGCCCTTTTTGGAGGCCTCCATGCCCTGGTCCGAGCCCAAGGCTTTGGCCCTGGCTTCCTTAACGGTTCTTACCCTTCAGGTTTTTTTGTATGTACATTTTTCTTTTTCTTTTTCAGGTCCTTTTTTTTGACCTGTGGCTGATACCTTATATGGACTTTATACATAGTTGTTATAATACTATTACTTTTCTAAGTTTCTTTTTGTTGTTTTCTGCTTCCTTTATGTTCTATACACCATGGAAATTCCTACTCAATTTATATTGTACTTCCTATAATTTTTCTTTCTTTTCACATTTTTTTATTGAGATTTCAACAATAATAAAAAAAGATGATTCATACCATAGACATAATAGACAATGAGGTATGTCAATAAGTAGATTGGTTTTACATTTATACAATTGTATAACATAGGGGGATTAGCTATTAACCAAGTCAAATAAAAACATGGACATTGGGCTCCTCTTGGACGATGGTGTTGTCCCCGTTCTCCAGGAACCCCTATTGGGAACTAACTGTGCTATAGGACACAGGGCAATGCCCCCTAGCCAGTGTAAAAGCTTGGCCACGTGTCTACTTTAAAAGTTAGATTCAATACCTCTGGAATACAGGTAGCCCTGAGAGATTAAATATTAATACTATTACTATAACATAATGGAGAATAAAATAAAAATAAAAACAAATAACTTGTACCATATTGATATGTGATTGAACAGAATCTTGATGCTTAGGTCCTTTCAAGAATCATTTAGTCATCAACCGGGTGACATAATGCCCATGTATTCCAGCAAAAATTAAATTTAGAGACGTTTTGGGATCTCATAGCAAAATATTTTTCATAAGTGTATTGTGACTTTACTCTATATATTACCTTAGAAACATTAGGTGCCATTGTGGACTTCCATTTGGATGAGATAGTTAACCTGGCTGCAATGAGAATATGCATAATCAGGGGTCTGAACTGTGTGGGTACAGTGTGTATACCTATGTTAAGTAAAGCCAGCTGTGGTGTCAGGAGTAGTGATGAGCCGAACACCCCCGGGTTCGGTTCGCACCAGAACCCCAGCCCATTACCAGCCCCTTTGGGTCTTGTATGGATATTAAGGGGAACCCCGCACATAAAATAAAAAAGGCCCTATATACTCTGAACAGCCGTATACAGGCGGTGCATACAAGACAGGGACTGTAGGTTTGTTCTTATGTAGAATCTGTTTGTAATTTTGAACAGGTACATTGTTGAAGTGTAGCTCCAGCCCAAAAATCTATTTTTAAACTTTTTGGAAAACATAGGTAAGGGTTATCACCCCTGTAACATTTGTTTTGCTGTCTGTGCCCCTGTTCAGAACATTTCACCTCACTTTCCGTCCCAATGACAACTGTTTTTGAAATGTGGTGTTTTTCTTGAAACAAGGATTGCTGATAAAGCATCAGTACAGAGGAGACACCTTTCTCCCATATTTATTCTTACAGGAGAGAATTTTCCTTCCTAGTGGTAGATTTCCTCTCACTTCCTGTTGTCTTCTTGCGTTTGCAAGTAGGAGTCGTTTGTAAGTTGGATGTTTGAAAGTAGGGACCTGCCGTATATACTCTGCAGAAATAGGCCCCTTAGTTGTTGGTGTTGGCACAACACTGTAAGCACTCACAGTTACTCTTGGTTGGTGCTGGAACGCCCTGCTGTCAACTATTATATCAGGAATTTTAATTACATATAATTGTTGAACAGTGGTAGTAAAAATTGGGCCTTTGATGGTAGTGCTGGTGCCACAACACTGTAAGCCCTGACAGTTACTCTTGGTGGGTGCAGCAATGGGCCCTGCTGTGAATTATTAGATCAAGAATTGTAATTGCATGCCCCTGTTGAACAGGGGCTGAAAAATTGGGCCTTTCGTGGTGGTGGTGGTGGTGGTGGTGTTGCCACAACACTGTAAGCCCTCAGAGTTACTCTTGGTGGGTGCAGCAATGGGCCCTGCTGTGAATTATTAGATCAAGAATTGTAATTGCATGCCCCTGTTGAACAGGGGCTGACAAATTGGGCCTTTCGTGGTGGTGGTGGTGGTGGTGGTGTTGCCACAACACTGTAAGCCCTCAGAGTTACTCTTGGTGGGTGCAGGAATGGGCCCTGCTGTGAATTATTAGATCAAGAATTGTAATTACATGCCCCTTTTGAACAGGGGCTGAAAAATTGGGCCTTTCGTGGTGGTGGTGGTGGTGGCGTTGCCACAACACTGTAAGCCCTCAGAGTTACTCTTGATGGGTGCAGCAATGGGCCCTGCTGTGAATTATTAGATCAAGAATTGTAATTACATGCCCCTTTTGAACAGGGGCTGAAAAATTGGGCCTTTCGTGGTGGTGGTGGTGGTGGCGTTGCCACAACACTGTAAGCCCTCAGAGTTACTCTTGGTGGGTGCAGCAATGGGCCCTGCTGTGAATTATTAGATCAAGAATTGTAATTGCATGCCCCTGTTGAACAGGGGCTGAAAAATTGGGCCTTAGGCACTGGTGGCACAACACTACAACCCCTCACAGATACTGTACTTGGAGCACAGCAATGAGCCCTGTTGCAAAGTATTGCTTCAAAAATTGTAATGACACGCCCCTGTTAAACAGGGGCTGAAAAATTGGGCCTTAGGCACTGGTGCCACAACACTCCAACCCCTCACAGATACTGTACTTGGAGCACAGCAATGAGCCCTATGGCAAATTATTGCTAAAAAAATTGTAATTACACGCCCCTGTAAAACAGGGGCTGAAAAATTGGGCCTTAGCCACTGGTGGCGGCACCCATAAACAAAAATGATCTTCCAAGCTATCATCATCAATCGTATCATTGAGGACTCGGAGGAGGAGGATAGCCAGTCAACATAACAGCACAGGCACTCAGCATCAGCATCAGTCTTGAAGGGATGTGACATGTTAAAATCAATTAGTCTGTTATATCAGCATCAGGTGTGTGGTAGCTGGTGGTGATCCAAGACTGGTTCATCTTGATGAAAGTCAGTCGATCAACCGAGTCGGTGGACAGGCGCACCCTGTGATCTGTGACAAATCCTCCAGCAGCACTGAATGTGCGTTCCGAAAGAACGCTGGATGCAGGACAGGCCAGTAGCTCAATTGCATACTGTGCAAGCTCTGGCCAGTGATCCATCCTCAAGACCCAGTAAGCCAGAGGATTTTCGGTGGGGAAGGTGTCCAAGTCTGACCTTGCCCCTAGATATTCCTGCACCATGTTTATCAGACGCTGGCGATGGTTGCTGGAACCGATCATACTTTGGGGCTGCGGACTAAAGAATTGTCTGAACGCATCGGTCAGACGGCCACCTTCCCCACCGCTCCTTCTTTGACTGGCCGAAGCCTCAGCAACTCGTTGTCCAGGACCAGGAGTTTGTAACCTCCCAGTCTCTGGGAACGCGTTGCACAGACCTTTCTGCAAGGCCTCCCGGAGTTGTCTCATCCTCTGCTCCCTCTGCGACGGTAACATAAGGTCCGCAACCTTACCCTTGTACCGTGGATCAAGGAGAGTGGCCAGCCAGTAATGGTCCCTCTCCTTGATCCGAAGAATACGAGGATCCTTCCGCAGACTTTGCAGGATCAGGGAGGCCATGCAGCGTAGGTTTGCTGAGGCATTCGCTCCGGAGTCCTCTGGGTCACTAAGGATGACATGATCCGCAGCCACCTCCTCCCAGCCACGTACAAGTCCACTGGTTTCTTGGGACTGTAAATCATCCCTAAAAGACTGCTGCTGATGATGCTGAGTGCCAGCCTCCACCTCCATGCTGACACAATCCTCCTCCTCATCCTCCTCCTCCTCTTCCTGTGCGATGGGTGGGACAGAAGGAACACTGTCTGGGTAAAGGGGGCCTTGAGAGGCAAGGAAGTCCTCCTCTTCCTGCCTCTGTTCTGCCTCAAGTGCCCTGTCCATTATTCCACGCAGCGTGTGCTCCAACAGGTGGACAAGAGGTACAGTGTCACTGATGCATGCACTGTCACTGCTCACCATCCTCATGGCCTCCTCAAATGGTGCCAGGACAGTGCATGCATCCCTGATGATGCCCCACTGGCGTGGAGAAAAAAAAACAAGCTCCCCTGACCCTGTCCTGGTGCCGTAGTCGCACAGGTACTCATTGATGGCCCTCTGCTGCGTGTGCAGCCGCTGCAGCATGGCCAACGTTGAGTTCCACCTGGTGGGCATGTCACATATAAGGCGGTTCTTGGGCAGGTTCAACTCCTTTTGCAGCTCAGCCAGGCGAGCACTGGCATTATAAGATCTGCGGAAATGCACACAGACTTTCCTGGCCTGCCTCAGGACATCCTGTAAGCCCGGGTACCTGCCCAAGAACCGCTGCACCACCAGGTTAAGGACGTGAGCCACACAGGGCACATGGGTCAGTTGTCCCTGTCGGAGGGCGGAGAGGAGGTTGGTGCCATTGTCGCAAACCACCATTCCTGGCTTAAGCTGGCGTGGCGTCAACCACCTCTCGGCCTGGCCCTGCAGAGCAGACAGGACCTCTGCCCCAGTGTGGCTTCTGTCCCCCAAACACACCAGCGCAAGCACGGCATGGCATCTTTTTGCCTGCGTACTTGCGTAGCCCCTTGAACGCCTACGGAGCACCGCTGGTTCCGAGGACAAACCACAGGAAGAGGCCATGGAGGAAGAAGAAGAGGAGGGGGTGGAGGAGAGAGGTGTGTCACAACCAGTAGTAGCATTTTGGAGGCGTGGCGGTGGAACAACCTCCAACACTACTGCACCTTGTCCTGCATCCTTCCCAGCTGCCAAAAGAGTGACCCAATGGGCCGTGAAAGAAAGGTAACGTCCCTGTCCATGCCTGCTGGACCATGAGTCAGCGGTAATATGCACCTTACCGCTGACCGCCCTGTCCAGCGAGGCCAAGACATTGCATTCCACATGCCGGTAGAGAGCCGGAATAGCCTTCCGTGAGAAAAAGTGGCGTTTGGGAACCTGCCACTGAGGAACCGCACATTGCACAAACTCACGGAAGGGGGCCGAGTCTACCAACTGAAAAGGCAGCAGTTGAAGCGCTAGCAATTTAGCCAAGCTAGCATTCAACCGCTGGGCATGTGGATGGCTGGGAGTGAACTTCTTTCGACGGTCCAGCAGCTGGGGCAGGGAAATTTGCCTGCTAGAATCGGACGTCGGTGTACTGCTAGCAGAGTGGCCGCAAGTACTTGGCTGTGACACACCTAATTCTACACCTTCATTCCTCTCAGTGCATGTTTCAGAGAGGACTGAAGTTATAGTGGGGTTGGAGATCCCAGCTGATGCGGTGCAAGGAGAGGTCCGCTTTGTTCTTTGGTGTGGGTCTTTGAGGTAGGCTTGCCAACGAGCTGCATGGCAGGTCAACATATGTCTGGTCAGGCATGTGGTACCCAAGCGGCTGATGTTTTGGCCACGCGATATACGCTTGAGACATATGTTGCAAACAGCAGCTGTGCGATCTGATGCACTAGCCTCAAAAAAGGCCCACACCAAAGAACTTTTTGAATGACGGGCAGAGGCAGCGCCCTGCACAGGCGGAGCTCTGCGGTGTGATTCCGTCGGTGTACTGCCCTTACGCTGGCCACCAAAGGGCATCCTGCCTCGTTGGAGATGTGCCTCCTCCTCATCCTCCTCCTCCTCCTCTCTCCTATTAGGCACCCACGTGGAGTCAGTGACCTCATCATCACCTCCCTCCTCATCACTGGAGCCAATCTGGCAGTATGCTGCAGCTGCTGGAACATGACTGCCAGATTGGTGTCCTTCTTGAGCATCCCCTCTGTCTGCTCTCACGCTACTGCCTTCCTCTAGCTGGGTTTCATCATCAGACCCTTCGAAACGCTGGGCATCCTCCTGGAGCATGTACCCAACACTGTGCTCAAACAGTTCGGGGGACTCCTCAGGAGGAGGACATGGTGGGTCTAGGGAAGGAGTGACTGATGATGAGTCTGACATTGATACCAGGGAAGAGGACGCTTTGGCAGCTGCTTTGCCAGTACCCTGAGCCTGGGTGAGAGAGGATGAGGAGGAGGAGGAGGGCTTGGTCATCCACTCTACCAAGTCTTCGGCATGATGTGGCTCAACATGTCCAGCTGCCGAAAAGAAGGACAAGCGTGTCCCATGGCCATGTGCTGATGACAATGCACCGCGTCCACGACCAGCACTGTTGCCCCCAGACACAGAGCCTGCTTGCCCTCTTTTATTGCCTCCTGACTGTCTGCCTCTCCTTGTTTGCCTTCCAGACATTCTAATAGATGGCCTGCAGGGAGATGGGAAAAAAGCAATAAGGGCTACCTTCAGGTGTCCTTCTCTGTCCCTTTACTTAAGGATTTCTAAATATGGTTGAGGATGATTGCTTTTGCACAGAATAGCACAACGACAATTTCCCTGACTGTCCAAAAAACAAGGATTTCAAAGATGGTTGATGAGGAATGCTTTAGCACACTATAGCACAAGGAGAATTTCCCTCACTGTCCTTCCCTGTCCCTAGAAACAAGGATTATCACAGTGAAAGAAACTGACACTCTTCCTACCTATAGTTTTCTGTCCCTAGAAAAAATGTTTTTTTTTAAGCACAATATAGCACAAGGACAATTCACTCACTGTCCTTCCAGGTCCCTGGAAACAAGGACTTGCACAGTGAAAGAAACTGACACTCTCCCTACCTACAGTTTTCTGTCCCTAGAAAAAATGTTTTTTTTTAAGCACAATATAGCACAAGGACAATTCACTCACTGTCCTTCCAGGTCCCTGGAAACAAGGACTTGCACAGTGAAAGAAACTGACACTCTCCCTACCTACAGTTTTCTGTCCCTAGAAAAAATGTTTTTTTTAAGCACACTATAGCACAAGGAGAATTCACTCAATGTCCTTCCAGGTCCCTGGAAACAAGGACTTGCACAGTGAAAGAAACTGACACTCTCCCTACCTACAGTTTTCTGTCCCTAGAAAAAATGTTTTTTTTAAGCACACTATAGCACAAGGAGAATTCACTCAATGTCCTTCCAGGTCCCTGGAAACAAGGACTTGCACAGTGAAAGAAACTGACACTCTCCCTACCTACAGTTTTCTGTCCCTAGAAAAAATGTTTTTTTTAAGCACAATATAGCACAAGGACAATTCACTCACTGTCCTTCCAGGTCCCTGGAAACAAGGACTTGCACAGTGAAAGAAACTGACACTCTCCCTACCTACAGTTTTCTGTCCCTAGAAAAAATGTTTTTTTTAAGCACAATATAGCACAAGGAGAATTCACTCACTGTCCTTCCAGGTCCCTGGAAACAAGGACTTGCACAGTGAAAGAAACTGACACTCTCCCTACCTACAGTTTTCTGTCCCTAGAAAAAATGTTTTTTTTTAAGCACAATATAGCACAAGGACAATTCACTCACTGTCCTTCCAGGTCCCTGGAAACAAGGACTTGCACAGTGAAAGAAACTGACACTCTCCCTACCTACAGTTTTCTGTCCCTAGAAAAAATGTTTTTTTTTTAAGCACAATATAGCACAAGGACAATTCACTCACTGCCCTTCCAGGTCCCTGGAAACAAGGACTTGCACAGTGAAAGAAACTGACACTCTCCCTACCTACAGTTTTCTGTCCCTAGAAAAAATGTTTTTTTTAAGCACAATATAGCACAAGGACAATTCACTCACTGTCCTTCCAGGTCCCTGGAAACAAGGACTTGCACAGTGAAAGAAACTGACACTCTCCCTACCTACAGTTTTCTGTCCCTAGAAAAAATGTTTTTTTTAAGCACAATATAGCACAAGGAGAATTCACTCAATGTCCTTCCAGGTCCCTGGAAACAAGGACTTGCACAGTGAAAGAAACTGACACTCTCCCTACCTACAGTTTTCTGTCCCTAGAAAAAATGTTTTTTTTAAGCACAATATAGCACAAGGAGAATTCACTCACTGTCCTTCCAGGTCCCTGGAAACAAGGACTTGCACAGTGAAAGAAACTGACACTCTCCCTACCTACAGTTTTCTGTCCCTAGAAAAAATGTTTTTTTTTAAGCACAATATAGCACAAGGACAATTCACTCACTGTCCTTCCAGGTCCCTGGAAACAAGGACTTGCACAGTGAAAGAAACTGACACTCTCCCTACCTACAGTTTTCTGTCCCTAGAAAAAATGTTTTTTTTAAGCACAATATAGCACAAGGAGAATTCACTCACTGTCCTTCCAGGTCCCTGGAAACAAGGACTTGCACAGTGAAAGAAACTGACACTCTCCCTACCTACAGTTTTCTGTCCCTAGAAAAAATGTTTTTTCTTAAGCACAATATAGCACAAGGACAATTCACTCACTGTCCTTCCAGGTCCCTGGAAACAAGGACTTGCACAGTGAAAGAAACTGACACTCTCCCTACCTACAGTTTTCTGTCCCTAGAAAAAATGTTTTTTTTAAGCACAATATAGCACAAGGACAATTCACTCACTGTCCTTCCAGGTCCCTGGAAACAAGGACTTGCACAGTGAAAGAAACTGACACTCTCCCTACCTACAGTTTTCTGTCCCTAGAAAAAATGTTTTTTTTTAAGCACAATATAGCACAAGGACAATTCACTCACTGTCCTTCCAGGTCCCTGGAAACAAGGACTTGCACAGTGAAAGAAACTGACACTCTCCCTACCTACAGTTTTCTGTCCCTAGAAAAAATGTTTTTTTTAAGCACAATATAGCACAAGGAGAATTCACTCAATGTCCTTCCAGGTCCCTGGAAACAAGGACTTGCACAGTGAAAGAAACTGACACTCTCCCTACCTACAGTTTTCTGTCCCTAGAAAAAATGTTTTTTTAAGCACAATATAGCACAAGGAGAATTCACTCACTGTCCTTCCAGGTCCCTGGAAACAAGGACTTGCACAGTGAAAGAAACTGACACTCTCCCTACCTACAGTTTTCTGTCCCTAGAAAAAATGTTTTTTTTAAGCACAATATAGCACAAGGACAATTCACTCACTGTCCTTCCAGGTCCCTGGAAACAAGGACTTGCACAGTGAAAGAAACTGACACTCTCCCTACCTACAGTTTTCTGTCCCTAGAAAAAATGTTTTTTTTTAAGCACAATATAGCACAAGAACAATTCACTCACTGTCCTTCCAGGTCCCTGGAAACAAGGACTTGCACAGTGAAAGAAACTGACACTCTCCCTACCTACAGTTTTCTGTCCCTAGAAAAAATGTTTTTTTTAAGCACAATATAGCACAAGGAGAATTCACTCAATGTCCTTCCAGGTCCCTGGAAACAAGGACTTGCACAGTGAAAGAAACTGACACTCTCCCTACCTACAGTTTTCTGTCCCTAGAAAAAATGTTTTTTTTAAGCACAATATAGCACAAGGAGAATTCACTCACTGTCCTTCCAGGTCCCTGGAAACAAGGACTTGCACAGTGAAAGAAACTGACACTCTCCCTACCTACAGTTTTCTGTCCCTAGAAAAAATGTTTTTTTAAGCACAATATAGCACAAGGAGAATTCACTCAATGTCCTTCCAGGTCCCTGGAAACAAGGACTTGCACAGTGAAAGAAACTGACACTCTCCCTACCTACAGTTTTCTGTCCCTAGAAAAAATGTTTTTTTTAAGCACAATATAGCACAAGGAGAATTCACTCAATGTCCTTCCAGGTCCCTGGAAACAAGGACTTGCACAGTGAAAGAAACTGACACTCTCCCTACCTACAGTTTTCTGTCCCTAGAAAAAATGTTTTTTTTAAGCACAATATAGCACAAGGAGAATTCACTCAATGTCCTTCCAGGTCCCTGGAAACAAGGACTTGCACAGTGAAAGAAACTGACACTCTCCCTACCTACAGTTTTCTGTCCCTAGAAAAAATGTTTTTTTTAAGCACAAAACACACTGACACTCTCCCTACCTATCCTTCTCTTTCCCTAAACTAAAGGAATCCAGGTTAAGCAAGAAAGAAATAAAAGTCACTGTCCCTGCCTATGCTGCTCTATCCCTGCTCCGGAACACACTACACTAGGCCGCCGTGCTGGCGGCCTTTTATAGTGTGGGGCGTGTACTAAACACCCTCAGCAATAATTGGCCACAGGCATCCTGCCTGTGGCCAATCATTGCTCTCCTCGCTGCCGGCGCTGTGATTGGCCAAGCATGCGGGGTCACAGTGCATGCTTGGCCAATCACAGCGCCTGGATGACACTGCGATGGCGTAGTGCATTGTGGGCCGTTCGCGTCACTCGAATTTGGCGCGAACGGCCCAAATCGTTCGATCTTCGTCGAACGATCGAACAGCCGATGTTCGAGTCGAACGTATGTTCGACTCGAACACGAAGCTCATCCCTAGTCAGGAGAATGATAAGGCCAGTAACCTTAGTGACTAGAGAGTAAACTGCTTTCTAGAAACTTCTTACGCCTTTGCACCTACAAAGGTATATGCAGAATGCCGTCTTTTAAATAGGTCCTATATAGTATCTTTAACATTAGTTCCCAGTGGTTCACACAATGTGAGTAGCGATAATCAGTGGCGTAGCGTGGGTTGTCAGCACCTGGGCCAAGGCAAGTCATTTGCACCCCCTAACCTGTGGACTTTTAGCACCCAAGAATGGGGGCCCAGGTTCCTCCACTCACAGCCTGAGCCTCTGATTGGCTGCCTGCGGCCTTTTATTATTGGTTAGATCTCAGATATCTCTTTTATTACAGTAGTCAAAGAGATATCTTATCAGTATCAACCAATAATAAAAGTATCATTGTTGTTAGGACACCGGCAGACCTAGCAACCAATGACTGCAAAGCAAAGCATTCACAGGCTGGCGGGGGGCGGGGCGACAGACACCCCATGGGGGAGAAGGCAGAGGGAGAGCGTGCACAGCAGAGGAAGCTGCAGCCAGCAGGAATATTTACTGAATTCAAGCATAACCCCCCCCCCCCCACTGAGTTCCCGCAGGGGCTCCATCCCTAGGACAGATACCTGACGGCAGTGCCGGGACAAGGTCATCCAGTGCACTGGGTAAAAATTACAAACTGCGACCACAGTTCACATCTCAGTCTCAGTGTGGCTCCCGCTGGGAATGAAGGCAGATTCTCTGTCTTCCCCTCTCCAGTCATATATGTCACATGACAAGAAGGCAGTCTGCCCTCACTTCCCAGTGGCACTGCGCTGAGACTGAGGTGTGTTTTCAGCAGGCGTCCTCTTTCAGCTATCCAGAGTAGGTATATGTAGGCAATATGTTGCCTCCTCATCACCTGTTTTAAACCCCACAAGCTGCACTACAACTGTGTGTATTGCATGCAGTTGCGGGGAGGTTTCAGTGTGGCCCCATTCACACGGTTGTGCATGCTGAAAGTGACGGGGGGGGGTATAATTCCTGCCGCAACTGCAAAGACAAATATTGCAGCAGTACCATCTGTACACCTCCAGTTGCTGCCTCATCAGCTTAAATGGGGGGAGTGATAGGGAGCAGTAAAATGAGGCTCAGCAGCATGTTTGATTGCCCCCAACCGCAAGTGTAAACAACCCAAGGCTAGGTTCACACTGTTGTGGGTGGTTGCATGTGTGGGACAGCGTGTAAATGACACCTATTCCCACACCCACAGCCACCTGTAGGCAAAATTCCCTGTTTTTTACAGACACGCAAGGCTGCCATTTATTCTTATTGGCACCCCCATGCCTCTGAAGATACAGCACATTTTCAGATGTGGAAAAACGCATGGTGCAAAAGCGCCATGCGATTTCCCTGCAGCTGTGTTTTCATGGAGGTGCAGGGACCTTTTTCCTGTGTTTTCTCCAGGTACAGCAGCCCATTTAAATGAATGTCCCCCTGTGCCCACACAAATGAGAGTCACAGCAAACACATTGACATAATAATCAGCTAAAAGGAAATATATATACTGTAGCACTGTGCCTCCAACATAATTCCCCTAACAGCACAAAGTCACTTTACAAATATTTTCACTGAGTACTCTCCTTCTTAGCAAACTTATCCACAGTGCTCAGCTGAAAAGAGCAGAACATAGCTGCCTTGTACCTGTAGTTCTTCTGTGTTCTTGAATTTAGTCTCTGCATCTTCAGTCTGCTTCTGTCCCAGTCTGTCACCCTACCCAACTCTGACTGGTTAAGGAAAACAATTTGTGACGGTGCTGGTGCCAGATAATCCAAAGTGAAGTGACGTGGTTGGAAGGGAAATTTCCTATTTCCCTTGTGATCAGTGTGGATGTCCCCTTACCTTACTGCTGTAAGGTAACAGCATATAAAGATATAGGTTGGTGAATCCGGCGTGTATCCCGGTCAGTTCCTGGTATGGCGTCTCCTAGCGCTGTATAGCCTCTAACTTTACTGGGGTAGCACACTGAACTTCCACTTGGTATAATATTAGCCCTCGCAGAGAAAAGGGAAATGGATGCGCCAATAGTGTATTATATTTAAAATACATTTATTGGCAGTTTTCTGCACAAGAACACAGATCATCATTTTATTTTATGTTTACTTTTGGAATGACTTTTTACTTGGTTACCATGCTTTGGGTTACTCCAGCATCAGCCTGAGGATTTGTTTTGATGCATGTTCACAGCTGGACTCAGCACTTATTATCACTTTGGATATATTCACATTTTGGTTATATTACCTTGATGTTATGTTTTGATCATTACTTGTATGTTCATTAGGTGCACTCATTATCTCCCTCTCCCTATCCCCCATTCAGCGCAGCATTATTATTTTTTCGTTTATATTCATTTGGGTTTTTGATATACCTCCAGTGCTGCAGCAGTACCCTCTCCCTTTCCCCCTCCCTACCTCTTTGGTAGCATGGTAATACCTACCATTTTATCACAGCAGCTACACATACTGCAGCTGCTGGCTTTTAATAATAGGACACTTACCTGTCCTGGAGTCCAGCGATGTCAGCACCACAGCTGATGTTTCCATCAGCTGCCGGGTGCTGCCGCTGCCATTACGGGTAAGGGAACCCGACAGTGTAGCCTTACGGCTTCACGCTGGGAACCCTACTGCGCATGCGCGAGGCCCTGATCCTCTCTCCTACTGGCCTGGCAACAGGGAGAGGAGGAGGAGGAGGGAGGAGGGAGGAGGAGGGAGCCCTGCAGTGACGTCATGGGCCGCAGCCTGGACTTCCGGAAGTGGGAACAGGATACCTGTCAAAGGTATGCTGTCCCCCCTCCCCCGAAAGGTACCAATTGTGGCACCAGAGGGGGAGAGGAGACAGATGAGCGGACGTTCCACTTTTGGGTGGAACTCTGCTTTAAAGAAGTGTTCCGTGATATATGATTTTAGGTAACAATATAATTTTCATAGCTGCCATTTTGCCCATCCAGGTCAATTCATGGCTAGATATATGCTGCAAGTCTTTTTTGATTGTATCAAGCAATTTAGGAAAGTTTGAGTCATATGTGGAACTTGTTGGGGATGATCGTGTTATTCCTAAATATGATAGGTTGTTATTGACCCATTGAAATGGAAATTGTACTTTAAGTTGGTCTTTTAGTTTCCGTGTCAGGCCTATGGGCATGATAGATGATTTAGTTGAATTTAGCTTGTAATAGGATGCCAATCCAAATTTGTCTAATAATATTTGTACATTTTTAAGCGAAGAAGCCGGATTGGTTAATGTTAAAACAACGTCATCGGCAAATAGTCCTGTTGGCCCTTCACAAAGCCCACTTGGTCTGCTTTGAGCAGTTGCGGAGTGATTACAGCCAGACAATTGGCAATAATTTTTGCATAGATTTTTAAATCTGTATTTAACAAAGAAATTGGCCTGAAAGCAATGATGGTGGCTTGAAGCATCTCCTCAGGAAAATAATCAGTTGTGGCCGCATGGTTGAATAGGGTTTTTAAATATGGTGTAAGAATTGATGCAAAAGTTTGGTATTATTCTGCTGTAAAACCATCACTTCCAGGTGATTTATGTGCTGGAAGGGTTTTATTGTGTCTAAGTAGTGATGGACGAACATCTGATGGGACGGTTCGCGAACGCGATTGTGCGAACGTGCGCAAATATTCGCGAACCGCAGGTTTGCGGCGGGTCCCATTCATTTTAATGGCAGGCGAACATGAAAAACCTCCAGGTCATATTTGCAGCCACAAAATACTTACTAGATGTGCACACATAGTCCCACAACATAGACACTGACATACCAGAAGTATTAAGCGAATCTGCGATCGACAAGCATTCTTTTTTTTATCTGCGAAATTTAGTCAATTCAGGAGCGCATGAAGGCCATGGAGGAGAGGCAAGGCCAGGCTATAAAGGGGGTGCAGGAGATGATCCTGCTATTGGAAAAGTTGCCATAATTTTTTTTTTTATAAGTTATATAAATCGTTTATACAGTTATAACGTGTATTTTGTTTTTTTGTAATATTGCTCGGTTTTAGTGTAATAGCTCGGCCTAAATCAGCCAGAACTGACAACAGCCGGTAAATACATGTCAAATACATATAGGG
Source organism: Rana muscosa (assembly GCA_029206835.1). Classification (NCBI taxonomy): domain Eukaryota; kingdom Metazoa; phylum Chordata; class Amphibia; order Anura; family Ranidae; genus Rana; species Rana muscosa. The sequence continues at coordinate 111,733,306 of CM055120.1, read as the reverse complement.
TCCATTCACACGTCTGTAAAATGGGTCCGCATCCGTTCCACAATTTAGCAGAACGTTTACAGACCCATTGATTTTCAATTCCCATCTGAAAATCTAGGCATTCACAGCCTGGATAAAGAAGTAAGTGTCGGCCAGTACAGGCCCCAAAAATTAGCCAACAGGCGTTCACCTGACAGCAAAGAACTTTGTATTCTGTGGCTGGAGGTACATTAGGCATTCACAAGATAAATAAGTTTCGGCCATTACAGGCCCCAAAAATTATGCATTCAACGGACATAAAAGGCCTTTTATGCCGCTGTATTTACCTTAGACAGGGACCATGAATTGTTATGGGTGGTGGCGGATATTTGTGGCCTGTCATGAGGAATTTGAATCAAACATGGTCTACTGGTCACATGTGTTGAATTCCTCCGAGATCCATGCCTCATTAATTTTTAGAAATGTGAGGTAGTCAACACTGTCGTGAGCTAGGCGAGTGCGCTTATCGGTCACGATCCCCCTGCTGCGCTGAATGTCCTTTCGGACAGGACACTGGACGAGGGGCAAGCCAACAGTTCCATTGCAAATTGTGCAAGCTCTGGCCAGAGGTCAAGCCTGCCCATCCAGTAGTCCAGGGGTTCATCACTTCTCAGAGCGTCCACATCGGCTGTTAACCCGATGTAGTCGGACACCTGTCTGTCTAGGCATTCCCTGATGCTGGATCTGGATGAGAGCTGTCGATGGGTTGGCTGAAAGAATGATCTCATATCAGAAGTGACCAACACATCTTCAAACCGCCCTCTTCTTGCAGGCGCTGTTGGATTGGTACCCGCAACTGTTTCTCTGTGAGTGGAAATTCCTCTGCCAGCGCACGCAAAAGCAGAATGCAGCATTTCTCTAAGCAAGGCCTGGAAGTGCTGACAAAAGACAGCTGCAGAACCACTCAGCAGTCACAATGCTGCACAATACAAATCCACTATAATATGCTTTCTATATTAGAAAGTATAAGTGTATTACACGCCTATATACTGCACACCAAACAACAGTACACCTATACCAGTCCTTAAAAGGACTTTTGTAGACCTATATTAGTTAGCGATTTGTGTCACTACAGTCTGTCCCTGCTCCACACAGCAACCTCTCCCTACACTGACAAAAGATAGCTGCAGAACCGCAATGCTGCACAATACAAATGCACTATAATATGCTTTCTATATTTGAAAGTATATTATAAGTGTATTACACCCCTATATACTGCACACCAAACAATAGTACACCTATACCAGTCCTTAAAAGGACTTTTGTGGACCTATTAGTTAGCGATTTGTGTCACTACAGTCTGTCCCTGCTTCACACAGCAACCTCTCCCTACACTGACAAAAGACAGAATGTGAAATGGCAGCCAGATCAGGTCTATTTATAAGGTAGGGGGTATGTCCATGTGCTGAAATGTCTCAATTGGCTGTCCTATACCACATGATGGATGTGTCATGGGTCAAAGTTCTTCACAATGTAAAGGAATATGGCAGCCGCGAATAGCGCCATATATTCGCCGGTTTGGCGAATAGCGAACGCGCAAAGTTCGCCGCAAACCGACTGCGGGGGCGAACCGCAAGGCCATCTCTATGTCTAAGATTTCCTTGTCCAGTATTGGGGAGTTGAGAGAAGTCAATGCTTCTTCGTTTAGCGAGAGCAGGTTAACTGTACTCAGGAAAGTGTTGATTTTGAATTTGTTTGGTTGTGGGCTGTTTGGATCAGACTCCAAATAATTAATAAAGGTTGCTGTAGTATTTTTCAAATGTGTTGGCCATCTTGGATGGGTGATATACTACTTTTCCTGCATGTGGGTCTGTAATAGAGCTTAATTTAGAATTTTGTCTTTTATGCAAGTAATTGGCCAATAGCTTGCCCGCTTTGTTGGCATGTGCATAGTAAGTGGCCTTAAAGCGTTTTAAAGAGATTTTATATTCTGTAAATAGGGCTAGCTGTATCTGTTGCCTGCAATTAAAGAGTTCTTATTCGGCATTGGGGGTAGGGTTTTGTTTGTTTTGTAATTCTAAGGCATTTAGGTTTGCTAGGAGGGTGGTGATTCCTTTGGCCTTCTGCTTCTTTTCCCTGGCTGCAGCCTGAATTATTAAAGCCTCTACTGTAGGCCTTGTGTACACACCATAGTGACATTATATTAATTTCAGGATTATCATTTATATCAAAATATTCCTTAAATAGCTTGGCTAGCTTCTCCTTATGGAGTGGGTTAGACAATATTAAAATATTGTTTCTCCACAGGTAGGCTGGATTCTAGGAATTTTGTTCCTTCAAGGTAATCGTCACCGGGGCATGGTCTGACCAGGTTATTGTATGTATAGTCACCTCCAGGGTCCTTTGTAGATGGGCAAGGTCAGATAGGTGTAGTGTTTGGTTGCTACTAGTTACAAACATCCACCATATCACCCTGCTGCCAGACGTTCATCTATCATCTCAGAGACAATGAACAGTCATTTGCGTTGTTTTGTTTTTTGTTTATTGGGGGATATAACTTGGTTTGGGTAAGGGGTATATGGGATGCCCATAGAACATGTTTCTTTGCCATTAGGGATGACTTGAACACCCCCCCGGTTCGGATCGCATCCAGAACATGCGAACGGACCGAAAGTTTGCGTGAACATTCGAACACCGGTAAAGTCTATGGGACTCGAACGTGAGAAATCAAAAGTGCGAATTTTAAAGGCTAATATGCAAGTTATTGTCCATAAAAGGGTTTGGGGATCCGGGTCCTGCACCAGGGGATATGTATCAACGCCAAAAAAGTTTTAAAAACTGCAGTTTTTTTGGGAGCAGTGATTGTAATGATGCTTAAAGTGAAAAAATAAAAGTGAAATATTCCTTTAAATATCGTACCTGGGGGTGTCTATAGTATGCCTGTAAAGTGGCGCGTGTTTCACGTGTTTAGAACAGTCCCTTTAAAAAATGACATTTCTAAAGGAGTAAAAGTCATTTAAAACTGCTTGCGGCTTTAATGTAATGTTGGTTCCCGGCAATATAGATGAAAATCATTGAGAAAAATTGCATGGGTACCCCCCTCCCCCCCACCCCATGACCAGGCCCTTTGGGTCTTGTATGGATATTAAGAGGAACCCCACACCCAAATAAAAAAAAAAAAGGCGTGGGGCCCCAGGCCCTATATGCTCTGAACAGCAGTATACAGGCGGTCCAAACAAGACAGGGACTGTAGGTTTGTTCTTAAGTTGAATCTGTTTGTAATTTGGAACAGGTACATTTTGTAAGTGTAGCTCCAGCCAAAAAATCAATTTTAAAGCTTTTTGGATAACAGGGAAGGGTTATTACCCCTGTAACATTTGTTTTGCTGTCTGTGCCTCTGTTCAGAAGATTTCACCTCACTTTCTGTCCCAATGACAATTGGATTTTGAAAATTTGGGGTTTTTAGGGAAACAAGGATTGTTGATAAAGCATCAGTGTAGACACCTTTTTCCCATATTAACTCTTTACAGGAGAGATTTTCCCTTCCTAGGGGTAGATTGCCTCTTACTTCCTGTTGTCTCCCTCCGTTTGTAAGTAGGAGTCATTTGTAAGTCGGATGTTTGAAAGTAGGGGACCGCCAGTATATACCATACTGCCTGCTCTATATACTCTGCAGAAAATTGAGCCTTAGATGTTGGTGGTACCAGAACACTGTAATCCCTCACAGTTACTCTTGGTGGGCGCTGGAACGGGCCCTGCTGTGAAATATTATATCAAGAATTGTAATTACATGCCCCTGTTAAACAGGGGCAGAAAAATTGGGCCTTTGGTGGTGGTGGTGGTGGTGTTGCCACAACACTGTAAGCCCTCACAGTTACTCTTGGTGGGTGCAGGAACGGGCCCTGCTGCAAAATATTACAGCAAAAATTGTAATTACACGCCCCTGTTGAACAGGGGCAGAAAAATTGTGCCTTAGCCACTGGTGGTGGTGCCCAGAATCAAAAATGTTCTTAGAAGTTATCAACATGAACATTGAGGAGGAATAGGATAGTCACTCAGCATAACAGGATAGTCACTCAGCATCAGCATAGGCAGTCTTGAAGGGATCTCACATTCATAAAAAAAATATCGGTTACATCAGCATCAGGTGCTTGGTAGCTGGTGATCCAAGACTGATTCATAAACTTATGGTGATGTTCCGCGCAATGTGGACTTTATTTAGGCTGCTGCCCCCCCTGGTATGTAATCTGTCACAAGGCAAATTACTGGGTAATGTGGTAAAAGGTTTGGGGTATATGGCGCTACCCTTATGCTCTGGGAACTTATTTAGAATTGTGTTGGGTTTCCTCTGCGGATACAACTGATAAACCCCTATGGGATGAGGTGCAGGACTGTGTGTATTTTGTGCTAGTAATCCTAGATTCTATATATTAGCTGTGTGTGTAATCCTCAACTCCTATGTGTGTGGAAAAAATCCTAACCCTCTAAAGGTTGTGACAATTGTGCTATTAAATAAATAAAATGTTACCCTTATTGATGTGTATGATATCTATGTGGGTGTGTTTCACTTCATATTGGATGCAAATTCCATAATCCAAACATTAATCTCAAGATTCCAAACAAACTTCTAGTGAACTCAGTATTTCAAAAAATCAAAAAACAATATTACAAAAAAGACTTCCTTGCCGTATAAGTCCCTGTATCTTATTCCATACAGTTCACACCTTAAAGTGTTGTGTATATTCAATATATCCTGTGCCTAAAAACTGGTAATGCCCAATTTCCGTTATAGTCCCTGGTCACTGCCCCAGGTGGGAGCTGCTAGACGTCCAGTTAATTCCCTTGTAGGTTAACCCATTAACTGAACCAATGAAATGTATTCACAATGGTCATGTAATGGTCAGCCACTTTAGTGGTGAGGATTAGTTTCCTTGTAATTCCTCAATTCAAATGGTTAATCAGAAAAAAGAAGTACTGACAGATATATACATATATAGTATAGCCAAGATAAGTTCATGTGGCTACAGCAAATTCATGTGTTAACATAAAAAAGTTCAAGTATTCTTCATGCGTTTTTTCAGTGACTTTGGTGATTATATATTGCCAATGGAGATCCTCCAGCTTGCAGGTAAAGAGGTGACTTTTGGTGCTCCCCCCTCGTATGGGTCCCCACTCACCAGATCGACGCACCCCTGCAGGGGTCACAGGCTCATCGGGTATCCCCAGCAATTTATCCTCCACTCAGTAGGCTGTTCCACTCTCTGCTCTCTCCTCCTCCACCAATCAGATCCTCAGAAATGAACCACAGAACAGAACTTCCATAGCATAAAATCGCTTATTTATTTGTAAAAAATAGTAAAAATTCCAAACATAAATAAAAATAATTATAAAAAATAAGGCCTGCAGACCTTCCTAGATTCACCCTTCTGGTTGTAATTACCGCCAGGTGCCTAGTGAATCCACACCGCAAACCGTATGCCAATGTCAGACAAGTCCCATGGAAGTCACGCCAGCCTGCTGTGTCAGCCTCAGCTTCGGCGTGCGTTCCACCGCTCGAGCCTCGCTAACCGGACGTGATGTGGACGTGTCTGGATGGTCACTTGACGCGTTTCGACGAATGGTCGTTATCAAAGGTGCTATCATCCCTTCGTGTCCGACGTCTATAAGCAAGCACTGGCACTATAGCTCCGCCCCTTCAGGGCGTACCTTCCTTTTCCAATTCACTATATGCAGAGTGTATAAATCGCTCCCATCTACCTTATTTGGCTCCATCTAGTGGTGGTTACGTAATTGGTTATTACTATGCCAGTGATTGCTTATATTAGTTCATAGAGACTTTTGTTTATCTTCTAAGGGGAATGTGATTGAATTCAGTAAATAATACCCCTAATACATTTGTTCTATGTTTTGTTGAATATGCCATATTAATTTAAGCAAACATTGGGGATATGATATTACATCTATTTATCCTCTAAGGGGAATAACATGGAATTCAGTAAATAATATCCTTAATATATTTACATTGTGTTGATTATATGCCTTATTAATTTTAAGCAAACATTGAGGGTATTCCCTGATATATTATCCCCACTTTCCCCTCCTGGGTATTTATACCATTAATGACCTAGTGGAATTATTATATCTTACAATATTCAAGTGCAAGGCCCCCCTAGTGTTATCATTAAGTATATATTTTAGTATAATTTTCTATGTACTTGTCCCCATAAGTTCTTTTGCTAAATGGTCATATCTGTTGTGTATAACCATTTAGAATACCTTACTACTTTTTCCACACATTTTACATCAGTTTGTCCTTCCTATCACTTGGGGATTACCAAAGATGGGTTATATGAATCTTATCTCTTTGTGGTATAATTTTCAATGTGTATTGTTTATTGTTTATTTCCCCCACATCTATTTTATTCCAAATATTATGTTTCCAAGGGGATTCATCTAATGAGTTGATATCTTCCCTATTTTCCTATAATCTGCATAAGTTATAGGAACAACCTATATTTATTTGTGTCCCATACCCCATATCTGGAGTATGGCTTGAAAACTTGGTTTAGAAATTACATACGGTTTGCGGTGTGGATTCACTAGGCACCTGGCGGTAATTACAACCAGAAGGGTGAATTTAGGAAGGTCTGCAGGCCTTATTTTTTATAATTATTTTTATTTATGTTCGGAATTTTTACTATTTTTTACAAATAAATAAGCGATTTTATGCTATGGAAGTTCTGTTCTGTGGTTCATTTCTGAGGATCTGATTGGTGGAGGAGGATAGAGCAGAGAGTGGAACAGCCTACGGAGTGGAGGATAAATTGCTGGGGATACCCGATGAGCCTGTGACCCCTGCAGGAGTGCGTCGATCTGGTGAGTGGGGACCCATACGAGGGGGGAGCACCAAAAGTCACCTCTTTACCTGCAAGCTGGAGGATCTCCATTGGCAATATATAATCACCAAAGTCACTGAAAAAACGCATGAAGAATACTTGAACTTTTTTATGTTAACACATGAATTTGCTGTAGCCACATGAACTTATCTTGGCTATACTATATATGTATATATCTGTCAGTACTTTTTTCTGATTAACCATTTGAATTGAGGAATTACAAGGAAACTAATCCTCACCACTAAAGTGGCTGACCATTACATGACCATTGTGAATACATTTCATTGGTTCAGTTAATGGGTTAACCTACAAGGGAATTAACTGGACGTCTAGCAGCTCCCACCTGGGGCAGTGACCAGGGACTATAACGGAAATTGGGCATTACCAGTTTTTAGGCACAGGATATATTGAATATACACAATATATTGAACTGTATGGAATAAGATACAGGGACTTATACGGCAAGGAAGTCTTTTTTGTAATATTGTTTTTTGATTTTTTGAAATACTGAGTTCACTAGAAGTTTGTTTGGAATCTTGAGATTAATGTTTGGATTATGGAATTTGCATCCAATATGAAGTGAAACACACCCACATAGATATCATACACATCAATAAGGGTAACATTTTATTTATTTAATAGCACAATTGTCACAACCTTTAGAGGGTTAGGATTTTTTCCACACACATAGGAGTTGAGGATTACACACACAGCTAATATATAGAATCTAGGATTACTAGCACAAAATACACACAGTCCTGCACCTCATCCCATAGGGGTTTATCAGTTGTATCCGCAGAGGAAACCCAACACAATTCTAAATAAGTTCCCAGAGCATAAGGGTAGCGCCATATACCCCAAACCTTTTACCACAAGACTGATTCATGCTTATGAAGGAGAGTCGATCAACCGAGTCGGTGGACAGGCGCACTCTGTGATCGGTTACAAAGCCTCCAGCAGCACTGAATGTGCGTTCTGAAGGAACGCTGGAAGCAGGACAGGCCAGTAGCTCAATTGCGTACTGTGCAAGCTCTGACCAGTGATCCATCCTCAAGACCCAGTAACTCAGTGGATTTTCAGTTGGAAAGGTGTCCAAGTCTGATCTTGCCCCTAGGTATTCCTGCACCATGTAAATCAGACGCTGGCGATGGTTGCTGCAACAGATCAGACCTTGGGGCTGCGGACTAAAAAATTGTCTGAACGCATCTGACAGACGACCACCTTCTCCACCACTCCTTCTGTGACTGACCGAAGCCTCAGCAACACGTTGTCCAGGACCAGGAAATTGTATCCTCCTAGGCACTGGAAATGCGTTGCTCAAACCTTTCTGCAAGGCCTCCTGATGATGTTTCATCCTCTGCTCCCTCTGCGACGGCTGGATAAGTTCCGCAACCTTACCCTTGTAACGTGGATCAAGAAGGGTTGCCAGCCAGTAATGATCCCTCTCCTTGATCACACGAATCCGAGGGTCCTTTCGCAGGCTTAGTGATGAGCCGAACACCCCCGGGTTCGGTTCGCACCAGAACCCGCGAACGGACCGAAAGTTCGTACGAACATTAGAACCCTATTAAATACAATGGATGCGAACGTTCGAATTCTAAAGTGCTAATTATAACAACTATTATGCATCTTATTGTCCTAAAAAGGGTTTGGGAACCCGGGTTCTGCACCAGGGGACATGTATCAATGCAAAAAGAAGTTTTAAAAACGGTCGTTTTTCGGGAGCAGTCATTTTAATGATGCATAAAGTGAAAAAAAAAAAGTCAAATATTCCTTTAAATATCGTACCTGGGGGGTGTCTAAAGTATGCCTGTGAAGTGCCACGTGTTTCCCGTGTTTAGAACTGTCCCTGCACAAAATGACACTTCTAAAGGAAAAAAAAGCCATTTAAAACTGCTTGCGGCTTTAATGTAATGTCTGGTCCCGGTAATATGGATGAAATTCTTTAAGAAAAATGGCATAGCTACCCCATGACCCCCCCCCCCCCTACCCCAGCCCATTACCAGCCCCTTTGGGTCTTGTATGGATATTAAGGGGAACCCCGCACATAAAATAAAAAAGGCCCTATATACTCTGAACAGCCGTATACAGGCGGTGCATACAAGACAGGGACTGTAGGTTTGTTCTTATGTAGAATCTGTTTGTAATTTTGAACAGGTACATTGTTGAAGTGTAGCTCCAGCCCAAAAATCTATTTTTAAACTTTTTGGAAAACATAGGTAAGGGTTATCACCCCTGTAACATTTGTTTTGCTGTCTGTGCCCCTGTTCAGAACATTTCACCTCACTTTCCGTCCCAATGACAACTGTTTTTGAAATGTGGTGTTTTTCTTGAAACAAGGATTGCTGATAAAGCATCAGTACAGAGGAGACACCTTTCTCCCATATTTATTCTTACAGGAGAGAATTTTCCTTCCTAGTGGTAGATTTCCTCTCAGTTCCTGTTGTCTTCTTGCGTTTGCAAGTAGGAGTCGTTTGTAAGTTGGATGTTTGAAAGTAGGGACCTGCCGTATATACTCTGCAGAAATAGGCCCCTTAGTTGTTGGTGTTGGCACAACACTGTAAGCACTCACAGTTACTCTTGGTTGGTGCTGGAACGCCCTGCTGTCAACTATTATATCAGGAATTTTAATTACATATAATTGTTGAACAGTGGTAGTAAAAATTGGGCCTTTGATGGTGGTGCTGGTGCCACAACACTGTAAGCCCTGACAGTTACTCTTGGTGGGTGCAGCAATGGGCCCTGCTGTGAATTATTAGATCAAGAATTGTAATTGCATGCCCCTGTTGAACAGGGGCTGAAAAATTGGGCCTTTCGTGGTGGTGGTGGCGTTGCCACAACACTGTAAGCCCTCAGAGTTACTCTTGGTGGGTGCAGGAATGGGCCCTGCTGTGAATTATTAGATCAAGAATTGTAATTACATGCCCCTTTTGAACAGGGGCTGAAAAATTGGGCCTTTCGTGGTGGTGGTGGTGGTGGCGTTGCCACAACACTGTAAGCCCTCAGAGTTACTCTTGGTGGGTGCAGGAATGGGCCCTGCTGTGAATTAATAGATCAAGAATTGTAATTACATGCCCCTTTTGAACAGGGGCTGAAAAATTGGGCCTTTCGTGGTGGTGGTGGTGGTGGCGTTGCCACAACACTGTAAGCCCTCAGAGTTACTCTTGGTGGGTGCAGGAATGGGCCCTGCTGTGAATTATTAGATCAAGAATTGTAATTACATGCCCCTTTTGAACAGGGGCTGAAAAATTGGGCCTTTCGTGGTGGTGGTGGTGGTGGCGTTGCCACAACACTGTAAGCCCTCAGAGTTACTCTTGGTGGGTGCAGCAATGGGCCCTGCTGTGAATTATTAGATCAAGAATTGTAATTGCATGCCCCTGTTGAACAGGGGCTGAAAAATTGGGCCTTAGGCACTGGTGGCACAACACTACAACCCCTCACAGATACTGTACTTGGAGCACAGCAATGAGCCCTGTTGCAAAGTATTGCTTCAAAAATTGTAATGACACACCCCTGTTAAACAGGGGCTGAAAAATTGGGCCTTAGGCACTGGTGGCACAACACTACAACCCCTCACAGATACTGTACTTGGAGCACAGCAATGAGCCCTGTTGCAAAGTATTGCTTCAAAAATTGTAATGACACGCCCCTGTTAAACAGGGGCTGAAAAATTGGGCCTTAGGCACTGGTGCCACAACACTCCAACCCCTCACAGATACTGTACTTGGAGCACAGCAATGAGCCCTATGGCAAATTATTGCTAAAAAAATTGTAATTACACGCCCCTGTAAAACAGGGGCTGAAAAATTGGGCCTTAGCCACTGGTGGCGGCACCCATAAACAAAAATGATCTTCCAAGCTATCATCATCAATCGTATCATTGAGGACTCGGAGGAGGAGGATAGCCAGTCAACATAACAGCACAGGCACTCAGCATCAGCATCAGTCTTGAAGGGATGTGACATGTTAAAATCAATTAGTCTGTTATATCAGCATCAGGTGTGTGGTAGCTGGTGGTGATCCAAGACTGGTTCATCTTGATGAAAGTCAGTCGATCAACCGAGTCGGTGGACAGGCGCACCCTGTGATCCGTGACAAATCCTCCAGCAGCACTGAATGTGCGTTCCGAAAGAACGCTGGATGCAGGACAGGCCAGTAGCTCAATTGCATACTGTGCAAGCTCTGGCCAGTGATCCATCCTCAAGACCCAGTAAGCCAGAGGATTTTCGGTGGGGAAGGTGTCCAAGTCTGACCTTGCCCCTAGATATTCCTGCACCATGTTTATCAGACGCTGGCGATGGTTGCTGGAACCGATCATACTTTGGGGCTGCGGACTAAAGAATTGTCTGAACCCATCGGTCAGACGGCCACCTTCCCCACCGCTCCTTCTTTGACTGGCCGAAGCCTCAGCAACTCGTTGTCCAGGACCAGGAGTTTGTAACCTCCCAGTCTCTGGGAACGCGTTGCACAGACCTTTCTGCAAGGCCTCCCGGAGTTGTCTCATCCTCTGCTCCCTCTGCGACGGTAACATAAGGTCCGCAACCTTACCCTTGTACCGTGGATCAAGGAGAGTGGCCAGCCAGTAATGGTCCCTCTCCTTGATCCGAAGAATACGAGGATCCTTCCGCAGACTTTGCAGGATCAGGGAGGCCATGCAGCGTAGGTTTGCTGAGGCATTCGCTCCGGAGTCCTCTGGGTCACTAAGGACGACATGATCCGCAGCCACCTCCTCCCAGCCACGTACAAGTCCACTGGTTTCTTGGGACTGTAAATCATCCCTAAAAGACTGCTGCTGATGATGCTGAGTGCCAGCCTCCACCTCCATGCTGACACAATCCTCCTCCTCCTCCTCCTCCTCTTCCTGTGCGATGGGTGGGACAGAAGGAACACTGTCTGGGTAAAGGGGGCCTTGAGAGGCAAGGAAGTCCTCCTCTTCCTGCCTCTGTTCTGCCTCAAGTGCCCTGTCCATTATTCCACGCAGCGTGTGCTCCAACAGGTGGACAAGAGGTACAGTGTCACTGATGCATGCACTGTCACCATCCTCGTGGCCTCCTCAAATGGTGCCAGGACAGTGCATGCATCCCTGATCATGCCCCACTGGCGTGGAGAAAAAAAACCAAGCTCCCCTGACCCTGTCCTGGTGCCGTAGTCGCACAGGTACTCATTGATGGCCCTCTGCTGCGTGTGCAGCCGCTGCAGCATGGCCAACGTTGAGTTCCACCTGGTGGGCATGTCACATATAAGGCGGTTCTTGGGCAGGTTCAACTCCTTTTGCAGTTCAGCCAGGCGAGCACTGGCATTATAAGATCTGCGGAAATGCACACAGACTTTCCTGGCCTGCCTCAGGACATCCTGTAAGCCCGGGTACCTGCCCAAGAACCGCTGCACCACCAGGTTAAGGACGTGAGCCACACAGGGCACATGGGTCAGTTGTCCCTGTCGGAGGGCGGAGAGGAGGTTGGTGCCATTGTCGCAAACCACCATTCCTGGCTTAAGCTGGCGTGGCGTCAACCACCTCTCGGCCTGGCCCTGCAGAGCAGACAGGACCTCTGCCCCAGTGTGGCTTCTGTCCCCCAAACACACCAGCGCAAGCACGGCATGGCATCTTTTTGCCTGCGTACTTGCGTAGCCCCGTGAACGGCTACGGAGCACCGCTGGTTCATAGGACAAACCACAGGAAGAGGCCATGGAGGAAGAAGAAGAGGAGGGGGTGGAGGAGAGAGGTGTGTCACAACCAGTAGTAGCATTTTGGAGGCGTGGCGGTGGAACAACCTCCAACACTACTGCACCTTGTCCTGCATCCTTCCCAGCTGCCAAAAGAGTGACCCAATGGGCCGTGAAAGAAAGGTAACGTCCCTGTCCATGCCTGCTGGACCATGAGTCAGCGGTAATATGCACCTTACCGCTGACCGCCCTGTCCAGCGAGGCCAAGACATTGCCTTCCACATGCCGGTAGAGAGCCGGAATAGCCTTCCGTGAGAAAAAGTGGCGTTTGGGAACCTGCCACTGAGGAACCGCACATTGCACAAACTCACGGAAGGGGGCCAAGTCTACCAACTGAAAAGGCAGCAGTTGAAGCGCTAGCAATTTAGCCAAGCTAGCATTCAACCGCTGGGCATGTGGATGGCTGGGAGTGAACTTCTTTCGACGGTCCAGCAGCTGGGGCAGGGAAATTTGCCTGCTAGAATCGGACGTCGGTGTACTGCTAGCAGAGTGGCCGCAAGTACTTGGCTGTGACACACCTAATTCTACACCTTCATTCCTCTCAGTGCATGTTTCAGAGAGGACTGAAGTTATAGTGGGGTTGGAGATCCCAGCTGATGCGGTGCAAGGAGAGGTCCGCTTTGTTCTTTGGTGTGGGTCTTTGAGGTAGGCTTGCCAACGAGCTGCATGGCAGGTCAACATATGTCTGGTCAGGCATGTGGTACCCAAGCGGCTGATGTTTTGGCCACGCGATATACGCTTGAGACATATGTTGCAAACAGCAGCTGTGCGATCTGATGCACTAGCCTCAAAAAAGGCCCACACCAAGGAACTTTTTGAATGACGGGCAGAGGCAGCGCCCTGCACAGGCGGAGCTCTGCGGTGTGATTCCGTCGGTGTACTGCCCTTACGCTGGCCACCAAAGGGCATCCTGCCTCGTTGGAGATGTGCCTCCTCCTCATCCTCCTCCTCCTCCTCTCTCCTATTAGGCACCCACGTGGAGTCAGTGACCTCATCATCCCCTCCCTCCTCATCACTGGAGCCAATCTGGCAGTATGCTGCAGCTGCTGGAACATGACTGCCAGATTGGTGTCCTTCTTGAGCACCCCCTCTGTCTGCTCTCACGCTACTGCCTTCCTGTAGCTGGGTTTCATCATCAGACCCTTCGAAACGCTGGGCATCCTCCTGGAGCATGTACCCAACACTGTGCTCAAACAGTTCGGGGGACTCCTCAGGAGGAGGACATGGTGGGTCTAGGGAAGGAGTGACTGATGATGAGTCTGACATTGATACCAGGGAAGAGGACGCTTTGGCAGCTGCTTTGCCAGTACCCTGAGCCTGGGTGAGAGAGGATGAGGAGGAGGAGGAGGGCTTGGTCATCCACTCTACCAAGTCTTCGGCATGATGTGGCTCAACATGTCCAGCTGCCGAAAAGAAGGACAAGCGTGTCCCATGGCCATGTGCTGATGACAATGCACCGCGTCCACGACCAGCACTGTTGCCCCCAGACACAGAGCCTGCTTGCCCTCTTTTATTGCCTCCTGACTGTCTGCCTCTCCTTGTTTGCCTTCCAGACATTCTAATAGATGGCCTGCAGGGAGATGGGAAAAAAGCAATAAGGGCTACCTTCAGGTGTCCTTCTCTGTCCCTTTACTTAAGGATTTCTAAATATGGTTGAGGATGATTGCTTTTGCACAGAATAGCACAACGACAATTTCCCTGACTGTCCAAAAAACAAGGATTTCAAAGATGGTTGATGAGGAATGCTTTAGCACACTATAGCACAAGGAGAATTTCCCTCACTGTCCTTCCCTGTCCCTAGAAACAAGGATTCGCACAGTAAAAGACACTGACACTCTCCCTACCTATAGTTTTCTGTCCCTAGAAAAAATGTTTTTTTAAAGCACACTATAGCACAAGGAGAATTCCCCTCACTTTCCTTCTTTGTCACTAGAAACAAGGATTATCACAGTGAAATAAACTGACACTCTCCCTACCTAGAGTTTTCTGTCCCTAGAAAAAATGTTTTTTTAAAGCACACTATAGCACAAGGAGAATTCCCTCACTGTCCTTCCCTGTCCCTAGAAACAAGGATTCGCACAGTAAAAGACACTGACACTCTCCCTACCTAGAGTTTTCTGTCCCTAGAAAAAATGTTTTTTTAAAGCACACTATAGCACAAGGAGAATTCCCCTCACTTTCCTTCCCTGTCCCTAGAAACAAGGATTATCACAGTGAAAGAAACTGACACTCTCCCTACCTAGAGTTTTCTGTCCCTAGAAAAAATGTTTTTTTAAAGCACACTATAGCACAAGGAGAATTCACTCACTGTCCTTCCCTGTCCCTAGAAACAAGGATTCGCACAGTAAAAGACACTGACACTCTCCCTACCTAGAGTTTTCTGTCCCTAGAAAAAATGTTTTTTTAAAGCACACTATAGCACAAGGAGAATTCCCCTCACTTTCCTTCTTTGTCCCTAGAAACAAGGATTATCACAGTGAAAGAAACTGACACTCTCCCTACCTAGAGTTTTCTGTCCCTAGAAATATTTTTTTTTTTAAAGCACACTATAGCACAAGGAGAATTCCCTCACTGTCCTTCCCTGTCCCTAGAAACAAGGATTCACACAGTAAAAGACACTGACACTCTCCCTACCTAGAGTTTTCTGTCCCTAGAAAAAATGTTTTTTTAAAGCACACTATAGCACAAGGAGAATTCCCCTCACTTTCCTTCTTTGTCCCTAGAAACAAGGATTATCACAGTGAAAGAAACTGACACTCTCCCTACCTAGAGTTTTCTGTCCCTAGAAAAAATGTTTTTTTAAAGCACACTATAGCACAAGGAGAATTCAATCACTGTCCTTCCCTGTCCCTAGAAACAAGGATTCGCACAGTAAAAGACACTGACACTCTCCCTACCTAGAGTTTTCTGTCCCTAGAAAAAAAGTTTTTTTAAAGCACACTATAGCACAAGGAGAATTCCCCTCACTTTCCTTCTTTGTCCCTAGAAACAAGGATTATCACAGTGAAAGAAACTGACACTCTCCCTACCTAGAGTTTTCTGTCCCTAGAAAAAATGTTTTTTTAAAGCACACTATAGCACAAGGAGAATTCCCCTCACTTTCCTTCTTTGTCCCTAGAAACAAGGATTATCACAGTGAAAGAAACTGACACTCTCCCTACCTAGAGTTTTCTGTCCCTAGAAAAAATGTTTTTTTAAAGCACACTATAGCACAAGGAGAATTCCCCTCACTTTCCTTCTTTGTCCCTAGAAACAAGGATTATCACAGTGAAAGAAACTGACACTCTCCCTACCTAGAGTTTTCTGTCCCTAGAAAAAATGTTTTTTTAAAGCACACTATAGCACAAGGAGAATTCCCTCACTGTCCTTCCCTGTCCCTAGAAACAAGGATTCGCACAGTAAAAGACACTGACACTCTCCCTACCTAGAGTTTTCTGTCCCTAGAAAAAATGTTTTTTTAAAGCACACTATAGCACAAGGAGAATTCCCCTCACTTTCCTTCTTTGTCCCTAGAAAGAAGGATTCGCACAGTAAAAGACACTGACACTCTCCCTACCTAGAGTTTTCTGTCCCTAGAAAAAATGTTTTTTTAAAGCACACTATAGCACAAGGAAAATTCCCCTCACTTTCCTTCTTTGTCCCTAGAAACAACGATTATCACAGTGAAAGAAACTGATACTCTCCCTACCTAGTTTCTAGGGACAAAGAAGGAAAGTGAGTGAAATTCTCCTTGTGCTATAGTGTGCTTTAAAAAAACATTTTTTCTAGGGACAGAAAACTCTAGGTAGGGAGAGTGTCAGTGTCTTTTACTGTGCGAATCCTTGTTTCTAGGGACAAAGAAGGAAAGTGAGTGAAATTCTCCTTGTGCTATAGTGTGCTTTAAAAAAACATTTTTTCTAGGGACAGAAAACTCTAGGTAGGGAGAGTGTCAGTGTCTTTTACTGTGCGAATCCTTGTTTCTAGGGACAGGGAAGGACAGTGAGTGAATTCTCCTTGTGCTATAGTGTGCTTTAAAAAAACATTTTTTCTAGGGACAGAAAACTCTAGGTAGGGAGAGTGTCAGTTTATTTCACTGTGATAATCCTTGTTTCTAGGGACAAAGAAGGAAAGTGAGTGAAATTCTCCTTGTGCTATAGTGTGCTTTAAAAAAACATTTTTTCTAGGGACAGAAAACTCTAGGTAGGGAGAGTGTCAGTGTCTTTTACTGTGCGAATCCTTGTTTCTAGGGACAGGGAAGGACAGTGAGGGAATTCTCCTTGTGCTATAGTGTGTTTTAAAAAAACATTTTTTCTAGGGACAGAAAAATCTAGGTAGGGAGAGTGTCAGTTTCTTTCACTGTGATAATCCTTGTTTCTAGGGACAAAGAAGGAAAGTGAGTGAAATTCTCCTTGTGCTATAGTGTGCTTTAAAAAAACATTTTTTCTAGGGACAGAAAACTCTAGGTAGGGAGAGTGTCAGTTTCTTTCACTGTGATAATCCTTGTTTCTAGGGACAAAGAAGGAAAGTGAGTGAAATTCTCCTTGTGCTATAGTGTGCTTTAAAAAAACATTTTTTCTAGGGACAGAAAACTCTAGGTAGGGAGAGTGTCAGTGTCTTTTACTGTGCGAATCCTTGTTTCTAGGGACAGGGAAGGACAGTGAGGGAATTCTCCTTGTGCTATAGTGTGCTTTAAAAAAACATTTTTTCTAGGGACAGAAAACTCTAGGTAGGGAGAGTGTCAGTGTCTTTTACTGTGCGAATCCTTGTTTCTAGGGACAGGGAAGGACAGTGAGGGAATTCTCCTTGTGCTATAGTGTGCTTTAAAAAAACATTTTTTCTAGGGACAGAAAACTCTAGGTAGGGAGAGTGTCAGTTTCTTTCACTGTGATAATCCTTGTTTCTAGGGACAAAGAAGGAAAGTGAGTGAAATTCTCCTTGTGCTATAGTGTGCTTTAAAAAAAACATTTTTTCTAGGGACAGAAAACTCTAGGTAGGGAGAGTGTCAGTGTCTTTTACTGTGCGAATCCTTGTTTCTAGGGACAGGGAAGGACAGTGAGGGAATTCTCCTTGTGCTATAGTGTGTTTTAAAAAAACATTTTTTCTAGGGACAGAAAACTCTAGGTAGGGAGAGTGTCAGTTTCTTTCACTGTGATAATCCTTGTTTCTAGGGACAAAGAAGGAAAGTGAGTGAAATTCTCCTTGTGCTATAGTGTGCTTTAAAAAAAACATTTTTTCTAGGGACAGAAAACTCTAGGTAGGGAGAGTGTCAGTTTCTTTCACTGTGATAATCCTTGTTTCTAGGGACAAAGAAGGAAAGTGAGTGAAATTCTCCTTGTGCTATAGTGTGCTTTAAAAAAACATTTTTTCTAGGGACAGAAAACTCTAGGTAGGGAGAGTGTCAGTGTCTTTTACTGTGCGAATCCTTGTTTCTAGGGACAGGGAAGGACAGTGAGGGAATTCTCCTTGTGCTATAGTGTGCTTTAAAAAAACATTTTTTCTAGGGACAGAAAACTCTAGGTAGGGAGAGTGTCAGTTTCTTTCACTGTGATAATCCTTGTTTCTAGGGACAAAGAAGGAAAGTGAGTGAAATTCTCCTTGTGCTATAGTGTGCTTTAAAAAAACATTTTTTCTAGGGACAGAAAACTCTAGGTAGGGAGAGTGTCAGTGTCTTTTACTGTGCGAATCCTTGTTTCTAGGGACAGGGAAGGACAGTGAGGGAATTCTCCTTGTGCTATAGTGTGCTTTAAAAAAACATTTTTTCTAGGGACAGAAAACTCTAGGTAGGGAGAGTGTCAGTTTCTTTCACTGTGATAATCCTTGTTTCTAGGGACAAAGAAGGAAAGTGAGTGAAATTCTCCTTGTGCTATAGTGTGCTTTAAAAAAACATTTTTTCTAGGGACAGAAAACTCTAGGTAGGGAGAGTGTCAGTTTCTTTCACTGTGATAATCCTTGTTTCTAGGGACAAAGAAGGAAAGTGAGTGAAATTCTCCTTGTGCTATAGTGTGCTTTAAAAAAACATTTTTTTCTAGGGACAGAAAACTCTAGGTAGGGAGAGTGTCAGTGTCTTTTACTGTGCGAATCCTTGTTTCTAGGGACAGGGAAGGACAGTGAGGGAATTCTCCTTGTGCTATAGTGTGCTTTAAAAAAACATTTTTTCTAGGGACAGAAAACTCTAGGTAGGGAGAGTGTCAGTTTCTTTCACTGTGATAATCCTTGTTTCTAGGGACAAAGAAGGAAAGTGAGTGAAATTCTCCTTGTGCTATAGTGTGCTTTAAAAAAACATTTTTTCTAGGGACAGAAAACTCTAGGTAGGGAGAGTGTCAGTTTCTTTCACTGTGATAATCCTTGTTTCTAGGGACAAAGAAGGAAAGTGAGTGAAATTCTCCTTGTGCTATAGTGTGCTTTAAAAAAACATTTTTTCTAGGGACAGAAAACTCTAGGTAGGGAGAGTGTCAGTTTCTTTCACTGTGATAATCCTTGTTTCTAGGGACAAAGAAGGAAAGTGCGGGAAATTCTCCTTGTGCTATAGTGTGCTAAAGCATTCCTCATCAACCATCTTTGAAATCCTTGTTTTTTGGACAGTCAGGGAAATTGTCGTTGTGCTATTCTGTGCAAAAGCAATCATCCTCAACCATATTTAGAAATCCTTAAGTAAAGGGACAGAGAAGGACACCTGAAGGTAGCCCTTATTGCTTTTTTCCCATCTCCCTGCAGGCCATCTATTAGAATGTCTGGAAGGCAAACAAGGAGAGGCAGACAGTCAGGAGGCAATAAAAGAGGGCAAGCAGGCTCTGTGTCTGGGGGCAACAGTGCTGGTCGTGGACGCGGTGCATTGTCATCAGCACATGGCCATGGGACACGCTTGTCCTTCTTTTCGGCAGCTGGACATGTTGAGCCACATCATGCCGAAGACTTGGTAGAGTGGATGACCAAGCCCTCCTCCTCCTCCTCATCCTCTCTCACCCAGGCTCAGGGTACTGGCAAAGCAGCTGCCAAAGCGTCCTCTTCCCTGGTATCAATGTCAGACTCATCATCAGTCACTCCTTCCCTAGACCCACCATGTCCTCCTCCTGAGGAGTCCCCCGAACTGTTTGAGCACAGTGTTGGGTACATGCTCCAGGAGGATGCCCAGCGTTTCGAAGGGTCTGATGATGAAACCCAGCTACAGGAAGGCAGTAGCGTGAGAGCAGACAGAGGGGATGCTCAAGAAGGACACCAATCTGGCAGTCATGTTCCAGCAGCTGCAGCATACTGCCAGATTGGCTCCAGTGATGAGGAGGGAGGGGATGATGAGGTCACTGACTCCACGTGGGTGCCTAATAGGAGAGAGGAGGAGGAGGAGGAGGATGAGGAGGAGGCACATCTCCAACGAGGCAGGATGCCCTTTGGTGGCCAGTGTAAGGGCAGTACACCGACGGAATCACACCGCAGAGCTCCGCCTGTGCAGGGCGCTGCCTCTGCCCGTCATTCAAAAAGTTCTTTGGTGTGGGCCTTTTTTGAGGCTAGTGCATCAGATCGCACAGCTGCTGTTTGCAACATATGTCTCAAGCGTATATCGCGTGGCCAAAACATCAGCCGCTTGGGTACCACATGCCTGACCAGACATATGTTGACCTGCCATGCAGCTCGTTGGCAAGCCTACCTCAAAGACCCACACCAAAGAACAAAGCGGACCTCTCCTTGCACCGCATCAGCTGGGATCTCCAACCCCACTATAACTTCAGTCCTCTCTGAAACATGCACTGAGAGGAATGAAGGTGTAGAATTAGGTGTGTCACAGCCAAGTACTTGCGGCCACTCTGCTAGCAGTACACCGACGTCCGATTCTAGCAGGCAAATTTCCCTGCCCCAGCTGCTGGACCGTCGAAAGAAGTTCACTCCCAGCCATCCACATGCCTAGCGGTTGAATGCTAGCTTGGCTAAATTGCTAGCGCTTCAACTGCTGCCTTTTCAGTTGGTAGACTCGGCCCCCTTCCGTGAGTTTGTGCAATGTGCGGTTCCTCAGTGGCAGGTTCCCAAACGCCACTTTTTCTCACGGAAGGCTATTCCGGCTCTCTACCGGCATGTGGAAGGCAATGTCTTGGCCTCGCTGGACAGGGAGGTCAGCGGTAAGGTGCATATTACCGCTGACTCATGGTCCAGCAGGCATGGACAGGGACGTTACCTTTCTTTCACGGCCCATTGGGTCACTCTTTTGGCAGCTGGGAAGGATGCAGGACAAGGTGCAGTAGTGTTGGAGGTTGTTCCACCGCCACGCCTCCAAAATGCTACTACTGGTTGTGACACACCTCTCTCCTCCACCCCCTCCTCTTCTTCCTCCATGGCCTCTTCCTGTGGTTTGTCCTATGAACCAGCGGTGCTCCGTAGCCGTTCACGGGGCTACGCAAGTACGCAGGCAAAAAGATGCCATGCCGTGCTTGCGCTGGTGTGTTTGGGGGACAGAAGCCACACTGGGGCAGAGGTCCTGTCTGCTCTGCAGGGCCAGGCCGAGAGGTGGTTGACGCCACGCCAGCTTAAGCCAGGAATGGTGGTTTGTGACAATGGCACCAACCTCCTCTCCGCCCTCCGACAGGGACAACTGACCCATGTGCCCTGTGTGGCTCACGTCCTTAACCTGGTGGTGCAGCGGTTCTTGGGCAGGTACCCGGGCTTACAGGATGTCCTGAGGCAGGCCAGGAAAGTCTGTGTGCATTTCCGCAGATCTTATAATGCCAGTGCTCGCCTGGCTGAGCTGCAAAAGGAGTTGAACCTGCCCAAGAACCGCCTTATATGTGACATGCCCACCAGGTGGAACTCAACGTTGGCCATGCTGCAGCGGCTGCACACGCAGCAGAGGGCCATCAATGAGTACCTGTGCGACTACGGCACCAGGACAGGGTCAGGGGAGCTTGGTTTTTTTCTCCACGCCAGTGGGGCATGATCAGGGATGCATGCACTGTCCTGGCACCATTTGAGGAGGCCACGAGGATGGTGAGCAGTGACAGTGCATGCATCAGTGACACTGTACCTCTTGTCCACCTGTTGGAGCACACGCTGCGTGGAATAATGGACAGGGCACTTGAGGCAGAACAGAGGCAGGAAGAGGAGGACTTCCTTGCCTCTCAAGGCCCCCTTTACCCAGACAGTGTTCCTTCTGTCCCACCCATCGCACAGGAAGAGGAGGAGGAGGAGGAGGATTGTGTCAGCATGGGGGTGGAGGCTGGCACTCAGCATCATCAGCAGCAGTCTTTTAGGGATGATTTACAGTCCCAAGAAACCAGTGGACTTGTACGTGGCTGGGAGGAGGTGGCTGCGGATCATGTCGTCCTTAGTGACCCAGAGGACTCTGGAGCGAATGCCTCAGCAAACCTACGCTGCATGGCCTCCCTGATCCTGCAAAGTCTGCGGAAGGATCCTCGTATTCTTCGGATCAAGGAGAGGGACCACTACTGGCTGGCCATTCTCCTTGATCCACGGTACAAGGGTAAGGTTGCGGACCTTATGTTACCGTCGCAGAGGGAGCAGAGGATGAGACAACTCCGGGAGGCCTTGCAGAAAGGTCTGTGCAACGCGTTCCCAGAGACTGGGAGGTTACAAACTCCTGGTCCTGGACAACGAGTTGCTGAGGCTTCGGCCAGTCAAAGAAGGAGCGGTGGGGAAGGTGGCCGTCTGACCGATGCGTTCAGACAATTCTTTAGTCCGCAGCCCCAAAGTATGATCGGTTCCAGCAACCATCGCCAGCGTCTGATAAACATGGTGCAGGAATATCTAGGGGCAAGGTCAGACTTGGACACCTTCCCCACCGAAAATCCTCTGGCTTACTGGGTCTTGAGGATGGATCACTGGCCAGAGCTTGCACAGTATGCAATTGAGCTACTGGCCTGTCCTGCATCCAGCGTTCTTTCGGAACGCACATTCAGTGCTGCTGGAGGATTTGTCACGGATCACAGGGTGCGCCTGTCCACCGACTCGGTTGATCGACTGACTTTCATCAAGATGAACCAGTCTTGGATCACCACCAGCTACCACACACCTGATGCTGATATAACAGACTAATTGATTTTAACATGTCACATCCCTTCAAGACTGATGCTGATGCTGAGTGCCTGTGCTGTTATGTTGACTGGCTATCCTCCTCCTCCGAGTCCTCAATGATACGATTGATGATGATAGCTTGGAAGATCATTTTTGTTTATGGGTGCCGCCACCAGTGGCTAAGGCCCAATTTTTCAGCCCCTGTTTTACAGGGGCGTGTAATTACAATTTTTTTAGCAATAATTTGCCATAGGGCTCATTGCTGTGCTCCAAGTACAGTATCTGTGAGGGGTTGGAGTGTTGTGGCACCAGTGCCTAAGGCCCAATTTTTCAGCCCCTGTTTAACAGGGGCGTGTCATTACAATTTTTGAAGCAATACTTTGCAACAGGGCTCATTGCTGTGCTCCAAGTACAGTATCTGTGAGGGGTTGTAGTGTTGTGCCACCAGTGCCTAAGGCCCAATTTTTCAGCCCCTGTTTAACAGGGGCGTGTCATTACAATTTTTGAAGCAATACTTTGCAACAGGGCTCATTGCTGTGCTCCAAGTACAGTATCTGTGAGGGGTTGTAGTGTTGTGCCACCAGTGCCTAAGGCCCAATTTTTCAGCCCCTGTTTAACAGGGGCGTGTCATTACAATTTTTGAAGCAATACTTTGCAACAGGGCTCATTGCTGTGCTCCAAGTACAGTATCTGTGAGGGGTTGTAGTGTTGTGCCACCAGTGCCTAAGGCCCAATTTTTCAGCCCCTGTTCAACAGGGGCATGCAATTACAATTCTTGATCTAATAATTCACAGCAGGGCCCATTGCTGCACCCACCAAGAGTAACTCTGAGGGCTTACAGTGTTGTGGCAACGCCACCACCACCACCACCACCACCACCACGAAAGGCCCAATTTTTCAGCCCCTGTTCAAAAGGGGCATGTAATTACAATTCTTGATCTAATAATTCACAGCAGGGCCCATTCCTGCACCCACCAAGAGTAACTCTGAGGGCTTACAGTGTTGTGGCAACGCCACCACCACCACCACCACCACGAAAGGCCCAATTTTTCAGCCCCTGTTCAAAAGGGGCATGTAATTACAATTCTTGATCTAATAATTCACAGCAGGGCCCATTGCTGCACCCACCAAGAGTAACTGTCAGGGCTTACAGTGTTGTGGCACCAGCACCACCATCAAAGGCCCAATTTTTACTACCACTGTTCAACAATTATATGTAATTAAAATTCCTGATATAATAGTTGACAGCAGGGCGTTCCAGCACCAACCAAGAGTAACTGTGAGTGCTTACAGTGTTGTGCCAACACCAACAACTAAGGGGCCTATTTCTGCAGAGTATATACGGCAGGTCCCTACTTTCAAACATCCAACTTACAAACGACTCCTACTTGCAAACGCAAGAAGACAACAGGAAGTGAGAGGAAATCTACCACTAGGAAGGAAAATTCTCTCCTGTAAGAATAAATATGGGAGAAAGGTGTCTCCTCTGTACTGATGCTTTATCAGCAATCCTTGTTTCAAGAAAAACACCACATTTCAAAAACAGTTGTCATTGGGACGGAAAGTGAGGTGAAATGTTCTGAACAGGGGCACAGACAGCAAAACAAATGTTACAGGGGTGATAACCCTTACCTATGTTTTTCAAAAAGTTTAAAAATAGATTTTTGGGCTGGAGCTACACTTCAACAATGTACCTGTTCAAAATTACAAACAGATTCTACATAAGAACAAACCTACAGTCCCTGTCTTGTATGCACGGCCTGTATACGGCTGTTCAGAGTATATAGGGCCTTTTTTATTTTATGTGCGGGGTTCCCCTTAATATCCATACAAGACCCAAAGGGGCTGGTAATGGGCTGGGGTAGGGGGGGGGGGTCATGGGGTAGCTATGCCATTTTTCTTAAAGAATTTCATCCATATTACCGGGACCAGACATTACATTAAAGCCGCAAGCAGTTTTAAATGGCTTTTTTTTCCTTTAGAAGTGTCATTTTGTGCAGGGACAGTTCTAAACACGGGAAACACGTGGCACTTCACAGGCATACTTTAGACACCCCCCAGGTACGATATTTAAAGGAATATTTGACTTTTTTTTTTTCACTTTATGCATCATTAAAATGACTGCTCCCGAAAAACGACCGTTTTTAAAACTTCTTTTTGCATTGATACATGTCCCCTGGTGCAGAACCCGGGTTCCCAAACCCTTTTTAGGACAATAACATGCATAATAGTTGTTATAATTAGCACTTTAGAATTCGAACGTTCGCATCCATTGTATTTAATAGGGTTCTAATGTTCGTACGAACTTTCGGTCCGTTCGCGGGTTCTGGTGCGAACCGAACCCGGGGGTGTTCGGCTCATCACTAATAGTGATGAATGTTGCCTGGAGTTGTGAGTAAGGGCAGCAGGACTTCACCTTTAGATCCTACAGTGAGGGTACCATGCAAGTTTAAATATTATAAAGCAAGTATTAGATATGCAATATGTCACTAGGTGGTTGTAATAAAATAGAAACAGAAAAACCAATGTCGCTCAAAATCAATAACAGTTTACACTAGAGCAAGGGTGTCAAACTCAATTTCATTGTGGATTGCATCAGTATTATGATTGCCCTCAAAAGGCCGGTTGTATCTGTGAGATTAGATGTCTAGCGAATTCCCTCCCCTTACATTAGATGCATAGGCGTGCGCAGCCTATTGCATTAGGGTGTGCACCTCAAACCAAAGTTCAAACACAGATGCGTCTGTGTGTATATTATATATATAAATAAATATGCACTTTTTTTGCTGACAAGCCAGGGTTCATATCGATTTGAATTGTGTGTGTGTGTATACATATATATATTGTGTAAACATAAATATATATATATATATTACATACACAATTCAAAACTATATGAACCCTGGCTTGTCAACAAAAAAGTGCGTATTTTTAACATATATATACATACACACACACTTTTTTGGAGAGAGAGAGGGGGGGGAGAGAGAGAGAGAGGGGAGAAAGAGAGAGAGAGGGGGGGGGAGAAAGAGAGAGAGAGGGGGGAGAAAGAGAGAGAGAGAGGGGGGAGAGAGAGAGAGAGAGGGGGGGAGAGAGGGGGAGAGAGAGAGAGAGAGGGGGGAGAGAGAAGGGGAGAGAGGGGGAGAAAGAGAGAGGGAGAGAGAAAGAGAGAGGGGGAGAGAGAGAGGGGGGAGAGAGAGAGGGGGGGAAGGGGGAGAGAGGGGGGAGAGAGGGAGAGGGAATGAGAGAGGGAGAGGGAATGAGAGGGGGAGAGGGAATGAGAGGGGGAGAGAGAGAGGGAGAGAGAGAGGGGGAGAGGGAGAGAGAGGGAGGGAGGGAGAGAGAGAGGGAGAGAGGGAGGATAAAGAGAGAGAAAAGGAGAAAAAGAGAGGGGGAGAAGAGAGAGAGGGGGAGAAAGAAAGAAAGAGAGAGGAGAAAGAGAGAGAAAAGGAGAGTGGTAGAGAGAGTTGGGGAGAGAAAGAGAGGGGGGAGAAAGAGAGAGGGGGGGGAGAGGGAGAGAGAAAAAGGAGGGGGAGAGGGAGGGGGCAGGGAGAGAGAGGGGAGGAGGAGAGGGGGAGAGGGAGAGAGAGAGGAGGAGGAGAGGGAGGGAGAGGAGGAGAGGGAGGGAGAGAGGAGAGGGAGGGAGAGAGGAGGAGGAGAGGGAGGGAGAGAGGAGGAGGAGAGGGAGAGAGAGAGGAGGAGGAGAGGGAGACAGAGAGGGAGAGAGAGAGAGAGGAGGAGAGGGAGAGAGGGGAGAGAGAGGGGAGAGGGGGAGAGAGAGAGAGGAGGAGAGGGAGAGAGAGATAGAGAGGAGGAGAGGGAGGGAGAGAGAGAGTAGGAGAGGGAGAGAGAGGGAGAGAGAGAGGAGGAGAGAGAGAGGAGGAGAGAGAGAGAGGAGGAGAGGGAGAGGGAGAGAGGAGGAGAGGGGGAGAGAGGAGGAGATGGAGAGAGGGAGAGAGAGAGGAGGAGATGGAGAGAGAGAGAGAGGAGGAGAGGGAGAGAGAGGGGAGAGAGAGAGAGAGAAGGAGGGGGAGAGAGAGAGAGGAGGAGAGGGAGATAGAGAGGCGGAGAGGGAGGGAGAGAGAGGAGGAGAGGGGGAGAGAGAGAGGGGAAGAGAGAGAGGAGAGGGGGAGAGAGAGAGAGGAGAGAGGGGGAGAGAGAGAGGAGGAGAGGGAGAGTTGGAGAGAGAGGAGAGGGAGAGAGAGGAGGAGAGGAGAAGAGGAGGAGAGGGAGAGAGGAGGAGAGGGAGAGAGGAGGAGAGGGAGGGGGAGAGAGAAGGGGGGAGAGAGAAGGGGGAGGGAGAGAGAAGGGGGAGGGAGAGAGAGAAGGGAGGGGGAGAGGGAGGGGGAGGGAGAGAGAGAGAAGGGAGGGGGGAGAGAGAGGGGGAGGGAGAGAGAGAAGGGGGAGGGAGAGAGAGAAGGGGGAGGGAGAGAGAGTGTGGGAGGAAGGAGAGAGATGACAGAGGGAGGGGGAGATGGAGAGAGGGAGGGGAGAGAAAGAGATGAGAGAAGAGGGTGGAGCAAAAGAGGAGAGAGAGAGTGTGGGGGGTAGAGGAGGAGGGGAGAGAGAATGGAGAGATGGAGGCAGGAGGGGGGGCAGTGCAAAAGGTGGCGGGGGAGACAGCGGTTTTGTTCTGTGTGCAAAAGTTTCACTTACCAATTATGCCTTCCTGCTGTCAGGCTGGTTCCCCTTTAGGTGGCTTAAGCAGCTATAGCAGCCATTGTTTCATATCTCCCACCCAGCTTCTCACAAAACCCTGATCACAGCTCATTGCAGGCATTGCCTGCAGGGGGTTGGACTGTGGGCGGGGTTGGGCGGACACAAATGGGAGATGGGGTGTGACATTGGACAGTTAGTAAAGTGAAGGAGGGGCTGGCAGAACAATCGAACACTGAGCACTTACAATCAGACTCCCGAGCAAGATGGCTCTCCAAGTCAGGCAGAGTCCCATTATCTTCCCTTGGTTATTACTGCGAGGCAGAGCACCGTCTCTCACTGCAATGCACACCTCGATCTAGCAGGCAGCAGCCACTGGTCCGCTGCTTCAAAGGGGAAGAGAGAGGACAGAGGGGGGCGGAGTGCAAAATGTAGATGTAGATCACTCCGCCGGCGGCTTACGGGACCTGCAGCCGGAACTTTAGAAGCTGCATCGGAAATGCGGCTGGATTACTCCGCAGATATGGTCCCTAGTTCCCTGTTCAATCACCTCCCACTCGCAGCACAGCTGTTTTTGCCGACCTGAACCCGACTCCAGTGGTGGTGACTGTGAGCTACACAGGGACATACATGTTGCAGGCAGTCAGCACTAGCAAAAGGTTTTAAAGCACAGACAGAGCACAGGGATGATTAGGGTGTGCCTGGGCACATCCGGCACACCCCGTGGGCACGCCTATGATTAGATGTCAAGAGCCACCCCACCATCAGAAGTTCAGTCTCCCACTCTCCCTTACATCACAGTGCACCCCCCCTTTCCTTATGCTGCTGCTGGGAATAAGCTGGATGCATTGCTTGAAAGCAGAAAGTAAGGGTCTGGAGGAGGACCAGAGGAGGTCTGGAGCACTCCGGCAGCTGTAGAAGAGGTGCAAGGGCCACATGAAATGGCCTGGAGGGCCGGATTCGGCCCGCGGGCCTTGTGTTTGACACCTTTGCACTAGAGATACTAAGATTAACAGTTTAGAGTGATGTAGTGTTCTCAGCACACTTTAACCTGAGGGAGTGGATCAATAGATGTATTGTCACCCATGCTGGATCTGATGTATGCATGGGATCACTGGTATTAGTAGCTGTCAGCCTCTGTCTGTGTTTGTTGGGAACCTCTATGCCCCAATGCAGTGGGAGGGAGAGGCAGTAATCTCCAATTGGTCAGTTTGTTATACCTGTCTTTGGGTGTGAGAATGGTAAGTGACCATCAATTTGGTGGAAAAGCCCCATTTCTAGGTGATTTTTCTCTCCTGGAGAATGGAAGTGATAGGCACAAAGGCTCTGCGCATTTCCATTGTGGCTTGAGAGAGATCACTGAAAAATAATATGTTGGTGTAGGGTGCTGGTAGGGGTTTGGTTGTTTTAGCGGCGTGGAAAAAACAAATTTCTTCATCAGTTTATGCCAATATGTATTCTTTTACATATGTTTGGTAAAAAAATCGCAATAAGGGTACTGTATATTGATTTTGGGTTTGCGCAAAAGTTATAGCGTCTATAAAATAGGGAATAGATTTATGGCTTTTTTTTATTTTACTAGTAATGGAGGCGATCTACGATTTTTATCATGACTGCAACATTGCGGCGGACAAATCGGACACTTTTGACACTATTGACATTCATACAGCGATCAGTGCTATAAAAATGCACTGATTACTGTGTAAATGTCACTGACAGGGAAGGTGTTAACACTAGGGGATGATCAAGAGGTTAATTGTGTTCCCTAGGTGTGTTTCTAATAGGGATGAGCCCGATGTTCGAGTCGAACATCGGCTGTTCGATCGTTCAACGAAGATCGAACATTATGGGCCGTTGGTGCCAAATTCGAGCGGCGCGTCAAGGCCCATAATGCACTGCGTAATCGCAGTGCATTGCTGGCTGATGATTGGCCAAGCATGCACTATGACCCGCATGCTTTGGCCAATCACAGCGCCGTCAGCGAAGAGAGCCATAATTGGCCAAAGGCAGGGTGCCTTCGGCCAATTATGGCTATGGGGGTTAAGTCCACGCCCCACACTATAAAAGGCTGCCTGCACGTCGGCCCTGTGTAGTGTGTTGCTGGCGTTGAGAGAGAGAGAGTCATTTAATTTAGTTTGAGCAGGCAGACGATTCAGTTAGCTGCAGTGTATTGTAGTATATATATAAATATACATCCAGGCTTTGTATATACCATAGGCGTGCCCACGGGGTGTGCCGGGTGTGCCCAGGCACACCCTAATCATCCCTGCTGTGCCTGCAATGTATGTCCTCCTTGCTGTGTGTAACAGTCACTGGCACTGCCTGGGGTAATGTCCGGCCGCCGGCTGGCAAATACAGCTTATTGCTGCTAAATGCTGCGAGTGGGAGAAGGGAGCAGGGGGGGAACTAGCGCGGAGTAACACCGCCGGGAGCCGCATAAGCCGATGCAGCTTCTATAGTTCCGGCTCTGCAGGTTCCGCAGTCGCCGGCGGAGAGATCTAAATCTGCACTCCGCCCCCCCTCCGGCCTTTCCCCTCCTGACTCCATCAGAAGCAGCGGAGTGGCCTGATTAACGGCAGCGGAAGACGAGCGGCTTTAGGCAGGCAGCCTGTAATCAAGGTGAGCGTGACAGAGCGAGTGAGAGAGACAGCACTGTGGTCTGTCTCTGTGCACAAATGATCATGCAAAAAAGAATATAAAAAAATCTGCCAAAATAGCCAACCAATTGGAATTGAATTGATAAACCTTACCTTACCCTGGCTTGTCACTAACTAGCTATATATATATATATATATATATATATATATATATATATATATATATAAATTAATATATACATATATATATATGTGTGTGTATATATATATATATATATATAACATATTTTTTCGCTGACAATATCTATTTACACAATATATATATATATATATATATATATATTTATATGTATATATTATGTAAATATATATCTATATATATCTATATATATATCTCACATATACAATTGGCCTGTCAGCGAAAAAGTATGTAATATATATATATATATATATATATATATATATATACACATACATATACTACATGTCTTTGATATAAAAAAAATATATCCCAAGTGTATATTAACCACGTCCCATATGCCCACAGCCCCAATATATGGCGTAAGGAAGGCAGTTTCAAATGTGGGTTAACGTACCTGTACTTCAGCCCACATTGGAGCAGTGGTGGCTGGTGCTCAAACAATTTTGGGGGGGCGCAAACAAGCTGAAAAAAACCCACATCAATTGCAGCCACTGTGCCCATCAAACGCAGCTACTGTGCCCAATAATTGCCGCCACTGTGCCCATAAATTGCTGCCACTGTGCCATCAACCGCAGCTACTGTACCATCAATTGCTACCAGTGTGCCCATCATTTGCTGCCAGTGTTCCCATCAATTGCTGACATTGTGCCCATCAATTGCTGCTACTGTGCCCATCAAATGCTGCCAGTGTGCATCCCCCATCCGCCCGGCATTTACCTGTCTTGGTGGGGCAACGGGTCACGGCGGCGGTGTCCTGCACGCTCCTCAATGTCTTCTCCCGTCCTTTCTTCCCTTCCTCTGCTATGATTGGACGCCTGATAGGCATCCAATCAGAGCGCCTGTCGTTTCAGCCAATCAGGTGACAGGTAACAGACCCGAGCACCAGATTGGCTAAGAGGCGGTTCAGTGTTAGGAAAGGGAATAATCATTCCCTTTCCTAACATAACGCTGAGTAAACTGCGAGCGCCCAGCACGGCACCCGCTGTTCACCTTTTTGGACGCCTATTAGAGCCTATGCCTCTAATCAGGTGCTTCCAAAAAATACCCCACCACTGTAATTCAGGCTCCCGAAAAGGGGCCAGGCACCTGAATAGTCAGAAAAGTGGTTAGCACAATACAGATTATTATGGCTTCCTCAACACCTTCTGTGCGACGTCTTCTTCTCTAAAACATGTTGAGGAAGACATAATAATCTGTAGTGTGCTAACCACTTTTCTGATGCCAATTTGATGTCTAAATACATATTTCGGGGGCTTTTTTTCAGCAGGAATGCGGGAGAACACAGTTTCGGCACCTCAGCACTGAATGTATATGCCAAGTGGTGGCGGGATTTGCTGGAGTGTCTATTGATGTTGGCTGATGGGGTCTCTATTATCACTGGGTGATCTATTGATGCTGGGGAAGTCTGTTACTGCTGGTGGGATCTATTGTTTCTGGGGGGTCAATTGTTGATGGGAGAATACTACTGTTGAGGGAGGGGGCTTATGTTGTTGGCTGCTGGAGAATATATTGATACTGGATGCTGGGAGATCTATTGTTGCTGGGGGGTATTTTCTTGTGGGGTGATCTATTGTTGCTGGGGGTGATCTATTGTTGCGGGGAGATCTGTTGTTAATGGGAGGGATCTATTGTTGCTGGGGGGTGTCTATTGTTGCTGGGAGGGATCTATTGTTGCTTGTGAAGCTATAGTTGCCGTGAGGAATCTATTGTTGCTGGGGAGATGTCTTGTTCTTGGGGGATCTATTGTTGCTGAGGGAATCTAACAAATTTATTTAAAGCAGTAAATACAATTCAGGATATTAAAAAAATCCTACTTACCGTTCAGTTTAAATTGCTTATTTGATTTAGAGATTTATTTAAAAGCTTTGTTTATGTTAAAAGATTATTTAATTAATAAGTTAAAAAAATTATGTTTGTTTACATTGATAAATGTTTTAATAAAAATGTTTTAATACATTTTAAAATGTTTGTTAACGTTTGTTTATAAGAGCGTGTGTGTATCTCTCTCTCTCTCTCTCTATATACACACACAGATGCACGTGTTTTTAAGCTTTGGTTTGAGGTGCACACCCTAATGCAATAGGCTGTGCACGCCTATGGTATATACATATATACACTGTATACAGTTTAGCTTGATCTTACTGCAGACCGTTCCTGGTGTACCATTTCTAAAATACTTCAGGCAGGCAGGCGATACAGTTAGCTGCAGTGTATTGTAGTATATATATATATATATACATCCCGGCTTTGTGTGTGTGTGTGTGTGTGTGTATATATATATATATATATATATATATATAGCACACGGACCCTTTTCTCCTGCCTACCTTCTCCTTGCAGGGATAAAGGCACACCGTGCCACATGCCCGGATCCTCCTGGTTTAGAAGGTTGAGCGGTGTTCTTTGTTTTTGGGTCCTGCAGCGAGTTACCTCCCATTCACTGGTTCTCGTCCCTAGAATGTAGGGAAAAGTCTGTGTTCTTTCCCCAAAGAAACTCAATGTCCAAACAGTATTCAAACTCCAAACAGCCGAGTTTATTTCTATCTTGCTCAAACAGATTTGGGAACAGGTTGAAGATAGCAACAAAGTAGGTAGGGAGATAGGTTAAGGCACGCGGCACCCAGTTACCCTATTCTTTACCCAAGCCTGAGTATGAATTTTGCTCACCCGGATAGATCCCTCTCACAGTTCTAGCAGCCTGAGTGAATCACGAACAGTTGCTACTTGAATTTAGTTCCCTTCACGGACAAGTCCTAGAGATCCTCTGCCACAGAATCCCTAATGATTGAATTATGACTTCTGAACAGAACCCCATAGATTAGTAGAGACCACAGGTGTCAGTGGGACACACTACAGGGGCTATACTGCAACTCACGGATCCTTCCTCTGATAGGTAACCAGGCCTCTCCTTCATCGTGAACTCCATCACCGATCCTTCGGACAGGTCCTCCCCCGGTTTCCTCTCTTTCAGAGCGAGCCACCCTCACACGGGCTCCCTAGGAATCCAGTGTGTTGGCTGTAGACCCAGTTGAAGGTACTGGGCCTACCTGGAACGTAACGCTAAAGGTGCCCGAGACTCCTCAGCCAGTTCACGCACCCCCCAGCCAGCAGGGCCAAAGGGCGCAACTTCGCCACCAGGGGTCCTCCTTGGAATCCCCCGGCACACCACCCCCATGGAGCACACTCTCCCGCACCTCTGGCGTCTGCCCTTTATGTACCCTCTCCCGGCATGCACAGCAGGGGAAACCCCACCCACCACACGGTAGCCAAGAGAGAACATCCAATCACACCACAATGCCTCCCGTGATTCAACTTGAGACCTGGGCAACAGCGCCACCACAGGACAAGGGGAACCATACACCAAGCAACACTGTAGCAGAACAGAGTCCATACCTAACAAATTAGAGAACCTGAGCCAACTATGGCTCATTCTACCCCTAAATTTAGAACATAGCGACCCCCAGATTTGGGGTGTCCGCTACATACACCCCCTCCTGAAAAAGCCACTGTCCCCAGTGGCTGGAAGAGATTAGAGAGACCCCTCAATCCAGAGTGCGTTCCAACCTTTTCCAACTATGTACAGAAAAAAAAACCACTTGCGGTACCAGAACCAATATATTTGGGGAATAGCAGAGGAAGAAGAGAAAGGACATGTAAAAAAACAATACATTCAACATAGCTTTGAGAGAAAAAAAATATACAATTCCACCCCTCCTATCATAACTACTCCACCCATTCTCCGATAGAGTTGATTGCAGATCACCTGCAGAGGGAGAGAAAAAAAACACAACATACAACTCTAAGATTATGCAGAGCAGAACCATCTCCCCGAGAAAACATGATTATACTCTAATTTATACATTTTCTTAGTTTGCATGGCTAAGCCTAGCCTGACTGAAATTTTCTGCAAAACACTACCACCTAGTGGCAACTCAAGTCATCACACTCCAATGCTGCGCGTGGGCATACATGTACTTTACACAAACTTTCCATCTTGACCATGACGGTTCTCACTTTGGCCTGACTAACTTACCCCAATGTTCAGTGGGAAAAAGAGAAAATAAAACATTTCTTCTTCTTCTTTTTTTTTTTCTGGAACCAAAGAGAGAAAAGAAACAAGAACAGCTCTCCGGTTCCTCCAAAGAGTAGGTTCCCCTGAATCAGAGGGCAAAGTCAACAAGTGAGTTCAGAGCAGACTACTCCCGTGAAACGGAATGATAATGAAAAAAAAACACAAGTTCCATTTCACAAATAGTAATTTGGATCCGGGAGAATAAGAGTCTTCCATTGTCTATCGAGGGTCTCTATCGAATACACGGTATCCTCTTTTTCCTTACAGCAGATTACCACACGGTCCGCATGGATATGCCTACCATAAGACCAGTTCTTACGGCACCCCTGCCACAGAATACTCTGCCACAGAATCCCTAATGATTGAATTATGACTTCTGAACAGAACCCCTTAGATTAGTAGAGACCATAGGTGTCAGTGGGACACACTACAGGGTGTACAGGACGCCGTGGCTGGATCCTGGAAGGACGCTATATTTTCCCTCTGTTTGGGCTGTGGTTCCTTTAAGGGAACAGCAATGGTTAACACACCTGTCCAAGGAAGTGGTTTAAGAGAGACAGGAAGTTGTAGGTGAGGGAGAGAAGGAGTGTAGTGAAGTCTGCATGGTGAATGGTGGACACTGCAAAAGCTGTGGAGGCTGGGAAAAGCTCTGGGAAGCTGTGAATGTACATGGCAGTGGCCTGCATGGAAGCCTGCTAGCTGGGAAACTTACCTGCAACACCAAGTAAGGACTGTTTAACTGCGACAGCAGTTATAAACTCTACAAGTCGGTGAGACTGTCATTTCTTTTGTTTTGCTGCTGTGAAGCCATTTAAGTTTAAATAAACGTCCTTTTGTTTGAAAAGCCTGTGTCCTGTGATCTAGCTGGTTCCCCGAACATTACACTGGTGCTCGAATGCGGGCAGGACAGAATAACAGGCATAAGAAGAAAGAAAAGAAAAAAAATAACTTTTTTTTTTTTATCTTTGCATTTGAACAGTTAAAGGGACAGTACATTGGATTTATGTCCTGGGTTAAAGCTGCACAAACATTGAAATCTGAAACAATGGAGGAGCTAATTAAACAGCTGTCCCTGGCTAATATGCAAGCACAGACTCGCCATGAGGAAGCTAATCAGCGCTTAGCAACCCAGCTGGAGGTACAACAAAATCACCACAAAGAGGCACTGGCTCTGCAGCAAGCAAATACTCGAGTTTTGGTGGCCCAGTTGGCAGCCCAGCAAGGGGTTATGCAGGCGCAGGTTACTGTCTTAAAGGAAGCAGTACAGAAGCTGTCTCAGGAACAAGTGGCTGTTGCCCCTGGCAACCAGGTGACTGTGAGGGCAAGCCATTTTTTGCAGAAATTGTCCCTGAGCGATGATGTAGAGGCATTTCTTGCTACATTTGAGAGGACGGCAGAGAGAGAAGGGTGGCCTCAGGACCAGTGGGCCGGCCTCATTGCTCCTTTTCTCACCGGAGATCCTCAAAAAGCCTACTTTGACTTGCCACCCGATGATGCTAAAGACTATCAAAAGTTAAAAGCAGAAATTCTGGCTCGTCTGGGGGTGACTACGGCCGTTCGGGCCCAACGAGTACACCAATGGAAGTATCGTCCAGATCGGCCACCCCGGTCTCAAATGCATGACCTGGTGCAACTGGTAAAAAAATGGCTGCAGCCTGAGGTGTTGTTGGGCCCCCAAATCGTGGAACGGGTTGTGCTGGACCGATACCTGCGATCCCTGCCAGACGACCTTCAACGGTGGGTCAGCCATGGAGACCCCAAAACAGCAAACCTCCTTGTCGAGATGGTGGAACGATATACAGTGGTGGAGGACCTGCTCGAACCTACCAAGCGCATAGGCCCCAGTCTACCACGGCCTGTTCGACCAACTGCTGCCCTTCGAAAGGATGTTCCAAGGAGTCCTGGAGCAAACACCCCGGAAGGTCAAGAGTCATTCCCGGTACCCCCTCAGCGTTCTGTTCCTGTTCGGAGAGGAGGGGATGTACAATGTTGGCGATGTCATTCCTGGGGTCATACCCGGGCACACTGCCCACTGCAAGAGGAGCCCATGGAATGCGGGGTTCTTCGGAGGGGGTCTTTTTATGCCCATAAAGTATGCACCACACAGCTCGACCTGGGTGAGGAAAAATTTGAGTGTGAAGTCCAAGTGAACCACCTCCCTGCCCGGGCTTTGTTGGACTCCGGAAGCATGGTAACCCTGGTTCATCCTAGAGTAATTGGGAAGATCGGTCCGGTAAGAAAAACCTTACGGGTGGTGTGCATTCACGGGGACACTAGAGAGTACCCTCTCATCTCGGTGACCATCTCCTCAGCATGTGGCACTGGTACTCAAGAGGTGGGGGTGGTAAAGAACTTGGTACATGATGTTATAATAGGACGAGACTGTCCGTTGTTTACAAAACTGTGGGAACAAGGAGAACAGTTCAGAGATTGGGGAGAAACTAGCCTCCCTGTTCCTGCTGCTGAGAGGAATAACCCTGAACTGCCAAATGTTCTTAATGTGGATCCAAATGATGAAATTGCTAATGGTTGGGTTAATGGTGATGAAAGTAGAGCTGATACTGTTGATAATGTCAAGACATGTGGTCCACAGACCTACCAAAACACTGAGGGGGGAGGATCTTCCCCACTTCAGGTAATGCTGGGGGAGGAGGACGAGGAAGTGGCCTCTACCCCTGCCCTGCCAGATTTGAGTGTTCCCCAGGGGGCGTTTGGTACTGCTCAGATGCAGGACCTCACTTTGGCCCGTGCACGGGAACAAGTTGTAGTAGTAAATGGGGTTCCCCAAGAGCCAGGTGCAAATGAGCGGTGGCCACACTTTGCAATGTATAATGAGTTATTGTATCGGGTTACCAAGGTGAGGGAAAATGTGGTAGAACAATTGTTGGTACCCCAACAATATAGACGAAAGGTTCTGGACCTGGCCCATGATGATGTGTTAGGGGGACACCTGGGAGTTGAGAAGACGGAAGCACGGATCACCGACCGGTTTTACTGGCCAGGTCTGAAAGCAGAGGTAAAGAAATACTGTGCCTCTTGTCCCACCTGTCAGTTGACCGCTCCGGTGACCCACTTCCGGAGCCCTTTGGTCCCTCTGCCCATAATTGAGGTCCCATTCGAGAGGATAGCCATGGATATAGTGGGTCCCTTGGTAAAGGCGGCTCGAGGTTACTCCTACATATTGGTGATTCTTGACTATGCCACCCGATATCCTGAGGCGCTTCCACTGCGGAATACCTCCTCTAAGGCTATTGCCCGGGAATTATTCCAGTTGTTTACACGGACGGGTTTTCCCAAGGAAATACTCACAGACCAGGGCACCCCATTTATGTCGAGAGTTATGGCCGATGTGTGCAAGCTGTTCCGGATTAAACAGCTGCGCACATCGGTCTACCATCCCCAAACGGACGGGTTAGTGGAACGCTTTAACAAGACCCTTAAGTCTATGCTAAAGAGAGTGGTACAAAGGGATGGGAAAGACTGGGACTGCCTGTTACCAGCTCTCCTGTTTGCTATCAGGGAAGTGCCCCAGGCCTCCACTGGGTTTTCGCCCTTTGAGTTGGTATATGGGCGGAGACCTCGCAGACTACTTGACTTTATTAAAGAGGAATGGGAAAGTGAACCTGTTCAGCATAAGAGTGTTCTTGAATATGTCTCCCAAATGCAGGAAAGGATCCAAACTGTGATGCCACTAGTCAAAGAGCATTTGAAAAAAGCCCAGGAGGCTCAACGACGGGTCTATAACAGGGCTGCTAAAATAAGGCACTTCCAAGTGGGGGATCGAGTAGCGGTGCTAATTCCCACTGTGGAAAGTAAATTATTGGCCAGATGGCAAGGTCCCTTTGAAGTTGTGGAAAAAGTGGGAGAGGTAAATTATAGAGTCCACCAGCCAGGCAAGAGGAAACCGTATCAGATATATCATGTCAACTTGTTAAAGCCCTGGACAGACAGGGAACCGGTGACCTCCCTGGCTAGTGCAAGACTTGAGCCTCAGGTTGGGGTGGAGAGTGTCCAAGTAGCAAGTACCCTGTCTAAAATCCAAAGTCAGCGGGCAAAGGAGTTCTTGCAGAGAAATAAAGAAAAGTTTTCAGACTTGCCAGGGCTAACTAGTGTTATAGAACATGATATTATCACGGAACCTGGAGTCAAAGTTTTTGTCCGGCCCTACCGCATCCCAGAGGCTCAAAGGAAGGCCGTTTCAGAGGAAGTGAAGAAGATGCTGGACCTGGAGATCATTGAAGAGTCGCAGAGTGAGTGGTCGAGCCCAATTGTGTTGGTACCAAAGCCCAACGGGACTCTGCGATTCTGCAATGATTTCCGGAAACTTAATGAGGTTTCACGGTTTGATGCCTACCCCATGCCCCGGGTAGATGAGCTTATTGAGAGACTAGGTCCAGCCAGGTATATTACAACATTAGACCTTACCAAGGGGTATTGGCAAATCCCGTTGACTAAGGCTGCTAGAGAGAAAACTTCTTTTTCTACCCCAGAGGGGAGTTTTCAGTACAAAAGAATGCCTTTTGGACTACAAACTGCTCCAGCCACTTTCCAGCGAGCAATGGATAGGATTTTACGACCTCACCGGGAGTATGCCTCAGTGTACTTGGACGACATAGTCATTTTTAGCAGAGACTGGGAATCACACTTGCCCAAAGTCCAGGCAGTACTGGACTCTCTTTGGAAGGAGGGGTTTACAATAAACCCTGAAAAAATGTGCTTTGGGAATGGAGGAGGTGAAATACCTGGGCTATATTGTAGGTAGAGGGGTGGTGAAACCTCAGGTTAACAAGGTAGAGGCTATACAGAATTGGCCCCGCCCTCTCACAAAAAAGCAGGTACGTGCATTCCTGGGCATGGTGGGATACTACAGGAGATTCGTACCCAACTTTGCCACATTGGCGGCTCCATTGACCGATCTAAGGGCCGGAAATCGGTCATGGTGGAATGGAATGCAGATGCTGAAAAGGCTTTTTTGGAGCTCAAGTCAGCACTGTGCCAACACCCTGTCCTGATAGCACCCAATTTTTCAAACAAGTTTGTTGTCCAGACTGATGCTTCCGATGTAGGATTGGGAGCTGTGTTGTCACAGGTTGTTCATGGTGAGGAGCACCCAGTAGTCTTCCTCAGTAGGAAGTTGACACCAGCGGAGAAAAACTACGCTATAGTTGAACGAGAATGTCTGGCCATTAAGTGGGCTCTGGAATCCCTCAGATATTACCTCTTGGGAAGGAAGTTTAGGTTAATTTCTGACCATGCCCCTTTAACATGGATGAGGCAAGGTAAAGGGACTAATGCCAGAATTACACGTTGGTTCCTGGCGCTCCAGGAATTTAAATTTGTAGTGGAGCATAGGCCCGGGAGACTGCATCAAAATGCAGATGCCCTCTCCCGAGTCCATTGTTTTAGCTCCACTGTTGCCTCCACCTCCTTGGCGTTGGGGCACAGGGGGGGGATATGTACAGGACGCCGTGGCTGGGTCCTGGAAGGATGCTATATTTCCCCTCTGTTTGGGCTGTGGTTCCTTTAAGGGAACAGCAATGGTTAACACACCTGTCCAAGGAAGTGGTTTAAGAGAGACAGGAAGTTGTAGGTGAGGGAGAGAAGGAGTGTAGTGAAGTCTGCATGGTGAATGGTGGACACTGCAAAAGCTGTGGAGGCTGGGAAAAGCTCTGGGAAGCTGTGAATGTATATGGCAGTGGCCTGCATGGAAGCCTGCTAGCTGGGAAACTTACCTGCAACACCAAGTAAGGACTGTTTAACTGCGACAGCAGTTATAAACTCTACAAGTCGGTGAGACTGTCATTTCTTTTGTTTTGCTGCTGTGAAGCCATTTAAGTTTAAATAAAAGTCCTTTTGTTTGAAAAGCCTGTGTCCTGCGATCTAGCTGGTTCCCCGGACATTACAAGGGGTTATACTGCAACTCACGGATCCTTCCTCTGATAGGTAACCAGGCCTCTCCTTCATCGTGAACTCCATCACCGATCCTTCGGACAGGTCCTCCCCCGGTTTCCTCTCTTTCAGAGCGGGCCACCCTCACACGGGCTCCCTGGGAATCCAGTGTGTTGGCTGTAGACCCAGTTGAAGGTACTGGGCCTACCTGGAATGTTGTAGCCTCGGGCTAAAGGTGCCCAAGACTCCTCAGCCAGTTCACGCACCCCCCCCCAGCCAGCAGGGCCAAAGGGCGTGACTTCGCCACCAGGGATCCTCCTTGGAATCCCCCCAGCACACCACCCCCATGGGGCACACTCTCCCGCACCTCTGGCGTCTGCCCTTTGTCGTGGCAAAATTGGTTGTTTGCAGAGCACACAGCCATTTTGCCTTGTGCTAAATAAGCACACTTCGTCTTAATGCAATAATGCTTCTTAAGCTAAAATTCACTCACCTTCCATTCGATCCCCATTCATACAAATCAAGAAGCATAACCAGACTGGTCTCATCATCAAGGCATCCCAGCAAAGAGTGCCCGCCGACGCCCTCACAGGCTGTTTTATTAAACTCCCAGCCGGAAGTGATGTCACATGTGACCTCCTCCTTAGGAAGTGAGCTCACAGGGCGTGAGCTCCACACAGCAGATGACCATATAAGGATATGTTAAATACAGCTAATACAATACAATATATGAATACAAAAGAACCAATCACAGACATGTATACATTCAAATAATTCAAATAGACTAGCAGTGATGTGCACTGCTTCCAATGACGGGAACCATATGAAAACTATGGCTCAATGGGCCACAATTGTCATATAGTTATGCTATAGTTCTCGTGGACGCAGATCCCTTGGCGAGGCATAAAACAAACGTCCTTAAAAGAGCAAACATCGATGTGTCGCTGTGTCCACAGGAAGATTTTCACACCACCGGTCTTCCACCAACGTCTGTATGTGTGAATACGGTCACATGAGCGCATTACAGCAAAACCGACACTGGGGGACATCTGACAACATACATTAATAACAACATTTTCCACAACAGTCCTCCCTTTTTTGTCATATGCTCCCACGTGTCCTTAGATGAAACTTGATCTCCTTCTTACACCTGGAAATGAATCATTCCCTACAGTCCATACGAGTCCATAAAAAGGAAAACATGGCTTGACATGTAGACTGTGTTCTTCAGGAGCATGACTTATAAGGAGGACACGACATGGTGAGCTGTAGTAATCGCCGATCGGTCTGTGATCCTTTGTCTTGTATGTGGGTCCGGCTTCGGGGCGTCTCATCAAGGAAGATGTGGTCATCTGTTCGGGCTCTGGTCACGCATCCAATCAGGCAACAGGTGCACCTCGTCACGGCATAGAAAGGATAGAAATAAAAACGACATGAGTATATATATATTCCCACTTCCTTTAACCACGATCCGCTGTAAAATAAAAATTAGATCCCCTAAGATTCCCAGACCCTTAAAAGGACTTCCCAACCTTCACTAGCTACAGCTCTGGCTTCAACAGTTACATGAACCATCCTATCCTCAATGGATGAGAATTGTTCAATCGTATCTTAAGCTCAAGCCCCCCCATCTTGTACATGCAGGACATCATGCCCAGACCTGGTCGGGGTTGGTGAATCTATTAAAGCTATAACCAATTTTACCCTCTAAAAATGTTTTGTTAAATTCCATTGACAATTGTCCGTTTGGAGTCTTCACTAGTTTGTCAAAACTCCTCATACCCATAATAACATCATAAATAGCATGTACCGCTGTCATCGCTGGGGTACTAAAACTCGGTGGAGACTCAGAACAGACCCAGCAATTGGTCCTGTTCGCTTTCTGAGCTAGTCAGGAAATACACTTTAAATAATAACTTGGGATGCTTTTCATCGTTACCCTTGCTAAAATTTACTAAACAAACAAATATAAATAAACAAAGATACTACTCAATTCTTTGGTGTGGTTGAGCCGCTTCTTGCAGTGGCTGGCGTGGTCTCCTCCCTCAAGATTTTTACAGTGACCCAGTCACCTGGTTAGAAAGAATGTAAACCGGTTATTGTGTCAGGGTCCAGGAGTGACTCGTGAACCCTGTGGTAGACATTTTGAAGTTCATGTCACAGCGATCGCACCCACCCCATCAGCTGAGAATGTAAGTGACAGCTAATGAGGAAAGTACGACTCTGGTTTTGATTGACCTCCAAACAACCCTTATATGACAATAACCCAGACATCGGGACTGTGGTCACTGCATAACCTGTGCATGGCTTACAATACCTGGAACCATTGACAAAAGGATCTTAGCATCTGGGAACCTACTTCACCAGACTGCTGCTTGCCGATTCAAATTCTTTTTTTTTTTTTAAATAGTTTTTATTGAAAAAATACAGAATAACACAAAAAAATAAGGACAAGCTACAGAGTCCAGATTACATTCCAGTACATAGGAATCTGATCGACAGGGTGCAAACACCTATTAGTCCAATAAAGAAGAGCATTTTAGGAGAGTCCGACCCCCTCACCTCTCGCACCCCCTTCGGGATCAAGCTGTGCAGGAAGCGACCAGGTCGGGACTCCCGACTACTAAAAATAAGCAATAGATGTGTCTTCTACACTGTAGACCAAATGAGGTCAGGGTATCAGCTAATCCTGAGGCTCAGGACTAGACCCTCGCTACAAGGAGCAACAGAGGGATGGGAACATAACAGGGTTATTAAAGCTCAACCTTGGTAGCTTAGGCGGAGGAAAGGCTTCTATTCCGCTCTGGATCCAGAAAACGATTCAGTATCTCGAACAGAAATAGTAAAACTGAAAACTCTGAAGATTATCGAACCCCCAACAAGAAGGAACCAAAACAAAAATAAAAATTTGTCTGGGGGGTAACTGCCTGCTACAGATGCAGGGGTAGGTCAGAAAACAGAGAAAAGGAGGAAGGAAGGAAAGAAAGATAAAGACAAGTGGGGAAGAGAAAGGGAGAGGGGTGGAAAAAGTGGGGTAGGGGGGGAGGAAGTACACGGAAGGCTAATGGTAAAGGGAAGTGAAGACCCTATAGTGGAAAGGTAGGTGTCCTGAGCTCACTACATGGAGATCAGATAATAACTCCAACATGCGTGGCCCAGGGTTCCCAGGTGAGTTTGAATTTGTCTACCGTGTCCAGAATAGTGTTGGAGATCCTCTCTTGGGACATTATACAAGGTATTTTTTGTTTAGTTAATTGATAGGAAACAGTCGGGGATTTCCAGACCCGGGCAATAGATATCTTGGCACCTAATAGGATGAAGCGAATCAGGGATTGAGATGGCTTGGGGGTTTTTGGATCGAAATGATTGAGAAGAGCAAATGGTAGGATCTTGTTTAATCTCAATGCCAGTGACCTTGCGTATTAGGTGGAAGATCTTATTCCAGTAAACCCTGATTTTGGGGCATTCCCACAATATGTGGAGGAGATTGCCCATATGGCCACAACCTCTGAAGCAGAGGGGGGAGGATTGCGGGTAAAATTTGGCTAAACGGGTGGGCACCAGGTACCAGCGAGTCATGACCTTGAGGCTTGCTTCAATCAGGGAGACATTTAAAATGCCTTTGTATGAGCGGGCAAAATTAGAGTGGCAAGAATCTAGATCCCAATCAATTTCCAAGTCTCGTTCCCAGCCCAACATATAGGTCGCTTTCTCCAGGGGCTCGGCTAGGGCTGAGTAAATAAGGGAGATACCCCCCTTCGCATCCATGGCTGAGGAGCACCATTGTTCATAAGGTGTAACCGAGAGGGGGTTTGCGTTGCTTTTCCAAATCTGGTTAAGGAAGTGGGATATTTGGTGAAAACGGAAAGTTTCGGAAGGGGGCATTTCCAATTTCAGTTTACAGTATCTCAAGGTGAGGGGGCCATTATAGTTGAAAAAGTGACCAATTCTGTATAGGCCCTTAT
This sequence comes from Rana muscosa, assembly GCA_029206835.1. Classification (NCBI taxonomy): domain Eukaryota; kingdom Metazoa; phylum Chordata; class Amphibia; order Anura; family Ranidae; genus Rana; species Rana muscosa. The sequence continues at coordinate 111,689,354 of CM055120.1, read as the reverse complement.
CCGGCCACCACCTGAAAGCTTTGATGTCTAATCCAGGGGGGAATTGGGTGTTGTGGAAGATGTGGGCAAGTGGATGCCAGGCGGAAGTCAGAAGTTTTGTATTGCGTAGAGAGTCACAAAGTGTCATTGAGTGGGAAAGCATAGGGGCTAGGATGGGGGGGTGGTTTTTAGGGGGGCACCAGAGTAGGAAGTCTAAAGTATGGCCAGGAGTCGCTTCACGTTCCATGGTGACCCAATCAGGTTTTGGGCCCTTCAGGTAAACGGTCGAAAATTGGCTTAATTGGGCTGCCCGGTAATACCACCACAGGTTGGGTAAGCCTAGGCCACCCTTAGTTCTAGGCCTGAAAAGAACACTCTTAGAAAGACGGTGTCCCTTCCTAGCCCAGATAAACTGGAAAATTGCAGAGTGCAATTTATCAATGTAGATTTTGGTGACAGGTATAGGAAGGGAGCGAAAAAGGTACAGCAGCCTGGGTAACAGGGTCATCTTGACCGCATTAACTCTGCCTAGCCAGGATATTTTATATAAAGACCATTGAAGAAGGTCCTCTGTAAGTTTTTTAAACATGGGAGGGTAGTTATGTTTGTATAAAATAACAATTCTGGATGTGAGATTGATGCCTAGATAGGGGATGGATGTAGAGTTCCAGGTAAAGGGGAAGTGGTCTTTCAGTCTGTCTACCAGGTTAGGGGGAGTTGAGACATTCAGGGCTACTGACTTAGACATGTTGACTTGTAGGCCCGAGGCCTGCCCGAATTCTGAAAGTAATCGTACAACGTTTGGAGTTGATATGAGGGTGGATGTAATGAATAGGAGGACATCATCCGCGAACAACGCACATTTGTGAGTCGACTGGCCACAGCGAACCCCGATGATATCTGGGTGGATTCTGATCACGATAGCCAAAGTTTCAATGGCTAACGTGAAAAGAAGGGGGGAGAGGGGGCAACCCTGTCTTGTGCCTTTCTTGATTAGGAATTGTTCTGAAAGATGTCCTTGGAGTCTAATCTGAGCTTTGGGTTGAGAGTAAAGGGCTCCCAAAATTCTGACAAAGTTAGGACCGAAACCCCATCTCTGAAGTAAAGCGAAGAGGTATGGCCAGGCAACCGTGTCAAACGCCTTCTGGAGATCTATAGAAAGGAGGTATCCTTCCTGGGGGGTACCCCCGTCCCACCCTGACTTCATAAGGGAAATAATGTCCACCGCTCTCCGTATCTGGTCCGGGCCCTGCCTCCCTGGGATAAAGCCCACTTGGCCCTTGAGTATAAAGCTAGGGATAAAAGAAGCTAATCTATTCGCTAATATTTTTGTCATTATTTTAACATCATTGTTAATCAAGGAGATCGGTCTATAATTACTGACTTCGCTGGGGTCCTTGCCCGGTTTGGGGATCACCGATATATAAGCCAAGTTAGTGGCAGCATCTAGTGGAGAGTCCTTGCTTAGAGAGTTAAAGAATCGGGACAGATACGGAGAGAGGGTCTCTGCAAAGGCCTTATAATAAGGGGTGGAGAAGCCATCAGGGCCTGGGGCCGAGTTCTTTTTAAGATCTTTGATGACTGCCCGGATCTCAGATTCCTGGAATGGCGAGTCTAAGATAGAGCGATGACCATCTGAGAGTTTCGGGAGGGTTATATTTTCTAGAAAGGCATCAAGGTGGGAGGGAGATATGGGATTGTCGGCTGAGTATAGGGAGGAGTAGAAAGATTGAAAAGCTTCGAGTATTTTTTGGGGGTTTTGAGTCAGGGAGCCCATCAGAGATTTAACTTTGGGAAGGGCAAAAACTCTGTGTTTGGGGGTAAGTTTGGCTGCTAACTGTGGGCCAAATTTATCCGCCTGGAAGTAATGTCTGCCCCCAGACAATCGTAGGTGTTTTTCTGCAGTAGAGGTGAGGGCTAGGTTAAGGGACAATCTGGAAGAGTCCAATTTGGCTAGGGACGTGGGAGTGGGGTTCTGTTTGTGGGCTGCACTAAGAGTTTTAAATTCCTTCAAGTTTAGTTACATCTGTTTTTCTTTCGCGCTTCAGTTTAGAGGAGAGTTGAATAATCTTCCCTCTCATCACCGCTTTGTGGGCTGCCCACAGAGTGCAAGGGGAGAAACGTCTCCTGTGTCATTAGTCAGAAAGTATTCCCGAATATCCCTTTCCAACATGATGCAATGCACAGGGTTGGAGAGGATTGTTTCGTTAAGACGCCATTGTCGGGGTCCAGGGGGGGTTGTAGATTCTAAAAGTTTCAAGGTTACTATGGAGTGGTCCGACCATGGGACATCTTGTATGGTGGCTTGGGTGGCAGAATGTATATCAGAGAAGGGCATGAAAATATGATCTATCCTGGCATAAGAATTGTGAGGTGCAGAGTAGTGTGAGTAGTGCTTCTCCGAGGGGTTAAGTTCCCTCCCTGTGTCGATAAGGCCAAGCGAGTGCAGGAGTCGGGCAATGCGAAGGCTTTGTTTAGGAGGTTTTGTGAAGTGAGGTATCCCTTGGGATGATTTATCCATCCAGAGGTCAAAGGTGATGTTGGAGTCACCTCCCATGATCACTCTGCCCTCGAAATGAGGGGAGAGGGATGTGAGCATTGAAGATAAAAAATTTAGCTTGTCCTCAGTTGGGGGCATAATAGGAAATAATGGTATATAGTCTACCCGCTATCGTGCCTTTAATTAGGAGGTAGCGCCCCTCTGTGTGCCCCTCTGTGTCTTTGATCGTCTGGGAGTGAGTGAATGAAGTCCGTTTGGAGAATAGGATAGTGACTTCCCGTTGTTTGGTGTCTGCATTTGCTAGAAATAAGGTGGAATACGCATGATGGAGAAAGAAAGGAGTGTAGCTACTGGGGAAGTGGGTTTACTGTAGGAGGATTAGATCAACGCCCCTAGAATTATAACTTTGGAATGCTTTGCGCCTTTTGATGGGAGAATTTAGGCCCTGGGTGTTATGCGATGCTATCTTAAGCGTTGCCTGGTTGGGGAAGGGATCAGCTATGGATACAAAAGGGTGAGAGCGAGCATATGTGGGCTGGTCCTACCTTGGCATGGGCGTCCGCTGAAATTTTTTCAGGGGGGGGGCGCTTCGGCAGTGGCGATACACAGTCGCATTTAACCCTTTCTTCGACCGCTAGCGGGGGGTTAAAAGCGACCCCCCCCCCCCACGTTAAAATGTAAAAACACCCCACTGTGCCCCCTGGATCTTTCAATATCTCTTTGCCACTACTACCCCCTCTGCACAACTGCACCTCTGATCCCCTTTACATTACACAGCACCCCACAGCTCTGGACCACTTTACATTACACAGCACCCTGCATCACTGGCCCCCTTTACATCACACAGCACCCTGCACCTCTGGACTCCTTTACACAGCATCCTGCACCCCCTGCATGTTACATAGACTGTGACAGCCCCCTCCCCTCCCCCTTCCTACCTTAATCATGCAGCAAGAGGGAGAGACACAGCAGTGCGGGAACTGCTGAAGTTATTTTTCATATTACCTAGAGACAGAACATGATACAAGAGATGGTCAGAGGCTACAGGCATGATACAGGAGGTGTCAGAGGCTGCGGGTATGGTACAGGAGATGGTTAGAGACTGAGGACATCATACTAAAGATGACCAGAGACTGCAGACATAATACAAGAGATCAATGCAGCCTCATCTGTGCCCATCAAATGCCGCCTCACTGTGCCCATCATTGAAGCCTCACTGTGCCCATCATTGCAGCCTCCCTGTGCCCATCATTGCAGCCTCCCTGTGCCCATCAATGCAGCCTCACTGTGCCCATTTATGTAGCTTCATGGTGCCCATCAATGCAGCCTCTGTGCCCATCATTGCAGCCTCACTGTGCCCATCAATGCAGCCTCACTGTGCCCATCAATGCAGCCTCACTGTGACCACCAATGCAGCCTCCCTGTGCCCATCAATGCAGCTTCACTTCATTGCAGCCTTGCTGTGCCCACCAATGCAGCTTTGCTGTGCCCACCAAGGCAGCTTTGCTGTGCCCACTAATGCAGCTTCTCTGTGCCCATGAATGCAGCCTCACTGTGCCCACCACTGCAGCATCTGTGCACACCAATTGCAGCATTTGTGTGCCCACCAATTACAGCCTCTGTGCCCACCAATTGCATCCTCTGTGCCCACCAATGGCAGCCCCTGTGCCCACCAATTGCAGCCCCTGTGTGCCCAATTGAAGTCTGTGCCCAATTGTCGCCCCTGTGTGCCCACCAATTGCTGCCCCTGTGTGCCCACCAATTGCTGCCCCTGTGTGCCCACCAATTGCCGCCTCTGTGCCCAATTGCAGCCTCTGTGCCCACCAATTGCAGCCTCTGTGCCCACCAATTGCCACCCCTCTGTGCCCACCAATTGCAGCCTCTGTGCCCACTCATTTCAGCCTCACTATTTCCTGGATAGGCGCTCCCCTCCCTCTGTCCTCCGGCACTCGAATCGTATGTCACGAAACTGGGTCTGTGTGCAAGGTCCCGCCCCCCTAGGCTCGTGTGATAGGCGGAACACTAGAAGACTATCGAGCCGAACTAGGGGGGGGCGGGACCTTACACACAGACCCAGCTCCGTGACATACGATACGAGCGCCGGAGGACAGAGGGCGGGGGGGCTCTGCAGTCGCCGCTTAAAGCATATTTTTTTGCCGATTTTTGGGGCAGGGGCGTATGAAATCAGCGGGCCCATGTGCAAGATTTTGGTGGGACCTTCCTGAGATACAAATTAAATCCTGTGTATCTGGACTAAGGGTCTGTTTATACCAAAATGCTGTGAGGGAATCCTGCATTTTGTGTGCATTTCAAAATGCACTCCCATAGCGATCTGTAGTGGGTGTCAACTTAACCTCTTTACACTTTGCCTCTTGGCACATGCGATCCAAAAACTCCTGATCGCTTGCAGTGATCGCAAGCTTTCGGTTAGACGCTGGTAACTGTGAAGGGGGTGCTCAGGGCGTGCGCTCTCGGCACAGCGCTACTGATCGCAATTCATGCAAATATGTGACCTCTCTGTGCCAAAGCCCAGGCACAGAGAAGCCGCATATTTGTGTGTGGCGGGTGCCAAGGGGTTAATGACTACCCTAATGCAGGTACCAAATGCAGTGTTTGCCTGCACCATAATGTATGATCAGCAGTACCATGCGATCCAGTTGCTGTGCGTTTTGTAAAATAGCGCATGCACAGTTCTTGGTGCAGACCGACACGGTTTCAGCCCATTCAAATGAAAGGGCTGAAATTGCACAGCATCTGGAAGGCATGTGAATTGCAAAGGAACGCACAGCATGTTCCTATGTGATTTGTGGTGTGAACCGGCCCTGGGTCTTGGAGCCCATTGCTGAAAAAAAGCTCAGGCACTTGGCTTCACTAACTTGCCTGACAGGGGGGCCCTGGCACCTGGAGCAATTGCCTTGAATCTCTAGCAAAGTTCCCAGGATTCCAGACGGTACAATTGTCCCCTTAATAGCAGCCAGTTTGTCTTTGAAGATGGGGAAGGGGGCAAGTTGTCAAAGAAGAATACTTGCAGTGATTTGGGGGGATAAGAGAATATTGTATGTGCTAGGGGGGGGCACACTTTGGGAGGGGAGAGAAATTGTGCTGGAAGGGGGGGTTGAATAAAAAACAATTTCTCTCCCCTTCTAAAGTGTGCCCCCCCCCCTAGCACATACAATATGCTCTTATCCCCCCAAATCACTGCAAGTATTCTTTTTTGACAACTTTCCCCCTGTCTCTGTGTCTCCTTCTCCTGCAACTGCCAAGCATTGATATTGTGTACTGACCTCAGATCAGCGTGTCCCATCCTGTTGAGTGCTGTGTCCATTCTCCTCCCCCTCCTTCTCCTGTCTGTGACATCTGAGCCAAGGAAAAGGGGGAGGGGACTTCAGTCCGTGTGTTAGTGTGAGGTGGGCAGGAGGGGGGAGGAAACTGCGGTCAAGCCAGCCGTGGTTTCTAAATACACGGAGGAAGGGAGAGGAAGAGATGCCTCGCAGGCAGCAGGCTCAGTGTGTGGGAACAGAAACACCCCACAGAAGCAGCAAGCCAGTCACTGGAGGAGCCAAGTGCGGAAGTGAAAGAAAAGAACCAGCAGTGACTCCCCAGCAGCACTAGCGCGGAGGAGGAGGAAGTGAAATCCTCCTCCGCTTTAAATGCTGGGCAGTGACGTCACTGGTTGCCAGACGCCAAGCGGCAATAGCAACCAGTGTACTGGAGTAGGTGGAATAGGTGGAGGCGGAGCTGGAGCCAGCGCTATGGGGCTCGGTCCACCCCTGTTCCCAGACTGTCAGTGTCATTGCAGGACGCTGTATGCGTGGTCACCCTACCCCGCAGTGTGTGGCACACCTCCAGGGGGGGCGAGCGACCCCCCTTGCCCTATGGAGCGGACGCCCATGTACCTTGGTCCTTGAAGATCTAGGGTCGGATCTAGAGAATCTGAGCAGGAGTTCCATCTGGGAGGTCCAGAGAGAATTTGCCTTCCGTGTAGTTTCCTGGGGGTAACAAAAACAAAGATAAGGTGAAGGGGAGGTAGACATAGGGTGGAGAGGCTAGGGCAAGAAGCAGAAGAAAGGAGAGGGAAGAAGAAAATCAAGATCAGTAGAAGTGCAGGACTGGCCTGCCAAGTCCTGAACCGGAGCCCAGAAAAAGAAAAAAAAAACTGGGCTCGGAAAAGTAGCAACCTCAGGGGAGGTTGCTGTCTTGATGCCACCTAAGGAGAGAACCCCCCTCGGTCACAACACATGCATGACCGATCCGGCCACCAGTCCTCAGGTGTACTAAGAGCAAAAGGGATGTGGGACCTGGAGGCATGAGAGCTGCAATAAAAAAAAAAAAAAGCTAAAAAGCATCAAACCAAAAAAGGGCAGCAAAAAAAGTGTAAACTTGAATACGAGTGTATCATGGTAATAGCATAAAGAATAATAACAATCTCTTGGGGTGCTGTTATAGAGGGAGGGAGAGGTAAGGTAAAAACAAAACAAAAAAAAAGGGGGGGAGGGGGTGGGGAAGGAAAAAGCACCAAGTCCAAAACAACTAGCCAGGTAAAGTTAACAAAAGCTAGAATAGTCTGAAATTTGTGGTAGATAGGCCATCCGAAAGAACCAGAACAGAAAATATAACATTACATCAAATAATAAGGAGCAAAAGTGTCATCAATAACTTCCCTTGAGAACTTCGAGGAGTGACAATACCAGGGGTATAGAAGAAGACAAACTCAGGGTTAGGAGTTAGATCCAGAAAACCAGTGGGTGTAGGTCTGTGCATTACACAGTAAGGGGGGTAAAAATTCCCCTGGAAGAGACCACGATCCCATGAGATCAGGTGGCTCGGGGGTTCATCTTGGGGGGTGAGAGTCTAGGTGTCTTTTAGGTTGCTGCTTGTTCCACAACGGTGTGATAGGACTGCCAGTCGGTGGTCTTTTGGAGGAGTTTGGGCGGGGGGTGAGCTCCCGACGGGGTAATTCCTGGGTGATGAATCCAAGGAGCAGGAACAGACGTTCACCTTCCTGAAAGCTTGAGAAGCTGAAAGATTTGTCCTTGTGTTGGAACTGTAGGCGGAATGGTAATGACCATCTGTATTTAATGGATTTCTGTGATAGAACTTCTAGAAGAGATTTCAGGGTCCTCCGCTTTTGGATTGTGGTCGGGGAAATGTCTGCAAAAATTTGTAATTTATGGCCTTGGAAAGCAAGGTCGTCCAGATTGCGGGAACGCTTCATGATTTTTTCCTTCACTCCATAATAGTGAGGTTTAACCACTATGTCCCTCGGGAGCCCATCCAGGCGGGGGAGTTGCAGAGCTCTATGGGCTCTGTCCAGCTCAAGTTTATGATCTGGGATATCCGGCATAATTTATTTAATGAAGATTCGGACTGTTTCTGGAATATTTGTGACCGATTCCGGGATGCCCCTGATACTGAAGTTGTATCTTCTGCTTCTGTTCTCCAAATCGTCAATTTTAGCAAGTGCAGTTTCAAGCTGATCCTGCAATGTCAGAATGCAAGCTGTGTTTTGGCTAGTGCGGGCGGCTGTGTTATCCACGGTCTGTTCAATGGTAGGGATGAGCCAAACACCCCCGGGTTCGGTTCGCACCAGAACCCGCGAACGGACCGAAAGTTCGCATGAACGTTAGAACCCTATTAAATACAATGGATGCGAACGTTCGAAATCTAAAGTGCTAATTATAACGACTATTATGCATGTTATTGTCCTAAAAATGGTTTGGGAACCCGGGTTCTGCACCAGGGGACATGTATCAATGCAAAAAGAAGTTTTAAAAACGTCCGTTTTTCGGGAGCAGTCATTTTAACCGCTTTAGATCCGGGCCATAGACTATTGACGGCCTCAATGTGGATCTAAAAATCCGGGAGGACGTCAATAGACGTCCTCGGCTATTTCGGCCACTGGGGGGCGTGCGAGTGCCGCCAGCGGCGCGCACGCCCGGCGCATCACTGAGATGCCGATGCGCGTGCCTGGCGGCCGCGATGTCCGCCAACCACCCACGATTGGCCGGTACACAGAGCAGGGACGTGGATCTCTGTGTGTAAACACAGAGATCCACGTCCTGTCAGGGAGAGGGACCGATGCTGTGTCCCTTGTACATAGGGACACAGATCGGTCACCTCCCCCAGTCAGTCCCCTCCCCCACACAGTAGTAATCACTCCCAGGGCACACATTTAACCCCTTCCTCGCCCCCTAGTGTTAACCCCTTCCCTGCCAGTGTCATTTTTACAGTAACCAGTGCATTTTTATAGCACTGTTCCCTGTATCAATGACAATGGTCCCAAAATGGTGTCAAAAGTGTCCGATGTGTCCGCCATAATGTCGCAGTCACAATAAAAATCGCTGATCGCCGCCATTACTAGTAAAAAAAATAATAATAATAAAAATGCAATAAAACTATGCCCTATTTAGTAGACGCTATAACTTTTGCGCAAACCAATCAATAAACGCTTTTTGCGATTTTTTTTTTTTTTTTTTATTTAATTTTTTTTTTTTTTTTACCAAAAATATGTAGAAGAATACGTATCGGACTAAACTAAGGAAAAAAATATAAAAAAAAAATGGGATATTTATTATAGCAAAAAATAAAAAATATTGTGTTTTTTTTTCAAAATCGTCACTCTTTTTTTGTTTATAGCGCAAAAAATAAAAACCGCAGAGGTGATCAAATACCACCAAAAGAAAGCTCTATTTTGTTTGGGAGCCACGTCGCACGGCCGCGCAATTGTCATTCAAATCGTGACAGCGCTGAAAGCTGAAAATTGGCCTGGGCAGGAAGGGGGTTTAATTGCCCAGTAAGCAAGTGGTTAATGATACATAAAGTGAAAAAAAAAGTCAAATATTCCTTTAAATATCGTACCTGGGGGGTGTCTAAAGTATGCCTGTGAAGTGGCATGTGTTTCCCGTGTTTAGAACTGTCCCTGCACAAAATGACATTTCTAAAGGAAAAAAAGCCATTTAAAACTGCTTGCGGCTTTAATGTAATGTCTGGTCCCGGTAATATGGATGAAAATCTTTAAGAAAAATGGCATAGCTACCCCATCACCCCCCCCCCCCCCCAGCCCATTACCAGCCCCTTTGGGTCTTGTATGGATATTAAGGGGAACCCCGCACACAAAATAAAAAAGGCCCTATATACTCTGAACAGCCGTATACAGGAGGTGCATACAAGACAGGGACCGTAGGCACTGGTGCCACAACACTGCAACCCCTCACAGATACTGTACTTGGAGCACAGCAATGAGCCCTGTTGCAAAGTATTGCATCAAAAATTGTAATTACACGCCCCTGTTAAACAGGGGCTGAAAAATTGGGCCTTAGGCACTGGTGCTGGTGCCACGACACTGCAACCTCTCCCAGATACTCTAGTTGGAGTGCAGGAATGAGCCCTGTTGCAAAGTATTGCATAAAAAATTGTAATTACATGCCCCTGTTAAACAGGGGCTGAAAAATTGGGCCTTAGGCACTGGTGGCGGCACCCAGAAACAAAAATGTTCTTCCAAGCTATCATCATCAATCGTATCATTGAGGAGGAGGAGGATAGTCAGTCAACATAACAGGACAAACTCTCAGCATCAGCATCAGTTGTCATGGATATGCAGTAATGTCTGTCTGCCATCTTACCTTCCTCCTCATGTGTTCATCTAGAGACCAGACCTCCTTCACCTGGCTTCCTTTATAATCTCCTCCCAGCCTGACTCCACCCCAGGCCCTATCACTGAACACTATATTAACCTGTGCACTGCAAGCCTGCTTTGCTGATCAACGTGTTTGTTAGGCATTGTGTGTTTGGGTTCCTGCCTGCCGTGTGCTACGTCTGTCTCTCTGTTACGTTATTGGCTTGTCCCCGACCATCCCTGTCTGCTCGTGACCCTTGACCTTCGGCTCGTTCTTCGTTATCCTTGTCTGCTTGTGGCCCCTGACCTTCGGCTTGTTATTCGGTTCTCTCTATCGTGTGCTGCCGCTTCCCCTTATCCTACGGGGCGTGAGCTAGGAAACCCCAGGGGCCGCGACCTGGTCCCAGCCTGCAGCGTAACATCCTCACCACTAGAGGCCCTGGAGAAGACCAGCTGGGTCTTAGACTCCGCGCCCTGGGGAACCTTGGCTCTCGCTTCCGTTGGGATCCCGGTTGTGCTCCTCTGGTCCCGCTTTCCACAACCACCCAGTTTCCTATCCACAGAAGCCAGCCATAGGGTTCACTACCTCGCGGTGCACTCCTGTCCCCCTACGGTGTGCATCTGTCACCTGGCCACAGGTGACCCTGACAGTTTGATCAGCCATGAACCCGGCTGACATCCCGCTTCCCGCGGATGATCCATTGCAGGACATAGTTCGCAGACTTGAGACCCAGGAATCAAATCAGACCCAGGTGATGCGATTCCTCCAGGATCTGGCTTCTCGATTCGAGCAGCTTCAGGTCCCCTTGGGAACCCCGAATCCGCAACCCCAAGTACAACCAGCGGCTGTACCTATCGCACCAGTCGCAGCCTCACACTCACTAAGATTGCCAGCTCCGTACCGTTTCTCTGGGGACTCCAAGGCCTGCAGGGGGTTTCTCAGCCAATGCACTATTCATTTTGAGCTTCAGCCTCAAAGCTTCCTATCTGACCGGGCTAAGGTAGCCTATATCATTTCCCTCCTCTCCGGTGAAGCTTTGGCCTGGGCTGCCCCCCTGTGGGAGAGGAACGATCTGGTGGTTTCCAGTCTGTCCGAATTCTTGAAGCTCTTTCGTAATATCTTCGAAGAGCCGGCTCGGGCTTCTTCAGTGGCTAGTGCTGTCTTACGTCTTCGCCAAGAATCTAGTTCAGTGGGGCAATATGCTCTTCAGTTCCGTATCCACACAGCTGAATTGAGCTGGAATAATGAGGCCCTGGTCGCTACCTTTTTACATGGCCTCTCTGACCGAGTGAAAGACGAATTAGCGGGAAGAGCCATTCCCGTCGGTCTGGACGATGTAATTTCATTATGCAACCAGATCGACATTCGTTTTCAAGAGAGGTCCTTAGAAAAAAGACGCCAGCACTCTCTGGGTCCTAGCCAGTCTGAGCTCCCCTCCCTTCATTCCGTGGAGCATCCTCTACCTGCTGAAGAACCTATGCAGCTGGGCCGGACCAGACTAACCCCCGAAGAACGTGCTAGGCGCAGAACTCTGGGCTTGTGCCTCTATTGTGGGGGCAAGGGTCATTTTCGTGACTCCTGCTCGCTTCGTCCGGGAAACGCTCGGGTCTAATACATTTGGAAGGTGGAGTATTGGACCCAGAAACATCACCTTCTCGCCTGCTCTTGCCGGTGTCCCTTCATGTAGGCACTTCTCCTCAGTCAACCCTTGCATACCTGGATTCCGGGGCTGCCGGCAATTTCATGGATTGGAGAACTGCTTCTTCTATGAAGCTTACCCTTTCACCTCTCACTACCCCATTGGTAGTCTCGGCAATTGATGGCACTGTTCTCCCAGGGGGCCCTATTCGCTTCCAGACGCTACCCATTAGGATGTCGGTAGGGATTCTCCACCAGGAGTGGATATCCTTTCTTATTCTACCCAAGGCCTCTACCCCAGTTGTATTGGGCCTCCCTTGGCTACAGCTCCACTCTCCACATGTGGACTGGGTCTCTGGGCAGATCCTGGCCTGGGGTTCCTCATGTTTCTCGTCGTGTCTTCTCAAGGTGACCCCCAAGGAGAGTCTTCCGGTTGCTGCCACTTCTGTTTCTTCTGATCTTCCCGCCGCATACAGCGATTACCGGGATGTGTTCTGTAAAAAATCAGCTGAGGTGCTTCCTCCCCACAGGTCTTTTGACTGTGCTATTGATCTTGTCCCCGGAGCAACTCTACCCAGGGGTCGTACCTACCCTCTGTCCATCCCAGAGACCCAGGCCATGTCGGAGTATGTAGCAGAGAATCTGGAGAGAGGGTTCATCCGGAAATCCTCATCGCCTGCAGGGGCAGGGTTCTTTTTTGTTGCCAAAAAGGATGGTACCTTAAGACCCTGCATCGATTATCGGGGTTTAAATGCGGTTACTATTAAAAATCGATACCCCTTACCCTTAATATCTGAGCTATTCGATAGGTTGAAGGGTGCCTCCATTTTCACCAAGTTGGATCTCAGAGGCGCGTACAATCTCATTCGAATACGGGAGGGTGACGAATGGAAGACTGCATTTAACACTAGAGACGGGCATTACGAATATCTGGTGATGCCTTTTGGTCTGTGTAATGCTCCAGCCGTGTTTCAAAACTTTGTCAATGAAATCTTCAGAGATCTGCTGTACCAGTTTGTTGTCATCTATCTGGATGACATTCTGATCTTTTCTGAAAATCTGCTCATCCACAGAAACCATGTCCGCACTGTACTTCAACGTCTTAGAGAGAACAATCTCTATGCCAAGCTGGAGAAATGTTCCTTTGAATGTTCTGAGGTCCTGTTTTTGGGGTGCTTCGTCTCATGTTCGGGGCTTCGTATGGACCCTGGGAAGGTCTTGGCTATCACCAACTGGCCTCTTCCTGCTAGCCTCAAGGCCACACAGCGCTTTCTTGGCTTCACTAATTATTATAGGCAGTTCATAAGGAATTACTCTTCCATTGCCGCGCCTATTATCGCTTTGACCAAGAAGGGTGTGAATGCCAGAGACTGGCCTCCCGAAGCTGTCTCTGCATTTCACAACCTTAAACAGGCCTTTGTTTCTGGCCCCCTCTTGAGGAGACCAAATCCTGGGAATGCATTTTTTATTGAAGTGGACGCTTCCTCAATGGGGGTGGGAGCTGTGCTTCTTCAAATCTTTGAGAAGAGACGCCAACCATGTGCGTTCTTCTCCAAAAAAAATTCTCAGGCAGAGAGGAATTATGCCATCGGTGATCGGGAACTTCTCGCAATTAAATTGGCGTTAGAGGAGTGGCGTCATCTCTTGGAGGGTTCCCCTCACTCCATAACGATCTTTACCGATCACAAGAATTTACAGTATCTACAGAATGCTAAACGTCTGAATCCTAGACAGGCCAGGTGGAGTCTCTTCTTTGCCCGTTTTAATTTCACGATTACCTACAAACCTGGTTCCTGCAACGGTCGGGCTGATGCGCTCTCTAGGTCATTTGACACTTTGGACGAGGAGTCCGCCCCTGAACCTGAGCCGATCATTCCCACCTCATGCATTGTTGCCCACTCTACCACCCTGAAGTCTAAAATTCCGCCTGGTAAGACCTTTGTCCCCACTGAGCTAAGAGCTAAGATCCTTCGTTGGGGACATGATTCCAAGGTGGCAGGGCATTCTGGATTCCTCCGATCCTTCCTACTCATCAGTCGTCACTACTGGTGGCCTAATCTCCGCTCAGACGTCAAAGACTACGTTAAAGCTTGTCATGTCTGTGCTCAGTCCAAATCCTCCACACAAGCTCCTGCTGGTCTCCTCATGCCCTTGCCCATTCCTAAGGAACCCTGGGTCCATATTGCCATGGATTTTATCACCGATCTCCCACTGTCTGAGAATAATACAGTCATTTGGGTGGTAATCGATCGATTCTCCAAGATGGCTCATTTTGTTCCTCTTCCTGGTCTTCCTTCTGCCCCTGCCTTGGTTCCCATTTTCATTCGAGAAATTCTCCGCCTACATGGGGTCCCTTCTCATATTGTTTCCGACAGGGGAGTCCAATTCACGTCTCGTTTTTGGAGAGCCTTTTGCAAATCCCTCAATATTGTCTTGGATTTTTCTTCTTCTTACCATCCCCAATCCAATGGACAGACTGAGAGGGTTAATCAGGAGTTAGAGGTCTTTCTTCGCACCTTTGTGTCTTCTCACCATGACGATTGGTCCTCTCTACTCCCGTGGGCAGAATTCTCCCATAACAATCATGTGAATACCAGTTCTCAGAAGACACCCTTTTTCACAGTTTATGGAAAACACCCTCAACTTCCTCTTCCCATGATCTGTTCTCCAGACATTCCAGCTTTGGCTTCGGTTCAGGAGTCTCTCAATTCCGTTTGGGGTCACGTTCATGATTCCCTCCGGGCAGCTGCTGAAAAATTCAAAGGCTTTGCCGACCGCCGCAGGCGTAAACCGTCTTCTCTTCAGCCAGGGGACAAAGTCTGGCTCTCTACCAGGAACATCAAGCTCCGAGTTCCTTCTCTGAAGTTTGCTCCACGATTCATCGGTCCATACACGGTAACTGCTAAACTGAATCCGGTTTGTTTCAAACTCCAGATTCCTAAGAGCCTTAAAATCACTAACTCCTTTCATGTTGCTCTTCTAAAGCCTTTAGTCCTCAATAAATTCTCTCGTCCTCTTCCTACCGTGGCGCCTGTCTCTGAGGATAATCAGGAGTACGAGATCAGTCAAATTCTGGACTCCCGACTCTGTAAAGGCGTTCTTCAGTACCTCGTTCATTGGAAAGGGTTTGGTCCTGAGGAGAGGTCTTGGATCACTGCATCTGAGGTCTTTGCACCTCGTCTGTTAAAGTAGTTTCATCTGAAGTTCCCCTCTAAACCTGGGCCCAGGCGGGGAAGGGGGAGGCCTCGTAAGAGGGAGGGTACTGTCATGGATATGCAGTAATGTCTGTCTGCCATCTTACCTTCCTCCTCATGTGTTCATCTAGAGACCAGACCTCCTTCACCTGGCTTCCTTTATAATCTCCTCCCAGCCTGACTCCACCCCAGGCCCTATCACTGAACACTATATTAACCTGTGCACTGCAAGCCTGCTTTGCTGATCAACGTGTTTGTTAGGCATTGTGTGTTTGGGTTCCTGCCTGCCGTGTGCTACGTCTGTCTCTCTGTTAGGTTATTGGCTTGTCCCCGACCATCCCTGTCTGCTCGTGACCCTTGACCTTCGGCTCGTTCTTCGTTATCCTTGTCTGCTTGTGGCCCCTGACCTTCGGCTTGTTATTCGGTTCTCTCTATCGTGTGCTGCCGCTTCCCCTTATCCTACGGGGCGTGAGCTAGGAAACCCCAGGGGCAGCGACCTGGTCCCAGCCTGCAGCGTAACATCCTCACCACTAGAGGCCCTGGAGAAGACCAGCTGGGTCTTAGACTCCGCGCCCTGGGGAACCTTGGCTCTCGCTTCCGTTGGGATCCCGGTTGTGCTCCTCTGGTCCCGCTTTCCACAACCACCCAGTTTCCTATCCACAGAAGCCAGCCATAGGGTTCACTACCTCGCGGTGCACTCCTGTCCCCCTACGGTGTGCATCTGTCACCTGGCCACAGGTGACCCTGACATCAGTCTTGAAGGCATGTGACATTTGAAAATAAATTAGTCTGTTATATCAGCTTCAGGTGTTTGGTAGCTGGTGGTGATCCAAGACTGGTTCATCTTTATGAAAGTCAGTCGATCAACCGAGTCGGTGGACAGGCGCACCCTGTGATCCGTGACAAATCCTCCAGCAGCACTGAATGTGCGTTCTGAAAGAACGCTGGATGCAGGACAGGCCAGTAGCTCAATTGCATACTGTGCAAGCTCTGGCCAGTGATCCATCCTCAAGACCCAGTAAGCCAGAGGATTTTCGGTGGGGAAGGTGTCCAAGTCTGACCTTGCCCCTAGGTATTTCTGCACCATGTATATCAGATGCTGGCGATGGTTGCTGGAACCGATCATACCTTGGGGCTGCGGACTAAAGAATTGTCTGAACGCATCGGTCAGACGGCCACCTTCCCCACCGCTCCTTCTTTGACTGACCGAAGCCTCAGCAACTTGTTGTCCAGGACCAGGAGTTTGTAACCTCCCAGTCTCTGGGAACGCGTTGCACAGACCTTTCTGCAAGGCCTCCCGGAGTTGTCTCATCCTCTGCTCCCTCTGCGACGGTAAGATAAGGTCCACAACCTTACCCTTTTACCGTGGATCAAGGAGAGTGGCCAGCCAGTAAGGGTCCCTCTCCTTGATACGAAGAATACGAGGATCCTTCCGCAGACTTTGCAGGATCAGGGAGGCCATGCAGCGTAGGTTAGCTGAGGCATTCAGTCCGGAGTCCTCTGGGTCACTAAGGACGACATGATCCGCAGCCACCTCCTCCCAGCCACGTACAAGTCCACGGGTTTCTTGGGACTGTAAATCATCCCTAAAAGACTGCTGCTGATGATGCTGAGTGCCAGGCTCCACCTCCATGCTGACACAATCCTCCTCCTCCTCCTCTTCCTGTGCGATGGGTGGGACAGAAGGAACACTGTCTGGGTAAAGGGGGCCTTGAGAGGCAAGGAAGTCCTCCTCACCTGCCTCTGTTCTGCCTCAAGTGCCCTGTCCATTATTCCACGCAGCTTATGTTCCAACAGGTGGACAAGAGGTACAGTGTCACTGATGCATGCACTGTCACTGCTCACCATCCTCGTGGCCTCCTCAAATGGTGCCAGGACAGTGCATGCATCCCTGATCATGCCCCACTGGCGTGGTGAAAAAAAACCGAGCTCCCCTGACCCTGTCCTGGTGCCGTAGTCGCACAGGTACTCATTGATGGCCCTCTGCTGCGTGTGCAGCCGCTGCAGCATGGCCAACGTTGAGTTCCACCTGGTGGGCATGTCACATATAAGGCGGTTCTTGGGCAGGTTCAACTCCTTTTGCAGCTCAGCCAGGTGAGCACTGGCATTATAAGATCTGCGGAAATGCACACAGACTTTCCTGGCCTGCCTCAGGACATCCTGTAAGCCCGGGTACCTGCCCAAGAACCACTGCACCACCTGGTTAAGGACGTGAGCCACACAGGGCACATGGGTCAGTTGTCCCTGTCGGAGGGCGGAGAGGAGGTTGGTGCCATTGTCGCAAACCACCATTCCTGGCTTAAGCTGGCGTGGTGTCAACCACCTCTCGGCCTGCCCCTGCAGAGCAGACAGAACCTCTGCCCCAGTGTGGCTCCTGTCCCCCAAACACACCAGCGCAAGCACGGCATGGCATCTTTTTGCCTGCGTACTTCCGTAGCCCCTTGAACGCCTACGGATCACCGCTGGTTCCGAGGACAAAGCACAGGAAGAGGCCATGGAGGAAGAAGAAGAAGAGGAGGGGGTGGAGGAGAGAGGTGTGTCACAACCAGTAGTAGCATTTTGGAGGCGTGGCAGCGGAACAACCTCCAACACTACTGCACCTTGTCCTGCATCCTTCCCATCTGCCAAAAGAGTGACCCAATGGGCCGTGAAAGAAAGGTAACGTCCCTGTCCATGCCTGCTGGACCATGAGTCAGCGGTAATATGCACCTTACCGCTGACCGCCCTGTCCAGCGAGGCCAAGACATTGCCTTCCACATGCCGGTAGAGAGCCGGAATCGCCTTCCATGAGAAAAAGTGGCGTTTGGGAACCTGCCACTGAGGAACCGCACATTGCACAAACTCACGGAAGGGGGCCGAGTCTACAAACTGAAAAGTCAGCAGTTGAAGCACTAGCAATTTAGCCAAGCTAGCATTCAACCGCTGGGCATGTGGATGGCTGGGAGTGAACTTCTTTCGATGGTCCAGCAGCTGGGGCAGGGAAATTTGCCTGCTAGAATCGGACGTCGGTGTACTGCTAGCAGAGTGCCCGCAAGTACTTGGCTGTGACACACCTAATTCTACACCTTCATTCCTCTCAGTGCAGGTTTCAGAGAGGACTGAAGGTATAGTGGGGTTGGAGATCCCAGCTGATGCGGTGCAAGGAGAGGTCCGCTTTGTTCTTTGGTGTGGGTCTTTAAGGTAGGCTTGCCAACGAGCTGCATGGCAGGTCAACATATGTCTGGTCAAGCATGTGGTGCCCAAGCGGCTGATGTTTTGGCCACGCGATATACATGCTTGAGACTTATGTTGCAAACAGCAGCTGTGCGATCTGATGCACTCGACTCAAAAAAGGCCCACACCAAAGAACTTTTTGAATAACGGGCAGAGGCAGCGCCCTGCACAGGCGGAGCTCTGCGGTGTGATTCCGTCGGCGTGCTGCCCTTACGCTGGCCCCCCGAGGGCATCCTGCCTCATTGGAGATGTGCCTCCTCCTCATCCTCCTCCTCCTCCTCTCTCCTATTAGGCACCCATGTGGATTCAGTGACCTCCTCATCCCCTCCCTCCTCATCACTGGAGCCAATCTGGCAGTATGCTGCAGCTGCTGGAACATGACTGCCAGATTGGTGTCCTTCTTGAGCATCCCCTCTCTCTGCTCTCACGCTACTGTCTTCCTCTAGCTGGGTATCATCATCAGACCCTTCGAAACGCTGGGCATCCTCCTGGAGCATGTACCCAACACTGTGCTCAAACAGTTTGGGGGACTCCTCAGGAGGACATGGTTGGTCTAGGGAAGGAGTGACTGATGATGACATTGAAGGGAAGAGGACGCTTTGGCAGCTGCTTTGCCAGTACCCTGAGCCTGGGTGAGAGAGGATGAGGAGGGCTTGGTCATCCACTCTACCAAGTCTTCGGCATGATGCGGCTCAACACGTCCAGCTGCCGAAAAGAAGGACAAGCATGTCCCATGGCCACGTGCTGATGGCGATGCACCGCGTCCACGACCAGCACTGTTGTCTCTAGACACAGAGCCTGCTTGCCCTCTTTTATTGGCTCCTGACTGTCTGCCTCTCCTTGTTTGCCTTCCAGACATTCTAATGGCCTGCAGGGAGATGGGAAAACCAGCAATAAGGCCTAGCTTCAGGAGTATATTTTGCAGGAAGCACACTACGCCTGCTGTAAGTGCTGCAAATGCCTGTTGGTGTAACACACCAGGAAAACACAGCAATACGGGCTAGCTTCAGGAGTATATTTTGCAGGAATCACACTACGCCTGCTGTAAGTGCTGCAAATGCCTGTTGGTGTAACACACCAGGAAAACACAGCAATACGGGCTAGCTTCAGGAGTATATTTTGCAGGAATCACACTACGCCTGCTGTAAGTGCTGCAAATGCCTGCTGGTGTAACACACCAGGAAAACACAGTAATACGGGCTAGCTTCAGGTGTATATTTTGCAGTAATCACACTACGCCTGCTGTAAGTGCTGCAAATGCCTGTTGGTGTAACACACTAGGAAAACACAGCAATAAGGCGTAGCTTCAGGAGTATATTTTGCAGGAATCACACTACGCCTGCTGTAAGTGCTGCAAATGCCTGTTGGTGTAACACACCAGGAAAACACAGCAATACGGGCTAGCTTCAGGAGTATATTTTGCAGGAATCACACTACGCCTGCTGTAAGTGCTGCAAATGCCTGTTGGTGTAACACACCAGGAAAACACAGCAATACGGGCTAGCTTCAGGTGTATAATGTGCAGGAGGCACACTCCGCCTGCTGTAAGTGCTGCAAATGCCTGTTAGTGTAACACACCAGGAAAACACAGCAATAAGGGGTAGCTTCAGGTGTATACTGTGCAGAAGGCTTAGCAACAATGACACTGACACTGTCCCCTGCCTATCCTTCTCTCTCCCTGCACACAAGGTTTATCAAAGGATATGACACTGACACTCTCCCTGCCTATCCTTCTCTCTCCCTGCACACAAGGTTTAGTAAAGAATATGACACTGACACTGTCTCCTGCCTATCCTACTCTCTCCCTGCACACAAGGTTTATCAAAGAATATGACACTGACACTCTCCCTGACTATCCTTCTCTCTCCCTGCACACAAGGTTTAGCAAAGAATATGACACTGACACTGTCCCCTGCCTATCCTTCTCTCTCCCTGCACACAAGGTTTAGCAAAGAATATGACACTGACACTCTCCCCTGCCTATCCTTCTCTCTCCCTGCACACAAGGTTTATCAAAGAATATGACACTGACACTCTCCCTGCCTATCCTTCTCTCTCCCTGCACACAAGGTTTAGCAAAGAATATGACACTGACACTGTCCCCTGCCTATCCTTCTCTCTCCCTGCACACAAGGTTTAGCAAATAATATGACACTGACACTCTCCCTGCCTATCCTTCTCTCTCCCTGCACACAAGAATAGCACAAAGAATATCACACTGTCCCTGCCTATCCTTCTCTTTCCCTGCGCCGGAACACACTACACAAGGCCGCCGCGCTGGCGGCCTTTTATAGTGTGGGGCGTGTGCTAAACCCCCTGAGCTATAATTGGCCACAGGCAACCTGCCTGTGGCCAATTATGGCTCTCCTAGCTGCCGGCGCTGTGATTGGCCAAGCATGCGGGGTCACAGTGCATGCTTGGCCAATCACAGCGCCGGGATTGCACTGCGATGGCGCAGTGTATTATGGGCCGTTCGCGTCACTCGAATTTGGCGCGAACGGCCCAAATCGTTCGATGTTCGCCGAACGATTGAACAGCCGATGTTCTAGTCGAACGTATGTTCGACTCGAACACCGAGCTCATCCCTATTCAATGGTATCTATGCGGGCCCCAAGGCTCTGCAGGTCAGCTTTAATAGAGGATGTGATTTGAAAAGCGTTCTGGGCTAAACCTGCTGCCAGCATGTCAGAAAAACAATGTAACAACTGGGCCATGTCATTCTGAGGAATTGATGACTGGGAGTAGGCCTGCTGTATGCCTGGGTGGCTGAAGGGAGATTTCAGCATGGGAGAATGCATCATATCCGTCATGGTCCTGCTGATGAGTGACTCAGTGGATGCTGGAGAAGCAGAGTGTGGTGGAAGGGTTCTCACAGGGGTTGCCAGCAAAGGGAATGCATGCTGGATCGGTGTAGGAGGATCCGCAATGGAGTCCTGGTCCCCTGTACCTCTGCAGGGCTGTGGGGCCTGATAGGCCAAAGTCGAGCTGCCGGCTGACCTCCCGCTTTTCGCTCTCACCGAGCATTCAATCCGGTGCTATGCGCCTCCCGCAGGCTGGGGGGGACTGTTACGGGGGGGTCCCGCTAATATATTCTGCCCTGGGGATCTCGGAAGGCCGGAGCGGGTCGGAGCTCCCGGCCAGTGCGTCTTCCCGGAAGTCCCGGGCATGCGCACTCTCCGATTCAAATTCTATAAAAGAAAGACAGTCTTGGCATAAACTTGGTTAGAATTACAGAGGTTAACAATATTTGTTTGAAAAAAAAAAACTGTCATTCTTACATTTATCACTTCTCCCCCCATTTTCTTCCTCATTACAGACTGAAGGAAGAAATGCGTGGTGCAGGAAACAAGAAACAATGAAATGGCCTATGATACTTTTACCTCCTTAGACTCATGTATTTATCCATATGTACAGCTGGCTACATACACCTGCTCTCTATGTACATACACTTTCAGAAGCTCCTTGGACCTGAAAAATACTTATAAGCAAAATCATTACTCTATCCTTCATATTTAACATGCAAAGAATGGCAAACAATAATGACATTCCTGTACATTGGTAAATTGTCAATGATGTTCTTTAAAACCGATTCAAACAAAACCCTCTGTAACCCTTACTTTTCCCGTTCCTACAAAAATACAACAGCCGCGACGCATCGGAGGATTGCCGCGGTAAGTTCGAACATATTCACGTTACTACATACAAACATTCCGATACAAATGTGGGGGAGATACTTTATAGTTTCCAAAACCAAAAATGAAAAAACAAAAACAGCCAGAATTCTCCCTTTACTCTTTCAGCAATAGAAAAAAATACAATGGGAAAAACATGAGAGCAGCTCGAGAACCTTGCATGGACCAGCCATACAAATTTCAAACAAACGGGCATGAGAATTTTAACCATCGTTCCTCCTCTGATAATCACAAAAGCGTGTACTACACCTCCATCAACACTCATCATTACAGATTTCTGAAGCCACAGCTGAACTACATCCACTCCAGAGGGATACCCAAAATAGTATCCTTTGACCACCTATGTTAACCTTTTTGGGGTTCAAAGGCCTTTGCCCGAAAACTGGGCTTCGTGCACCGTGTGGCCGTCTGACTGTGGGAAGCCTCCATTCCTTCCCTTTGCACAGACCTCCTTGTGTCCATGGCGATTCGAATCAACTTATCGTCTTATCCCTGCGTCCAGGAAAACCATTGCACCCATTTTGGGGAGCACCGCCTGGTGTCTTCTTCTACGGTGGATTGACGGACTACAACCACTATTTGGTCAAGTCCCCCCACTAGAAACTCTAACCGAGGCGTTATCACCCCCAGAATTAGGCCTCTGCCCCTCACAGTGTATGCATACACAAGCGTTTTCCGCTATACACCCATACACTGCGTCGCCAGACTAAACTACACAGAACACTTACGCCCGCTTACCACCTGCAGAACAATGTGGCTTCTCTGTATCTAGATGTTACAACAATAATGGTGATGCCCCCGTACTACTCTCTACCCAAAACTGTATTACAGTACAAAACTTCACAAAACTGGAACAAAATATAAAACACCCTTTTTCAAATGCCAAAATGCTTTCCATTTTCCTTCCAAGCACAAATTTCAGAAGACCCCAAGCTCCTCCCACCCACTTCCTGCTGATACATAAATGCTGAAAAGAACTTCCTGTGGCATGCTCAGCTCTCAAAAAAAAAAACTGGTTTATTTACATATCAACGTACAGGAAGAGGGAGGAGGAGGGGGGAGCCTAGCCCCATCACCTTGTCTATTAAGACACCAAAAAAATCCATGGCTAAACATCATATATATTTCAACAATTTAAAAAAACCTTTGTCAAGGAAAAGATGGAACAAGCCCCCCTTTTGCAAATGGGAGGGAATCCCCCCTGACCCAAACATCCCCTGGAAGTCAAACCACAAGTTTCGAGACTCAAATACAAACTCCTGCCAAAAGATGGCTATATAGTACAAGCTTCAAAAACAATGAATTGCCTTCTGGGAAACTCCAAAATATTTAAACATAAAAACACACACTATTGTACAAAAACTTGGTTAAAGTTAGTCTTACAATCTATCAAAATTCCGTGCAAGGTAGGGATTTCACTTAAAACCAAAATCCAATACAAAAACCACCGCTCTTATACTGCAAAGTCAGCTAAACCTCCAATAGCTTACATTCACTTAAATGAAAACAGAGAAATCCCCATCCCAACACCATCTGCCTGGAGTTTGCATGTTCTCCCTGCCCCTGCGTCAGTTTCCTCCCACACGCCAAAGACATGCTGGTAGGCTAGTCAGATCCTGTCTATAAATGGGCCCCAGCATGTGCATGTGTCTGCAAGCCCGTCGGGACCCCTCTGGGCAAGACCGCGCTATATCAAGATACCACTCTACTCAACTCAAAAGGCGATGCTTAGAAAAAACATTCAAACTAGCGAATTTAACAACAAAACAGCCTCCCAAGATGGCCGACAAAAAAAGCCAGGCCACAACCAAATGGCGCCATTAACGCATGCAATGCAGTTTTTGATTTTGCCAAAATCAGCACAAACTTCCCTACCAGCCAAAAACTGACAAACATGGGACATCAAATGAACACTTAAATTATAAAACACAAGACCACATGGGTTCCCACACACAAAGGAAAACAAAAATGGTGTCCACCAGATTCCAACACAGAAAAGACCGCCCTACTAAATTCGCACCAAACATCAAAATCTCGCCCAAAAGCTGTGAAATTCCACCAACAAGATAGCCGACGAATGCCACAGCACGGTCACATGGTATCACACCCAAAGGAAAGGTGGCTGCACCTTCCCCTTATAGGATGACCCACAGGCTAAGGAGAAACTGCATCTCTCAAGATGGCCAACAAGCCACATGGACAACATGGCCACCAAATGCAGTTTTTCCCGCCAAAACCAGGATCTCTTCCCTAGAATCTTTCTCTACAAAGCCACACACCTGAGACATCACATGTAACAATCTTCACACACTTTAGGCTACTTCAACTTAGACCCTTTGGCGAACTAAAAAGCACATTCAAGAAATGTTAGTTACATGCGCAACATTAAAAACAACAACACTCTTTTCTCAATGCTCATATACTCTGAATTAGTCACCACACGCTGTATAATATTGCTTGTATGCTTTCTCAGAACATCAGATTATCATCCCTCAGGGCGTAGCCCCTAGAACACAAAACTCCTGTATGCTATTGTTTACAGAGAGTAACTAACTTTCACCATTGTAAATGATAGCCATACTGGCTCCCCTCCCCCACTAAAGCACATGGCACACAGGGACCAGATTTTGAAAAATACAAACGGCTCAGCTGCCCACATATATTGCAGGCTTCACTAAATCCCACATCTATACCTTAATTTCATATACAATATACAGTTTTCATAGGCATCCCGCAGCTTCCCCACACAAACATGCAGGCACACCCAGGAACACGCAGGCATACCCACACAGGCACACACGATCAAATTCACAGGCATACGATTCATGACAAAATCACACATACACACACACATACGATCTCTTCCAGCCAGCATCATTTCAAAAAGACGAAAAATTTGTTCTTTTACAGAGCAGAGCCCCCCTACGCATCGGAACGTAGATCCACTCTCCCCCAACTCAACCTGATGCCCAAGGAGGCCCCATATATTCCTGGGTCCTGACTCGCCACGCTGTCGTGGCAAAATTGGTTATTTGTAGAGCACACAGCCATTTTGCCTTGTGCTAAATAAGCACACTTTGTCTTAATGCAATAATTCTTCTTAAGCTAAAATTCACTCACCTTCCATTCGATCCCCATTCATACAAATCAAGAAGCATCACCAGACTGGTCTCATCATCAAGGCATCCCAGCAAATACTGCCCCACCGATGCTCTCACAGGCTGTTTTATTAAACTCCCAGCCGGAAGTGATGTTACAACATGTGACCTCCTCCATAGGAAGTGAGCTCACAGGGCGTGAGCTCCACCCAGCAGATGACCATATAAGGATATGTTAAATACAGCTAATACAATACAATACGTGAATACAACAAAAGAACCAATCACAGACATGTATACATTAAAATAGACTAGCAGTGATGTGCACTGCTTCCAATGATGGGAACCATATGAAAACTATGGCTCAATGGGCCACAATTGTCATATAGTTATGCTATAGTTCTCGTGGATGCAAATCTGTCCGCTCTGAGTCATTTAATGCCAACGCCAAGAAGTGGCCAGTCCCTTGGTGAGGCATAAAACAAACGTCCTTAAAAGAGTCCACAGGAAGATTTTCACGCCACTGGTCTTCCGCCAACATCTGTATGTGCGAATACGCTCACATGAGCGCATTACAGCAAAACTGACACTGGGGGACATCTGACAACATAATTAATACAAGGGGAACCATACACCAGACAACACCGTAGCAGAACAGAGTCCATACCTAACAAATTAGAGAACCTGAGCCAACTATGGCTCATATTACCCCTAAATTTAGAACATAGCGACCCCCAAATTTGGGGTGTCCGCTACATATATATATATATATATTGTGAGGGGGTTAGCTCGGCAGCAGGTGTGTGTGACCCCCTGGATGGGTTCACCACACAAAAACAGGCATAGCAGACAGAGTTTGTAGTTGCAAAAACAAAAGGTGCGGTTTATTTACACTATTTACAGGGGAAAAACAGCAAAACAAAAAGAAACATACAAAAAGAAATCCTGGTCAGCTTGACCGCTTACTACACACGTTGGTGTCCCTAACTAACAACTGGGTACAGCCTTGTGCTGTCCCAGTCCCTAGCTCCCTGTTTTTTTTAAGTTCTTACAATAACCACACAGGCTTTGGCTCACCGCATGGAGATTACACTCCCCAGACTATCCACACAGATCTGGTTCCAGGTTTAAGCATCTCCCTTAGCATGCTGGGAGTTCTTGTAGAGGCCTCAATGAGCCACTTGATTCAGCTGGGCTCATTAACTCTTCCCCTACAAGACTCCCAGCACTCCCCCTAGTGGTATAAATCGGCATAAAGCCTGAATCTAGGACATAAATACCTTCCATCCTGGATGACACCTGGTGACTTTACCTGCCTGCTGTCACATACCCCCCCCCCTCTTGTTTTAACCTTGGGGTTGGAACACAAGCAATCAGGCATGCATGTACTCGATAATAAAGAAAACTACTGCGCATGTCAAAAATTACAAAAAATATTAAATTAAATAACTGCTGCTGCAACTGAAAAATGTGGATACACACAATAACAAATACTAAAGGAAAAAGGCAGTTGCGCTGCAAAAAATTAACACATATGATATATGAAATGCTATCTTAATATAAACATAGTGAAGAAAATTGACCAAAAGGTCTGCATTAAAAGGAAAATAGCTAGTATGTGACAGTCTGAGGTAATCCTTAAAATGTCCACATTGCAATACTGAAAGGCAGGAGTGACCATATGTCTCTTTCATTGAGATCCATATGAGCTGGTAAGCGGATCTGATATCTGAGGTGGAGGATCTTTGCTTTTATCATCATTGCACTTTCTCCTTTGGTGTCTAAGTGTGTGGAGTCACAATTATCTACCTGCACGAGAGATTGTCTACCTGCTATATTATCACTGTGGAACTTTACATATGGTCACTCCTGCCTTTCAGTATTGCAATGTGGACATTTTAAGGATTACCTCAGACTGTCACATACTAGCTATTTTCCTTTTAATGCAGACCTTTTGGTCAATTTTCTTCACTATGTTTATATTAAGATAGCATTTCATATATCATATGTGTTAATTTTTTGCAGCGCAACTGCCTTTTTCCTTTATGCATGTACTCGAGACAAAGCATCCACATTCCCCATTTGAACGCCAGGGTGATGCTTTACTGTAAAGTTGAATTCCTGTAGGGCCAGGAACCACCTATTCACTCTTCTATTTGTCTCTTTGTTTTGAGCCATCCACTTTAAAGGAGCGTGATCAGTAATCATGTCAAAGTGCCTACCTAGCAGATAGTACCGAAGGGAATCTAGAGCCCACTTCACCGCTAAACACTCCTTCTCAATCGTGGCGTAATTTACCTCATGGGACTTCAATTTCCTGCTGAGGTAAATGACTGGGTGCTCTTCCCCGTTCCAGACCTGGGACAAT
Organism: Rana muscosa; assembly: GCA_029206835.1. NCBI lineage: Eukaryota > Metazoa > Chordata > Amphibia > Anura > Ranidae > Rana > Rana muscosa. The sequence continues at coordinate 111,662,056 of CM055120.1, read as the reverse complement.
ACTGCTCCTAACCCAACGTCGGATGCATCACTTTGTACGACAAAGTCCCTAGAGAAGTCTGGTGAGTACAACACTGGCTGGCTACATAAGGCTTTTTTTAAGAATTGGAATGCTGCCTCAGCCTCTGGGGTCCATTTAACCATGACCGACTCTTTCCCTTTTGTCAGGTTGGTTAGGGGCACAGCCTGAGAAGCAAAGTGGGGAATTAATCGCTGATAATAACCAGCGATTCCCAGAAAGGCTCGTACCTGCTTCTTGCTGTTGGGACGTGGCCAATTCTGTATGGCCTCGACTTTGTTGACTTGGGGTTTTATTACTCCCCTCCCAATGGTGTACCCAAAATATTTGGCCTCCTCCTGCCCAATGGTACATTTCTTGGGGTTGGCCATAAACCCAGCTTCCCGGATAGAGTCTAGGACTGCTTGCACTTTTGGCAGATGTGAGGCCCAATCTGTGCTGTATCCGGTCCATTTTCCGCTGGAAAGTGGCCGGCGCATTCTGTAACCCAAACGGCATTCTTTTATATTGGAACGCCCCGTCTGGGGTTACAAATGCGGTTTTCTCCTTGGCCGACTTGGCCAGGGGAATTTTCCAATACCCTTTTGTGAGATCAAGAGTTGTCATGTATTGGGCTGTTCCCAGCCGGTCGATCAACTCATCTATACGTGGCATGGGGTAGGTGTCAAATTTTGTAACTTTGTTAAGTTGTCGAAAATCGTTACAAAATCGCCAGCTCCCATCCGGTTTAGGTACTAACACAATGGGACTTGACCAATCACTTTGGGACTCCCCTATCACCCCTAACTTAAGCATTTTCTGTACTTCCTCACGTATTGCCTCCCGTCGGGCCTCTGGGATCCGATAGGGTTTTAGTTTCACCCTTTCACCGGGCGGGGTAATAATATCATGCTCTACGCCAGACATTTGTCCCGGCAGCTCAGAGAAAACCTCCTTGTTGCGAAGCACAAACCCCTTAACCTCCTGTTGTTGGGGGTTTGACAAGGTGACTGCTATTCCAACCTCAGGAATCCCGCAATCAGAGTGAGCTGGTGACAAAGTTTCCGTGACTAGGGATTCCCTATCCCTCCAGGCTTTCAACAGATTAACGTGATAGATCTGTTCGGGCTTTCGCCTTCCTGGTTGTCTGACCTTGTAATTCACTTCGTTCACGTTTTCCATTATCTCATAGGGGCCTTGCCATTTGACGAGGAATTTGCTTTCAACCGTAGGGACAAGTACCAATACCCTATCCCCCGGGGAAAAGGTACGGGTCCTGGCTCCACGGTTGTACACTCTCTGCTGTGCCAACTGCGCTTGGGCCAAATGTTCCTTTACGATTGGCATTACCTGTGCAATTCTATCAGGGCGACATGCTCAATCGCACTCCTGTGGGGAGAACTCTCACTTTCCCAGGTTTCCTTGGCGATATCCAACAGCCCTCTGGGGTGTCTCCCATAAAGTAACTCAAAGGGTGAGAAACCCATAGAGGATTGGGGTACCTCCCTAATAGCAAACATTAAATAGGGAATTAGACAGTCCCAATCCTTTCCATCTCTATCCACCACTTTCTTTAACATTTGTTTTAGGGTTTTGTTGAATCTTTCAACCAACCCATCTGTTTGGGGGTGATACACAGATGTACGCAATTGTGTCACTTTGAACAACTTACACAGCTCTTTCATAACCCGGGACATAAAGGGTGTACCTTGGTCCGTAAGCAGTTCTTTACAAATACCCACACGGCTAAAAACAAGAGATAGCTCTTTGGCTATGGTTTTGGCCGAGGTATTTCAGAGAGGAATCGCTTCTGGATAACGGGTGGCATAGTCCATTATAACCAAGATGTACTGGTGCCCCCTAGCAGACTTCATTATTGGACCTACCAAATCCATTGCGATCCTCTCAAAGGGGACCTCAATGATGGGAAGCGGTACCAGCGGGTTACGGAAATGTGGCATTGGTGCCGACCTCTGACACACAGGGCAGGAGGAACAGTAATTTTCTGTTTCCTTCATGACCCCAGGCCAATAGAATCTTTGCAATACTCTCTCTCGGGTTTTCTCTGTCCCCAGATGACCTCCAAGAATGTGCCCATGGGCCAACTCTAACACCAACTTCCTGTAAGGTTTGGGCATCACAAGCTGCTCAATGGTTTCTTCTGCCCTTTTAGCCACCCGATACAGTAGGTCCTTTTCCACGATGAAGTATGGGTAAGTGCAGGTCTCATCTGGGTTCACTAACTCGCCATCTATTTTCACTACGTTTTCCCGTGCCTTTATTAGGGCAGGGTCTTTTAACTGTTCTGTGGCAAAATTTTCCTCGAGATCAGAAAACTCCACAGACGGCATGTTTTCGTCTGAGGATGTTGGCTCCTCCCCAGTTTCTCGAGTCTCCCCTACCAATACCGACAAGGGAAATTCTGGAGAGTCCTCACCACTCTCAGAGGAATTCTGGCTATCACATTCCTGGTATATAGGGGCACCAGTGGGGGGCTCAGGACAATCCCATAGTTCCCAGAACTTTGGAAAATCCCTTCCCACAATGGCATCATGAGGCAAGTGAGACACTAGTCCCACCCGATGAGAGAGGGTACCTTTGGGGGTCTCAAAACACACTGTAGTCACCGGATACTCTCGGGTGTCCCCATGCACACAAATAACAGCTACCTTGTTATTCCCAGAGACCTCTGTAGTAACTAATTCAGCCTTTATCAGTGTCACCAGGCTACCTGAATCCAGCAACACAACAACATTTCTACCATTAATACACATTTTGCATAAATGTTTCTCAGTTCCCCGAATGGCAGTGCATGCGACTGTCACAAACAGCGACTGACGTCTGTCCCTTAGAAAGTCACATTGCATGGGTTCATCCACAACCGGGCAATTTGCTGCAATATGTCCCTCTTGTCGGAAGCGGTAACAAACAATCCTTCTTGCTGCCTCTTGAGCCCCTGACTTCCCAGGCTGTTCTCTCCAAACCTTGGGTAGAACTCCCACCCTCTCACTCTCTCCACCCTCACCCCTTGGAATCATCTTACCCGCCACTGGGGATGGTCTGGTCTTAGGGTGGAAAGTCCGTGGGTCTCTGGAAGAGGCAGTCAGGTTCTCTGTAGCCAAGTACTTCTCTACTCGATCCATGAGATTATCGGCCGTTTCTGAGTCTCCATGGCTTACCCACTTTTGGATGGCAGTAGGAAGAGCTCTCAAAATACGATCCATCACAACACGTTCCACAATCTTTGGTGCGGACAAAGTCTCTGGCTGTAGCCACTTCCTGCTCAGGTGAATGAGATCATACATTTGAGACCTGGGGGGTTTTCCAAGCCGGAAAGTCCAGTTATGCACACGCTGAGCCCGGAAAGCCAGGGTGACACCCAGCCGTGCCAATATTTCAGTTTTTAGCATCACATAATCTTTTGCTTGGTCAGGCTCTAAGTCATAGTAAGCTTTCTGCGATTCACCAGTTAACAGAGGAGCCACTAGTCCAGCCCACTGATCCTTAGGCCACTTTTCTCTTTCAGCAGTCCTTTCAAATGTGGTCAAAAACACCTCTGGATCATCCTCTCCAGTCATTTTTGTCAATAAACGACTGACCCCAAAGGACGCGGTATTAGTGGAACGACTTTCCTCACTGGTCTGCGGACGTTGCTGCATTACTGTTTCCATTTGTTGTAGTCTCTGCTCTTGCTTCTGCAACAGTTCTATGAAACGGGCCTCCGATTGCTGCAGGGCTTGTTGCTGAGCTTCCAGACTCTGTTGGTGAGCTTGCTGCTGGGCTGCAAGGCTCTGTTGATAAGCTTGCTGGTAGGCTGCAAAGCTCTGTTGTTGAGCTGCAAGGCTCTTTTGCAAACCTGCATTTGTCTGCTGCTGATTGGCATTTGCTAGAGCCAGCTGTTTCAGTATCTCCTCCATGCTGGCCTTAAAAAAAACTGTCACTGGTTCTCCACCAACTGTGAGGGGGTTAGCTCGGCAGCGGGTGGGTGTGACCCCCCTGGATGGGTTCACCACACAAAAACAGGCACAGCAGACAGAGTTTGTAGTTGCAAAAACAAAAGGTGTGGTTTATTTACACTATTTACAGGGGAAAAACAGCAAAACAAAAAGAAACATACAAAAATAAATCCTGGTCAGCTTGACCGCTTACTACACATGTTGGTGTCCCTAACTAACAACTGGGTACAGCCTTGTGCTGTCCCAGTCCCTAGCTCCCTGTTTTTTTGAAGTTCTTACAATAACCACACAGGCTTTGGCTCACCGCACAGAGATTACACTCCCCAGACTATCCACACAGATCTGGTTCCAGGTTTGAGCATCTCCCTTAGCATGCTGGGAGTTCTTGTAGAGGCCTCAATGAGCCACTTGATTCATCTGGGCTCATTAACTCTTCCCCTACAAGTCTCCCAGCACTCCCCCTAGTGGTATAAATCGGCATAAAGCCTGAATCTAGGACATATATACCTTCCATCCTGGATACAACCTGGTGACTTTACCTGCCTGCTGTCACAATATATATATATATATATATTGTGACAGCAGGAAGGTAAAGTCACCTGGTTGCATCCAGGGGGGTAGATATATTTCGCCCAGATTCAGGCTTTACGCCGATTTATACAGCTAGGTGGAGAGTTGTATAAGGCTAGTGGGCTCATGGATGACTCATACCTCTAGGGAGAGTGTGGGGCGTCGTACAGACAGGGAGTTGATGAGATCAGCTGAAGCTTGTCAGCTCATTTAGGCCTCTATAAGAAATCCCAGCTTCATTAGATGTTAGCTCATGCCTGGAAGCAGACCTGTGTGGACTGTCTAGGGAGAGTGAACCCCTGTGCGGTGAGAGAAAGCCTGTGTGGCTATATTTTGCTTGGACATTTAAAACCAGGGACTAGGACAGCACTAGGCTGATCCCAGTCGTTAGTTAGGAAACCTGTAAGTTTAGTTAGAGGTCAAGTTGACCAGGATTTATTTTGTTTATGTTTTTTTTGCCTTGCTGTGTTTTTGTCACTGTAAATAGAAAATAAACCGCACCTTTTTGATTTTTGAAAACCACAACCTCCGTCTGCTGGGCCTGTTTTTGGGTGGGGAGCCCATCCCGGGGGTCACACATACCCGCTGCCGAGCTAACCCCCTCACAGTTGGTGGAGAACCAGTGGCAGTTTTTTTTTAAGCCAGCATGGAGGAGATACTGAAACAGCTGGCTCTAGCAAATGCCAATCAACAGCAGACAAATGCAGGTTTGCAAAGGAGCCTTGCAGCCCAGCAGCAAGCTCATCAACAGAGCCTTGCAACTTTACAACAGAGTCTGGAGGCTCAGCAACAAGCCCAACAGCAATCTGAGGCCCGCTTCATAGACCTGTTGCAGAAGCAAGAGCAGAGACTACAACAACAGATGGAAGCAGTAATGCAGCAACGTCCGCAGACCAGTGAGGAAAGCCGTCCCACTAATACCGCGTCCTTTGGGGTGAGTCGTTTATTGACAAAAATGACTGGAGAGGATGATCCAGAGGTATTTTTGACCACATTTGAAAGGACCGCTGAAAGAGAAAAGTGGCCTGAGGAGCAGTGGGCTGGACTAGTGGCTCCTCTGTTAACTGGTGAATCGCAGAAAGCTTACTATGACCTAGAGCCTAACCAAGCAAAAGACTATGTGATGCTAAAAGCTGAAATATTGGCAAGGCTGGGTGTCACCCTGGCTGTCCGGGCTCAGCGTGTGCATAACTGGACTTTCCAGCTTGGAAAACCCCCCCAGGTCTCAAATGTATGATCTCATTCACCTGAGCAGAAAGTGGCTACAGCCAGAGACTTTGTCCGCACCAAAGATTGTGGAACGTGTTGTAATGGATCGGTTTTTGAGAGCTCTTCCTACTGCCATCCAAAAGTGGGTAAGCCATGGAGACCCAGAGACGGCCGATGGTCTTGTGGATCGTGTGGAGAAATACTTGGCTACAGAGAACCTGACGGCCTCTTCCAGAGACACTCGGACTTTCCACCCTAAGACCAGACCATCCCCAGGGGCGGATAAGAGGATTCCAAGGGGTGAGGGTGGAGAGAGTGAGAGGGTGGGAGCTCTACCCCAAGTTTGGCGAGAACAGCCTGGGAAATCAGCGGCTCAAGAGGCCGCAAGAAGGATCGTTTGCTACCGCTGCCGGCAAGCGGGACATATTGCAGCAAATTGCCTGGTTTTGGAGGAACCCATGCAGTGTGACTTTCTGACGGGCAGACGTCAGTCGCTGTGTGCGACAGTCGCATGCACTGCCATTCGGGGAACTGAGAAACATTTATGCAAAATGTGTATTAATGGTAGAAATGTTGTGGTATTGCTGGATTCAGGTAGCCTTGTGACCCTGATAAAGGCTGAGTTAGTTAAAACAGAGGTCTCTGGGAATAGCAAGGTAGCCGTTATTTGTGTGCATGGGGACACCCGAGAGTATCCAGTGACTACAGTGTGTTTCGAGACCCCCAAAGGTACCCTCTCTCATCCAGTGGGCTTAGTATCTCAGTTACCGCATGACGCCATTGTGGGAAGGGATTTTCCGAAGTTCTGGGAACTGTGGGATGATCCTGAGCCCCCCACTGGTGCCCCTATGTACCAGGAATGTGATAGCCAGAACTCCCCTGAGAGTGGTGAGGACTCTCCGGAATTTCCCTTGTCAGTATTGGCAGGGGAGACTCAAGAAACTGGAGAGGAGCCCACCTCCTCAGACGAAAACCTACCGTCTGTGGAGTTTTCTGATCTTGAGGTTCACAGGGAAAACTTTGCCACAGAACAGTTGAAAGACCCCGCCCTAATAAAGGCACGGGAAAACGTAGTGAAAATAGATGGCGAGTTAGTGAACCCAGATAATACCGGCACTTACCCATACTTCAGCGTAGAGAAGGACCTACTGTATCGGGTGGCAAAAAGGGCAGAAGAAACCGTTGAGCAGCTTGTGGTGCCCAAACCTTACAGGAAGTTGGTGTTGGAGTTGGCCCATGGGCACATTCTTGGAGGTCATCTGGGGACAGAGAAAACCCGAGAGAGGGTATTACAGAGATTCTATTGGCCTGGGGTGATGAAGGACATAGAAAATTATTGTTCCTCCTGCCCTGTGTGTCAGAGGTCGGCCCCGATGCCACATTTCCGTAGCCCGCTGGTCCCTCTACCCATCATTGAGGTCCCGTTTGAGAGAATCGCAATGGATTTGGTAGGTCCTATAATCAAGTCCGCTAGGGGGCACCAGTACATATTGGTTATAATGGACTATGCCACCCGTTATCCAGAAGCGATCCCTCTCAGAAATACCTCGGCCAAAACCATAGCCAAAGAGCTATCTCTTGTTTTTAGCCGGGTGGGTATTTGTAAAGAACTGCTTACGGACCAAGGTACACCCTTTATGTCCCGGGTTATGAAAGAGCTGTGTAAATTGTTCAAAGTGACGCAATTGCGTACATCTGTGTATCACCCCCAAACCGATGGGCTGGTTGAAAGATTCAACAAAACCCTAAAACAAATGTTGAAGAAAGTGGTGGATAGAGATGGAAGGGATTGGGACTGTCTACTTCCTTATTTGATGTTTGCTATTAGGGAGGTGCCCCAATCCTCTACGGGATTCTCCCCCTTTGAGTTACTGTATGGGAGACACCCAAGAGGGCTGTTGGATATTGCCAAGGAAACTTGGGAAAGTGAGAGTTCTCCCCACAGGAGTGTGATTGAGCATGTCGCCCTGATGCAAGATCGAATTGCACAGGTAATGCCCATCGTGAAGGAACATTTGGCCCAAGCGCAGTTGGCACAGCAGAGAGTGTACAACCGTGGAGCCAAGACCCGTACCTTTTCCCCGGGGGATAGGATATTGGTACTTGTCCCTACGGTTGAAAGTAAATTCCTTGCCAAATGGCAAGGCCCCTACGAGATAATGGAAAAAGTGAGCGAAGTGAATTACAAGGTCAGACAACCAGGAAGGCGAAAGCCCGAACAGATCTATCACGTTAATCTGTTGAAAGCCTGGAGGGATAGAGAGTCCCTAGTCGCAGACACTTGGTCACCAGCTCAAACTGGTTGCGTGATTCCTGAGGTTGGAATCGCAGCCACCTTGTCACAACCCCAACAACAGGAGGTTAAGGAGTTTGTGCTTCGCAACAAGGAGGTATTCTCTGAGCTGCCGGGACAAACATCTGGGGTAGAGCATGACATTATTACCCCGCCCGGTGAAAGGGTGAAGTTAAAACCCTATCGGATCCCAGAGGCCCGACGGGAGGCAATACGGGAGGAAGTACAGAAAATGCTGAACTTAGGGGTGATAGAGGAGTCCCAAAGTGATTGGTCTAGTCCCATTGTGTTGGTGCCTAAACCGGATGGGAGCTGGCGATTTTGTAACGATTTTCGTCAGTTGAACAAAGTTACAAAATTTGACACCTACCCCATGCCACGTATAGATGAGTTGATCGACCGGCTGGGAACAGCCCGATACATGACGACTCTTGACCTCACAAAAGGGTATTGGCAAATCCCCCTGGCCAAGTCGGCCAAAGAGAAAACCGCATTTGTAACCCCAGACGGGGCGTTCCAATATAAAAGAATGCCGTTCGGGTTACAGAATGCGCCGGCCACATTCCAGCGGAAAATGGACCAGATGCTGAGGCCCCATCGGAAGTATGCTGCGGCTTACCTGGATGACATAATTGTCCATAGCACAGATTGGGCCTCACATCTGCCAAAAGTGCAAGCAGTCCTGGACTCTGTTCGGGAAGCAGGGTTTACGGCTAACCCCAAGAAGTGTACCATTGGGCAGGAGGAGGCCAAATATCTTGGGTACACCATTGGGAGGGGAGTAATAAAACCCCAACTCAACAAAGTCGAGGCCATCCAGAGTTGGCCACGTCCCAACAGCAAGAAGCAGGTACGAGCCTTTCTGGGAATCGCTGGGTATTATCGGCGATTCATTCCCCACTTTGCTTCTAAGGCTGTGCCCCTAACCAACCTGACGAAGGGGAAAGGGTCGGTCATGATTAAATGGACCCCCGAGGCTGAGGCAGCATTCCAGTTCTTGAAACAAGCCTTATGTAGCCAGCCAGTGTTGTACTCACCCGACTTCTCTAGAGACTTTGTCGTACAAAGTGATGCGTCAGATGTGGGGTTAGGAGCAGTATTGTCCCAGGTCTGGAACGGGGAAGAGCACCCAGTCATTTACCTCAGCAGGAAGTTGAAGTCCCATGAGGTAAATTACGCCACCGTTGAAAAGGAGTGTTTAGCGGTGAAGTGGGCTCTAGATTCCCTTCGGTACTACCTGCTAGGTAGGCACTTTGACATGGTTACGGATCACGCTCCGTTAAAGTGGATGGCTCAAAACAAGGAAACAAATAGAAGAGTGAATAGGTGGTTCCTGGCCCTCCAGGAATTCAACTTCACAGTAAAGCATCGCCCTGGCGTTCAAATGGGGAATGTGGATGCTTTGTCTCGAGTACATGAATGCCTGATTGCTGGTGTTCCAACCCCGAGGTTAAAACAAGAGGGGGGGGTATGTGACAGCAGGAAGGTAAAGTCACCTGGTTGCATCCAGGGGGGTAGATATATTTCGCCCAGATTCAGGCTTTACGCCGATTTATACAGCTAGGTGGAGAGTTGTATAAGGCTAGTGGGCTCATGGATGACTCATACCTCTAGGGAGAGTGTGGGGCGTCGTACAGACAGGGAGTTGATGAGATCAGCTGAAGCTTGTCAGCTCATTTAGGCCTCTATAAGAAATCCCAGCTTCATTAGATGTTAGCTCATGCCTGGAAGCAGACCTGTGTGGACTGTCTAGGGAGAGTGAACCCCTGTGCGGTGAGAGAAAGCCTGTGTGGCTATATTTTGCTTGGACATTTAAAACCAGGGACTAGGACAGCACTAGGCTGATCCCAGTCGTTAGTTAGGAAACCTGTAAGTTTAGTTAGAGGTCAAGTTGACCAGGATTTATTTTGTTTATGTTTTTTTTGCCTTGCTGTGTTTTTGTCACTGTAAATAGAAAATAAACCGCACCTTTTTGATTTTTGAAAACCACAACCTCCGTCTGCTGGGCCTGTTTTTGGGTGGGGAGCCCATCCCGGGGGTCACACATACCCGCTGCCGAGCTAACCCCCTCACAATATATACACTGTATACAGTTTAGCTTGATCTCACTGCAGACTGTTCCTGGTGTACTGTTTCTAAAATACTTCAGGCAGGCAGGCGATACAGTTAGCTGCAGTGTATTGTAGTATATATATACATCCCGGCTTTGTATATATTGTAAACTTTTGGGGATTATAGCCCCACGGGACCAAGTGCATAAACTGTTTGATCTTGAACAAAAAGGCTTTTATTTGTAAACAAACCAAAAATAAAGCTTCATTCAGCACACATGAAAACCATAAAACAAATTTACATAGTTACATAGTTAGTCAGGTTGAAAAAAGACACTAATCCATCCAGTTCAACCATAAAAAAATAAAATAATATCATACAATCCCATATACCTAATTCTATACCCACAGTTGATCCAGGGGAAGGCAAAAAAGCAGAGCATGATCCAGTTTGCTACAGCACGGAAAAATATTCCTTTCTGATCCCCCGAGAGGCAATCGGATATTCCCCGGATCAACTTTACCTATAAATGTTAGTATATTATGTACATTTAAGAAAGAATCCAGGCCTTTCTTAAAGCAATCTACTGAGCTGGCCAGAACCACCTCTGCAGGGAGTCTATTCCACATTTTCACAGCTCTTACTGTGAAGAAACCTTTCCGTATTTGGAGGTGAAATCTCTTTTCCTCTAGACGTAAAGAGTTCCCCCTTGTCCTTTGTGTTGACCGTAAAGTGAATAACTCAACACCAAGTTCACTATATGGACCCCTTATATATTTGTACATGTTGATCATATCCCCCCTTAATCTCAAGAGTGAATAAATTCAGTTCATCTAATCTTTCCTCATAGCTGAGCTCCTCCATGCCTCTTATCAGTTTGGTTGCCCTACACTGCACTTTCTCCAGTTCTCCAATATCCTTTTTGAGAACTGGGGCCCAAAACTAAACTGCATATTCCAGATGAGGTCTTACTAATGATTTGTACAGGGGCAAAATGATATCTCTCTCTCTGGAGTCCATACCTCTCTTAATACAAGAAAGGACTTTGCTCGCTTTGGAAACCGCAGCTTGGCATTGCGTGCCATTATTGAGCTCATGATCTTCCAAAACCCCCAGATCCTTCTCCACCCAGTTGTACTCCCCCTAGTATGTATGATGCATTCATATTCTTGGCCCCCAAGTTCATAACTTTACATTTTATCAACATTAAACCTCATCTGCCACATAGTCGCCCAATTAGACAGAGCATTGAGGTCGGCTTGTAAATTGGTGACATCCTGTAAGGACGTTATTCCACTGCATAGCTTAGTGTCATCTGCAAAGACAGAAATCTGCAAAGTCCGCTTAGCTTCAGCATAAAATAAAGTCCGCTTGTCTTCAGCACAAAATAAATTAAAGAAAAGGCACATACAGTTTTTGTAGATGGGCCTTCACCCCAGAACTTCAAGAGTCCTTGTTAAATCCTTAGCAGCTTCCAGCAGACACACAGCTCATCACAACAGGTGCAATCCCATACTCCTCCTCACCACCTCTAGCAACAATTCCTGTCTTATGAGCTGTTCCCTGGAAGCTTTTAACCCCCTGTGTGCTGACTCCCAGTGGTCAGGGTTGGAGGCTCTTTCCCACCCGAATATCACTTTAGAGCCTCCGAAATTCCGGGCCCCAAATGACTCTCTATCAAGACAGAGAGGGCTGCGAGCCAGTCTTCTCTGGATTAATTTTATTTCCGGGAATTCCTCACCCATTCTGGGTGACCCCCTGAACACTATCACAATTCCCTTAAAGGGATCACAACCCAAATACTGGTGCTATATAGCACCCATCCAAGACCCAACCTTGGCGTCCTGTACATATCCCCCCCCCCGCCTCAACGCGGAGGGGTTGGAGGCACCACTCGACATCATACAATGGACTCGGGAAAGGGCATCGGCATTCTGATGTTGTCTCCCGGGTCTGTGCTCTACCACGAAATTGAACTCCTGGAGAGAAAGGAACCACCTTGTTACCCTGGCATTGGTGTGCTTGTTCTGCCTTATCCAGGTAAGGGGAGCATGGTCTGACACCAAGCAAAACCTCCTACCTAGGAGGAAATATCGTAGGGAGTCCAAAGCCCACTTGATGGCAAGACACTCCCGCTCTACCACAGCGTAGTTTTCCTCAGCTGCCGTCAACTTTCTACTAAGAAAAACTACGGGGTGCTCTTCCCCATTGATTTCCTGAGACAGGACCGCTCCCAACCCTTCACTTGAAGCATCTGTCTGCACTACAATATCCTTTGCAAAATTCCGGAGCTACAAGCACCGGATCCTGGCACAATGCCGTCTTAAGTTTTGAAGAGCTTTTTCGGCCTCGGCATTACACTTTATCATCACCGACTTTCTGCCCTTGGTCAAGTCAGTCAGCGGTGCAGCAATGGTGGCAAAGTTGGGGACAAACGTCCTATAATAGCCAACTATGCCCAAAAACGCTCTGACCTGCTTCTTGGTTAGGGGACAGGGCCAGTCCTGTATGGCTTCCACCTTAATCATTTGGGGCTTCACCAGCCCCCTACCCACAATATACCCTAGGTACTTGGCTTCCTCCACCCCAATGGCACACTTCTCCAGATTGATGGTGAACCCTGCTCTTCTCAAGGAGTCTACGACTGCCTGAACCCGGGGAAGATGGGACTCCCAATCAGTGCTGAAGATGACTATGTCATCTGGGTAGACGGAAGCGTACCATTGATGTGGACGCAAAGTTTTGTCCATGGCCCTTTGGAACGTGGCGGGGGCAGAGTGTAGACCAAATGGCATCCTTTTGTATTGGAAGTGGCCTTCCGGGGTAGAGAAGGCTGTTTTCTCCGTGGCTTCCTTGGTCAGGGGAATCTGCCAGTACCCTTTTGTGAGGTCCAGCGTGGTGATATACCTGGCAGGACCCAACCTCTCAATTAGCTCATCTACCTGTGGCATGGGATATGCATCAAACTTGGAGACTTCATTAAGTTTTCTGAAGTCGTTGCAGAAGCGGAGGGTGCCGTTGGGTTTGGGTACCAACACGATTGGACTCAACCACTCGCTCTGTGACTCTTGAATGACTCCAATCTCAAGCATTCTTTTAACCTCTTCAGATACTGCCACCCTATGAGCTTCTGGGATACGGTAAGGCTTTAACCAGATTTTTAAATTGGGCTCGGTTACAATGTCATGCTCGATGACGTTGGTGAGACCGGGCAACCCTGAAAACATGTCCCTATTTCTTTGCAGAAACTCTTTTGCTTTCTGGGTTTGGGGCCTAGTTAGGGTGGCAGCAACCTGCACCAGGTCGATCCCTGCATGGTCCCCTGACTGTACCCCTACCACCGCGGATACCTGTTCTCTGTCTATCCAGGGTTTCAACAAATTTACGTGATAGATTTGGTATGGATTTATTTTCCCTGGCTGGTGTACCTTATAGTTTACCTCACCCACTTGCTCTACTACCTCAAACGAACCTTGCCACTTGGCCAAGAATTTGCTCTCCACCGTAGGTATCAGAACAGCCTCCCGGTAGGGATGAGCCGAACACCCCCGGGTTCGGTTCGCACCCGAACCCGCGAACGGACCGAAAGTTCGCACGAACGTTAGAACCCTATTAAATACAATGGATGCGAACGTTCGAAATCTAAAGTGCTAATTATAACGACTAATATGCATGTTATTGTCCTAAAAAGGGTTTGGGAACCTGGGTTCTGCACCAGGGGACACGTATCAATGCAAAAAGAAGTTTTAAAAACTGAAGTTTTTTCGGGAGCAGTCATTTTAATGATGCATAAAGTGAAAAAAAAAAGTCAAATATTCCTTTAAATATCGTACCTGGGGGGTGTCTAAAGTATGCCTGTGAAGTGGCACGGGTTTCCCGTGTTTAGAACTGTCCCTGCACAAAATGACATTTCTAAAGGAAAAAAGTCATTTAAAACTGCTTGCGGCTTTAATGTAATGTCTGATCCCGGTAATATGGATGAAATCTTTGAGAAAAATGGCATAGCTACCCTATCACCCCCCCCCACCCCAGCCCATTACCAGCCCCTTTGGGTCTTGTATGGATATTAACCACTTCCCTACCCAGCCATAGACAAATGACGTCCACAGATGGGATCTCCCATCCTGGGTGGACGTCATATGACGTCCTCGGCTTTGTAGGGGGATATCTGAATGATGCCTGCAGCTAGAGGCATCATTCAGATATCCTTTTGAAGTGCCAGCGATTCTGTGCACCATAAGAATGATCATAGCGGCGGTTCAGCCGCTTGATCGTTCTTATAGGCGGCGGGAGGGGACACCCCCCCCTCCCGCCGCCATCCGGTGCTTCTCCGGGCTCCCCCGTGCGATCGGGGACCCGGAGCGAATCTTCCGGCATCGTTGGTGGAGTCACGTGATGAGCATAGAGATGACTGGTGACCAGATGGTCACCAGTCATCTCTATGATCGTCGGAGGCCCGGGCGCGATGTGATGACATCACGCCCGGGTCTCAAAAATGTAAACAAAGCCGCCGTTGCGGCTGTAAGTATGAAATCAGTGAAAAAATTTTCACTGATCTCATGCTTTCCAGCCTGGAGGAGAGATGTGGAGTCTTATTGACCCCGCATCTCTCAATAAAGAGAACCTGTTACACACATTCCTATTACAAGGGATGTTTACATTCCTTGTAATAGGAATAAAAATGATCAAAAAAAAAAAAAGTAAAATCATTGTAAAAAAATAAATAAATAAGTAAAATAAATAAATAAATAATAATAAAAAAAAATTTAAAACGCCCCTGTCCCCGGTAGCTCGCGATCAGAAGCGAATGCACAAGTAAGTCGCCCACATATGTAAACGCCGCTCAAACCACGCATGTGAGGTATCGCCGCGTGCGTTAGAGCGCGTGCAACAATTCTAGCACTAGACCTCCTCTGTAATTCTAACCTGGTAACCTGTAGAAAAAATGAAAGCGTCGCCTATGGAGATTTTTAAGTACCGAAGTTTGGCGCCATTCCATGAGTGTGCGCAATTTTAAAGCGTGACATGTTAGGTATCTATTTACTCGGCGTAACATTATCTTTCATATGTTCGCAAAAAATTGGGCTAACTTTACTGTTTTGTTATTTTTTAATTCATGAAACCATTTTTTTTTTAAAAATAAGGCGTTTGAAAAATTATTGCGCAAATATTGTGCAAGAAAAAATGTTGCAATGACCGTCATTTTTATTCCCTAGGGTGTCTGCTAAAAAAACATATATAATGTTTGGGGGTTCTGAGTAATTTTCTAGCAAAATAATGATGATTTGTACATGTAGGAGAGAAGTGCCAAAATAGGCCCGGTATTGAATAGGTACAAAAAGCCCTGTATTGAAGTGGTTAAGGGGAACCCCGCACACAAAATAAAAAAAGGCCCTATATACTCTGAACAGCAGTATACAGGTGGTGCAAACAAGACAGGGACTGTAGGTTTGTTCTTAAGTAGAATCTGTTTTTTAATTTTGAACAGGTACATTGTTTAAGTGTAGCTCCAGCCAAAAAATCTATTTTTAAGCTTTTTGGAAAACATAGGGAAGGGTTATCACCCCTGTAACATTTGTTTTGCTGTCTGTGCCCCTGTTCAGAACATTTCACCTCACTTTCCGTCCCAATGACAACTGTTTTTGAAAAGTGGGGTTTTTATTGAAACAAGGATTGGTGATAAAGCATCAGTAGAGAGGAGAAACCTTTTTCCCATATTAACTCTTACAGGAGAGAATTTCCCTTCCTAGGGGTAGATTTCCTCTCACTCCCTGTTGTCTCCTTCCGTTTGCAAGTAGGAGTCGTTTGTAAGTTGGATGTTTGAAAGTAGGGGCCTGCCGTATATACTCTGCAGAAATTGGCCCCTTAGGTGTTGGTGTTGCCACAACACTGTGAGCCCTCACAGTTACTCTTGGTGGGCGCTGGAACGCCGTGCTGTGAACTATTATATCAGGAATTATATTTACATGCCCCTGTTGAACAGTGGTAGGAAAAATTGGGCCTTTGGTGGTGGTGCTGGTGCCACAACACTGTAAGCCCTCACAGTTACTCTTGGTGGGCGCATGAACGGGCCCTGCTGTGAATTATTAGATCAAGAATTGTAATTGCATGCCCCTGTTGAACAGGGGCTGAAAAATTGGGCCTTTGGTGGTGGTGGTGTTGCCACAACACTTTAAGCCCTCACAGTTACTCTTGGTGAGCGCAGGAATGGGCCCTGCTGTGAATTTTTAGATCAATAATTGTAATTACATGCCCCTGCAGATTAAATAATAATAATACTGCGCCAACTCTAAATACTAAATGAAGCAGCCAAACATAAAATCAGACAGGATATATAGAACGTATTAAAAATCTATAATGTGGCGCTGTGAGAGAAAATGTGATAGATGCACCCTTCAAACCTATTTTCAAACGATGCAGCTCCTTGTTGGATTTTGACCTATGAACTTCTTTTCATATGTGATAAGATTAGACATTATTCTACATACTCATCTGTGACGCCTTATATGAGTTTGTCTCCACCTACATTATATTTTCATTTTTATTTTTGTTTATTATGGGTATGATCAATATTCCAGTTTAATTGCTGGTTTTTGTTGTGCACCTATACCCCATACTAATTATTTCACTGTTAGTATTCACTTACATTTTTATCACATTCATTTGTGTGCACCTATTGTGTGCAAACGTTTTGTTTGACACCATATTTTTATGTGCACCATTGTGCTATACATAAAGTAGGGTTTTTTACTACTTCTCTGAAAGCTCCACATTATATATTTTTTATATGCCCCTGCAGATGCCTGTTAGTGTAACACAAAAGAAAAAAAACTACGAGCAATAAAGGCTAGCTTCAGGTGTATAATGTGCAGGAATCACACTACACCTGCTTTAAGTGCTGCAGATGCCTGTTAGGGCTCTTTCACACGGAGGGTCCGTTCAGGTCCGCCTGTCAGTTTTTTAGGTGGACCTGAACGGATGCTACATGTCCTCCTATGGAGCCACGGATGTCAGCGGTGACATGTCCGCTGACATCCGACCCGCTCCGATCCGCAAAAGTGTGACGGAGGAAAACCCTATTTTTCCTCCCGTCTGCGGATCAGATCGGATGACAACGGACTCTACGGTCCGTCATCATCCGATCCCCCCATAGGGGAGAGCAGCGCTCTGACAGGGCGGTCCCTGCACAGTGTGCGGGAACCGCCCAGTCATCCGCCGGCTCAGCGGGGATCAACGGAGCAATCCCCGCTGAGCAAGCAGAGCTTCACGGGGCGGATCATTATGATCTGTCCTGTGTGAAAGAGCCCTTAGTGTAACACAAAAAAAAAAAAAAACTACGAGCAATAAGGGCTAGCTTCAGGTGTATATTTTGCAGGAATCACACTACGCCTGCTTTAAGTGCTGCAGATGCCTGCCTGTGTTACACAACAGGAAATCACAGCAATAAGGGCTAGCTTCGTTTGTGTACTGTGCAGGAGGCTTAGCAAAAATATCACTGACACTGTCCCTACCTATCCTTCTCTCTCCCTGCACACAAGGTTTAGCAGAATATCACTGACACTGTCCCTACCTATCCTTCTCTCTCCCTACACACAATATCACTGACACTGTCCCTACCTATCCTTCTCTCTCCCTGCACACAATATCACTGACACTGTCCCTACCTATCCTTCTCTCTCCCTACACACAATATCACTGACACTGTCCCTACCTATCCTTCTCTCTCCCTACACACAATATCACTGACACTGTCCCTGCCTATGTTCGTCTTTCCCTGCAAGCCAACACACTACACAAGGCCGCCGCGCTGGCGGCCTTTTATAGTGTGGGGCGTGTACTAAACCCCCCTGAGCTATAATTGGCCACAGGCATCCTGCCTGTGGCCAATTATGGCTCTCCTCGCTGCCGGCGCTGTGATTGGCCAAGCATGCGGGGTCACAGTGCATGCTTGGCCAATCACAGCGCCGGGATTTTGGGCCGTTCGCGTCACTCAAATTTGGCGCGAACGACCCAAAACGTTCGATCTTCGTTGAACGAGCGAACACACGATGTTTGAGTCGAACGTATGTTCGACTCGAACGCGGAGCTCATCCCTACCTCCTACCTGAAACTGTCTAATTTTAGCCGACCGGTTATTAGGGATGAGCTTCGAGTTCGAGTCAAACTCATATTCGACTCGAACATTGCCTGTTCGCCCGTTCGCCGAACAACTAACAATTTGGGGTGTTCGCGGCAAATTCGAAAAGTCTATGGGAGAAATCTAAAGTGCTAATTTTAAAGGCTTACATGCAAGTTATTGTCCTAAAAAGTGTTTGGGGACCTGGGTCCTGCCCCAGGGGACATGTATCAATGCAAAAAAAAGTTTTAAAAATGGATGTTTTTTTAGGAGCAGTGATTTTAAGTGAAACAATAAAAGTGAAATATTCCTTTAAATTTCGTACCTGGGGGGTGTGTATGATATGCATGTAAAGTCGCACATGTTTCTCGTGCTTAGAACTGTCCCTGCATAAAGTGTCATTTTTGAAGGAAAAAAAGTCATTTAAAACTCACTCGCGGCTATTAATGAATTGTCGGCTTTTATCAATACATAGAAAAGTCATTGATAAAAAAATAAATAAAAAGCGTGGGGGTTCCCCCAAATTCAATTACCAGGCCCTTCAGGTCTGGAATGGATATTAAGGGGAACCCCGCCGCAAATAAAAAAAAATGGCGTGCGGTTCCCCCTAAATATCCATACCAGGCCCTTCAGATCTGACATGGATTTTAAGGGGAAAAAGTCCCCCCAAAAATCCATACCAGACCCTTATCCGAGCATGCAACCTGGCCGGCCGCAGAGGAAGAGGGGGGACGAGAGAGCGCCCCCTCCCTCCTGAACCGTACCAGGCCACATGCCCTCAACATGGGGAGGATGTCCCCATGTTGATGGGGACAAGGGCCTCATCCCCACAACCCTTGCCCGGTGGTTGTGGGGGTCTGCGGGCAGGGGGCTTATCGGAATCTGGAAGACCCCTTTAACAAGGGGGACCCCCAGATCCCGGCCCCCCTATGTGAATTGGTAAGGGGTACATTGTACCCCTACCATTTCACAAAGAAAGTGTAAAAAAATGTAAATAAAAACACACAAATGTCCTTTATTAAGAAAACAAAACAAAAAAACATTCCAGCGATGAAATCCAGTGTCCCGCGGCGATCCCGATGTCCAGCGCTGTCCGTCATTGGTTGTGCCTGAGCGGACCTGATGGGGAACTTCCTCCGCAGTGTTTTAAATGTATAGACCCACCCCTTCTAAAGATCCCCATCAGGTCCGTTTAGCGGACCAGATGCGGAACGCGAGAAGGGGTGGGTCTATTCATGTATTACACAGTGAAGGAAGTTCCCCATCAGGTCCGCTCTTATTGCTGTGTTTTCCTGTTGTGTAACATATGCAGGCATCTGCAGCACTTACAGACACAAGTTGTGTGGTGAAGGAGCATAATTACATTTTCAAGATTAAGCATATTTGTTGGAAGCACTCAAGTTTTCATCACCTGGATTTCTTTATCACTTGTACTTTGCTTTATGAACTTTTTATTCATGAATATTGTTTTATGGACTTTTATTTATGATTCACTGCACATATATTTCATTACTTTTGTTGCTTGATTATACGTTTTGGATACATAGGACTACTATATTTATAATTTGTCCTCTTTCACTTGGTGGAATATTATTTATATACACATTATAGTATTTTTGATTTGTATATCAGTTGTTAGGACTGTTTTTGCATAAACAGAGCGCTACTATTTTTTCACTTAAAATTCACATACCACATTGTTTCAATTTTTAAGTAGCAGCTTCAGGATTATTTGTTCTAATTCCATCTGGGCGCAGTGGTGGTTTGGGGAGTTAATTAGGGGGCGTGTTTAGCCCTCCTTACCAGCTTTTACACAATGGGGCTGATTTACGAAACGTTTGCGCCATGAGTATTGGCGCATCTGCGTGCGCAATGGCTGTTTTGGTATTTACAAAACATTAGCACCAGTAGCGCAGCCCTATTTCCCATTTACTATAGTGTTGTCGGCGGAGGGGAGGAGGCGCTCAGTGCGCCACTATGGACCTGGCGCACGGCATGTTAAAATTTTAATATAAAGAAGCTGGAAGTGAGAATATAATGGGGGTGATGTGGGGTGATGTGAGGAAGTGTAGGGACACCTGTCCAAATAACTAATATGCCCAAAATAGAGTGAGAAAGTAACTTTTTCAAAATCAGCCCGCTGCGCCAGAAAGTACGATTCGAGCTGCGGGAGGTTTTTTTGAGCTCAGCGCGGGAATTTCAATGGTTCAAATGCGCCAAGACACTGCGCCGGCAAAATCTTAGTAAATGTCAAGTCACGTAAACTAATTTGCATAAGTTGAACAGGCGCAGCTCTGAACTTCCCATTGCGCCAGCAAAATTACATTTCTAAAGGAAAAAAAAAAGGCATTTTAAAGCACCCGCGGCTATAATGAATTGTCGGCTCCCGGCAATATAGAGAAAAGTCATTGAAAGTCTTTGATAACACAAAAAAAAAGCGTGGGGGTCCCCCCAAATTCCATTACCAGGCCCTTCAGGTCTGGAATGGATATTAAGGGGAACCCCGCTGCAAATTTTAAAAAGAAATGACGTGGGGTTCCCCCCAAATATCCATACCAGGCCCTTCAGATCTGGCATGGATTTTAAGGGGAACTCCACCCCAAATTTAAATAAAAAATGGCGTGGAGTCCCCCCAAAAATCCACACCAGACCCTTATCAAAGCACATAACCTGGCCGGCCACAGGGGAAGAGGGGGGGACGAGAGAGCGCCCCCCCCCCTCCTGAACCGTACCAGGCCACATGCCCTCAACATGGGGAGGATGTCCCCATGTTGATGGGGACAAGGGCCTCATCCCCGCAACCCTTGCCCGGGGGTTGTGGGGGTCTGCGGGCAGGGGGCTTATCGGAATCTGGAAGACCCCTTTAACAAAGGGGACCCCCCAGATCCCACCCCCCTATGTGAATTGGTAATGGGGTACAATTGTACCCCTACCATTTCACAAAGAAAGTGTAAAAAATGAAAAAAATGACAAGAGCCGGTTTTTGACAATTCCTTTATTAATGTCTTCTCTTTTCTTCCATCTTCTTCTTCCATCTTCTTCTTCCTTCTTCTTCTTCCATCTTCTTCTTTTCTCCAGTCGGGTTTCTTCCTCCATCTTCCTCTTCATCTTTATCTTCATCTTCCTTCTTCCTTCGGTGTTCTCGTCCGCATCTTGCTCCGGCATCTTCCCTTCTTCTTTCTTCTCCGGCCGCTCCGTTTGAATTGGAGGTTCCCGCTGGGTGACGCTTCAGTTCTCCTCTTGGTCCGCTGCCACCCGGTGGCTCTGCCCCCTCTGACACCACGGGGAAAGTCCCCGTGAAATCCATGTGCGTCAGAGGGGGGCGGGGTCACCGGGTGTAAGCGGACCCAGAGGAGAACTGAAGAACTGAAGCGTCGCACAGCGGGAACCTCCAATTCAAACGGAGCAGCCGAAGAAAGAAGAAGGGAAGACGTCGGAGCAAGATGCGGACAAGAAGACCGAAGGAAGAAGGAAGATGAAGAGGAAGATGAAGATGGAGGAAGAAACCCGAATGGAGAAAAGAAGAAGAAGAAGGAAGAAGAAGAAGGAAGAAGAAGAAGGAAGAAGAAGAAGGAAGAAGAAGAAGGAAGAAGATGGAAGAAAAGAGAAGACATTAATAAAGGAATTGTCAAAAACCGGCTCTTGTCATTTTTTAAATTTTTTACACTTTCTTTGTGAAATGGTAGGGGTACATTTGTACCCCATTACCATTTCACATAGGGGGGGGCCGGGATCTGGGGGTCTCCTTTGTTAAAGGGGTCTTCCAGATTCCGATAAGCCCCCTGCCCGCAGACCCCCACAACCACCGGGCAAGGGTTGTGGGGATGAGGCCCTTGTCCCCATCAACATGGGGACATCCTCCCCATGTTGAGGGCATGTGGCCTGGTACGGTTCAGGAGGGAGGGGGGCCGCTCTCTCACCCCCCCCTCTTTTTCTGCAGCCGGCCAGGTTATGTGCTCGGATAAGGGTCTGGTGTGGATTTTTGGGGGTACTCCACGCCATTTTTTTTAATTTGGGGTGGAGTTCCCCTTAAAATCCATTCCAGATCTGAAGGGCCTGGTATGGATATTTGGGGGAACCGCACGCATTTTTTTTTTCAATTTGCGGCAGGGTTCCCCTTAATATCCATTCCAGACCTGAAGGGCCTGGTAATGGAATTTGGGGGACCACCACGCTTTTTTTTTTGTGTTATCAAAGACTTTCAATGACTTTTATCTGTATTGACGGGAACCAGCAATTCATTACAGCCGCAAGGACTTTTAAATGACTATTATTTTTCTTTAGAAATGTCATTTTGCTCTCCAACTGTTATAAACATGGAAAACATGTGCTACTTTACAGGCATAGACACCCCCGGGTATGATATTTAGGGCCAGTTCACACCGGATGCAGTGCAGTGCATTTTTTTGATGCATGAAAAACCAAAGAAAGTTGATCACATTAATGCCAATGGCATAGTTCACACCACTGCAGTCCGTTCCAGTGCGTTTCAGAAAGCAAAAAAAAAAATTGGTCATGCTACATTTTTTAGGTACAAAACTGTACTGGACCGCAGTAAAACACATCAAAAACGCAATGGAACGTACCAAAAACGCACTGGAATGCACCGGATCGCACCTAAATGCACCAAAGACGCACTGCAACACACTTGTCCTAAGTGAAAAGAGGGGGGAAAAAACACTGGACTGCATCAAAAACGCATCAAAAATGCACTGGAATGTGTCAAAAACGCGCATGCAGAAAAGCACCTGGAACGCATCCAGACTGCATTTCTATAGTGTAAACTAGCGCCAGTTCACACCATAGAAACGCAATCCGGATGCGTTCCAGGTGCTTTTCTGCATGCACGTTTTTCATGCGTTCCAGTGAATTTTTGGTAAGTTTTTGATGCAGTCCAGTGCTTTTTTTCACCCCTCTTTTTTATTAACCAAAGAGAAGGACAAGTGTGTTCCAGTGCGTTTTTGGTGCATTTAGGTGTGTTCCTGTGCGTTCCAGTGCGTTTATTATGCGTTTTGCTGCGTTCCAGTACAGTCCAGTGCAGGTAAAATGCAGCATGTTCTACTTTTTTGGGGGAACTGGAACGCAGTGGAACAAACACTGCCATTTAGAACCATATAACCAACTTTCCATGCATTTTGGATGCATAAAAAACGCAATGGACTGCATGTGGTGTGAAATGGCCCTTAAGCAATTTGGCATATTTAAAGGCACTTCTCCTTGTTTTGTTTTTGGTGTTTTCCAAATTGGTGACATTGACATATGTCCCTTAGGGTGGGACCTGGGCCCCCATTTTAAGGCCAATAACTAGAAGATAAGCCAGCCAAGTGGGGACTAGCAAAATTAACATGTCAGTTCCCATAGACTGCAATGGTATTTGTTGGTGGGGGGGGGGGGGTGATTGTCCCATCTCTAATTTTGTAGCATGCTGGATGATGTGCTTAATTTTGGACGGGGGGGGGGGTATTTTTTGCTAGCTGCATTGGTGTTGTTCTGCACATGCCCACCCAGTTAGTTTTTTTTTGGGTGCTTTTTGTGTGTGAACAGCGCCTGGATATTTCTGGGCATGCTCACTCAGAGAGTGTTTTTTTGGGTTAGTAATTGAAGGACATCCTTAACAGGTGTAGCCACTTTGAATTTCAGTCTCTACATTGGGAGAACTTGCATTTTGGGTGTTTCATGGACTGTGCATGTGTTTTCAATTGCCTCATTAGCACACAAACATATGTTATATAAAGCTCAGAGGGAACATTCGTTCGCTTGCCCTGAAAAGAGGCAAGTGTGTGTGTGTGTGTGTGGGGGGGGGGGGGGGCAAAATGTACATGTTGGTGTCCTTATCGAGTTTGTAACACATGTATTTTATTTGTTATGTCTTTGCAAAACAGGTGATTGGTTAACTTTTGTGGATTGTATTTTTTTGTGTGGGGAAAATGTTCCCCTGAAATAATTTTGATGTTGTTAATGTGTGTTGTTTGTTCACTTTGATTTAATTGTCTGTGCTGCATTTTTTGGGCCAAAAATTTCTCAAGATGTTGAGTCTGTAACTGTTTCAAATTGACCATGTTTTTTATTTTGCCTTCCCTTTTGTTTTGTTAACCAATAAAATTTGATGCAAAGTTTTGATGTTTGTTTTGTGTTTTTCTTTGCAACAAATGTGACAGCTGATTGGCATGTCAAAACAAAACAGGTGTGATTTGTCTACCCTGGTGCCTTCATGCTAGCATATGCATGGATTGTGTGCTGCCATGGAGCGTCACCAGGAAATGAAAAATACAGAGCGGTAAGTATTCAATTTTCCTTTTTTTACTGCAGTGGTTCTCAGCCTCAGTCCTCAAGTACCCCCAACAGGACATGTTTTGTGAATTTATCTCATGGAGAATTGCTGTCCAAAATACAAAACCATTGACTGTGATTTAAAGTCTTATTGACCCTGCATCTCTCCATAAAGAGGACCTGTCGCACACATTCCTATTACAAGGGATGTTTACATTCCTTGTAATAGGAATAAAACTTAACCAAAAAACAAAAAAGTTTAAAAAAGAGTAAGAAATATAAAAAAGTAAAAAAATAAAATAAAAAAATAAGCAAAAATAAGAAAAAATGCCCATGTCCCCGGTAGCTCGCGCTCAGAAGCGAACACACACGTAAGTCCCGCCCACATATGTAAACACCGTTCAAACCACACATGTGAGGTATTGCTGCGTGCGTTAGAACGAGTGCAACAATTCTAGCACTAGACCTCCTCTGTAATGCCAAAATGGTAACGTGTAAAAAAATTTAAAGCATCGCCTAGGGAGATGTTTAATTACTGAAGTTTGGTGTCATTCCATGAGTGTGCGCAATTTTAAAGCGTGACGTGTTAGGTATCTATTTAATCAGCATAACAACATCTTTCACATTATACCAAAAAATTGGCCTAACTTTACTGTTTTGTAATATTTTTACCAAAAAAAAGGCGTTTGAAAATTTATTGCGCAAATACCGAGCGAGATAAAAATTTGCAATGACCGCCATCTTATTCCCTAGGGTGTCTGCTCAAAAAACATATATAATGTTTGGTGTTTGGAAGTAATTTTATAGCCCTAAATTTATGATTTTTACATGAAGGAGAGAAGTGCCAGAATAGGCCCAGTGCTGAAGTGGTTAAAATATCCATTTTTTTTTTTTTTTAAATCGGTCTTTTGTATTTATAGAAAAAAAAACGCAAAGGTGATCAAATAGCACCAAAAGCAAGCTCTATTTGTGTGCCAACAAATAATACATTTTCATTGGGTTACAGTGTTGTATGAGCGCGCAATTGTCATTGAAAGTGCATCAGCGCTGAAATTTGAAACTTGGTCTGGGCAGTGCGCAAGTGGTTAATATAAGGCTACATGCACACGGACGTTTTTCCAGCCGCTTGTTTGAGCGTTTTTTTGCAGCTTAAAAACATCTCTCCATGTTAGCCTATGGCCTCATGGCCACCATGGCGTTTTTGAGCTGTAAATGGCATAGGCGTTTTTAGGCCCCATGTAGATGGGACGCTGGTGCAAAGTGTTCAGAACTAAGGTTGAAAGTGGCATTTAGAAAGGCGCGCTTTGTGGCGTTTGCATGCCGTGTTTTACCACATTTGTGTGTATATGATAAGGAGCCGCCCTAAGCTCCAAAAACAGTATTATTTACAATTTTAGCTATTTTGTGAGACCAGAGTGATATCAGCAGCTGAGAGCAGCAGTGTAGTTGCATTTAGCGTGTCACTTGCCACTAGGGTGACCACGTGTCCCGGATTGCCCGGGACAGTCCCACATTTTGCAGGTCTGTCCCGGGCACCTTCATTCCAGGACAATACAGTGTCCCAGAATGAAACTGACACAGCCACCCCCTGGGCCAATCTGATGCCCCCAAAAAAGGCCGCCACATCACCGCTTTACTCACTGACAGTACTTGTCCTGGCCGGGAATGCCTGGAGGAGCACAATCCCCGCCCCCTGCTTGTGATTAGACACAAGAGGCGGGATTTATGAGTTCTCCAATCACTGTGCTATGATTCGTTACAGCACAAGCTGATTTTTGGGAAGGGGGGTGTCCCTGAATGGTAGTTTGGAAATGTGGTCACCCTACTTGCCACATCACTTGCCACAAGTTTTGGATTGTCCACTTGCCACGTCAGCTGCCCCAAGTTCTGGATTGACCACAATGCAATGGAAGCAATTTCATTTTTTATATATATATATATATATATATATATATATATATATATATATATATATATAATATATTTTATGGTTTTTCCTCATTTGCCATAAATTTGGAGTTTATCAATGTAAAAAAATAGGTCACCTTTAAAAACGCTTCTAAACTAAAATGCGGCTAAACGCTGGTACCGCGTCTGAAATGTGGAAATCTTTGGCATCTGAAGGCATTTTTAGGCTTTGTGAAAAACGATTTTAAACGCAACTGCAGATTTTTTTTGCCAGGCCAAAAACAGTGTTTTGGATGTAATAGAATTCAATGGACCCGCATCCAAAACGCAAGTACCGCAATTTTGCGTCGATTTTTTGTTTTACCTGTTTATAGCTGGTTGTTAAAGGAAATGTAAAAAAAAAAATGCCGGTTCCAAAAAAAAAAAAAAAAATAGAAAAAAAACAGCGTGGGGTCCCCCCCCCCAGGTCCATACCAGGCCCTTGGGTCTAGTATGGATTCAAAGGGGACCCCCAAAATGAAAAAAAATGGCGTGGGGTCCCCCCAGAATCCATACCAGGCCCTTCAGGTCTGGCATGTATTTTAAGGGGAACCCTGCGCCAAAAATAAATAAATAGCGTGGGGTCCCCTAAAAATACACACCAGACCCTTTATCCGAGCACTCAACCTGGCAGGCCGCAGGGGAAGAGGGGGGGACGAGAGAGCGGCCCCCCTCCCTCCTGAACTGTACCAGGCCGCGTGCCCTCAACATGGGGGGTTTGGTGCTTTGGGGCAGGGGACAAGGGCCTCTTCCCGACAACCCTGGCCGTTGGTTGTCGGGGTCTGGGGGGCTTATTGGAATCCAGGAGCCCCCTTTAATAAGGGGGACCCCAGATACCTTCCCCCCACCCTATGTGAATGAGTATGGGGTACATCGTACCCCTACCCATTCACCTGGTGGCAAAATAAGTCAATAAAAAACACAACACAAGTTTTTAAAGTAATTTATTGGGCAGCTCCGGGGGTCTTCTTCCGACTTCGGGGGTCTTTCTGCCGAGCGCCCCGCTATCT
Organism: Rana muscosa; assembly: GCA_029206835.1. Lineage (NCBI taxonomy): Eukaryota > Metazoa > Chordata > Amphibia > Anura > Ranidae > Rana > Rana muscosa. The sequence goes on along the minus strand of CM055120.1, from coordinate 111,634,636 downwards.
TCTGCCAGCTCTTTTGCTAGCGGGGTCCCGGGCTTCCTCGCCGTCCTCTTCTGACTTCGGGGGTCTCTTGTTCTTCTCCCGCTCTCCGGTGACTTCTCCACGATCTCCGTTTCTTCTCCCGCTCTCCGGTGTCTTCTCCACGATCTCCGGTTCTTTCTGCCTTCTGCCGGGCGCCCCGCTATCTTCTTCCAGCTCTTTTGCTAGCAGGGGCCCGGTCTTCTCCGTCGCCTTCTTCCCTCTTCTCTTCGCCCGATGTTGCCTCATCGCTGTCCACCGCTTCAATGCTCTGTCCGAGCAGCGGTGCCACTTTTATTGGCATAGGGCGTGGTCACCGGCTGATGCCACCGCTGACCCCGCCCCGTATGATGTCACAGTCCCGGGGAATGATGGGACTGTGACGTGAAACGGGGGCGGGGTCAGCGGTGGCCTCAGCCGGTGACCACGCACCATGCCAATAAAAGTGGCACCGCTGCTCGGACAGAGCATTGAAGCGGTGGACAGCGACGAGGCAACATCGGGCGAAGAGAAGAGGGAAGAAGGCGACGAAGAAGACCGACCGCCGCTAGCAAAAGAGCTGGAAGAAGATAGCGGGGCGCCCGGCAGAAGGCAGAAAGAACCGGAGATTGTGGAGAAGACACCGGAGAGCGGGAGAAGAACCGGAGATCGTGGAGAAGGCACCGGAGAGCGGGAGAAGAACCGGAGATCGTGGAGAAGGCACCGGAGAGCGGTAGAAGAACCGGAGATCGTGGAGAAGGCACCGGAGAGTGGGAGAAGACGGCGAGGAAGCCCGGGACCCCCGCTAGCAAAAGAGCTGGCAGAAGATAGCGGGGCGCCCGGCAGAAAGACCCCCGAAGTCGGAAGAAGACGGCGAGGAAGCCCAGGACCCCCGCTAGCAAAAGAGCTGGCAGAAGATAGCGGGGCGCCGGGCAGAAAGACCCCCGAAGTCGGAAGAAGACCCCCGGAGCTGCCCAATAAATTACTTTTCAAACCTGTGTTGTCTTTTTTATTGACTTATTTTGCCACCAGGTGAATGGGTACGGGTACGATGTACCCCATACTCATTCACACAGGGTTGGGGGCTGGCATCTGGGGGCCCCCTTTTTAAAGGGGGCTCCCGGATTCCGAAAAGCCCCCCGCCCGCAGACCCCGACAACCAACGGCCAGGGTTGTCGGGAAGAGGCCCTTGTCCCCATCAACATGGGGGCAGGGTGCTTTGGGGTGGGGGGCTGCCGGTTGCCCCCCTGCCCCGAAGCACCAAACCCCCCCATGTTGAGGGCATGCGGCCTGGTACGGTTCAGGAGGGAGGTGGGGCCGCTCTCTCGTCCCCCCTTTTCCCCTGCGGCCTGCCAGGTTGCGTGCTCGGATAAGGGTCTGGTTTGGATTTTGGGGGGACCCCCATGCCGTTTTTCAGCCTAGGGGGTTCACCTTAAAATCTAGACCAGACCTAAGGGTCTGGTTTGGATTTTGGGGGGACCCCCATGCCGTTTTTCGGCTTAGGGGGTTCACCTCAAAATCCAGACCAGACCTAAGGGCCTGGTATGCTCCTGGAGGGGAACCCATGCCGGTTTTTTCATAAAAATTTGGCCCTGAGTTCCTCTTCATGATTCATACCAAACACGGGACAGCGAGGCTGCCGAGAACCAGCGCAATGACATCGCACTGGAGACATTCTCGGCCGGCTAGTCGCCTCTAGGACACGACTTGAGCGGCTGCTTCACGCTCAGGTCGTGTCCAAGTCGCCTCGCAAAGTTGCGTTGTCCCTGTGTCAGCCGGCACACGAGTCGCCCCGCGAGTCAGATCTGCTTCATCCGACTTCCCGGGCGACCTCTATTCAAATCAATGGGCTCCCATAGGGAACCATTCATTTTCAATAGAGCGCCACTGACATTTGGATTTACTATAACAGTGCGCCGCTGTGCGCCACTAGTTCCTGCGCCCAGTGAAGGTGTTATCTGGCGCACCAATTAAGGTTAGAACCAGCGCAGCGCACTGTTATTAGTAAATCAGCCCCAATGTGGCACTGACAGGGGCATGGGTGCACTGACCATAAAGATGGACCCTGCACTGACAGAGACAACGGACACCGACCATTATGTTGCACATTGTAGTCAGTGAGGCATGAGGCACATACCAAAAGGTTGCACTGAGGGGGGCACTAACCACAAAATAGCACCTTGCACCGAGCGAGTCATTGGGCACTCATGCAGTATATAGTTATGCATGGCTCTTAGCGAGGCACTGACTAGGGCATGAGAGCATTGGTCATAGAGTTGCACCTTGCACTGACAGAGGCATCAGACCTGGACTACTATAAAGTTGCACCTTGCACTGAGTGAGGCATGAGGCACTAACCATAAAGTAGCACCTTGCACTAACAGAAGCCTGAAGCACTTACCATAAAAAAAGTTCCACCTAGCACTTAATGAGGCATAAGGCACAGACCATAAGGTCACACTGACAGAGGCACTGAGGATAAAATTTCAATGCGTAAGGTATGAGGCACTGACCTGGAGCAGTATATAACATTATGCATGACACAGAGAAAGGTATGAGGCACTGATCTGCAATATAGAAAGTTATGAATTGAACTGATATAGGCAGCACTGACAGAGGTATGAGGCACTGTCGCTGACCTGGTGCTGGTGATATAGGTAGGTATTTAGGGTGACTTACCTGGTTGATCACTCTTCCGATTCTTCTGTCCCCTACTACAAGCAGGACTCAGGAGAAGCCGACTGTCCACTTTGAGCGCCCGTCCTGCAGTGCATTCTGGGAGATGTAGTCTCTGCAGCGTGCAGGCAGAGCCCGGCCGAGTCTAGTGTGTGCTGTAGAGAACTACATCTCCCATCATGCAGTGTGGAGCCAACTAGGACAGCGGTGGAGCCTGCTATTGGCTGCTGCCGCTGATGAGGGTGTAACAGGGTGGGAACTTTTAATGTGTGTCAGCGGTGATGTTCTTTCTGTCACGCTAATCTGACAGAATGCCGGCCCACTCGCGGCTCACCCCGCCAACCTTTGCCTGATTAGAGAGCAGCCTCTGCAGGCAGGGGCCCCCTATTGGGCGGGGCCCATGGGCTTGAGCCCAGTCAAGCCCAATGGTAAGTCCGGCCCTGCCTACAGGGGTACAACAAAGTTCTCAAATTGATACCTTGTAAACACTAGAGAGAAACTCAGTTGAAAATACTACACCGGGCTTACATACCCTTTCTTAGGGACAAAAATAACCCTCAGGCTGCTTCTTCTTTATGTTCACTCTGCAACCAGCCAAAACCCACCGTTTCTGGTCATGTTCCTTCATTTCCTCCTTCTGGCAGCAAATCATTTCTTTCATCAAGGGAGTCACCCTACTACAACTCCCTAAAGACCCCCTGCTTCTGATCTTTGGTTATTGGGACAAGCAACTTCTAACCTGTGTAAACAGGGTGAACCAATATTTGCGCTAACAGTGAAAAAAATTAGTGAATAAAGCAGCGTGCACAGTCTGTTGATGAAGCAAACACAAAAAATTGAAATCCAAAACTGCAGCGCTTCAGTGTAACATATAAACATATCTGTTCATGTAAAAAAAATCAATATATGTAGAGGCAGATGCAAAAAACCTTTTTATTTGACCTTACGGGCTTCACTATGCTACCTTTTTTCTCTACATTGGGTAATACTTCCTGTTGAGGACTGCATAGTAGGGATGAGCCGAATACCCCCCTGTTCGGTTCGCACCAGAACCTGCGAACAGACAGAATGTTCGCATGAACTTTAGAACCCTATTAAATACAATGGACTCGAACGTTCAAAATCTAAAGTGCTAATTATAAAGGCTAATACTGTATGCAAGTTATTGTCCTAAAAAGTGTTTGGGGACCCGGGTCCTGCCCCAGGGGACTTGTATCAATGCAAAAAAAAGTTTTAAAAACGGCCGTTTTTTTCGGGAGCAGTGATTTTAATAATGCTTAAAATGAAAAAATAAAAGTGAAATTCTCCTTTAAATTTCGTACCTGGGGGGTGTGTATAATATGCATGTAAAGTCGCGCTTGTTTCCCATGCTTAGAACTGTCCCTGCACAAAGTGTCATTTCTGAAGGAAAAAAAGTCATTTAAAACTCACTCGCGGCTATTAATGAATTGCCGGCTCCCGGCAATACATAGAAAAGTCATTGATAAAAAATAAAAAATAAAGCGTGGGGGTCCCCCCAAATTCAATTACCAGGCCCTTCAGGTCTGGTATAGATATTAAGGGGAACCCCGCCGCAAATTAAAAAAAAATGCGTGCGGTTCCCCCAAATATCCATACCAGGCCCTTCAGGTCTGGCATGGATTTTAAGGGGAACTCCACCCCAAATTAAAAAAAAATGGCGTGGAGTCCCCTCAAAAATCCATACCAGACCCTTATCCGAGCACGCAACCTGGCAGGCCGCAGGAAAAGAGGGGGGGATGAGAGAGCGCCCCCCCCCTCCTGAACTGTACCAGGCCACATGCCCTCAACATGGAGAGGATGTCCCCATGTTGATGGGGACAAGCGCCTCATCCCCACAACCCTTGCCCGGTGGTTGTGGGGGTCTGCGGGCAGGGGGCTTATCGGAATCTGGAAGACCCCTTTAACAAAGGGGACCCCCAGATCCCGCCCCCCCTATGTGAATTGGTAAGGGGTACATTGTACCTCTACCATTTCACGAAGAAAGTGTAAAAAAAAAAAAAAACACACAAACACCTTGGAAAAGTCCTTTATTAAAAAACAAAACAAAAAAAAAAAACATTCCAGCGATGAAATCCAGTGTCCTGCAGCGATCCGATGTCCAGCGCTGTCCGTCATTGGCTGAGCCTGAGTGGACCTGATGGGGAACTTCCTCTGCAGACTATTAAATGTATAGACCTGCCCCTTCTAAAGTTCCCCATCTGGTCCGCTCAGCCAATGACTAGGTGTAAGGCTAAGCGGACCAGATGCGGAACGTGAGAAGGGGCGGGTCTATTCATGTATTACACAGTGAAGGAAGTTCCCCATTGGGTCCGCTCAGGCCAATGACGTAGGCGGGGTCTGACATACAAGGGGGCGGACCTGATGGGGAACTTCCTTCACTGTGTAATACACAGTAATTCCCTCATCTGATCTGATTAGAGTCAAGCTACTCTTTCCTCCAAAGGCTCGCCTTCAAGGTCCATTTGCTAGTGTTGCCTCACGAACTTACTATTAAATTCCTACTAACTCATGCTCTTTGTGACAATATTGCAGGTTACCCCCCCCCCCCCCTTTTTATGTTGGCTTTTGTTTATATTTTGTACTACTTATTACCACTTTCTTAAATCTAGTTGTCTAGATACCTAGCTGTCTTACTGATCCATTCGGTTCCAATGTGGAATGTATTTTACTAGTTACTCCCTCAGATGTATAATGGATCTTCTGTTCTGTCCATACCTTTGGTTGAAATGTTATGTCTTGGGCAACATGGATTTTCATCCGACGGCGCTCAAATTTATTATCTGTATGTCAATTCCTTCAATAAATTAATTTTAATTTTAATTTTTTAATTTTCTAGCAAAAAAAACTGTTTTAAACTTGTAAACACCGAGTCTGAAAAACAGGCAAGGTCCTTAAGTGGTTAATATACATACAAGACCCAAAGGGCCTGGTAATGGGCTGTGGGGGAGGGGGTACCCATGCCGTTTTTCTCAATAATTTTCTTCTATATTACATTAAAGCCGCAAGCAGTATTAAATGACTTGTATTCCTTTAGAAATGTCATTTTGTGTAGGGACTGTTCTAAACACGGGAAACACGCGCCACTTCACAGGCATACTATAGACACCCCCAGGTACGATATTTAAAGGAATATTTCACTTTTATTTTTTCACTTTAAGCATCATTAACCACTTAATGACCGGACCAATACGGACCATAATGACCAGAGGTGATTTCACAATTTGGCACTGCGCTGCTTTAACTGGAAATTGTGCGGACAATATTGTACCCAAACGAAATTTGCGTCCTTTTCTTCCCACAAATAGAGCTTTCTTTTAATGGTATTTGATTGCTTCTGCAAATTTTTTTTTTGATATAAACGGAAAAAGACCGAAAATTTTGAAAAAAATGATATTTTATAATTTTTTTTATAAGAAAAATCGAATAAACTCAATTTTAGTCATACATTTAGGCCAAAATGTATTCAGCCACATGTCTTTAGTAAAAAAAAATGGCAATAAGCGTATATTTATTGGTTTGCGCAAAAGTTATAGGGTCTACAAACTAGGGTACATTTTCTGGAATTTACACAGCTTTTAATTTATGACTGCCTATCTCATTTCTTGAGGTGCTAAAATGGCAGGGCAGTACAAACCCCCCCCAAATGACCCAATTTTGGAAAGTAGACACCCCAAGGAAATTGCTGAGAGGCATGTTGAGCCCATTGAATATATTTTTTTTTTGTCCCAAGTGATTGAATAATAACAAAAAAAAAAAATAATTACAAAAAGTTGTCACTAAATGATATATTGCTCACACATGCCATCGTTATATGTGGAATTGCACCCCAAAATATATTTTACTGCTTCTCCTGAGTGCGGGGATACCACATGTGTGGGACTTTTTAGGAGCCTAGCCGCGTACGGGACCCCGAAAACCAAGCACCGCCTTCAGGATTTCTAAGGGCACAAATTTTTGATTTCACTCCTCACTACCTATCACAGTTTCGAAGGTCATAAAATGCCAAAATAGCACAACCCCCCCCCCCCCCCCCCCAAATGACCCCATTTTGGAAAGTAGACATCCCAAGCTATTTGCTGAGAGGCATGGTGAGTATTTTACAGCTCTCATTTGTTTTTGAAAATGAAGGAAGAAATTTTTTTTTATTTTTTTTTTTTTTCAATTTTCAAAACTTTGTGACAAAAAGTGAGATCTGCAAAATACTCACCATACCTCTCAGAAAATAGCTTGGGGTGTCTACTTTCCAAAATGGGGTCATTTGGGGGGGTTTGTGCCATCTGGGCATTCCATGGGCTCCGAAACTGTGATAGGCAGTCAGGAGCGAAATCCCAAATTTACACCCTTAGAAAGCCTGAAGGCGGTGCTTGGTTTTTGGGGTCCTGTACGCGGATAGGCTCCCAAAAAGTCTCACACATGTGGTATCCCATACTCAGGAGAAGCAACAGAATGTATTTTGGGGTGTAATTCCATATATGCCCATGGCATGTTTGAGCAATATATCATTTAGTGACAACTTTGTGCAAAAAATAAAAAAAGAATTGTCTTTTTTCCGCAACTTGTGTCAACATATAAAATATTCCATGGACTCGACATGCCTCTCAGCAAATAGCTTGGGGTGTCTACTTTCCAAAATGGGGTCATTTGGGGGGGGTTTTGAACTGTCCTGGAATTTTATTTACAACATTAGGAAGCTTACATCCACTCTTCTAACCACTTGAAGACAAAGCCCTTTCTGACACATTTGTTTACATGAAAACATATTTTTTTTTTGCAAGAAAATTAAGTTGAACCCGCAAACATTATAAATATTTTTTAAAGCAAAGGCCCTACAGATTAAAATGGTGGGTGTTGCATTTTTTTTTTCCACACAGTATTTGCGCAGCGATTTTTCAAACGCATTTTTTGGGGAAAAAATACACTTTTTTTTATTTTAATGAACTAACACACACTATATTGCCCAAATGTTTGATGAAATAAAAAAGATGATCTTAGGCCGAGTACATGGATACCAAACACGACATGCTTTAAAATTTCGCACAAACGCGCAGTGGCGACAAACAACATACATTTTTTTTTTGTTTACAAAAGATTTATTTGGAAGTTCAAATGTATAGGTACACAAGGTGATCACAAAGGTAATCAATATAAAAAACATAGAGTTCTTATATGAAGATATTGGTTATATACAAAGTAAAAAGGTACAAAGATATAGTTCACGTGTGTATGTCACTAACATATAAAAGTGGTAAGTGGAGATTGTAAGTGGAACCTTAGGGATTTTATTATTTTATTAAGTTATGTTGTACGCCAATATGACCATTTCCTTTCATATACATGGAAGGTGTCATGGAGAACGTGATAGATTCTCTCTGAAAGTTTCATCATCTCCATCCTAGCTAGTACCTGCAACCAAGGGAGATCATTGGATTTCCAATTAGAGGCAATCATCCATTGGATGGAGCTGCATAAAGTATGAAAGAGTCTCATGCAAGGAATTGGAACATTAGGTACTTTAGCATATAAGAGGCATATCTGTGGGGAGATGGGGATCTTCTGTTTGGTGGATTTTTCAAAAATTTCTACTGCGTTGCGCCATGTATGAAGTAGGTGTTTGCAGCTCCAGAATGTGTGTAGGATAGTGCCTGGTTCTGAACAAGCCCTAAAACAGTTTGGGGAGATTGAGGGATAGAAGGTGTGAAGCTTGGACGGGGTGAGATACCATCTAGAGAATATTTTTATGGGAGTCTCTCTGAAGGAGACAGCTTTGTTACTCTTACGTAGATTATCTGACATGCTATGCCATTCATCCACTGTGAAGGTGTTATCTATGTCCGATTCCCAATGGAGCATTTGACCGACTTGTCAGGTGAGTGAAAAGTATTAAGATAGTTATATAGGCGGGATATGATGGCCTTATCCCTGGATGAAGATATACAAATCCGCTCAAAGACTGTTTCGGTGGGATGGGTGGAGAGAGAGTAATATTCTGCATAGAAAGCTTTGATTTGGTTATAGTGTTGTAATTCAGATGGGGGAATGCCATATTTATCTTGCAAAGCAGTGAATGAGGAGAATTCCCATTTAGATTGCAAAGATTTGAGTGTAGTAAGATTTTTATTGATCCAATAGGTAAAAGATTGTCAATCTCCATAGGCACGAGTAAATCTCGGGTCACCTAGGAAGGAAGCCGGGGGGGCGAGTAAAGATAATTCAAAAGTATGTTGGGCTTTAAGCCACAATTGGTAGTAGTGTGCTACAATTAAATTGTATTTGGATAGTTTGCTGTATGAGGTTGTTCTGGACCAAAGGATTCCCTGTAAATACCAGGGGGAAATTGAGGATGCTTCAAATTTTTTCCATGGGATACATTGAATGGGCGAGAACCATTGTGCTAATTGGGAGAGTCTAGCTGCAAGAAAATAATGCCATAGATTAGGGAGTCCCATCCCACCCATAGTTTGAGGTCTGTGCATGTGTGCATAGCTACATCTAGGTTTCCTGTTTGACCATATCAATTTGTTGATTTCCTTTTGGAGAGAAGCAAGTTTAGTTTTAGGGATGTTAATGGGGAGGGAGCAGAAGTAATATAGCAGTTTGGGGAGGATTGTCATTTTAATGGCACATATTCTACCGAGAAATGAAATATGGAGGGTTAACCAGGTCTTGAGGAGTGTAGATATATTATTAAATAGAGGGATATAATTGGTTTTAAATAGTAGGCTGTGTGATAGAGACACCAAGATATTTAAACGAATGAGGGCACCAAATGAAAGGGAAATTTTTAATCAACAAGGTCTTTGAGTGTTCAGAGAGATTGATGGGTAGAGCTGAGCATTTTTTCATGTTAATTTTTAAACCCGACATGTCATGAAATGATTTCAGTTCTTTAAGAAGGGAGGGAATAGATATATGAGGTTCTGTAAGGAAAATGAATGCATCATCTGCGTATAGGCTAATTTTGAATACGTCTTCATCCCTGACAACTCCTTTTATATCAGGGCTGTTTCTGATTTTGTGGGCCAGGGGTTCCATTGCTAGTGCGAACAGGAGTGGGGATAGAGGGCATCCCTGTCTAGTACCCCTACTAAGAGGAAAGAATTCTGAGTTATGTCCTGGAATCTTTATGCGGGTCTGGGGGGAGTGATATAGTGCATTAAAGCCATAGAGGAACTTGTCCGAGATGCCAAATTTGGGTAAGATATGATTGAGGTAAGACCAAAATACGCTGTCAAAGGCCTTGTGGATATCCAGGCTGAGAAGGCAAAGCTCTTTGGAGTGTATGTTGGCATCTTGTATGATGTTGGTTACCAACCTAATATTGTCCATTATTTGGCGTCCAGGAATAAAACCCGTTTGATCTATGTGCACTAAGCTAGTGATAACTGCTGCCAACCTATCCGCAAGAAGTCTCCCGAAGATTTTTAAGTCATTGTTGAGAACTGAGATGGGGCGGAAATTTTGTGGGAGAGAATGGTCTTTAAGCGGCTTGGGGATTAAAGAAGTTCGCCAAGAGCATTTCTTTTGGGAATTGATGTCCATCTAGCACGTAATTGAAGAGTTTGGATAAGTTGGGGGCTAGAAGAGATGCAATTTTTTTATAATATGCAGAGGAGAAGCCATCCGGGCCTGGGGCTGTGGAAGTCTTAAGGGATTTAATTATATTAATTATTTCTAAATCTGTACATAGTGCACTGAGAGATTCTATCTGTTGGGTGTTGAGAGAGGGTAAGGGGATATCATCTAACCAAATTTTGGAGGTCTGATTCGGTTGGGATTGAGGACCTGAAAGGAGGTCTTTGTAAAAAGAGGAGAAGATATTCAGCACCTCTTGTGGATGAGTGACATTGTTTCCTGCGTTGTCTCTAAGTTTATAGACATGAGGTGGATTATTAGTTTGGTTGAGTTTTCTGGCGAACATAGCAGAGGAGGAGTTGCTATGGAGAAAGAATTTAGCCTTAGAGAATCTGAGGGATTTCTCAATGTTAGTTGATAAAATTTGGTCTAAGGCAAGGCGTTTGGATTTGATCTGATCTGTAAGAGCCTGGGAGGGGGTGTGTTGTAGTTTGTTATATAAGTTATCAGTTATCGAGGTCTTTAGCAAGACATCTAATGTCAGAGAACCTTTCTTTATTTTTTTTGGCAGCGAGACTGATTAATTGACCTCGTAAGACTGCTTTATGAGCTACCCAGATAGAGGAGGGAGGGGTTTCATCATTAATGTTCTCAGTGAAATAATTCTCTATATGTGTGGAGACAGATTGCGCTATTGTAGGATCAGAAAGTAAGGAGTTATTTAAACGCCAGTTGAAGGGGAATGGTTTAAGACCAATATAGGCGGTTTCAAGAAAGGTGATATCATGATCCGACCATGGACATGGGTGAATGATAGCTTTAGAAGAGTTTGCTAACAGGATAGGGGTGCAGTAAATATAGTCCAATCTGGCATATACATTATGGGGATGTGAATAGTGGGTGTATGCCTTGATGCCGACATTGTGAGCCCTCCATGAGTCAATAAGCTGAAAATTACTGAGAGAGCGGTTCAGGGATTTTGGAAATGCCTTGGATGAGGGTGCGACTCTACTCCTGTCCAGTGCCGGATGTGAGGTTAGATTAAAGTCCCCACTAGAATGATGTGAGGGGAGGTAAAGCGGTCTAGAGTCTCAAAAAAGTTTGTGAAAAAAGAGGAATGTGATTCATTGGGGGCGTATACTGATGCAATTGTTATGGCCCTATTGTCAATAGTGCCTTTTAAGATAATGTAACGACTATCAGTATCTCTGAATATGCTATGTATATCAAATATAATCGAGTTACGTATAAAGATTGCAACTCCTCTGGTCTTATTGTTGAATGTTGTGAAATACACTTGGATGTATGTTTTATCAAAGTATTTAGGGTGATTGGATGAGCAAAAGTGGGATTCCTGGATGAGTATGACGTCTGCCCCTATTATTTTATAATGCTGAAAAGCCTTTTTACGTTTGTGGGGGTAATTGAAACCTTGCACATTGTGCGATATTATTTTAATACCCATTGAAAAGGTCAAGGGTGTGAAGCTTAATGACTTCGTGATGGATAAATAACAGGCTTGAATTATATGTGTGGAATGAGATCTGGATAGAGTTAGTGACTAAGTCTAAAGCTAAGGTTGTGATTGTGACCGGAGGTTTTGTAAGAAAGAGGAGTGATAGACAAGCCAAGTAATGTGCATTATACCTTATGTGATTACCAAAGTAGTCTAGAGTTGTGAGGTCTATGTCAAACATCATTATTTGTACGTAGATAACAGGAATTCCTTTTTTTAAAGTGAAAACGTTATAAGCCTTATGGGCTAAAATTTCAAAAATGAGAAACATGAACAGAATTGAAAAGGGGACAAGATAAAACCTGTCAAAAAAACTTGAGTGAGCATCAAGAGGACAAATAAGTCCAATTCCTGCAAACCTGGAAGGGCACTGCATCTCTAAAAGCGAGAGCTGTGGAACCATCCTGGAGAGCAGGACAGGGGGACAAATTAACTACGACGGATGTAGCAAGCATCCTAGAAAAACATGAAATATGTGCAACTATCAATAGCGGGTAGAGAGGCATTGCTGTCGGGTATGAAGTACATTATGTAGAGGAGACAAATAGAATAATCCACAGCGAGGATAGTCATTTCTGAGGAGATTGAAATAAAAATAAGGTGATAATACTCAGGCGTTCTGCAGAGTTCCTACAACAGTCTATGGGATAGAGCTTCAGGTAGCCTATGAAAAGGGAGGAAAGTAATTTAGAGTCCATTTCCCCATGTCAAGAAAGTTCCTTCTGCAAGGGAAGTCAAACAGAATGATAACAGCAACAGAGAAAAAAAAATGGGGTCATATCTGAGGAATATGAGACGGTATTACTCAGATATTTTGCAGTCTCCTCTATCAGCAGAATCTCCGGCAGTATGTGATATAAGCAGCAGCTTGTTCAAGGTCATACCTCCAGGCTTTCTGGAGTATAAGCATTGATCAGGGATTCTGGTCCTGAAATGATTGTCTCCAGCGTCTTTGATCTCTTTGGTCTTTTTGGTTATGGTGTGAAGATGGCGTTGACCATATCGGGGAGGATCTGGGGGTTATTGGTGGGCGGTTAGGAGGTTCTGGATCCAGCAAGCCCAGTTTCACCAACAATTCTTTTCCTTCGATTACATTATAAACCGTATATGTAGATCCATTGTGTGGGACGGTGAGCTTGAAGGGAAAGCCCCATCTGTATCTTATCCTTGCTGATTTTAAAACATTAGTGACTTCCTTCATCCTGTGTCTCCTGTCTAACGTGGCTGGGGAGATGTCAGGGTATATTTGAATTTGTCTGCCATCAAAGTCTATGTTAGGAGAGTTCCTAGCCGTACGCATGATGTCTTCTTTAATCAGGAAATCCTTCATACACATGATGATATCCCTAGATGGTTTATCAGGGGTGGGTTTGGGGCGGAGGGCCTTATGAATTCTGTCACAGGTGAAAGCTGACATTGGTTTATCAGGGAGCAGATTATGAAAGATTTTTGATATAGTTCTCATAAGATCGGTGACCGATTCCGGTACACCGCGTACTCTGAGGTTCTGTCTGCGATTCCTATTATCAAGGTCTTCCACTTGTGCTTGCATAAACGCAAAGCTATCCGCCAAAGTTTCATAGTCCTTTCTTAAATCATTATGGGCCAGTAAAAGTTTGTCGTGCTTTGCTTCTAATAGGTCTGTTCTATTTCCTATGCATGCAATCTCCTGGGAAAGGGCGGTTGTGGATTTGTGTACTTCACTTTCTATTTTATCCACCAATTTATCTAAGTCAGCTTTAGAGAGAGGTAAAGTGTACTCACAGTTCGGTTCAGGGGGGGGATGATTCTGTATGATCTTCCCCGAGGCCGCGTGTGTGCTGGTGTTGGTGCCGCCCTGAGACAACTTGTGCAGCTTGGATTCAGAGTCCAGGAGAAAGTTTGTTAGGTTGTGGATAGAGCGGCGAGAACGCCTGTTTTTCCCTGCTGGCATGCACGGACTGTTCCCATGGGGGTTCCGAGTGTTTGTGCTGGTAATCAAGCGATATAGCCGTGGGTATCTGGCCTGCTTTGACCGGGTATAACGAAGCTCTGGTAACTCACGTCTTACTCGCATTGCGTCGTGTATGCGCCCCCTCAGCTTAGGGTTTAATCACATATTTGCCATGGTAGTAAGAATGGGGGGATGTGAAGATCTAATAGGGAGGAGGAGGTGAGGAGGCCATTATATAGCTTCAGGGGGCAGTAAAATGTCAGCAAGATGGCCGCCGTCTTCCAGGAGCAGGCCGAAGCCGCGGACTTTCCTGAGAGCTCCGATCTGCTCCGCTTCGCTTTGGCCACCGCTTCACTGCACCGGATAGGCGGCGCTACACGGCCGTTGCATGGAAGAAGCCACCAGTTTGGGAATCGGGATAAGGAGGATATCAAGGGATGAGTAGGTGGCCAGGGGTTCACAGTACCTGAGAGGGATGACTGGAACGGCAGGCCGCAAAACGGCATCAGTTCATAGAATGACGAGGTTATTTTCCTGGGACCGTCTTGTAGCTCCCTCTTGGTGTGAGTCCTCAGGGGATGTTACGGCCGGTGGATAGGCCTGGGGGGCCCGATCACCCTGCAGAACACAGCTCACTTGCTCGGAGGGCTCAGAGGTCTCCCAAAAACATACATTTTTAAAAGCCTTTACAGGTTACCACATTAGATTTACAGAGGAGGTCTACTGCTAAAATTACTGCCCTCGATCTGACCTTCGCGGTGATACCTCACATGCATGATGCAATTGCTGTTTACATATGACACCAGACCGACGCTTGCGCAAGAGCAGGGCAGGACAGGGGTGTTTTTTTTTATTATTAATTTTCCTTTTTTATTTTATTTTTAAACTGTTCCTTCCATATTTTTTAATTTTATTATTTTTTATTGTTATCTCAGGGAATGTAAATATCCTGTATGATAGCAATAGGTAGTGACAGGTACTCTTTTTTTGAAAAAATGGGGTCTATTGGACCCTAGATCTTTCCTCTGCCCTCAAAGCATCTGACCACACCAAGATCGGTGTGATAAAATGCTTTCCCAATTTCCCAATGGCGCTTTTTATTTCCGGGGGGGACATTCCCTCCCACTGCTTGTAAAAGCAGTCCAGAGGCTAATTAGCCGCTAGGATTGCTTTTACATGAAAGCCGGCCGCTGGCTGAAAAGAATGATACCAAGGTGATACCTAAACCCGCAGGCATCATTCTGGTATAACCATTCAAAGTCCAGCAACATACCAGTACGTTGCTGGTCCTTGTTGGACATGTATTGTAATCTTTTTTTTCATGCAGCCTGTTGGCTGAATGAAAAAAAGAGATTGATCGGTGGGTATGCCCACCATAAGAATACCTCCCTTCATTCACCCACTTCTAATGATGGGCATACATGCACCATTTATATATGCCGAAGCATGGGGGCATCATCCCACAAAAGTTATGCCGCGTACACATGGTCGGACTTTTCCACGGGCAAGCCTCCGTCAGAATTTTGACCGTATGTACGCGCCATTAGGGGCAAAATGGCTCCCCCGCCCCTGCTGCCCCCATGCTTCGGCATATATGCTCTTTATTTTAACTGTGGTGGTGAAATCACCTCCTACAGCACTGGAGTCGCAGGGATCAGGCCTGTCTCTGCGAACGCTGCAGTTATGTGTGTTGTGTTTTGTAAGTGACAGTGACCGATCGATACTGCACTTGGGTGGCCTGGGCTGGACGGAGGGGTAAAACGCAGGTGCTAGCAGGTATCTGGCTGATCCCACTAACACTGCGTTTTTGGGAACCCTTAACTGCTGGGGACGCTAGTATAGATCTGATCAGATCAGATATTGATCTGTTCAGATACTATACCACTAAGGGAGGTGTATGCTTTGCGCGTGGGTGTTAGCGTTACTGGCACTAACCTGACGCTGCCTGGGGCGACGCAGACCCTCTCTGACCATAAAACCTAATTGATATCACCCGCCGGGCGATCAGGGGGTTAAACCTTTATTGGGTTATATACGGCGGGTGCCCTGACACTATAAAAAGCAAACTAACTAACCAGCGTCACCCGTAACACTTATACGGTGATCACTGGTGAAAGGGTTAACTAGGGGCAATTTAGGGGGTTAAAACCTTTAGTAGATAATATATGGGGGTACCTGACGCTATAAAACCTGGTGGCGAACCTAAAAAAAATAACTGACTACCTAGCGGCACCAGCATAACTAATACAGCGATCAGAAAAACGATTGCTTAGTGACACTGGCAAAAGGGGGTGAAAGGGTTACCTGGGGGGCGATCAAGGGGTTAAACCTTTATTAGGTAATATATGGGGGTACCTGACGTTATTAAAACCTGGCGGCGAACATAAAAAAATTACTGACTACCTAGCGCATCACCGACACTAATACAGCGATCAGAAAAAACGATTGATTAGTGACAGTGGTGCTAGGGGGTAAAGGGTTACCTGGGGGGCGATCAAGGGGTTAAACCTTTATTAGGTAATATATATGGGGTACCTGACATTATAAAAACCTGACGGCGAACATAAATAAATAACTGACTACCTAGCGCATCACCAACACTAATACAGCGATCAGAAAAACGATCGATTAGTGACAGTGGTGCCAGGGGCTGAAAGAGTTACTTTGGGGGGCGATCAAGGGGTTAAACCTTTATATGGGGGGGTTAGGGGCTACCCTGGACCTAAGGGACCTAACACTAACTGCCCTGACACTTTTACAGTTACAAATGTCACTGATTGCAGTGATCAGTAAATAAATGATCAATGCAATCAGTGACACTGTGACTGGGGGCTGGGGGTTATCTGGGGGTGACTGGTGGGCGATTGTGTGCCAATGTGTCCTGGTGTCAGTGTACTGCTTGTGCACTTACTTGGTGTCTTCTCTCGACGGCGCTCCGGTATATGTGAGCGCCGGAGGAGAGATGACATCACTCCCTGCTGCTTCCTCTCTTCCTGTGTTTACATTACACAGGCAGAGGAAGCATTTGATTCGCTAGGAGCGATCGTGAGGGGGTGGCCAGAAACCAATGGCCGCCCCCTCATCACGGATCGCTCCCAGAGCGATCCCGACCGTCCACTGTACCGGAGTGGGGTCCGATCGGACCCCCCACCCATACGAAGGCAGTCACGTACAGGTACGTGATTGTGCCTGTCCGTGCCATTTTGCCGACGTATATATACAGTGGGCGGTCGTCCCGAAAAAACGGCCGTTTTTAAAACTTTTTTTTGCATTGATACATGTCCCATGGGGCAGGACCCGGGTCCCCAAACCCTTTTTATGACAATAACTTGCACATTAGCCTTTAAAATTCGCACTTTCTCACGTTCGAGTCCCATAGACTTTAACGGTGTTCGAATGTTCGCACAAACTGTTTTGGATGCGAACCGAACCAGGGGTGTTCGGCTCATCCCTAGTTTCTAACTGTGAGGGGATGGGACTGACTAGAGCAGGAGCCAGATCATTGTTCCTACTTAGTGGGAACAGACAATCTGTTTCTCCTCCCCTGTCAGAACTGGGATTTGTGTGTTTACACACACAAATCCCGGTTCTGGCTCTTGTGCCCGTGATCTCGAGTGCCCGCGGGTGATCACGCCCGCCGGCTACGTGCTTCCCCAGTCTGCTATGGCTCTTAAAGGAGCCGCCGTACATATACAGTGATTTGCGCAGGAGAGCCATCCTGCCGCCATATGTGTACTGGAGACAGTTGGGAAGTGGTTAATGCAACCTGATGGTCGTGTGCATCTAAAAGTTCATTATGTGCTTTGGCATGGTCATGTATATTTTCCTCCAATGCATCAGCTCTTTCTATAAGCAGTCTACTCTGTCATGTATCTGAGAGATGGGGAGCTGAAGTCCCTGAATAAATCTTTTTTCAGTGTTAGGAGCAAAGACTTGAGCATGACTTCAGAGACAGGGTTGTCAGATACTAGGATGGGTGCAAGGGCTAGAGTATGCTCTGGTTCAGAGGCTCTATTTGTGGTATTAGCCAAAATTGCTTTTTAGGTTGGGGGTCTTTGCAGGGAGAGAGAGCAGGAGAGGAAGCCAGCCTCTTACCTCTGTCAGTCGGTTGTGCTGAGGAAGGGGTCTCCTGGTGCTGGCATCATGTCCATGTCCTCCCTGGAGACTGTGGCAGGGTAGTTTCCTTGATGGGGAGTGATTAGCTGTGTCCCCTCAGGCTAGGAGCTGGGGACTGTGGCACGGCCGATCCCAGAGTCGGCAATATTTTGGGTTGAATGCATGGTAGCTGTGCTGTAATAGTCAGTGAGTCGGTGGGGTGCTGGCGGCTTGTACTGCTGTCTGGACATGTCCAAGGTGATCCTCGGCCTTTAACCATTCAGGATGGTCAGATCCCGGGGCGGGTGGTTGCCTGAGGTTGTTGGAGATTCGTTCAGCGGAGCGGAGCTCTGGACTTAAGCCTCCATTCTAGTCCGTGGCAGGTCACGCTCCTATGCCCTGCTTATTTTTTTATCATTAGTATACACTGAGATTGAACTATATATTCCATTCTCTATATTGTTGCAAGTTAAACAGAATTGTTCCTAGGACCAATGCCCTTTTCCACAAAATAATGAAATATTATGTTGGCAATCCTTTAAATAAGATAATTAATTTTAAGCTTTTCCTTGGAGTAAGCATGTTCACAGTGTTAAACTAATAGCACTGTACATACTAGCATGCACTTGCCCTAATTTTGCAGTAAGCTTCAGCCTTCCCAGACCACCACCAGTCTCTGAAATGTGGTAGAGACATTCTCTTGAAACCCCCGTTCATACTGGTGTGGCTTTGATATTGTGTTACTTCAGTGCGATGTCAAAGCCGTATGAGTTTTACTGCCGATTTCATTGCGGCTTGTGATTTAATCCAACAGAAGTCTATATAAGTCACAATGAAATTGGCAAAAAGTAGTGAAGGAACCTTTTTCAAAGTCGCTGCGACATGAGTTACAGCTATTTGAACGATTCCATTTCTGACAATGGGGTGCGACATGTCATGCTATTTGGACTGACGCATGGGTGCGAAAGGTTTATTATTATTAGTATATTTTTTATTATTATTGATCGTTGCACTGCTTTGGTTTATGACACTGTGCTGCCTTATTTTTATACAGTATGGTAAAAGCAGAAGAAATAATGTGCAGCTATAGTTCCTGACCTAGGCGTCAAGCTGAGCATCACAGCTAGATGATTGAAATGAATATTAAGTCAGTTTAGTAAGTGAATATTCTCAACTCCTTTAGTAAATCAGCCTCAGTGCATTTCTGTAGTGGAAAGGAGGGGAGTGATATCACATTTTCACATTTTGCAACAATGAACCTGCATTATGTGTTATTTACAGTGTCTGGAGTTTAGGTGAAAAACGAATATATTTATATATATAGTATACAGATAGAGATATACAGAGTTGTGTTCTGTATGGGTTGTACAAGAATCAGTTTTGTAGCCAATATTGAGTTATCATGAGCTTAAGTGGGAGCAATGGCAGATATTTCTGAGGCCTGCCAACAAGTCCAACAGTGCGGACTGCACTGTACAGCAAGGGGTACACTGGTACACTGGGAGACTGTTGGAGGCCAAGGATGCTCTGCTTCTGTGTCCAGTGCCTCTAGAGACCAGCTCCAGAAATTATCCTTCCCAAATAATAAACTTTACACATCATATTCTAAATATTCTGGGCAAAAATTAAACAACTTCACACAATTTATTGATATGAATAAGGTTTATTGATTAAAGTTTATTGATTAGAGAATAAAGTTAGAGTTATGAGTTTTGTGGCACATGGAAATGTAAGAAAGGAAATGTCAGAAAATCTGAAAAAAAATATTGATTTGATTTTACATTTTTTTTTTTTTTTTTTTTATTCATGCTGTCTTATTTGCTACGTTTGAAGTCCTAAATGCACCTAGAAAACAAATTTAAATGAGCCATATCAATAAACAACTAAATATAATGCATTCAGTATTGCAGCATTAAGAATATTTTATGTGTAGCTCTTATCTGCACAAAAAAAATGACAATAATAATATATACTATAGCTTTAAAGATGTGACTCTGGGAAGTGTTTTAATCAGTAATTAGATTAAATTCAATGCATTAAAAAGTGGAGGCCTTGTTAACAATATGCAGTAATATGTATGATGAGAAAGAACCTCTTAGTCCTATAAGACGGCATCTAATTATATGAGATAATATTGAAATATTTGCTCCTCTGGTAATTCATTAATTTTGAATCCAAAACCATCTTCATCATCAATCTCCCAAAACTTGGTGCACTGTTATGTTAGGATTCCATTGCAATAAATACCTTCTCAGAAAAGACAGTGGAGGCTGTACATTAAAGTACTGAACTGACAATTTAGCCCAGTTTTTCTGCCTACAGACCTAGTAAGTGACAGAGTCATTGTCTATGGAGGCAATGAAGTCTATGCATTTTCTGTTGCAGAGGGTGGTGTTGGTGACCACCACAAGTGTGATGTTGTCAGATGTGTTGTGTATCAGAGCTTATACAAGACAGGAAACGAAAAATCTGGATGGTCAATTGCATCACTGTTGGGATCCAAGAAGAAAATCATGAATATTTAGTACCGTCCTCTTATCTCTGCTCTACTCATCACCTGTTGTGGTTCTCCTATTCTGACCACCACTCATTCATCAGATTTGGTTCACTTTCTCTATCTCTATGAAATTACCAGGCCTTTGTGCCTCCTCTTGCCTTTCTTTTATCATGTAAATTGCTGTACATGCTTCTCTTCCTTTTACTTTCAGCTGTCTTCTCTTCCTCCTCCTCCATACCACGAGGCATTTCCCAGGCAATATTAATTTTCTTATATTTTGTGCCACCCTGATTAGAAACCAAATATGATTTACACTGAGTAAGTCAACCTGTTTGCCCAGGTGCAATCCTCCCACCCAAATCCAGTACAACCCTTAGGGGTAGATTTACTAAAACTGGTGCACTCAGAATCTGGTGCATCTGTGCATAGTAGCCAATCAGCTTATAACCACAACTTGTTCAATTAAGCTTTGGCAATAAAACCTGGAAGGTGATTGGTTTCTATTAAGAGTCGCACCAGATTTTGCACTCTCCAGCTTTAGTAAATAACCCCCCTAATGTCTTCTTCTTTGGAACCTGCCCTGGCTTGATGTCACAATGTCATAAATCGGTGGCCTTCTTGCAACTGTAAACACGAATGTGTGATGTACTGAACAAAGATGACTATTGTGGAAGAATGAGACTATCCAAATGTCTGGAAATAAGAGGGAAGAGCTACCATGTGCTAAATATGCAGTCTGCTCACCAATACTGCCCCCACTACCTCCCTCACCATTTTTAGACATTTGGATTGTAAGTAGTGTGAACATTGGCTTTACTTCTGTTGTGGTCATATCACAAATATATTTTTGGACAGCATAGTAAATAGCACCAATCTCACAAACTAGCAGAACAAGGAGTGCACATTCTAATACAAAGTGTTTTAAATGCATTGTCAGAACCTGGACATAAAACAGTCACATGGGGGTTGATTTACTAAAACTGGAGAGTGCACATCTGGTGAAGCTGTGCATGGTAGCCAATCAGCTTCCCGCCCGCCGCACGTCATATGACGTCGTTGGGTTTGAGCGGTGATATCCTTAATGATGCCTGCCGCTACAGACATCATTCAGATATCTTCTTTTAGCGCTGGCGATTCCCTACACCATAAT
Organism: Rana muscosa; assembly: GCA_029206835.1. Lineage (NCBI taxonomy): Eukaryota > Metazoa > Chordata > Amphibia > Anura > Ranidae > Rana > Rana muscosa. The sequence continues at coordinate 111,613,182 of CM055120.1, read as the reverse complement.
AACAATCATAGCGGCTGTTCAGCTGTTTGATTGTTCTTATACACGGTGGGAGGGGACGTCCCCTCCCTCCCACCGCCCTCAGATGCATCTACCGACTCACTCCTGCGATCGGTGAGTCAGAGAAGGGAACCGCTGGCGCCGGATGCTGACCATAGAGATTTCCGGTGGACCAGATGGTCCCCGGAGTCTCTATGATCGTTCGGAGGCCGGGCGCGATGTTATGACGTCACGCCTGGCCCCTGCATTTGTAAAAAAGGTGCCGCCTTGGCAGGGAAGCTGAGATCTTTTTTTTCTTTTTGATTCCAGGCTTCCCAGCCTAGAGGTGAGATATAGGGACTTATTGACCCCAGATCTCCCTGTAAAGAGGACCTGGCATGCACTATTCCTATTATAAGGGATGTTTACGCATATGTAAGTCGCGCCCACATATGTAAATGATGTTCAAACAACATATGTGAGGTATTGCCATGAACTTTCGAGCGAGAACAATAATTCTAGCACTAGACCTCCTCTGGAACTCAAAACATGTAACCAGTAAAAAAAAATTAAAGCGTCGCCTATGGGGATTTTTAAGTACCAAAGTTTGGCGCCATTCCACGAGTGTGTGCAATTTTGAAGCATGACATGTTGGGTATCTATTTACTCAGCATAACATCATCTTTCACATTATGCAAAAAAACTGTTTTGTTTTTTAATGCATGAAATTGTTTATTAAAAAAAAATGCATTTGAAAAATTCCTGCCCAAATACCGTGCGAGATAAAAAGTTGCAATGACCGCCATTTTATTTTCTAGGGTCTCTGCTAAAAAAACATATATAATGTTTAGGGGTTCTATGTAATTTTCTAGCAAAAAAATATTTTTACATGTAGGAGAGAAATGTCAGAATTGGCCTGGTAGGCAAATGGTTAAGATTTGACAATAAAACCTGGAAGCTGATTGGTTTCTTTGCAGAGCTGCACCGGATTTTGCACTCTCCAGTTTTTAGTAAATCAACCCCACAGTCAGAACCTGGACATAAAACAGTCACATGGGGGTTGATTTACTAAAACTGGAGAGTGCACATCTGGTGAAGCTGTACATGGTAGCCAATCAGCTTCTAACTTCAGCTTATTCTATTAAGCTTTGAAAAAAAAAAATGGAAGCTGATTGGTTTCTATGTAGAGCTGCACCAGATTTTGCACTCTCCAGTTTTAGTAAATCAACCCCAATAGTTTGTAGAAATAAAGAACCCTTTTTATCTATCAGTGCTGCTTCAAATAAACTGAGCTCTCTTGAAAAGTATCAGCAACGGTCTCTAATACAGCAAGCAATGATCTAGGAAAAACTATTTTTGCATGAAAAGTTGCTACTTTTAACGCAAAGAGTTCAGAAAGATCACCTTTTAGCCATATGTAGCACACGGACCTTTTTCTCGCCTGGATCACTTGCGAGTCAAGGCACACCGTGCTATATGCCCGTACCCTCCTGTTTGAAGAGGTTAAGCGGTGTTCACAAATTTTGGGTCCTGCAGCGAGTTACCTTCTTCCACTGTTTCTCTTCCCCAGAGTATGGGGGTCAAGTCTCTATTTTTTCCAGAAACACTTTAACTCCAACAGAGAGTTTATTTTTTTCTATTTGCTGCATAGTAAACAGAGACAGATGGATGAAAGAAGCAATAAGTGTGAGGAATTAGATCCAGGCACAACTAGTAACCTCGTCGCCACTCGATCCCGAGTGGGTTTAGCTCACCCGTATAGTCCTCTCCCACAGTCCCAGCAGTCGGTGTGGAGCTCGAACAGTTCTGTCAACCTATCCCCTCCAGGGACTGGTACAGGAGATCCTCTAACCTCTGTAGACTTTTAAGAACAGGATAATGCCAATGGGCACTCTACAGGTTAGCCTTCCCAAACAAGGAATCCTTCCCTCTGACAGGTCACCAGGCCTCTCCCGAGCCATTACTTATCTCCTCAGTGGGACTGATCCTCCCCTGGCTTCCTCACGGTCAGAGCGGGTACCCTTACTTGGGCACCCTGGGACTCCAATGGGCGAATTGTAGACCCAGTTAAAGGTACTGGGCCTACCTCGAATGTTGCAATCTCGGGCCAATGGTGCCCGAGACTTCTCGGCCAGTCATCGCACCCCCGAGGGTAACACCCCTCCGGCTCCTCCACTCCAACTCTTCTCTAGTCTGGATGCTGGAAAATCTTTGTTCAGGGGTAAAGTTCTGCTGTAAAGAGATAGATGACCTCTCTGATACACTGATACTCACCTTGTCATCACTCAACAGTAAAATCCCCGTGCTTTGGGTATGAGGGATGTGACCTTCTACCAAGTGACGGTGCTTGGGTCTAGCAATAAATCATTGCAGAGGAGTGATGTCACTGCTCCCCCTAGTGTCTGACATGGAGGATTGTGGACCAGCTGTGATGGAGGAAGAAATGAAGAGGGGGCAAGGGGAGTATCAGTGTGTCGGGAAGTCCCTTTGCACAGACAATGTCACTTTGCCCTGAATGGATATGGTGACAGTTTTTTTTATGTAATATATTGTTTTTTTACAGTTTGAGGGGAACAATTAGATGATAGTGACGTCCCAATATAAAATATCTAATATAAAATATCATTACATTTTGTCTGTAAGGATAACAGTATAGAAGCCGTCATTGCTGATATGGGTTTAAGGGACAAGCTCTGAAGTAGTCCCAAATTTTAAGGAACATGTAACTGGTGTATTTATAAAAGACTAAACTCAGTTCCTGCTTGTGTGCCCAAGGATGGCAATTCACTAGATAATGAATCCAGGATCAGGATGACTGCCCTGGAACCTGCAACTTAAATACCAAGTCAGCATTGGCAGTCCCCATATTTCTGACCTCACAGGTTCCCTTAAGATGAAATGTCTGATTTAATTACCAGATAAGTCCATTTCTCTTATTTTCTTGCAGTAAAATCCTGGTAGATGTATTAAAGAATATATATAATAATAAACTTACCACATGGATATTAATGCAGGAAGTAGTTTCCAGCCTAAATTCATATACCGACCACCTTAGGGTTGAGCTTGGGAAGAAAAAACAAGATATATACATTAACTATCTTTTAACTAGAAAACTATATTGCTTCATGTCAGGCTTGCAATATATGGATTGTTAATATATACAGTATATCAAAATGAAAATAGTAGCTGATGACATTCCAAATCCCTAAGATATAGACATAGGAAAAACCCTCATAACGGGACATTAGTAGCAGTTAGACATGTGCATTCGTTTTCGTCCGAATGCATTTTCATCCAAATTTCAGCTATTTTCGTTATCGTTTTAACAAACGAAAACGAAAGCACAGAATCCGAAAACCGAAAGATCCGACATAAACAAATGCTTTATTTTCGTTTTCGTTGCTACAACAGTTCGATATAGATAGGAGATTTGACGTGACGCTGACAATAACAATCTGTGTCTATCGAACCTGTGGTCGAATGTGCCTAACCTTAACTCTATTAGTCCAAGATTATTCTACATAGGAGAGAAAAGATTCGACATTATAGAGAGAAAAGATTCGACATAGGAGAGAAAGATTCGACATAGGAGAGAAAAGATTCGACATAGGAGAGAAAAGATTTGACATAGGAGAGAAAAGATTCGACATAGGAGAGAAAGATTCGACATAGGAGAGAAAAGATTCGACATAGGAGAGAAAAGATTTGACATAGGAGAGAAAAGATTCGACATAGGAGAGAAAAGATTCGACATAGGAGAGAAAAGATTCGACATAGGAGAGAAAAGATTCGACATTATAGAGAGAAAAGATTCGACATAGGAGAGAAAAGATTTGACATAGAGAGAAAAGATCACTGCTGGAATTGGGTGGGGGAAGTAAAATAAAAATAAAGTTGATGATGAATGTTATTGGCTGATTGTAACCAAAGAGGAGGAGCAGTAAAATAGCTAGAATGACGAAGATTCGACAAAGCATCGAAAGTTAGAAGATTCGACGGTGCAGCAAAACTGTACGACACTGCAATCGTACATTTCCGGTCAAATGCATCCGCCCATAGGCTATAGAAGAATTCTAATGTTGGTTGACTAGTAATAGTAATGAATAAATATAATTATTACTAGTCATACAACATTAGAATTCTTCTACTGCTTGTGGGCGGAACATTCGACCGGAAATGTATGATTGCAGCGTCGTACAGTTTCACTGCTCCGTCGAATCTTCTTTGAACATTCGACAGACACCATAAGCCTTCTATGACAGATTCAACCTTAATTAATTCAGATTTTCGGACGAATGCAATTTCTAACGAAAAACGAAATAAATAAAAACGAATTTCGGGAGTAACTAAATAAATTTATTTTTCGGACGAAAACGAAATTCCGAAACGAAATATTTCAATGTGCACATGTCTAGTAGCAGTAGGTCATATTTAAGTAAATAGAAAATGTATTAGGATTTTTAAAAAGTTTATAATGTTACAAAACTATACATAGTTACTGCAAACAGTTTTTTCCATTTGGGATAAAGGTTTTACATAAATACATAACATGTGATCATTGCATGCACCCCTGTCAGTGTTATATGGGTTGCCTCAACCCTCTAACTGCTACACCTACAGTATTGGATAGTTTGTTCTGTTGAAAAACAACAGTCTTACTGGCAGGATCACCTAAAGAAAATAAAGGACAGAAATTCTAAAAAAAGAAAACTAACGCAGCCATCACATCTGACATATTGACCTAAACTGAAGAAGAAATTTGTTTATTTATATATTGTTTTGGGATATTTATTATACAAAAAGTAAAAAATATATATATATTTTTTTAATTGTCCCTCTTTTTTTGTTTATAGTGTAAAAAATAAAAACCGCAGAGGTGATCAAATACTACTGTACCAAAAGAAAGCTCTATTTGTGGAAAGAAAAGGACCGTAATTTTGTTTGGGTACAGCGTCGCACGACCGTGCAATTGTCAGGTAAATCGACGCAGTGCCGTATTGCAAAAAAATGGCTTGGTCAGGAAGGGGGTAAATCCTTGCGGGGCAGAAGAGGTTAATCGCTCCAAAACCAAACCTATTGTTGACACTTGTTGTCTACAAGTTAAAATCAGTATTTTTTTGCTGGAAAATTACCAAACATTCTATATAATTTTTAGCAAAGACCCCAGAGAATAACATGGCGGTCTGTGCAATATTTGATGTCACACGGTATTTCCTCAGCAGTCTTTCAAACAAAATTTTTGGGGAAAAAATACACCTTTTTGAATTAAAAATAAGAAAACAGTAAAGTAAGCCCGATTTTTTTGCATATTGTGAAAGATGATCTATACCAAGTAAATAGCTACCTAACATGTTACGCTGTAAAATTGCACGCACTCATGGAATGGCGACGATTACATTTTTTTAACGGCTACCAGTTTAGATTTACTGAGGAGGTCTTTTGCTATATTTAATGTGCTCGCTCTAAAAATCACGGTGATATTGCACATGTGCGATTTGAACACTGTTTACTCTTGCTGTCATAATAAAAAGATCAGAGTAGTTCTTTAAAGTGGACCCAAAAGTGGAACTTCCACTTTAAGCACTCCTTGCCCCCTTACATGCCACATTTGGCATGTAATTTTTTTGGGGGGGAGTGGGGGCTTCTTTAGGAGTGGGACTTCCTGTCCCACTTCCTACTTCCACCTAGGGACCGCCTAGGCGACTGCCCCTCTACCCCTAGGCGGCCCTTCCCTCTAGGCGATCTCCTGGGACATGTGACAGGTCCCAGAAGATCGCCTGTCCACTCCGGGAGCACAGCGCGACTCGCGCATGCGCAGTGCGTGCCGGGCCATGAAGCCAAAAGCTGTCACGGCCGGGTGCCCAGAGTGTGAATGGAGGCGCCAAGGAGAGGAGCGGGGAAAGGAGTGACGCTCCGTGTGGCCGCATCCCTGGACCGTGGAACAGGTAAGTGTCTGTTTATTAAAAGTCAGCAGCTATACTTTTTGTAGCTGCTGACTTTTAATAAACATTAAAAGGCTGGAACTCCGCTTTAAGTGTAGTGGAATGTAATAGTGAACATAAAGGTTGTATACAATTATTCACCATTCACTAGCAATGAAGCTATTATTGTTAGTGAACTCTGTCTTTGATCATATTCTGTTGCTTTAGATAAAATGTACTTAACCGCTTGCTGACTGCATACTGTATATATATGGCGGTAAGGCGGCTTTGCTGCGCAGGATCACGTACTTAGTACATGATCCTGCACTTTTGGGCCTGGGGCACACGCCCCCCCAGAGGCCCGCTCCTGCTGTGATTAGACACAGCAGGAGCTGATTGGTGGGTACAGCTGACTCAATTTCCACCAGCATGCGCCAATGCTTTGTTACACAGACAGAATGGTGGTCTGTCCATGTAAACAAGGCAGATTGCCATTCTGTCAGTACAGAAGGCATAGACCCTGTATCGCTGCTAAGCAGGGGCACCGATCCATGCCTTCTTCCAGTACAAGCACCTCCCCCACAGTAGTAAAGCACTGGTCAGGTACACATTTAACCCTTTGATTGCCCCTGATGTTAACCCCTTCCCAGCCAGTGTCATTAGTACAACGACAGTGCATATTTTTTAGCACCGATCACATTATTGGTGTCACAGGTCCCCAAAAAGTGTCAAAAGTGTCAGTTAGTGTGTCCCGACTGTTTGCCACAATGTTGCAGTCCCGCTACAAGTTGCTGATCGCTGCCATTACTGGAAAAAAAGAAATGAAATAAAAAAATATCCCATAGTTTGTAGACGCTATAACTTTTGCGCAAACCAATTAATATACGCTTATTGGGATTTTTTTTTACCAAAAATATGTAGCAGAATACATATTGGCCTAAATTGATGAAGAAATTAGATTTTTTTGTTTTTTATAATTAGATTTTTTTTTATTAGATTTACTTTTATAGCAGAAAGTAAAAAATATAGTTTATTTTTTTTCAGTTGTCTGAATTTTTGTTTATAGTGCAAAAAAAAAAAAACTGCAGAGGAGATCAAATACCACCAAGATAAAGCTCTATTTGTGGGGAAAAAATGACATACTGTATTTATTGGCGTATAACACTCACTGTTTCACCCTAAAAATCGGTTGCAAATAGTGTTTGTGTGTTATATGCCGATGCTGCAATTTGGGCTGCCTCGGAGAGAACGGGGAGGGGGCGGGATGAGCGCCGTCAGATTACATACAGCGAGAATCTCCTGTTTACTCAGCGGCCTCTGTAATAGGAAGTCCCGTCTCCTGGGCCAGCATTGAACCAGTGTTCTGTCTATCATAGAAGCCGGTCCAGGAGGCGGAACTTTGTATTAAAGAGGCCGCTGAGTAAACAGGAGATTCTCGCTGTATGTAATCTGACGGGACTCATCCCGCCCCCCTCCCTGAGATGGGCATTGATCAGGCTGCATTCATGGTAATGGGGAGGCTGGAGATGGGCATTAATCAAGCTGCATTGATTGGCAATTGTGAGGCTACAGATGGGCATTGATTAAGCTGCATTGATGGGCAATGGTGAGGCTGCAGATGGGCATTGATCAGGCTGCACTGATGGGCACTGACCCTTATATTGCTTCAAAGTTCTTTATTGAAAATGTAAGTTTTTTTCCTGAAACTTCCCTCTTAAAATGAAAGTGCGTGTTATACGCCTGTGCGTGTTATATGCCAATAAATACGGTACATTTTATTTGTGTACAGCATCGCACGACCGTGCAATCGTCAGTTAAAGTAATGCAGTGCCATATCACAAAAAAAGGCCCAGTCATGAAGGGGGGTAAATCTTCCGGAGATCAAGTGGTTAAAGAAATGATTTTACTTTTCTATATGAGTTAGCCAAACCCAAAGAAGATTATACTGAAGAATCTCAGACGAATGATATTTGAAAGACAGCATATGCAAAACCGTATTTACTAAGGAATGCATTTCAAACTTACCACGAAACATAATGCACTGCTAACCAAATCGACTTTCTATAATAAAGATAATATAAGATAATTAGCACACTAAGGTAAAGCTATTTAATAAGTGGAATATTGTTTTAGGTCTTTATACTGTTACATTTTTGCAACTGTAAATAAATCTCATAAAGAGGTTAGAAGACATTCTTTTTCTTAAAGTGGTTGTTCCAACCAGAATTTTTTTTTTCACAATAAATCCTAAAAAAAAGTATAAAAAAAAAAAGTATACTCACCCGAAATACCTGTTGCTATGCAGAAGTCCGTAATCTGCCTCTTCGGTAACCGCGGTCTGTTTTATTCTCCATCCTCTTCTAGTGAATGGGGCGCGCTGCTTTCTGGGAACTGTGTGTAATCCCAGAGAGCAGCCGCCCATTCACAAGTCGGCGCGAGACTCGTGCATGCTCAGTAGGAAACAGGCAGTGAAGCCGTAAGGCCGTAAGGCTTCACTGCCTCTTTCCCTTAGTGTGGATGGCGGCGCGGGACCTGCACCGATCGAGGGATCGGCATCGGGGGGCCATCAACGCGGGAGAGTAGGACAGGTAAGTGTCCTTATTAAAAGTCAGCAGCTACAGTGTTAGTAGCTGCTGACTTTTAAGAAAAAAAAAATTGCGGGTGGAGCTCCGCTTTAAGCTGTAAAGTAGTTAGGTGGAATTTTTATTCTGGAAAATGTAATAAAAAAAAGGTGTTCTTCGATTCCTGGCTGCTTTTCTAAATCCCACTATATAGTTTACTGAATGTAATATTAGCGGTATTATCAGAATGAGGAATATATATATGTAGCGGGTATGTACTTTCCCGGGTGTAATTTAAACCTGGCAGAGACACCGGTGATGTGTAGTTGGCGCTGTCACCCTGGGCTGGGGTTGAACCATTGCTGTGTGCCGTGCCTCCTTTTTGTCCTCCCTCGGCAGCGGTATGGTGGGGCGGGGAAAACGCTGTGCTTGCTGGGAGAGGGTATAAAGGGGCCGGCCATCTTTGTCACGGGGTCGAGTCCCAGGCACCTTCAGCCTGAGGGCGGTGGTTCATGTCGGTCCTCTAGGCGGCCTAGGCCTAGAGGACATCCGGAGGTCGTGTTCCATCCCAGGCACCTTTAGCCTGGGGTGAGGTACTCGGATGGAGGTCTGGAGCTCAGTGCCCAACACTGAGTTCCGCGAGGGAAGGAGGTCCTAGGGAACCCAGGGATTGGGAACCCGAATCCGGAGAGTTCATTGTGTCTGGGCCTACTTGAATCCATACCTCCTTGTTTGTTCTGTTCTTTAAGGGAGTCTAACTGATTGTGCTGTTCACTTGAGAAGAATAAAGGAGTGTTGGACTTTAATGGTGTGGGGCTCTTTTCTGGCAGACATTGTTCAAGGTAACTCCAGGTGCAGAACACTGACTCGAAGGTAAAGAAAGAACTTTGCTTACACCGCACAAAAATCTACGGTGAAGGCTAGGCGTGGTGTCCCCGCTCTCTTCCCTCTAAGGTACCCCTAGACAAGAGAATGATGAGCTGATGCAAAGAGGGGAGTGAGGAGGCCGCTACATATAATACATAAATCACGAACCAAGCAAAACATTTTACCCCAGTAAGAAGGAGTAGTTTCTCAACCAGTCCCTGCAGATCTTCCCGACTGAGTGATCTCAGTGCCGTTTCCTTAAAAAAATAAAACAAACAATTAGTGAAATCCTAAACGCACACAGAGAATGTTTTAGAGGTTAATACAAAGTTCCATTATTTAATGGGTTTATTGCTTTACATCTTTGCTGTATGTTTTAGTTGGTTTCAAAATTGCTATGTTTTTATTGGATATTTTTTTATAACACATTGACCTTGGCATTGTTAGTGCAGTGGTGCTCTGTCTTGAAGCTTTTAACACTTACAGTATAATTCTTGCTGTGACAATAAGAGAAAGCTTGTTAAAGTATTCTGGGGTCAAACATTTCCGGTGAGTGTGGGACAGAGTTCATTTTGGCAGCAAATTTCAAATTTAGTTTTAGTCTTAGTCTTTTGACTAAAATGGCATTTTAGTTCATTTTAGTCTTCTGCAATTTTAGTTTTAGTCGTATTTAGTCGACTAAATCTCCGGTACATTTTAGTCGACTAAAACTCATTTTATGTAAAATGTGAAAAGAAACTGCGCTAAATTGCTGAAAATAAAAAAAACAGATGTCTCACCGATATCTTGGTTTGTGGTTGGGAGCTGCGATTACAATGTAAACAACAATACAATATAATAAATTGGAAAAAATAAATAATCGCGCTGACCCATAACCATACACTGATAAGTGATGGTGTCAATTGATTAAATTTAATTATATATTAACAGTGTGACACAGTCAATAAATGAAATTAATAAGGTGTAAAAAATTAATTAACCAAAAAATTAAGACACATCAATCATAAAACACAAGTGTATAGAGTGGTGTGAAAAAATCATATAGTCCATGTACTGTATAAGTTTCCTAAATAATGTCCATTAAATAACACCAGTGCTCTGTGTAAATCAAAAGTTCCAAAAAGTGAAAGTTGCATCCAAACAAGTTGTGAAGTTCCACCACCAATCAGCAGAAATTCCTCCTTACCAGCTAGTCATGATCCCCCATGACAGAGGATCAATGAATGCATTAATCAGGCAGCTCTCTCCGCAAATCAGCACAAACACATTGGTTTTCTTGAGACACCAGCTTGGAATAATCCAAATTACTGAGCCCTCTGCAGCAGTCCCAGTGTACGGCAGCCTCTGATTGGGCCAGCCTTGCCTGCGTGTTTATCACTATGATTGACAGCAATGATCAGGACATCTGTGACAACACAGAGCAAAGGTGCATGACCATGGTGGTGGAACTTCACAACTTGTTTGGATGCAACTTTCACTTTTTGGAACTTTTGATTTACACAGAGCACTGGTGTTATTTAATGGACATTATTTAGGAAACTTATACATGGACTATATGATTTTTTCACACCACTCTATATACTTGTTGTGTTTTATGATTGATGTGTCTTAATTTTTTGGTTAATTAATTTTATACACCTTATTAATTTCATTTATTGACTGTGTCACACTGTTAATATATAATTTAATCAATTCACACCATCACTTAACAGTGTATGGTTATGGGTCAGCACGATCTTTTCTTTTTTCTAAAACGAATTTTAGTCATCTAAAATCTAATGGGTGTAGTTAAATTGTAATGCATTATTTAAGCATTTCTCTACAATGTCCAAACTCATTATATACTGCTGGAGTGAAAAATAGAATATGTTATTATAGTATATATATGGTATTGAGGTATGAACATGCACTACAGACCAGTGTTACTTTTGAGGTCAAACTTCAATTTAGTTTTAGTCTTAGTATTTTGACTAAAGTGCCATTTTAGTTTTAGATGTATTTTAGTCATCTCAATTGTTTTAGTTTTAGTCATATTTTAGTCAACTAAAATAGTATTAATTTAGTCGGTGAAAATGTTTTAGTCGATGAAATTAACACTAGTGTGGGAACATTGAGGAGACACGGAGCGCTTTAAATCTCATGATAATTTTATGAGTGAATTTGTGCACTGAGCATTTTGCAGTGGAGTGTATAGTGTGGACTGTGTATGCACCAAGCACTTATCATTTTTTTATATTTGTTATTTTATGCAGACATATGCGTTTTGTTTCTTTCCGAATTGATATTCGAACAACTTTTTTGTTATTCTGAGATTCGGATATATACGAATACCCGAATTACATTATAAACACATTTTACCTAATGCTCCGAGTAACGTAACGAAATTTGCCAGAATTTCGGAAATTCGGACTGAACTTTGAATCAAATTTTACATTGAACTCCAGTCGAATTCTAACTACACATATTGCTGAAATCAAAGACTGTGTGTTATCAGAGTACCATTTCAAAATAATGCTGTTTTTGTTAAGTCAAAGGTGATTTAAAGAGTCATTGTAATGATTTGATGAAGATTTTTTTTTTATTTGTTCACTTTGATGCATTTAAATCGAAAACAATTTAACATTTTCGTTTTGACAGATTTGAAAATTTATCGATTTGATCGTTTTGAATCGAAAAAAATTGGTAAATTAAAAGAAAATTTTTAAATACAGAATACGAATTCCAAAAACGAACCAACCAAATTTAACTAAACAATATAACTAGATTAACGAATCAAAACGAAATGAAACAAATAAAAATTTTTTGTCATGCACATGTCTAATTTTATTTACTGTATAGCGCTGTGTGGATGAGGTTTGGATTGTATTAAGTGGATTAGTGACCAGTACTACACAGAAAGAATAGGAGTAGCACAGGTTGTTTTTTTTTTTGGGGTTTTAAAGAATGACGAATGAAGGTAAAGATATTTCCCTTTGTTCTACTGTAGAGTAAGAGGGGGAGAGAGAAAGACAGTTCTGTTATTTATAAAGACATCTAAAAACTGTCATTTTAAGAATCTGCTAGACAGAGAGAGCAGTTAAGTCTTTTTCAAGGCTTGCTGATCATACGAGATTTGCTAAAATTTCAAGTTAACCTCCCTGCCTTTTTTAATAGGGGACATTTATTTTTTGCCTATTGCTTACTGTTACATTTCTGCATTGTCAACACAGACTCTGGCTTTGGACAACAATAGGGCTGCAACTAACGATTATTTTCATAATCGATTAGGTTGCAGATTGTTGTTTCAATTAATCGATTAATCGGATAAAATCATTAATAAAAAAAACGTAATATGCAATTTTTTCATTTATTGAAAATAATAATGAAAATGATGGGGCACTATTCCTTCCGGGAACACCAATGATGGGGCAGCACTATTCCTCCTGGGAACACCAGTGATGGGGCAGCACTATTCCTCCCGGGAACACCAATAATGGGGCAGCACTAATCCTCCCGGGAAAACCAATGATGGGGCAGCACTATTCTTCCCGATAACACCAATGATGGGGCAGCACTATTCCTCCCAGGAACACCAATAATGGGGCAGCACTATTCCTCCCGGGAACACCAATGATGGGGCAGCACTATTACTCCCGGCACCACCAATGATGGGGCAGCACTTTTCCTCCTGGGAACACCAATAATGGGGCAGCACTATTCCTCCCGGGAACACCAATGATGGGGTTTGCAGTATTGCATTGTAATAGCCATAGCCGCTACCTTATATTGCAGGTGCAGCACGGCGCTCACGGCTGCTGCTCGCCTCTCTCTCTCTCTCACTCCAGTCTCCATTCCCTCGAGGCAGCAGTAGGCGGGCTGAGAATATCGGGGGGGGGCTGATGTCAGCGAGGAGGAGAGAGGGGGACGTGCCTGGTCACATGAGCACCGCTGTATTCTCATGAGAATACAGCGGTGCTGCCGGCTTGTACACGGGATTCTCACACTGGGATGGAGGCGGGACTGGCAGGGAGGAAGGTGCATGCCGTTAGACCAACTAATCGATAATAAAAATCATTGACAACGATTTTCATTATCGATCATTATCGATTTTATCGATTAATCATTTCAGCCCTAGGCAACAAGGCTTCCGGGGTCAGCACACACCTACCCACACATCATTCTGCTGTCAATAACACATTCTCTTGTATTATAAAAGGATCCAGACTGCTGCCCTGCCTGCATGCAGATACAATTTAGCTGGGTTTTTCCTATTGTTAGTGCAATAGTGTTGTACAGACCCAGCGTGGATGAACTGTAAGCACACAAACTGAACTGCTAGCAGAGCAGGATGAGAGTTTGCCTAATCTTCTAATCATCAGTTTTAGGCAGCGGGTGGGCTCGGGGCGCAGAGCACTGCTTCCCAAACCCATCCAGTTGTGTGACAATAGCCAATTAATATTGGCTATTGTCATCCTGATTCTCCTCCTGGCCAATCAAGAAGCGGGTCCCGAGACCCGTCACCTGATTGGCCGAGAGGAGAAGCGTTCCTATTAGCCGCCGAGGAGAAGGAGGGAGGAGGAGACGCAGGGTGAAGCTGCTGCCCACCACCCAGAGGAAGCGCTTCCAGTGACCTAGTTCGAGTAAGTGCGGGGCTGGTGACCAACAGAGGGGGAGGGGGTGCCTGTGACCCGACCAACCGTCTCAAGGGGGAGATGGTGGTGGCAGGTGGATTGTTTGCCGCCCCCCCCTAAAAAAATTAATCACTAGCCACAGCTGGTTTTAGGTGTACTGTCTGGGCATCTGTCTTGCTTATCTTCTCCACTCTTAGCCTCAGTGTGACTTGTGTGACTATGAGGTCAAGTCTTGTCATTATGATACTAAAGTCAGTCTTCTGCAGTAAGTGGGCACAAGATAATTGGCTTAGGGTGGCAGGAAGTATAAGCCTTGTCCTGGCTCTTTAGAATGGTTTAGAAGACATAATTTCCTCAGTTTAGAGCACAGCCTATCAACCAGTTCCATATGTACCCCATGATATACTTCAAGCATTTTTAGGGATATATCCTTTTAGTAAAAAATAATCCATTATTAACAGTGCAATATTTTGGAAAATTAAGTCAGATATAGAACAGATTTTAACCTTGTATTCCTAAAAACATAATTTATTGTTTGTAAACATTTAGACACAAAAGGTATTAATGATCAATTTATACCTATCAAAGGGTACAGTACAGGATACAGCAATGATGAGAAGTGGCGGTCACAGGAGATGGACCCTTCCGGAAGTGTCTGTTTCAGAATGAACATCACCCCAGGATTTATCTGCATCAGAGCAGTGTGCAGTGTTCAGGGACAGCAAGATAGTTAAAGGAGAAGTCCAGCCAAAGCTTGTTTGGCTGGACTCCTCCTGTGGAATCACAGGGGTGCACTCCTGTGACCCATTTTCGTCAGAGAGCGGGCTAAAAATGGGTCAGCCCGCTCTGACATAACCGATTTCAGTCCAGGCACCACATCATGGACTGAAACCCACCTCAGCCTCTCAGCTGAGAGCCTGAGATGGCCGTTCTGCCCCCTCCACATCTCAGCACTCCAGTGAGAGAGGAGGGAGAAGAGCAGAGAGTTGTGACTGACAGTCTACAGCTTTCTGCTCACAGAGCTCGGAAAACCAAGTGATTGGCGGTGTTCGATCGCTCGGTTTTCAGTGCAGAGGCGCCAGGGGACAGATGCAGCATCGCACTGATGCTGCATCCACCTAGGTAAGTATTAATGGGGGAAAAAATCCTTTATGTCTCTTTAAGCATTTTGCTTTCTTCTTTACAAGCACTGATCTCTTTAAGCAACTTGTGCTTAACGTAGAACTAAAGGCAACTTTGTTTCACTTTTTATAGAGTAAGTAAGGAATAAACCACTGCCAGTTTTTTGCCATCTGTGTCCCATAGGGGAGCTAGCACACATCTCCCATGTAAAGGAGACACCGCCTGCCCATTGGCCTACTTTTGCTGATCCTAACAAGACCTAGTTGCTACAAGACCTGAGCAATCACCTTCTATTGTGGCCAGCAAAGAGTGGCGTGGAAGTTTTCGCATTGGTTTGGGTAAACCTCCTGCTTTGTTGGCAAATTGGGCATACGCCTTGTTGAGTCCACATGCTCCGGTAAGCCTTCACTAAATTGGTGGTGGATATCTTCTCATATTATGTGACCATCTCTGCTGGCATTGGAACTTCATTTTCCCTTCCTTGGATTACTATCATGAACTTTCCATTGTAATATTTTTTTTACTTCATGAATGTTTTGATTTTTTTTCTCCTCTTTTTGCACTTTGCACTTTTGATGTTTGGATATCTTTTATGAATATTTAAATCATTCACATACATATCTATTGGATCACTCCAATGGATCATGTTCAGTCACTTTGAGATTTAACGACTGCACTAGACACTTTCAACTGTTTGGTTCTTTTTTGTACTTTTTGTACCATTCACCGAGCACTGTATACACCTTTTATTATCCATTTATTCATTACCTTTACATGATTTGTATTATTCGCCTGGTTACTGTCACCAGTCAGATGACTTGTTTTATTACTCTTAGCACCTTGTAAGCTTATAGGTACTTTTCAATCATTAGCGCTGCACTTGCCTTTTTTATTCACTACACACATTTGTCTATTGTTGTGCTGGCTGCTACATTATTGTTTTGGGGTACTAGCGTGGTATTGTTTATTTTTATCCCATAGGGGAGATTTAACTTCAGATTTTCCTGTCCCATAAAAAAAACAGGAAGTGAGAGTAAATCCCTCCAAAGCAAGAGAATCCTAACTCTATAACTTTTTGAGAGCCTCCACAGTGGAAGCACATGCAATATAAAGGATAGATAGAGGGCAGGTAAGCCTGGAGCTAGCCCATCCCTCCTTAAAATGACATGTATGTGCTTCCACTGTGGAGTTAGGACTGCAGATAATAGTGCAGTGTTGTGAAGTGGCTCTGCAGCTTACTCATGTATTTGAATATGTGTGCAAGCTAAACCCCTGTTTTTAACACATACTGTTAGACGGGATAATTTGGTTCTTTTCAGACTGGTTGGTGAGTTAAGCTGGGAATTTTCTTTGGCTGTGTTTGACATGCATTGCCCTTCTGCGAAGGCCAGTTATAGATGGGGCAGTGGCCTATTTGTTTGCCTTTAGTTATACTTTAAGCTGAAAATTGTTATTGCCGTTATTATAAAGCCTGAGAAAAATAACATTGCTTACATACATGACTTTTTTTTTATCTATGGCCTAATTGCAACAGAACCTGCTGGAGAGGTTTCAAGAATTAAGTGTAAGAATATACATTCATTTACATACATTTTGGAGAAAATTCTTACCAGTTCTCCATCTTTAAGTCCAAGCTCCTTTTCCAAGGGACATACAAGTTTTCCCTGTTTTAAAATGGGTAAAAAGGGGTTTAATACATGATTATATATATATATATATATATATATATATATATATATATATATATATGCTCAAATTTGACACATCCCACAAGAAAACTAAGTATGGTGGAACAGGAAAGCAAAAAAAAAAAAGAAATTCAGCAAATTGCAGAAAAGTAATATAATGTAATATATAGACTCTGGACACCTCTGACAAACAGTGACATTGTCAAACCAGATTCTGTGTGTACCAGCCCTTGGTGTCTGCCAATTGGGTTCAGGGACTGATGTTCGAGAAGTGACTGCAGTTGGAGGCTCTTTCTCAACAGTTATTATACCCAATTGCAGAGACAATCTGTCCAATACATCAGCAAAAACACCTTGTTCATAAGTTTGATAAACATTGTTTGACTAGTTTGGCTCTAGAGCAATTTTTTTCATGTTTTGCACACATGCAAAAAAAAACTTTATTTAAGGCAATAAAATTATTTAAACCCCCAGAACATTATATATTTTCTAAAAGCAAAGGCCTTGTAGAACAAAAAGATGAAAGTTGCAATATTTTATGTCATATGATATTTGTGTGTGACCATGATATCAGAAAACAATATGATACCCAAAAATCTCCATAGGTGACGCTTTAAAAGCCTTTACAGCTCATCAGTTTAGCATTAACCAGGAGCTCTTGTGCTAGAAGTATTGCACTCATTCTGATTTGCGTGGTGATATGTCACAAGGAGTGTGATCACTGTATACATATGCGTCCACACCCTGGGCATTTGCCCATTTGTGTGGGGTGACAATATTTTTTTACATTTTTATTATAGTTTTGTTTTTAACTTTTTTTCTTTTATTTATGTATTTATTTTTACTTGATTGCTATCTAAAAAGGTTAATGAACCATCATGTGATAGCATTGGGCAAGTGACAGAAACGCTTTATGGAGACATTAGGGGTCTAATAAAGCCCAATGTCGTTCCTGTGCTGCCCTTCACCACCTAACGGAGCACAGATCTGCTTGGTTAGATCAGTCCCCTGGCTGTACCAGCCAGGAAATGGAGTACCGGTAATTGGAGGTCATAAAATCATTTTTGCTTCTGATTTCTTTGTTTACAGGGGGAATCAATTTAGCAACATGAAGGAATAAATAGCAGCCAATTAGAGATCATTTTACTGATGTCAGGACGGACAGGATACATTCCAATTGGTTGTTATCTTATAGCAAAACGTTTTTAAGACTTTTTGGAATACATTGTAGCAAATGTTCAAGATTTAAAAATGTATTCTCCTGTTTTCGTTTACCATGGCAGGTTTGGAATTGAATACATGTGAAAAGTGTATAGTTGCCAATCTTCAAGTAGAGCAAACTGGATGCAGATTATGTATCTATGCCTAGCAGCAGTCAGATTTCAACTCATTCCCAACACAGAAATGATTGATAATTGGTTGGCATTCTTTACAATACTTTGCATTTACATTATAAAAGGTTCTTACCAGAAATTCTGATAATCCAGCAGCAGCTGCAGCAGCAGCTACACTTTTGTCCTGTAACTATAAAACAGAAAAGAATGGATGTAAATTAATATTTTCCTGCTTGCATGTTTGGCTGACTGATTTTCTCAGAAATCTACACTACAATGTCAAATTTTAAGCAACCCCTGCAATAGAAATGTATGTTTTGGTGAGATACTCCCCAAAGTTTAAATAAGGGTTAAATACCTCTAAAGGGGTGCAGACACTGCAACTTTCCTCGTTAGAGCACCAGGCCATTATCATGAACCAGATTCTTACATCCAATCTACAATTGGTGTTGTTAAAGAAACATCTATTCTTCAGAGCAGTTTGTTAAAATTCCAGCAATGTATATTATTCAAACAGGGAAAGGAGGATATTTTTTCTCAACAAAAGTGTATGAGAAAAACAAAAACAAAACAAACAGAAAAAAATACAAAACATGTTTAACCACCTCGTGCCCGCCGTACGACTATGTACGGCTGCAAGGTGGCTCTACAATGCCGGGAGGCCGTCTTTTTTTGGCCTCCGCTCCTCCGGCCACTGGGCCAGCGCGTCACTGTGATGCCGAGGCGCGTGCCTGGCCGCCGCGATGTCCGCCAGGTACCCGCGATCGCCCGTTACACAGACAAGGACGTGGATCTCTGTGTGTAAACGTCCTGTCAGGGAGAGAGGAGACCAATGCTGTGTCCCTTGTACATAGGGACACAGATCGGTCACCTCCCACAGTCAGCCCCCCCCCCCCACAGTAGTAATCACTCCCAGGGCACACATTTAACCCCTTCCTCGCCCCCTAGTGTTGACCCCTTCCCTGCCAGTCACATTTCTACAGTAATCAGTTCATATTTATAGCACTGTTCGCTGTATAAATGTGAATGGTCCCAAAATAATGTCAAAAGTGTCCACTGTGTCCGCCATACTGTCGCAGTCATGTAAAAAATCACTGATGGGTGCCTTACTAGTAAATTACTAGTGGATTACTAGTAAAATATAAAAAAATAATAAAAATGCCATAAAACTATCCCCTATTTTGTAAACGCTATAACTTTTGCGCAAACCAATTAATAAACGCTGATTGCGATTTTTTTTTACCAAAAATATGTAGAAGAATACGTATCGGCCTAAACTGAGGAAAAAATATATATATATTTTTTAAATTGGAATATTTATTATAGCAAAAATCTAAAAATATTGTGTTTTTTTTTCAAAATTGTTGCTCTTTCTTTGTTTATAGCGCAAAAAATAAAAACTGCAGAGGTGATCAAATACCACCAAAAGAAAGCTCTATTTGTGGGAAAAAAAGGACGTCAATTTTGTTTGAGAGCCACGTGACACGACCGCGCAATTGTCATTCAAAGCGTGACAGTGCTGAAAGCTGAAATTTTGCCTGGGCAGGAAGGGGGTATATGTGCCCAGTAAGCAAGTGCTTAAGAAAGAAAAAAGGGGCAGCCACAATGGACCACTTTTTTTTTTTTTTCTGCCGTCACTTTTTCGATGTTTCTATGAATGTGCAAAATATAAAATAAAAAATATATATTTAGTATTTCTCTCAAATACATTCAGATTTCTCCATGATTTGCATCTTTACAAAAGCTGCCAGCATAGAAAAAATACCCGTTCATCCACTAAAAATCCAGTGAGAAATACCTGTTCATCCCCAAAGCGTGAGCGTGTAACTTCCTGTGTACCCTGCCTCTGCTGCACTGAAACTGTTTGGACTACAGAACATCTCCCCTCTACGCTAAGGAGGCAAGGTGAGGGGGAAATGTTTTGTTGTATAGATCAGCAGAAAGCAGCACAAAGTGATAAGACTGCTCCCCCATATATACAGTATAGTAGGAAATAATTTTCACTCTAGAACAGGACGTGTACTGATAGGAGTACCAGGTGAGCATAAAAGGGAAAAAAAACGTAAAACTATTGCAGTCATCACATCTAAGGACTTGTGAGCTGAAATATAATGCAACATAATAATTTCTTTTTGGGTTTACATACATTTTATCACCAAAAGGGAGTCCTAATTTTGAATTGGGCAGAAGTAGAAGCTTCATGTACAGATTGGGTGCAGGATCCAAGGTGCTCCACAGGAACACAGAGATCTATCTGAAGACTATCACAGGTTATGAGGATTATCAATAGACCTCACATGGTGCTCCTCAGCATTGATGTTACCTTAGATAGGTAAGATATTTGTTTCTATAAATGATTTGATTAACAAAAAAAATTCCCCACAGTATAAAGCAGTTTTATAAAATCACAGATTGTATGAAGTAGTGACACACATATTTTTACTAACACAATGAACAATTTGATTATTCTGGTTTGCTTGGTGAATATTCCTGATCATTCATGTTGGATTATTCCCTAATATTTCTGTTTTTGAATACGGTATAATAATATCTAGGAAAGAATTACCTCACAATAAAGTTTTTCCAGATTAAGTAATATGTCCGGAGCAATATTCTGAAATGAAATACAGCAGTTTACATAACAACTCATATCCACATGATAGACATTAATTGAAAAAGCACAAATAATAGCAAAACTGTTTACACCGTCATATATTTCTTTGAATAAATTATGACACGCTTAGAGTTAAACTCCAGATAAATGTATATACTTTTTCACCCACCAAAAGATTTGTCATTGTGTTCATGAAGTATTGAGATGAAGGCAACCTTAGCAGACCTGACTTTTCTCACTTGTTGGTCACTAACTTTCTACTATTCTGTATCTCTCTCTGTCAAAAACATTTACAAATTTTATTGACTGAATATCTGGATTAAATATTGTTTCTTATATCTCCATGGGGTTCATCTTGATTAAAATAGCATGAAGATGTATGAAGATGTATTATAATGTTCATTTTCATCTGTAAAATCTCTTCAGTAATAAGCTGTGTTTAGTATTGGACAAATGTCCAAATGGTATGTAAATGTTCAGATTCTGGTCCCATAGCAACCAATAGTTCTAAACACCATGACACAGTCTATTTTTATGTCATTTCTAATTTACAGATGATATGATATATACATACCACAAGGGCATCCTTCAGGCACGGTGATTGTAAAATGTCCCCTGCCTATTGGAGGATATTATTTCTAATTAGTATATATGGGTAATTAAAGTTATATATAAAAAAAATCATGTAAATCATCATACAATACAGTAAATAGAGACATGCATCAGTAATACACCATTTATTTCATAAAATCTGAGAAGACATTTTGTTGTATTTAATAAATGATATACGTGTAGCGCCCTGCTCCTGTTGGGTAGGCGCTATGTGTTAAATTCAGTTATCTGAGCTGTAATTTAGCTCAGAAGGATTATGCTAAATTGTTGGCTTTGTTTCAGTCTAGCTGGGTTGCGCGTTTTCCACCTGAAAGTAGGTTTCACTGTCACCACGGGTCAGGGTTGGAAATGCAGCAGACTAGGTGTATTGGGTATTCCTTTCCCAGAAGTGGCTCAGGGGGGCGTGGTCAACCCGCTGTGAATTCTGGGAGGGGGTACTTAAGAGACAGAGACTGCTCTATCGGGGTTCGTTGCCGGATCCTGACCTGAGGGCCCTCCTGGCCTCAGGGATGCGCGAGCCATTTTCGGCTTTGGGGCCTGCTGGCCCGAGGCTCTGCAACTGAGAAGTAGGCCCAGGAGTTGTTGGGGCCTACTAGTCCAGGGATGGTCCTACGCGGTCTTGCCTGCGGGAAGAAGCGGAACAATTGGGGGCTCAATTGAAGGACGCATCCTGGCCAGTTTGCCTCATGGTGCTGCCGGATGGCTGAAAGATTCTGGCACTGTGAGCTGTGTACTTTTGAAGGAACTTTTGCAAAGTGTCAGTGTGGTTACATGATCTTGTGGCGGAAGATTGTGGAATGACGCAACGGCACTCATCAAGTCTGTGGCAGAGACTTTGAGCGAGCTTCGCACCAGTTGCTAGGCCAGTGAGAGTAGGCCTATCCGGTGGTTGCTGAATCCAGCGTGGAACTGATTTGTCCTCTGGATCTGAGATTGTGCCCGAGATCCGCAAAGCAAGGTACCTGAACCTCCCCTATCCCTCTACCCCTCTGTTGGAACTGGTAAAATAAAGCTTTTGAAGAAAAAGTAACCAAGTGTTGGTGTGAACATTCATAAAAGCTCTTCAAGAGGGATCCCTGACATGAGTGTGATGAACAGAAAAAGGTAATGGTAGGCCCAAAACTTAAAGCAGCGGCTCTTACGGGGGTAGTGCTACATACAGTATGTTTTACATGAGCAGGATGGTTGATTTCTTCCTCAAACGGCTGTGGTGGTCTCATAGATATAGTGCTAATTTTTGTTATAGTCACACAAATTTCAATGCAATAATATACCCAATTGTATAAAAAAGAGCTGCCCTTATGAATTGCCTAATAAAAATGTATTTACAGAGGAGTGCATTGGAAAATATGATGATATTTAAAATAAGAAACACAATAAAATGTCTCAGTTGTCAAGTCTTACCAATAAGCAAAGAAGCTTTGCCTTTACTTCGTCTATTTGCAGTAGTTTCTGAAAAAGTAAAAGCCCAAAAAGATCTTTAGCATATTTCTTTACACACATTATTAAAGTAAGGTCAGTACCCTGTCCTCATAGACTTCAATGGGCTGCCTGCACACACCAGCTGGTGGTTCAAGCCACATAAACACACGTCCCATTCAAAGACTACGGTGCACCTGTGAATGGACAATATTAATCTCATTCAATCTTTAAGTTGTCCCCCTTTTTAAGTATATGTCACTTACAAGACTCTTACTCATCAGTCTCAGCTTGACCCCCTTATTTTCTTGGGACAAGTTCTCTTTATATTGGAAGACAAGGGACCCACGGGTTTTGATTTACCAATGTAATACAGATGGTTTACTTTGAAAATTAAATATTTACTTAGCTTAAACTGGCCATACACATGAGGAAATTCAGATGATCCCTGCTGAATTGGCCAACATTGACCAAGCCATAAGTGGTCCTGCAAGCACCATCCAGCTCAACAAAAGTCAATCTAAAATTGACTGAGCCAGATAGAAAATGATCAGCTAGGGCCGTCTTTAATATTGATTGGACCCTGGGCAAAAAAATTCTTGGACCCCTGAGCTGAACTAGCCAGGTCACATGATATTGACATCACACATGTGGGGACATGTATGCAGGCTGCAGTGGAAATCTCCTCCTACCTGAACTCTCAGCACTGGAAAAACTATGCAGTTTATCACTGACCGTGGTATACAGATCAGTCATAAAAAAGGTATATAGTAGCAATATTTTAATGTAAAAAGAAGATTTATAAGCTGTGGGTAGGCAGATGAACTATTTTCATATTACTGGGTTTAGTAACACTTTAATGACCCCAGTTGTAGGCAGGACTTCCAAACATGCCCCTTTATTACCCCAGTGGGCAGCATTCAGTATAGGTGATGGTGAAAATTACCTCAGGGGGGCATGATATACATATGAATACCGCCTCTATTTACATATGCATGCCGCTGCTATTTACATATCAATGCCGGTATTTACATGTAAACACAGCGCCTGCAGGCAAGTCATCTGTACACAATAGGGCAGAGCTGGGCAGCATTAGTAACATAACTTCACACTGAGATATCAGGACACAGCACAGGACAAAAACCTCAAGGGACGAGGGAATTTAAACTGGGATAGTTGGCAAGTATGAGGCAGCTGCTTTGGACCCCACAACAATGATGGGGCCCAGGGCAGATGCCCCGTTTGCCCTGCCTTAAAAACGGTCCTGTGATCAGCCCAACATTGTCTGCATCCTATTAAATGTTCGGGTATTCAGGCAGTTGCAGGTGGTGTGATTGGTGAATATAATAGCCAGAAATCAAGATGCCCTCAACCACTGTGCGTAGCTTGGATGGGGCAATAGACTGATCTATCTATTTTAGCCTGTGGGACTGAATGAGATACATCAAGCCATGTATGGTCAGCCTTAGTAAACCAGATTAAGCATTGCTCACTTTGAAAGCCAAATCATGCACAAAGGAAATAGATAAACAGGATTTTTGCCTGCATGCGATTGGATGATTACATTGAAAACAGCTTCACCTTATTGACAAAGCTAAGTCTCTATTTCTATAGTAAATAAACAATTAGCATTTACCATAGCAGAAAATAATCTTGCTAGAAATCAACGAATAATTCTTTAAAATCACCTGTCTACCTTCTCTTATTCTTAGGACCATGGCACACTAGAGATCCTGAACTACTGATAGAGTAATTACTGCATGCGTTGCTTCCTTGCAGGTCTGATGAGCAAGCTGTCTTTGGTGAGTAATATTTTGCAGTATTTTTGTCATTTTGGGAGTTATGGCACATACACTTAAAGACATATTTATAAAACAGGGAATAAGACATTAAACAATAATTCACTGCAGGTGACTATCCCTAGTGAATTTGTATAAATATGCAGTAAACTATTCACCACCAGTGAATGTTCAGCGAATGCCACCTTAACTGCCTAAATGTGCTGAGCTGGCGTAATTTTGTAAATGTGTGATGGATACTTTTAGGGGGGTTTGTCCTGAATTGTACTATTTTAGTCAACTGAAGAACTGATGTGTCTGTTTTATTTTTTTTAAATTATGTCTATTCCAATTTATAATAAAATAATACTTGCAGCACTGATTCAATAATACAGTGTGTAAAATTCTTCAGTGTGAAAATTCATGCACAATGAATCATTCAATAAATATTACGATCCAATAAAGTTTTTTTTTTACTAAAGGCAAATCCACTGTGCACTACAAGTGCACTTGGAAGTGCAGTCACTGTAGATCTGAGACTGAGAGGGACATGTAAGGAAAATAAAAAACTTCCCCTCATTTCAGATCTGGCCCCCAGATCTACAGCGACTGCACTTCCAGGTGCACTTGTAGTGCACAGTGGATTTGCCTTTAGTAAATAAACCCCACCATCCTTCAAACTATATATCATTTTTTTTTTAACCAAAATGTATTTTAAACTAAATAAGTTCAAATAAAGCAATCCAATGGTGTGACGACTAAAAAAATCCCCATCGCCAATATTATTTTTTCAAATGAAGAAAAATCTTTGATCTAAGGTGACTACCACCACTAATATGGGAAAACACACTTACCAGAAGCGTGTGCCTATCTCGTTACAAGATTAATGTTTGCATAGTCTTGTAGCGGGATAGGCACGCACTTCTGGTAAGTGCATTTTCCCATATTAGTGGTGATGGTCACCTTGGATCAAAGATTTTTCTACACTTGGAAGAATAATATTGGTCATGGGAATTTTTTAGTTGTTACACCTTTGGATTTCTTTATTTTGAATTTATTTAATTTAAAAATAATTTTGGTTAAAATATTTGAATGTATAGTTTGGAGGACTTTATTTGATCACAATATTTATTGAATGATTTATTGTGCATGAATTTTCACACCGAATATTTTATATTATTGAATCAGTGCTGTAAGTATTATTTTGTTATATTACGTAGGGGGTTGTATTTATTTATAGCTGCTTATTGGTATCTGGTTATTGGTAGAAGAATAAGTTATTTGGTTCAGTTTTGCAACATAATTTTATCCATCTGCGCTGAATGGTTTATACACCTACTCCAATGTCCCTAAAGAATAAGTAGCTTTATAGACCAATGGGCTTATCTGATACAGATATGACAATATGCAAATTAGTCATATAGCTAATTTTAGATGATCATAACTGGATCAGATAAAGTTACACGGTCATCTTTTATGTAATAAATAAGCTTATACAAAGATCTGCTGCAAGCCCTCATCTGACTCCATCTTGGCCTGATTCATTGAAGCTGATTTACTAAAGGAATTGAGAATGTTCACACTATAAATTGAGTGAAGGTTCACTTCAAGAATCCAAATATAAGAAAACCAACTCCCTGTTCACTTATTTCATCTGCACATGATTGGGTAATTTATTGGGCGGCCTTTTGGCTAAGTGTAGTATCTGTTCTTATCAGTTACCAAGTGGTGGCACTGTGCTATTGTCCCTGATCTATGGCGGTAGGTTATGGGCGGCGGTGGCTATGCAAATCCACTTGGTGTAATGGTAACCTGGACGATTAGTATCAGGGAGAGCCGAAACTGGACTGCTCGACGAACTGAGGGATGTTAATAGGTCTCTTTTAGAGAAAGCCGGAAGGGTTACATCCTGATGGGGATGGAGAGGCACTGGGTCTGGCTGAAGGGCAGGGTCACTGGCCTTCTGGCCTAGATTTGGTGTGGTTCCTGTCCTTTTCAGTCTTTCGGGAAAGAGCACCAGCCCCCTTGTTCCGGGGGGGTTCGGTTAGTACTTTCCGAATGTAATTAGAAGGAAGCGGTGGTGGAGCCTTTTTCCTCCTGGGGCTTTCCCTAAGCTCTTAAAGTTCTGATGCCTTCCTGGTGGGGACTGGGCTACATTGGTCTACCTGAGGGCTGGGGTTGAAAGAAGCCCGTGGTGTATGTACCACTGGAGTGGCAGTCCAGGGGTGCCGTAGTCTCACAGTGATGCGGATCACTTTGAGTTATGGCATCAAGGTCACTGCACTTCGCACACTTTTTTCCGCACCTGCATCTTGGGCCGAGCCTTTTGGCTAGGACCAAAGGATTTTTTTATTTCTGGCTGAAGGGCCAGCCATTGTAAAGCACAATGGCACTTTCACTTCCTCTTTCCATTTCCTTCCCCCACTTTATTTATTTATTGCTCGTTTGTCACTTTTTTGTATTTTTTTGTTGTTGTACACGTTTTGCACTTGACTGGTAGGGTGTAGGTCCTCGGGCCTGCCCTGAACGTCTTGGGATGGGGTGGACATGGCCTTCTGGCTTAGTTCGTCCTCTCTCATGGGGTCTCCCTTTGGGGGAGCCTCACCTGGTACTTTAGTGGGTCTGTTTTGGCAGACCTCCCAGAGAACGGGGTCATCTGGCTTTGGTCAGATGGACCATGTGTAAGTACTTCAGTGCCCATCTGGAGCCTAATGCCCCGGGGGATTAGGGTTAAGGTCCTTCTTCTTTGGAGGATCATGTGTACACCCGTTGCACATTTTGTGTCTCACATTTATGTGTGCACTTTTTTTTGGCACTGGGTGGAGTTCACAGACCACGGGCTTTAAAAAAAAAAATTGGGTGAACATTCTAAAATCAGCCTCAGTATCTCTCTGACCAGCTGATATGAACAAAAATAAATGAAGTGAGTGAACAAGCAAACTTACCAAAACCTCTATAACAACCTTAAGGGCCTCGCTTGCGCTTCCTCCAGCTGGCACCAAAATGTCATCCTATAAACAAAATGCAACAGGATTGTGTATGCATGCATGTCAAATATTTCACTTAATACCTCTAATGTGTAGCTTTAAAAATATCTGATGACTTATATAGAACAAACAAGTTAAAATTTCTGAAAAATTAACTTACTTTAAAAAAAAAAAATTGATGCATGTTTTTTTTTTTTTTTTCTTTACATTGTAGTTGTGTGTGTGGTCAGTGCTCATTTATATTTCTAGTGTTGGCATTTTCTTTTTAAATATTTGTGTACATTACTGTATGAGATTAGAAAGTGATCACAATATCTACAATATTCACAGTAACAAGTACCAAAAAACATGGGGATATATTTACGGCATTAGGAGCTTTGATGTTTAATGATCACAGGCACACACACTTTTTATATGTCTTAATTTTTGTCATGTGGACATTTACTATGAAAGTTTATGAACTTTGATATATATTTATGTGAGAATGGAATAATTTGTGTTATATACAGTATCTCACAAAAGTGAAACATTTTTGTAATTATTTTATTATAACTTTTCATGTGACAACCCGGAAGAAATGACACTTTGCTACAATGTAAAGTAGTGAATGTACAGCTTGTATAACAGTGTAAATATGCTGTCCCCTCCAAATAACTGAACACACAGCCAATAATGTGTAAACCGCTGGAAACAAAAGTGAGTACACCCCTAAGTGAAAATGTCCAAATCGGGTCCAATTAGCATTTTCACTTAGGGGTGTACCCCGTTGCCAGCGGTTTAGACATTAATGGCTGTGTGTTGAGTTATTTTGAGGGGACAGCAAATTTACACCGTTTTACAAGCTGTACACTCACTACTTTACATTGTAGCAAAGTGTCATTTCTTCAATGTTGTCACATGAAAATATATAATAAAATATTTTCAAAAATGTGTACTTACTTTTGTGAAATACTATATATATTTTTATTGCTGGAAACACTTACCTCCAATACAATCCTGATGCATGCACACAGTTTGTGTGTTATACCCTCTGCTCCCATATATAGAAGATACATTATAACACTTGTACTGCAGCACCTCGGGGGATTTATTTAAATATTTTCAAAATCCATAAACTTCATACATGATAAATTCATGCAATGTGTATAACATTTTTGAAACGCCCATGGTCCTTCCTCAGGTATGTAAAAAAACTAAAACACACTGAATGCGGATTTAAAATCGTGCTACTTCAGCGTGATTTCAAAGTCGCAAATCAGTGCGATTTCATGTGTGGCTTGCCAATATCTGTGCTATTTCATGCACAGATATCAACGCAAGTCGCACATGAAATCACCATAAATAGTGCAGGAGACTTTTTCAATTCGGTGCAAGTTGGAGTCACACCAATTTGAACAGTTCCATAGGCACAAATAGGGTGTGACTAAATGTTATTTGCAACTGGAAACATGTAAAACCTGTGCACACACCCTTCCACCATTTTGTATCAAAGAACCGCTCTCACAGAGAATGAAAAACCATATAGAAAAGACAAGTCCATATGGGACAGTATAGTTGAAGTGGATCCGGTTCTTCTTTTTTGACCTTTTTAGGTCTTAAACAAAATAGATCTTTTCCATGTTTGTGTAGCGGGGTCCTCAAATTGAGAACTCTCTTGGGAGGACACATCCCCCTGATAGGGGCCACAGCGTATCGAAGAGGGCTCCATTGCTGTTCATAGGGGTTGCTGGAAGAGACCCCATCTTTCCTGTTCTGCAACAGCCGGATTGGCTTAGGCGCCGCTGGTCATAGTACAGTGGCATAGAACTTAAACTTTAGGAAGTGCCTCGATCTGCTCGCCCCACCGGTGGCAAGGTTATAGGTCCCAACCAGTTTGCTGCAAAAGAACTGTTTATTGTGCTTTGTTTATTGGAGTGTCAAATAAACAAGTGTTGGACCTTTCTCCGGTGTGTGAACTCCAGTTACTGGAAGCAAAGGGGAGGCTGGTGAGCTTGCAATTACAGACTCAGTGCATTCACAGAACACACAGGCCCGAGGAAACATCAGGAAGTGGCCTTCACCTCCCTACTACAATGGGGAGGACATGGGCCGTGGCGCATCTCACTCTCACAACCCAGGAACCCCTAGACATGAGTTGGTGTGTAACCGATAAAGATGGAGAGAGGGTGAGGCCGCTACATTTGTCCTGTGCACATTGTTCTAACATGATTGAGGGTTCATCTTTTACACACCTATACATGGGCAAAAAATAGACATCAAATGGTACAACGCATGTCAGAGCTCTTTTGTAGCAAAGAATGGGGGAAGGGGGGTAACAAACCCTGGGACTTTAACGGTGTTCAGGGTGGAAACAGTGTAAAAACACAATTACAGCATCAATCCCACTCAATCACCCAGCCTATTTGGGCCCTATAAGTTCAAGTCCTGGCCTGTTCTCATTGTCTAATTTTCCAATCCTTATCATGCATGGTGATCTGTTGCTGCAGCTCCTCCTGCTGCCTCTCTTATTACATGCATGGCCGTCCCCCCCATTGGATGACTCTATTTTCCAGTGGTAAATTCCCTTAACTAAAATGGCGCCAATAACTGTGACGCTGACAGCGTCATATCCTGCGCGTCACCTGAGATCTGGCACATGCGCGCGGACAACTGTGACGCTGATGGTGTCACACCCTGCGCGCATTTTTGGACCTGGCACATGCACACGGCATCTTCAATTTGCGTCCGCATCCCGGCGGTGACGTCAGACGCCATCGAGATGGGAGGACTATATGAATGCGGCCATCCGCCGTGATTGTCTGTCTGAGGCCTTTGATAAGTGGGAGAGTGAACATCTCTCCCACCTCTCTCTCTATCTCAGTCGTCCTCCTAAACCGGTAAGTCATCTCTCTGTATCATTTATCAATTTAATATTGACTTTGGTCTTTTTCCTGTTTTGCTTTTATGATCTTTTAGACTTGAATAGTGCCATTCACACTAAGTTGATCTGGCCCTGTATGTTCCTTCCACATCTTAGCTGGACATCCCTTAGATATTTATCCTGCGCAGGATTCATTCCTCGATCTGCAGGATATCAATATTGATTCAAATCTTCTTAGCATTTATTTGAGGTAACCAATACTTTAGTTTAAAGCTGTTGTTGGTTGCTGCTATCATTTGATATCAACAATAAACACTTTACTTTTCAAATATTTCTTTATTTTCCTACCTTCTGGGATATTAAAATTATTTTCCTCCTGCGACCGCTTGGAATCTGACTTTTTAGGTGGGGTGCTCTGAACACATATGGAACGCTTAATTTTTCTATTTCCAATCAAGTTTTCTATACAGTTTATAGCAGCCTAGGTAAGACTCCTTTGCCTCCCACATTTATATTTTTTTGTATTCCTATCTATTTGACCGTCAATGCATTTTCTGATTATGCACTGGAAATATGCCAATATCAAAGTATTGATTTGTTAATTTCTTTGCTTGTTTAATTTAAACAATCAACATGAGGATTCATTCCTGTCTTTTTTGTTATCCTTAGCATAATATACACCTTACCAGAAACTCCTGAAGAAGCTTAAAAAAGAAAAACATGTTGGAGTGGTAGTGTCTGTATACATGCTGCGTTATGGAACATATAACATTGATATGGATGGTCTAATTTCCTCATGTTTTTTATCTTTGTAATAAAATATTCGATTTTATTGATGCTGAATTGTGTTTTTACACTGTTTCCACCCTGAACACCGTTAAAGTCCCGGGGTTTGTTACCCCCCTTCCCCCATTCTTTGCTATAGATTATATTGGGATGTGGTGTTCTTTCTGCCTTGGTCTTTAACCACTGTACATATACGTCGGCAAAATGGCACAGACAGGCACAATCACGTACCTGTACGTGACTGCCTTCGTATGGGTGGGGGGTCCGATCGGACCCCCCTCCGGTACAGTGAGCAGTGATTTATCATTCGGAAGCAATCCGTGATGAGGGGGCGGTCATTGGTTTCCGGCCATCCCCTCGCGATCGCTCCCGGCGAATGACAATCTTCCTCTGCCTGTGTAATGTATACACAGGCAGGAGGAAGTGATGTCATCTCTCCTGCGGCGCTCACATATAACGAGCACCGTGGAGAGAAGACATCAAAGTTAGTGCACAAACAGTACACTGACACCAGGACACACAGGCACACGATTGCCCCCCCAGTCACCCCCAGATCACCCCCCAGCCCCCAGTCACAGTGTCACTGATTGCAGTGATCATTTATTTACTGATCACTGCAAACAGTGACATTTGTAACTGTAAAAGTGTCAGGGCAGTTAGTTTTAGGTCCAGGGTAGCCCCCTAACCCCCCCCCCCTAATAAAGGTTTAACCCCTTGATCGCCCCCCAGGTAACCCTTTCACCCCCTAGCACCACTGTCACTAAGCGATCGTTTTTCTGATCGCTGTATTCGTTATGCTGGTGCCGCTAGGTAGTCAGTTATTTTTTTAGGTTCGCCGCCAGGTTTTTATAGCGTCAGGTACCCCCATATATTACCTAATAAAGGTTTAACCCCTTGATTGCCCCCAGGTAACCCTTTCACCCCCTTTTGCCAGTGTCACTAAGCGATCGTTTTTCTGATCGCTGTATTCGGTATGCTGGTGCAGCTAGGTAGTCAGTTATTTTTTTAGGTTCGCCGCCAGGATTTTATAGCGTCAGGTACCCCCATATATTATCTAATAAAGGTTTTAACCCCCTGATTGCGACTAGAGTTAACCCTTTCACCAGTGATCACCGTATAAGTGTCACTGGTGACACTGGTTAGCCAGTTAGTTATTTCGTTATTTAGGTTCCCCGTCAGGTTTTTATAGCGTCAGGTACCCCCATATATTACCTAATAAAGGTTTTAACCCCCTGATTGCCCCTAGTTAACCCTTTCACCAGTGATCACCGTATAAGTGTTACGGGTGAGACTGGTTAGTTAGTTTGCTTTTTATAGTGTCAGGGCACCCGCCGTATATAACCCAATAAAGGTTTAACCCCCTGATCGCCCGGCAGGTGATATCAATTAGGTTTTAGCATCAGAGAGAGCCTGCGTCACACCCCAGGCAGCGTCAGGTTAGTGCCAGTAGCGCTCACACCCACGCGTGAAGCATACACCTCCCTTAGTGGTATAGTATCTGAACAGATCAATATCTGTTCTGATCAGATCTATACTAGCGTCCCCAGCTTTTTAGGGTTCCCAAAAGCGCAGCGTTAGCGGGATCAGCCCAGATACCTGCTAGCACCTGCGTTTTGCCCCTCCGTCCAGCCCAGGCCACCCAAGTGCAGTATCGATCGATCACTGTCACTTACAAAATACAACACACATAACTGCAGCGTTCGCAGAGACAGGCCTGATCCCTGCGACTCCAGTGCTGTAGGAGGTGATTTCACCACCACAGTTAAAAAAAAGAGCATACTGTATATGCCGAAGCATGGGGGCAGCAGGGGCGGAGGAGTGATTTTTCTCCTAATGCCGCGTACATGCGGTCGAAGTTCCGACAGAGACTTGCCCGTGGAAAAGCCAGACGGTGTGTACGCGGCATAACTTTTGCGGGAGGATGCCCCCATGCTTCGGCATATATAAATGGTGCATGTATGCCCATCATTAGAAGTGGGTGAATGAAGGGAGGTATTCTAATGGTGGGCATACCCACCGATCAATCTCTTTTTTTTGTTCAGCCAACAGGCTGCATGAAAAAAAAGATTACAATACATGTCCAACAAGGACCAGCAACGTACTGGTATGTTGCTGGACTTTGAATGGTTATACCAGAATGATGCCTGCGGGTTTAGGTATCATCTTGATATCATTCTTTTCAGCCAGCGGCCGGCTTTCATGTAAAAGCAATCCTAGTGGCTAATTAGCCTCTGGACTGCTTTTACAAGCAGTTGGATGGAATGTCCCCCCCCCCCGGATATAAAAAGCGTCATTGGGAAATTGGGAAAGCATTTTATCACACCGATCTTGGTGTGGTCAGATGCTTTGAGGGCAGAAGAAAGATCTAGGGACTAATAGACCCCAGTTTTTTTTTTTAAAAAGAGTACCTGTCACTACCTATTGCTATCATAGGGGATATTTACATTCCCTGAGATAACAATAAAAAAAATATATATATATTGAAGGAACAGTTTAAAAGTAAAATAAAAAAAATAATTAATAATTAAAAAAAAAAAAAAAAAAAAAAGCACCCCTGTCCCGCTCTGCTCTTGAGCAAAGGCGAACGCAAGCGTCGGTCTGGCATCATACAGTATGTAAACAGAAATTGCATCATGCATGTGAGGTATCACCGCGAAGGTCAGATCGAGGGCAGTCATTTTAGCAGTGTACTTCCTCTCTAAATCTAATGTGATAACCTGTAAAGGCTTTTAAAGGCTTTTAAAAATGTATGTAGTTTGTCGCCACTGCGCGTTTGTGCGAAATTTTAAAGCATGTCGTGTTTGGTATCCATGTACTCGGCCTAAGATCATGTTTTTTATTTCATCAAACATTTGGGCAATATAGTGTGTTTTAGTGCATTAAAATTAAAAAAAGTGTATTTTTTCCCCCAAAAAATGCATTTGAAAAATCGCTGCGCAAATACTGTGTGGAAAAAAAAATGCAACACTCACCATTTTAATCTGTAGGACCTTTGCTTTTAAAAAAAATATATAATGTTTGGGGGTTCAACGTAATTTTCTTGCAAAAAAAAAAATGTTTTCATGTAAACAAAAAGTGTCAGAAAGGGCTTTGTCTTCAAGTGGTTAGAAGAGTGGATGATGTGTGACATAAGCTTCCTAATGTTGTGTATAAAATGCCAGGACAGTTCCAAACCCCCCCCCCCAAATGACCCAATTTTGTAAAGTAGACACCCCAAGCTATTTGCTGAGAGGCATGTCGAGTCCATGGAATATTTTATATGTTGACACAAGTTGCGGAAAAAAGATTTTTTCACAAAGTTGTCACTAAATGATATATTGCTCAAACATGCCATGGGAATATGTGGAATTACACCCCAAAATACATTCTGTTGCTTCTCCTTAGTACGGGGATACCACATGTGTGGGACTTTTTGGGAGCCTAGCCGCGTACGGGACCCCAAAAACCAAGCACCGCCTTCAGGCTTTCTAAGGGTGTAAATTCTTGATTTCACTCCTCACTGCCTATCACAGTTTCAGAGGCCATGGAATGCCCAGATGGCACAAACCCCCCCAAATGACCCCATTTTGGAAAGTAGACACCCCAAGCTATTTGCTGAGAGGTATGGTGAGTATTTTGCAGATCTAGCTTTTTGTCACAAAGTTTTGAAAATTGAAAAAAAGAAAAAAAAAATTATTTTCTTTCTTAATTTTCAAAAACAAATGAGAGCTGTAAAATACTCACCATGCCTCTCAGCAAATAGCTTGGGATGTCTACTCTCCAAAATGGGGTCATTTGGGGGGGGTTTTGTGCTATTTTGGCATTTTATGGCCTTCAAAACTGTGATAGGTAGTGAGGAGTGAAATCAAAAATTTGCGCCCTTAGAAATCCTGAAGGCGGTGCTTGGTTTTCGGGGGCCCGTACGCGGCTAGGCTCTCAAAAAGTCCCACACATGTGGTATCCCCGCACTCAGGAGAAGCAGAAAAATGTATTTTGGGGTGCAATTCCACATATAACCATGGCATGTGTGAGCAATATATCATTTAGTGACAACTTTTTGTAATTTTTTTTTCCAATGGGCTCAACATGCCTCTCAGCAATTTCCTTGGAGTGTCTACTTTCCAAAATGGGGTCATTTGGGGGGGGGGGTTGTACTGCCCTGCCATTTTAGCGCCTCAAGAAATGAGATAGGCAGTCATAAATTAAAAGCTGTGTAAATTCCAGAAAATGTACTCTAGTTTGTAGACGCTATAACTTTTACGCAAACCAATAAATATACGCTTATTGACAGTTTTTTTTACTAGGGACATGTGGCTGAATACATTTTGGCCCAAATGTATGACTACAATTTAGTTTATTCGATTTTTCTTATAACAAAAAGTAGAAAATATAATTTTTTTTCAAAAATTTCGGTCTTTTTCCATTTATATCGCCAAAAAAAAAAAAATCGCAGAGGCAATCAAATACCATTATAAGAAAGCTCTATTTCTGGGAAGATAAGGACGCAAATTTTGTTTGGGTACAACATTGCATGTCCGCACAATTTCCAGTTAAAGCAGCGCAGTGCCAAATTGTAAAATCAGCTGTGGTCTTTATGGTGCGTATTGGTCCGGGGCTTAAGTGGTTAAGAGATCTTTTGTAGTTTATACATTAAAGTTCCCCTGTGGTTTGTACTATATCGGGGAGATGACACAGAGGATGACAGATTATCACAACATAAATCCTCAATGTGGGCAGATCAGCCAGAGCTCCCTGTTTCCAAATATTTTTCTATACACAGACATTCCATCTACCAGCTTAGATTTATAATCATTGATACGGAGGGGTGCCTACAGGGACTATAGTTGAAGTGCAGAGAGGTTAAGCCAACCATAGGTGGTTCGAATCTCAATGCATTTGGCAAGGAGCGGACACAATTTGATCCATCTGTGGGCAGGCTGGTTGTACTGAAGTCAATCCATCAGAAGTGATCATTGTGTTCTGCTGGCTGGGAAGGCTCCCCACCAGCATAACACAATAGCGCTGCAAGACGGATTCCCCCATCAACACTGACTGTGATTATAGGGAATCAAGCTATTTTTTTTCCTTTCAACCGTGGTGGAAGGAAAGAAAATTGTATCATCTATGACCTAGTAAATTGATAGTTGAACTGGACAGTATACAACTCAAAGGGTGAAATGCTGACTTGGATTTATTCCTTTTCTTATGAGATTTATCAGTATTTATTTCATGTTTATTTTTTAACAGTTTTTATTGTGGATGCAGAATAGAGTAGACACATCAAGACAATTTGCTTCCAGTGGATTGTACATATTAAATATATCTCATGTTTTTGGGCTCATACACACTGGCAGTTGAGTTGGCGGTAAAACCCCACATTTGAGCCATGGTTTTACCACCCCCAAGCAATACCCTTTTTCCCAAAAAGACAGCAACCATGAATAAATACACATAGCTCCCAACTGTCCCTGATTTTGAGGGACTGTCCATGATTTGGAGCAATTTCCCTCTTTCCCTCATTCCTCCGCATTTGTCCCTCATTTTGATCTGATCTATATAGTTGTATATAAAATGCACTTTTTATCTATCAAAAAGTCTGATTTCTAAATTGCTGCATTTGCAAATTCCAAAAGCCAATATAAAGGAATAGTAGTGGTAAAAAAAAGCATTTGTGGGTTTAACAAATCCTTGTTTTTTTGTTCAATTCTCCTTTAAGGGGGTGTGGCAAGGGGTGTGTCCTATGCCTGCATACGTTTGCTGATGGGTTTCCCTTATTCCCATCTCAAAAAGTTGGGAGGTATGAAAACATGCCATAACCAGAATGCTTTTCTTCATGGCCACAAAATAAATGATACCCACTGTCGCATTCTGTGGGCACTATTATCCACCAAACGTGACACAGTCAAGTGAATGGAGCCAGTCTACAACCGTCCCACATCCACATGCAATGCACATGGTTGTAGCACAGTGGTGTGGCATTTATATGGTTAAAACAGCTGGTGAGGAGGTGAGATATTTCCTTCATACCGCCTCTGAAACACCTTATCCATGTTGCTCTGTAATGCCTCGTACACGCGGCCGAGATTCTCGTCGAAAAAAACATGTCGTTTTTTTCCACAAGATTCTTGGACAAGAAACTTGCCCCGGCCGAGTGTACACACGCTCCTTTCAAAGAACCCGCGGTTCTTTGAATGGAGCGAACGCGGTGACGTCATCGAATACGACGAGCATGCGCTCGTCACATTCGATGCCGTCGCCGCCATCTTGGTTCACCCTACCTATGCCTAGGAAGCTACAGCGCATGCGTCGAAGTCATTTCGAGCATGCGCGGGCTTCCCGGCGAAAAGGTAAGTGTACACACACACCATTTTCTCGTCGAGAAACAGGCTGACGAGAATCTCGACGAGAAAATAGAGAGCAGGTTCTCTATTTTCTCGTCGAGATTCTTGTCGCTTTTCTTGACGAGAAACCATACACACGAACGAATTTCTCGGCAAGAAATCTCTGCCAGCAAGTTTCTTGCTGGTTCTTGCCGAGAAACTCGTTTGTGTGTACGAGGCTTTAGAGCGAGAGTTCTTTGATGCAAAGTAATGGAGGAATATGTGTACAGGTGTTACATGTTTCCGGTTGCAATGAACATTTTAAAGGGAATGCTTTGTTTCAGCTTTATACATGATTTCCCTGAGCAAAGACTGCGATGGTTCAAGAGATTGCATGGATTTATCACATGTAAAGTTTGTGGATTTTACAAATTTTTTAAATAAATCACCCGAGGACCTTTCTAAAGAAGTCGGGTGATTGGACGATATGCATCTAAGGAGTGGGGCTGTGAGGCTGATGACGTCACACTAATTGTGTTCTGCTAGAGAACAGGAAGAGCGGTGAGCTGCGTACTACTGTACTGAGAGGTGGGGGGATCAGCACTGCTGCCTCTTTCTGTTATGCTCTTGTACATTATACTCCTATGAATGTTTTTATTCCTTTAATTTCCTAAGTAAAACAATGGTTAGCACCATTTCAGTTTATTTTGTCTTATACATGCTGCACTTGGCTCATTGCCATGTCTGAACCTTGGATGGCTCTAAGGGATCACTGCAAAGGCAGTATTGGTTTCCTTACTTTCCCGTAAAGGGAAAGAAGAACTTTTGACTTTTACATTTTTAGGTCTGGATTGAAGGTGAGCTGCCTAACTCAGTGTTGCTCAACTCCAGTCCTCAAGGCGCCCCAACAGGTCATGTTTTCAGGTTTTCCATTATTTTGCACAGGTGATTTGATCAGTTTCACTGCCTTAGTAATTACCACAGCCGTTTCATCTGAGGGAAATCCTGAAAACATGACCTGTTGGGGCGCCTTGAGGACTGGAGTTGAGAAACACTGGCCTAACTTACCACTGGTAGTGATTGCACTAAGTATATGCATGAGGAGGAGGTTCATTTTTATCACACCAGAAGAATCACTTATTGTAGAAGTTTGGATAATTCACTGTGAATACACAGGATTATGTTGGTTTATGGACTTTTTTGGCACAAATATACTTTCAGTGACTGATGCACTTTAATGGGAAGCACTTATGTATTATGTGTATAATATTTGATTTATTTACTGTATTTATCGGCGTATAACACACACAGGCGTATAACTCGCACCTCTAACTTTAAGAGGGAAGTTTCAGGGAAAAAACTTTCCACAGCCCCCTGCGTATAACACTCAGGCACAGTCTACCCTCTATTTTCAGGGTAAAAAAGTGAATGTTATACGCCAATAAATACAGTATTTGAATTTTATTCATTGAATTGCGTGTTGCATTACGCTATCATTTATTATTTAATATTTTTTTCAGTTCATGGTAGCGCTGCACTATTCGGGCTACAAAATCACCCAAAGTGTTGCAGAACAGGTAATATAGATATAGGTATATCTATATATTTATATATATATATATATATATTGTGACAGCAGGAAGGTAAAGTCACCTGGTTGCATCCAGGGGGGTAGATATATTTCGCCCAGATTCAGGCTTTACGCCGACTTATACAACTAGGTGGAGAGTTGTATAAGCCCAGCTGAGACTAGTGGGCTCATTGATGACTCATACCTCTAGGGAGAGGGCTGGGCGTCGTGCAGACAGGGAGTTGATGAGACCAGCTGAAGCTTGTCAGCTCATTTAGGCCTCTATAAGAACTCCCAGCTTCATTAGATGTTAGCTCATGCCTGGAAGCAGACCTGTGTGGACTTCCTGGAGAGAGTGAACCCTTGTGCGGTGAGAGAAAGCCTGTGTGGCTATTTGCTTGGACATTTAAAACCAGGGACTTAGGGACTAGGACAGCACTAGGCTGATCCCAGTTGTTAGTTAGGAAACCTGTATGTTTAGTCAGAGGTCAAGTTGACCAGGATTTATTTTGTTTATGTTTCTTTTGCTTTGCTGTGTTTTTGTCACTGTAAATAGAAAATAAACCGCACCTTTTTGATTTTGAAAACCACAACCTCCGTCTGCTGGGCCTGTTTTTGTGTGGGGAGCCCCTCCCGGGGGTCACACACACCCGCTGCCGAGCTAACCCCCTCACAGTTGGTGGAGAATGCGGGCAGTTTTTTTTAGGCCAGCATGGAGGAGATACTGAAACAGCTGGCTCTAGCAAATGCCAATCAACAGCAGATAAATGCAGGTTTGCAAAAGAGCCTTGCAGCTCAACAACAGAGCCTTGCAGCCCAGCAGCAGACAAACGCAACTTTGCAACAGAGTCTGGAGGCTCAGCAACAAGCCCAGCAGCAATCTGAGGCCCGCTTCATAGACCTATTGCAGAGGCAAGAGCAGAGACTACAACAACAGATGGAAGCAGTAATGCAGCAACGTCCGCAGACCAGTGAGGAAAGCCGTCCCACTAATACCGCGTCCTTTGGGGTGAGTCGTTTATTGACAAAAATGACTGGAGAGGATGATCCAGAGGTATTTTTGACCACATTTGAAAGGACTGCTGAAAGAGAAAAGTGGCCTGAGGAGCAGTGGGCTGGACTGGTGGCTCCTCTGTTAACTGGTGAATCGCAGAAAGCTTACTATGACCTGGAGCCTGACCAAGCAAAAAACTATGTGATGCTAAAAGCTGAAATATTGGCAAGGCTGGGTGTCACCCTGGCTGTCCGGGCTCAGCGTGTGCATAACTGGACTTTCCAGCTTGGAAAACCCCCCAGGTCTCAAATGTATGATCTCATTCACCTGAGCAGAAAGTGGCTACAGCCAGAGACTTTGTCCGCACCAAAGATTGTGGAACGTGTTGTAATGGATCGGTTTTTGAGAGCTCTTCCTACTGCCATCCAAAAGTGGGTAAGCCATGGAGACCCAGAGACGGCCGATGGTCTTGTGGATCGTGTGGAGAAATACTTGGCTACAGAGAACCTGACGGCCTCTTCCAGAGACACTCGGACTTTCCACCCTAAGACCAGACCATCCCCAGGGGCGGATAAGATGATTCCAAGGGGTAAGGGTGGAGAGAGTGAGAGGGTGGGAGCTCTACCCCAAGTTTGGTGAGAACAGCCTGGGAAATCAGCGGCTCAAGAGGCGGCAAGAAGGATCGTTTGCTACCGCTGCCGGCAAGCGGGACATATTGCAGCAAATTGCCCGGTTTTGGAGGAACCCATGCAGTGTGACTTTCTGACGGGCAGACGTCAGTCGCTGTGTGCGACAGTCGCATGCACTGCCATTCGAGGAACTGAGAAACATTTATGCAAAATGTGTGTTAATGGTAGAAATGTTGTGGTATTGCTGGATTCAGGTAGCCTTGTGACCCTGATAAAGGCTGAGTTAGTTAAAACAGAGGTCTCTGGGAATAGCAAGGTAGCTGTTATTTGTGTGCATGGGGACACCCGAGAGTATCAAGTGACTACAGTGTGTTTCGAGACCCCCAAAGGTACCCTCTCTCATCCAGTGGGCTTAGTATCTCAGTTACCGCATGACGCCATTGTGGGAAGGGATTTTCCGAAGTTCTGGGAACTGTGGGATGATCCTGAGCCCCCCACTGGTGCGCCTATGTACCAGGAATGTGATAGCCAGAACTCCCCTGAGAGTGGTGAGGACTCTCCGGAATTTCCCTTGTCAGTATTGGCAGGGGAGACTCAAGAAACTGGAGAGGAGCCCACCTCCTCAGACGAAAACCTACCGTCTGTGGAGTTTTCTGATCTTGAGGTTCACAGGGAAAACTTTGCCACAGAACAGTTGAAAGACCCCGCCCTAATAAAGGCACGGGAAAACGTAGTGAAAATAGATGGCGAGTTAGTGAACCCAGATAATACCTGCACTTACCCATACTTCAGCGTAGAGAAGGACCTACTGTATCGGGTGGCAAAAAGGGCAGAAGAAACCGTTGAGCAGCTTGTGGTGCCCAAACCTTACAGGAAGTTGGTGTTGGAGTTGGCCCATGGGCACATTCTTGGAGGTCATCTGGGGACAGAGAAAACCCGAGAGAGGGTATTACAGAGATTCTATTGGCCGGGGGTGATGAAGGACATAGAAAATTATTGTTCCTCCTGCCCTGTGTGTCAGAGGTCGGCCCCGATGCCACATTTCCGTAGCCCGCTGGTCCCTCTACCCATCATTGAGGTCCCGTTTGAGAGGATCGCCATGGATTTGGTAGGTCCTATAATCAAGTCCGCTAGGGGGCACCAGTACATATTAGTTATAATGGACTATGCCACCCGTTATCCAGAAGCGATCCCTCTCCGAAATACCTCGGCCAAAACCATAGCCAAAGAGCTATCTCTTGTGTTTAGCCGGGTGGGTATTTGTAAAGAACTGCTTACGGACCAAGGTACACCCTTTATGTCCCGGGTTATGAAGGAGCTGTGTAAATTGTTCAAAGTGACGCAATTACGTACATCTGTGTATCACCCCCAAACCGATGGGCTGGTTGAAAGATTCAACAAAACCCTAAAACAAATGTTGAAGAAAGTGGTGGATAGAGATGGAAAGGATTGGGACTGTCTACTTCCTTATCTGATGTTTGCTATTAGGGAGGTGCCCCAATCCTCTACGGGATTCTCCCCCTTTGAGTTACTGTATGGGAGACACCCAAGAGGGCTGTTGGATATTGCCAAGGAAACTTGGGAAAGTGAGAGTTCTCCCCACAGGAGTGTGATTGAGCATGTCGCCCTGATGCAAGACCGAATTGCACAGGTAATGCCCATCGTGAAGGAACATTTGGCCCAAGCGCAGTTAGCACAGCAGAGAGTGTACAACCGTGGAGCCAAGACCCGTACCTTTTCCCCGGGGGATAGGATACTGGTACTTGTCCCTACGGTTGAAAGTAAATTCCTTGCCAAATGGCAAGGCCCCTACGAGATAATGGAAAAAGTGAGCGAAGTGAATTACAAGGTCAGACAACCAGGAAGGCGAAAGCCCGAACAGATCTATCACGTTAATCTGTTGAAAGCCTGGAGGGATAGAGAGTCCCTAGTCGCAGACACTTGGTCACCAGCTCAAACTGGTTGCGTGATTCCTGAGGTTGGAATCGCAGCCACCTTGTCACAACCCCAACAACAGGAGGTTAAGGAGTTTGTGCTTCGCAACAAGGAGGTATTCTCTGAGCTGCCGGGACAAACATCTGGGGTAGAGCATGACATTATTACCCCGCCCGGTGAAAGGGTGAAGTTAAAACCCTATCGGATCCCAGAGGCCCGACGGGAGGCAATACGGGAGGAAGTACAGAAAATGCTGAACTTAGGGGTGATAGAGGAGTCCCAAAGTGATTGGTCTAGTCCCATTGTGTTGGTGCCTAAACCGGATGGGAGCTGGCGATTTTGTAACGATTTTCGTCAGTTGAACAAAGTTACAAAATTTGACACCTACCCCATGCCACGTATAGATGAGTTGATCGACCGGCTGGGAACAGCCCGATACATGACGACTCTTGACCTCACAAAAGGGTATTGGCAAACTCCCCTGGCCAAGTCGGCCAAAGAGAAAACCGCATTTGTAACCCCAGACGGGGCGTTCCAATATAAAAGAATGCCGTTCGGGTTACAGAATGCGCCGGCCACATTCCAGCGGAAAATGGACCAGATGCTGAGGCCCCATCGGAAGTATGCTGCGGCTTACCTGGATGACGTAATTGTCCATAGCACAGATTGGGCCTCACATCTGCCAAAAGTGCAAGCAGTCCTGGACTCTGTTCGGGAAGCGGGGTTTACGGCTAACCCCAAGAAGTGTACCATTGGGCAGGAGGAGGCCAAATATCTTGGGTACACCATTGGGAGGGGAGTAATAAAACCCCAACTCAACAAAGTCGAGGCCATCCAGAGTTGGCCACGTCCCAACAGCAAGAAGCAGGTACGAGCCTTTCTGGGAATCGCTGGGTATTATCGGCGATTCATTCCCCACTTTGCTTCTAAGGCTGTGCCCCTAACCAACCTGACGAAGGGGAAAGGGTCGGTCATGATTAAATGGACCCCCGAGGCTGAGGCAGCATTCCAATTCTTGAAACAAGCCTTATGTAGCCAGCCAGTGTTGTACTCACCCGACTTCTCTAAAGACTTTGTCGTACAAAGTGATGCGTCAGATGTGGGGTTAGGAGCAGTATTGTCCCAGGTCTGGAACGGGGAAGAGCACCCAGTCATTTACCTCAGCAGGAAGTTGAAGTCCCATGAGGTAAATTACGCCACCGTTGAAAAGGAGTGTTTAGCGGTGAAGTGGGCTCTAGATTCCCTTCGGTACTACCTGCTAGGTAGGCACTTTGACATGGTTACGGATCACGCTCCGTTAAAGTGGATGGCTCAAAACAAGGAAACAAATAGAAGAGTGAATAGGTGGTTCCTGGCCCTCCAGGAATTCAACTTCACAGTAAAGCATCGCCCTGGCGTTCAAATGGGGAATGTGGATGCTTTGTCTCGAGTACATGAATGCCTGATTGCTGGTGTTCCAACCCCGAGGTTAAAACAAGAGGGGGGGGTATGTGACAGCAGGAAGGTAAAGTCACCTGGTTGCATCCAGGGGGGTAGATATATTTCGCCCAGATTCAGGCTTTACGCCGACTTATACAACTAGGTGGAGAGTTGTATAAGCCCAGCTGAGACTAGTGGGCTCATTGATGACTCATACCTCTAGGGAGAGGGCTGGGCGTCGTGCAGACAGGGAGTTGATGAGACCAGCTGAAGCTTGTCAGCTCATTTAGGCCTCTATAAGAACTCCCAGCTTCATTAGATGTTAGCTCATGCCTGGAAGCAGACCTGTGTGGACTTCCTGGAGAGAGTGAACCCTTGTGCGGTGAGAGAAAGCCTGTGTGGCTATTTGCTTGGACATTTAAAACCAGGGACTTAGGGACTAGGACAGCACTAGGCTGATCCCAGTTGTTAGTTAGGAAACCTGTATGTTTAGTCAGAGGTCAAGTTG
This sequence comes from Rana muscosa, assembly GCA_029206835.1. Classification (NCBI taxonomy): domain Eukaryota; kingdom Metazoa; phylum Chordata; class Amphibia; order Anura; family Ranidae; genus Rana; species Rana muscosa. The sequence continues at coordinate 111,568,693 of CM055120.1, read as the reverse complement.
ACCAGGATTTATTTTGTTTATGTTTCTTTTGCTTTGCTGTGTTTTTGTCACTGTAAATAGAAAATAAACCGCACCTTTTTGATTTTGAAAACCACAACCTCCGTCTGCTGGGCCTGTTTTTGTGTGGGGAGCCCCTCCCGGGGGTCACACACACCCGCTGCCGAGCTAACCCCCTCACAATATATATATATATATATATATATATATATATATATATATATATATATATATATATTTTTTATATAGATATATATATATATATTGTGAGGGGGTTAACTCGGTAGCGGGTGTGTGTGACCCCCTGGTTGGGCTCCCCACACAAAAACAGGCCCAGCAGACGGAGGTTGTAGTTTTCAAGATCAAAAGGTGCGGTTTATTTCTCTATTTACAGTGACAAAAACACAGCAAAGCAAAAAGAAACATAAACAAAATAAACCCTGGTCAGCTTGACCTCTGACTAAACGTGCAGGTTTCCTAACTAACAACTGGGATCAGCCTGGTGCTGTCCTAGTCCCTAAGTCCCTGGTTTAGTAAATGTCCAAACAAATAGCCACACAGGCTTTGTCTCACCGCACAGGGGTTCACTCTCCCTAGACAGTCCACACAGGTCTGGGTCCAGGCATGAGCAAACACCTAATGAATCTGGGAGTTTTTATAGAGGCCTTAAACGAGCTGACAAGCTTCAGCTGGTCTCATCAACTCCCTGCCTGCACGACGCCCAGCCCTCTCCCTAGAGGTATGAATCATCCATGAGCCCACTAGCCTCAGCTGGGCTTCATCAACTCTCTCCCTAGTTGTATAAGTCGGCATAAAGCCTGAATCTGGGAGAAATATATCTACCCCCCTGGATGCAACCAGGTGACTTTACCTTCCTGCTGTCACATACCCCCCTCTTGTTTTAACCTTGGGGTTGGAACACCAGCAATCAGGCATTCATGTACTCGAGACAAAGCATCCACATTCCCCATTTAAACGCCAGGGCGATGCTTTACTGTGAAGTTGAATTCCTGTAGGGCCAGGAACCACCTATTCACTCTTCTATTTGTCTCCTTGTTTTGAGCCATCCACTTTAACGGAGCGTGATCCGTAACCATGTCAAAGTGCCTACCTAGCAGATAGTACCGAAGGGAATCTAGAGCCCACTTCACCGCTAAACACTCCTTTTCAACCGTGGCGTAATTTACCTCATGGGACTTCAACTTCCTGCTGAGGTAAATGACTGGGTGCTCTTCCCCGTTCCAGACCTGGGACAATACTGCTCCTAACCCCACATCTGACGCATCACTTTGTACGACAAAGTCTTTAGAGAAGTCGGGTGAGTACAACACTGGCTGGCTACATAAGGCTTGTTTCAAGAATTGGAATGCTGCCTCAGCCTCGGGGGTCCATTTAATCATGACCGACCCTTTCCCTTTCGTCAGGTTGGTTAGGGGCACAGCCTTAGAAGCAAAGTGGGGAATGAAGCGCCGATAATAACCCGCGATTCCCAGAAAGGCTCGTACCTGCTTCTTGCTGTTGGGACGTGGCCAACTCTGGATGGCCTCGACTTTGTTGAGTTGGGGTTTTATTACTCCCCTGCCAATGGTGTACCCAAGATATTTGGCCTCCTCCTGCCCAATGGTACACTTCTTGGGGTTAGCCGTAAACCCCGCTTCCCGGATAGAGTCTAGGACTGCTTGCACTTTTGGCAGATGTGAGGCCCAATCTGTGCTATGGACAATTACGTCATCCAGGTAAGCCGCAGCATACTTCCGATGGGGCCTCAGTATCTGGTCCATTTTCCGCTGAAATGTGGCCGGCGCATTCTGTAACCCGAACGGCATTCTCTTATATTGGAACGCCCCGTCTGGGGTTACAAATGCGGTTTTCTCTTTGGCCGACTTGGCCAGGGGAGTTTGCCAATACCCTTTTGTGAGGTCAAGAGTCGTCATGTATCGGGCTGTTCCCAGCCGGTCGATCAACTCATCTATACGTGGCATGGGGTAGGTGTCAAATTTTGTAACTTTGTTCAACTGACGAAAATCGTTACAAAATCGCCAGCTCCCATCCGGTTTAGGCACCAACACAATGGGACTAGACCAATCACTTTGGGACTCCTCTATCACCCCTAAGTTCAGCATTTTCTGTACTTCCTCCCGTATTGCCTCCCGTCGGGCCTCTGGGATCCGATAGGGTTTTAACTTCACCCTTTCACCGGGCGGGGTAATAATATCATGCTCTACCCCAGATGTTTGTCCCGGCAGCTCAGAGAACACCTCCTTGTTGCGAAGCACAAACTCCTTAACCTCCTGTTGTTGGGGTTGTGACAAGGTGGCTGCTATTCCAACCTCCGGAATCACGCAACCAGTTTGAGCTGGTGACCAAGTTTCTGCGACTAGGGACTCTCTATCCCTCCAGGCTTTCAACAGATTAACGTGATAGATCTGTTCGGGCTTTCGCCTTCCTGGTTGTCTGACCTTGTAATTCACTTCGCTCACTTTTTCCATTATCTCGTAGGGGCCTTGCCATTTGGCAAGGAATTTACTTTCAACCGTAGGGACAAGTACCAATATCCTATCCCCCGGGGAAAAGGTACGGGTCTTGGCTCCACGGTTGTACACTCTCTGCTGTGCCAACTGCGCTTGGGCCAAATGTTCCTTCACGATGGGCATTACCTGTGCAATTCGATCTTGCATCAGGGCGACATGCTCAATCACACTCCTGTGGGGAGAACTCTCACTTTCCCAAGTTTCCTTGGCAATATCCAACAGCCCTCTTGGGTGTCTCCCATACAGTAACTCAAAGGGGGAGAATCCCGTAGAGGATTGGGGCACCTCCCTAATAGCAAACATCAAATAAGGAAGTAGACAGTCCCAATCCTTTCCATCTCTATCCACCACTTTCTTCAACATTTGTTTTAGGGTTTTGTTGAATCTTTCAACCAGCCCATCGGTTTGGGGGTGATACACAGACGTACGCAATTGCGTCACTTTGAACAATTTACACAGCTCTTTCATAACCCGGGACATAAAGGGTGTACCTTGGTCCGTAAGCAGTTCTTTACAAATACCCACCCGGCTAAAAACAAGAGATAGCTCTTTGGCTATGGTTTTGGCCGAGGTATTTCGGAGAGGGATCGCTTCTGGATAACGGGTGGCATAGTCCATTATAACTAATATGTACTGGTGCCCCCTAGCGGACTTGATTATAGGACCTACCAAATCCATTGCGATCCTCTCAAACAGGACCTCAATGATGGGTAGAGGGACCAGCGGGCTACGGAAATGTGGCATCGGGGCCGACCTCTGACACACAGGGCAGGAGGAACAATAATTTTCTATGTCCTTCATCACCCCAGGCCAATAGAATCTCTGTAATACCCTCTCTCGGGTTTTCTCTGTCCCCAGATGACCTCCAAGAATGTGCCCATGGGCCAACTCCAACACCAACTTCCTGTAAGGTTTGGGCACCACAAGCTGCTCAACGGTTTCTTCTGCCCTTTTTGCCACCCGATACAGTAGGTCCTTCTCTACGCTGAAGTATGGGTAAGTGCAGGTATTATCTGGGTTCACTAACTCGCCATCTATTTCCACTACGTTTTCCCGTGCCTTTATTAGGGCGGGGTCTTTTAACTGTTCTGTGGCAAAATTTTCCCTGTGAACCTCAAGATCAGAAAACTCCACAGACGGTAGGTTTTCGTCTGAGGAGGTGGGCTCCTCTCCAGTTTCTTGAGTCTCGCCTGCCAATACTGACAAGGGAAATTCTGGAGAGTCCTCACCACTCTCAGAGGAGTTCTGGCTATCACCTTCCTGGTACATGGGGGCACCAGTGGGGGGCTCAGGATCATCCCACAGTTCCCAGAACTTCGGAAAATCCCTTCCCACAATGGCATCATGCGGTAATTGAGATACTAACCCCACTGGATGAGAGAGGGTACCTTTGGGGGTCTTGAAACACACTGTAGTCACTGGATACTCTCGGGTGTCCCCATGCACACAAATAACAGCTACCTTGCTATTCCCCAGAGACCTCTGTTTTAACTAATTCAGCCTTTATCAGGGTCACAAGGCTACCTGAATCCAGTAATACCACAACATTTCTACCATTAATACACATTTTGCATAAATGTTTCTCAGTTCCCCGAATGGCAGTGCATGCGACTGTCGCACACAGCGACTGACGTCTGTCCGTCAGAAAGTCACATTGCATGGGTTCCTCCACAACCGGGCAATTTGCTGCAATATGTCCCGCTTGCCGGCAGCGGTAGCAAACAATCCATTTGGCTGCCTCTTGAGCCCCTGACTTCCCAGGCTGTTCTCGCCAAACTTTGGGTAGAGCTCCCACCCTCTCACTCTCTCCACCCTCACCCCTTGGAATCCTCTTATCCGCCCCTGGGGATGGTCTGGTCTTAGGGTGGAAAGTCCGAGAGTCTCTGGAAGAGGCCGTCAGGTTCTCTGTAGCCAAGTATTTCTCTACACGATCCACAAGACCACCGGCCGTCTCTGGGTCTCCATGGCTTACCCACTTTTGGATGGCAGTAGGAAGAGCTCTCAAAAACCGATCCATTACAACACGTTCCACAATCTCTGGTGCGGACAAAGTCTCTGGCTGTAGCCACTTCCTGCTCAGGTGAATGAGATCATACATTTGAGACCTGGGGGGTTTTCCAAGCTGGAAAGTCCAGTTATGCACACGCTGAGCCCGGACAGCCAGGGTGACACCCAGCCTTGCCAATATTTCAGCTTTTAGCATCACATAGTCTTTTGCTTGGTCAGGCTCTAGGTCATAGTAAGCCTTCTGCGATTCACCAGTTAACAGAGGAGCCACCAGTCCAGCCCACTGCTCCTCAGGCCACTTTTCTCTTTCAGCAGTCCTTTCAAATGTGGTCAAAAATACCTCTGGATCATCCTCTCCAGTCATTTTTGTCAATAAACGACTCACCCCAAAGGACGCGGTATTAGTGGGACGGCTTTCCTCACTGGTCTGCGGACGTTGCTGCATTACTGCTTCCATTTGTTGTAGTCTCTGCTCTTGCTTCTGTAACAGGTCTATGAAGCGGGCCTCAGATTGCTGCTGGGCTGCAAGGCTCTGTTGATGAGCTTGCTGCTGGGCTGCGAAGCTCTGTTGTTGAGCTGCAAGGCTCTTTTGCAAACCTGCATTTGTCTGCTGTTGATTGGCATTTGCTAGAGCCAGCTGTTTCAGTATCTCCTCCATGCTGGCTTAAAAAAAAACTGCCACTGGTTCTCCACCAACTGTGAGGGGGTTAACTCGGTAGCGGGTGTGTGTGACCCCCTGGTTGGGCTCCCCACACAAAAACAGGCCCAGCAGACGGAGGTTGTGGTTTTCAAGATCAAAAGGTGCGGTTTATTTCTCTATTTACAGTGACAAAAACACAGCAAAGCAAAAAGAAACATAAACAAAATAAACCCTGGTCAGCTTGACCTCTGACTAAACGTGCAGGTTTCCTAACTAACAACTGGGATCAGCCTGGTGCTGTCCTAGTCCCTAAGTCCCTGGTTCAGTAAATGTCCAAACAAATAGCCACACAGGCTTTGTCTCACCGCACAGGGGTTCACTCTCCCTAGACAGTCCACACAGGTCTGGGTCCAGGCATGAGCAAACACCTAATGAATCTGGGAGTTTTTATAGAGGCCTTAAACGAGCTGACAAGCTTCAGCTGGTCTCATCAACTCCCTGCCTGCACGACGCCCAGCCCTCTCCCTAGAGGTATGAATCATCCATGAGCCCACTAGCCTCAGCTGGGCTTCATCAACTCTCTCCCTAGTTGTATAAGTCGGCATAAAGCCTGAATCTGGGAGAAATATATCTACCCCCCTGGATGCAACCAGGTGACTTTACCTTCCTGCTGTCACAATATATATGTGTGTATATGTAGCGCACCCACCCCAGCCTTTACCTGCTTTTCTATTAGTTGTCTCCTTCGCAGGAAAGACTGAGGCACACCGCACCACAAGCCCGTACCCTCCTGGATGAGCGGTGTTAGTTTCTCGGGAATGCTTGCAACCAGTGTTTAAAACCTCCACAGCTGACCTCGTTTCTGGGGTAGCCAGAAACAAGTCCTCAGTTCTCCCCAGTAAGCAACTGTCCACACCAACTGAAAAGTCCAACTTCTTATTTATTCTTAAGGGCAATAAATAGTCTCTTTGAGAGCAGACAGGTTGAGACAAAACACGGGTCAGAGAAGGTGGGAGGAGGTCCAGGCACAAACTTAATTCAAGGCTTCTCCTGTTCTTGTTTGCACGAACAGGCCTGGCGCATGGTCCCTGCCATGGACCATGAGGTTGGTCACTGCCACTGATCTGATGAATAGTTGCAAGTCACTGCCACTGACCTGGTGTGCGTAGAGTCACTGCCACTGTGACATATAGAACCCGCACTTCCTTCCTTGAGTAACTTAGCCCCTTTTTAGGATAAGAACATCCCTCTGGAGAGTTACCAGAGTCCCCCTCTGTCACCACGACTCTGCGCTGGGTCTTCAGAAAGGGTCACCTCCCTGGCCTACTCGTCCTGGATACGGGTCCCCTCGCAAGGCAGATCCCTGGGAGCCCCCAGCCGAAGGTTGCTGGGTTCTGGGCCCTCGCCAAAGTACCTCACCCCAGACAGAAGGTGTCTGGGATGGAACAGCAGCTCCGCCTCCAGGCCTAGGGCACCCGGAGGTGACACACGCACACACACCCAGGCCTAAGGTGCCTGGGCGTGGACCCCAACGAACGACCCAGGCCTCCGGGCCTAGGGCACCCGGAGGCGACAATCACCACCCAGGCCTAAGGTGCCTGAGCGTGGATGAACCCCCATGGAAGATGGCCGCCCCTTTTATACCCTCTCCCGACAGGCACAGCAGGTTCCCCGCCCCGCCGTACTGCTGCCGAGAGGGGACAAGAAAAGGCACAACCCTGTACCACGGTTCAACCCGGGCCTATGGCAACAGCGCCACCTGTAGGCCCCAGGGAACTGCACATCAGTACTATCTCCCAGGGACAGAAATGGTCCATGAAACCTAACAATTAGTGCATCTGAGCCTAGTTACCACTCAGATGCTCCCCCTAAATATAGCACCCCGCTACATATATATATATATATATATATATATATATATATAATATGATATAGATATATAGATCGATATGCATGCATGCATACATACATTTACCACTGTGTTTGTATTTTTTTTTCATGGAGAAAAGCACAAATTATTTAATTTCTGTCATTTATCAAAAGTAATGCCAATCTTTTATAAAAAAGTTGCCATTATTTTTACTTACAAATGCAAACAGCAAAGCACAGTGACCAATTGACAATCAGTAATCATGTTTCTTTGCTCTGTATGCTGTAATTCAATGAAAGTCAAAATGTGATTGGTTATCATAGATTCCTGCACTTTGCACATCTTCATTGATCATTGAACTGGTTTACTAAGGTGGATTTTTCTCATGGAGCAGAAAACGCTCACGTTTGAATAGTAAATTATGAGGAGAAGCATTTGAAAATAAAATTAAGATTTTGCCTTGTGCGTGATTGGATGATGCTTTATTGAATTAGGATTACTGAAATAATTTGGGTTTCTGTCATTTGTCATGTTTAAATGTGGCTCATGAGCTGAAAACACATGGCATACATTAAATTAACATGCGATATAAAAAATATAGGTAGATGGAGAGAGACTTACAATAGTACGACCATTACCAAGATAGTTATCAACATGGCAGCCTATACACTTCTGCAAAAAGAGTATAAAATACATTATTAGAGATGATAATAACAGTAATAATAAAATACCGTATATACTCGAGTTTAAGCCGACCCGAATATAAGCCGAGGCACCTAATTTTACCACACTGCCTCACTGTGCCCATGTCTCACTGTGCCCATGACTAAACTGATGTTTAACATGGGGGTCTATGGAAGGGATGCCCGGCTTTGAAAAATCAGTGCTCCATGGCCGTAGGTCCCGCAGACAAATATTTTTGCAGACTTATAGAGGAGAAAGGGGGCTACATGTGTGCCAAGTTTCGGGTCCAGGGGACCTACGACCGGCCAGTACCAGTTCCCCAAATTCAGCGGAGAAATTATCGTTTAACATGGGAGTCTATGGAAGGGGTGCCCGGTTTTGAAAAATCGGTGCTCCCCGGCCGTAGGTCCCCAGGATAACAAACTTTTCACACTTGTAGAGGAAGAGTGGGGCTACATGTTTGCCAAGCTGGGGTCCAGAGGACTTAGGGTCGGCCGGTACTGGGTCCCCAAAATCAGGGAGATCAGGCGCAAAAAGGTGACTCGAGTATAAGCCGAGGGGGGCATTTTCAGCACAAAAAAAATGAGCTGAAAAACTCGGCTTATACTCGAGTATATACGGTACCTCCAAAAGTGGAAAGCTCTGCTTGTTTGCAGCCTTCTCCCCCCCCCCCTCGTCATGTGACTTGTGCATGCGCAGTAGGAAACAGGCTGTGAAACTGCAAGGCTTCACTTCCTGTTTCCCTTACTACAGATGCCGGAGCCTGCACCTAAAGCTGATTGACGAATCAGCTAGGGGTGCCGACATTGCAGGATCCCTGGACAGTTGTCCTTATATTAAAAGTCAGCAGCTACAGTATTTTTAGCTGCTGACTTTTTTTTTACAGACTGGAACTCCTCTTTAAGTGAAAATTGTAGATAAGGGAATTCCATGTATTTTTGTGATTTGGGTAATATCTTTTTTCCATGTCTATAATCTGCATCATTTAAAGTGGTTCTAAAGGTAGAGGGTTTTTTTTTCGTAACATAATGCATTATTTGCATTAAGGTAACAAAAAAAATAAAATTGTGTTCAGCTCCTTCCCCCAGCCCCCCATTATACTCAACTGAGCCTGATCTCTATCCAGTGCTGTACCTGAGAGATGTGTCTCTCTCTCTCTCTTTTTCTCTCTCCATTGAGCAAAGAGCAGAGATGGGGCTGAGTTGCGCTGTGTGTTTTAATAGACACACAGAGCTCAGGATCAGGCCTGCATGAGTGCCCCCCTAACAAGATGCTTGCTATGGGGACACTCAGAAGGGGGATGGAGCCAGGAGCACTGACAGGGGACCCCAGAGGAGGAGGATCTGGGCTGCTTTGTGCAAAACCATTATCTGGGCTGCTTTGTGCAAAACCATTGCACAGAACAAGTAAATATATATGTTTGTTATTAAACATATATATTTTACATTCAGTTTAAAGGCTAAGGGTAGCCAAACTCAAAAATAAAATTCAGCACAAGGGACATAACTTACAGTCAGTAGGATGTGTCCCTTGTGTTGATTTGTTTTCTGGTGAAAACCTTCTCCATCCTGCTCCCTCCATCCCCACCACTCTAATCTTCCAGTGTGGTAGGGGGCAATTTTCATTTACTGGATAGACTTTAGTAAATATTTTCCTATGTTCATGTTGGCCATAAAAATAAAAAAATCTATTCTTGAACAGCTAATCTATACATAAAGTCTTAAAATTAGTACTCCGTACCAGTACATCGATGAATATTTTTGCTCCAGCGTTGTAATTCTCTGTGTTTTGATCCTCCTAAAAAAATAACAAAGAGTCAAACTTACTAAAAGGAAAGTGAAAGCATCTGTTGTCATTAATCATATAATACCCACTTCCTTACCGGGCCTATTTTGGCTCTCCTCTCCTACATGCAAAAATCATAATTTTTTTGCTATAAAATTACTCAAAACCCCCAAACACTATATATTTTTTTTAGCAGACACCCTAGGGAATAAAATGGCGGTCATTTCAACTTTTTATCTCACACGGTATTTGCGCAATAATTTTCAAACTGTTTCATGAATTAAAAAATAACAAAACAGTAAAGTTCGCCCAATTTTTTTTTTGTATAATGTGAAAGATTATGTTACGCTGAGTAAATAGATACTTAAAATGTCACGCTTTAAAATTGCGCACACTCATGGAATGGCTCCAAACTTAAGTACTTAAAAATCTACATAGGCGACGCTTATTTTTTTTTTACAGGCTACCAGTTTAGAGTTACAGAGGAGGTCTAGTGCTAGAATTGTTGCTGGCACTCTAACGCACGTGGCGATACCTCACATGTGTGGTTTGAACAGCGTTTACATATGTGGGCTGGACTTGCGTTTGCGTTCGCTTCTGAGATTCTGAGCGCGAGATACCGGGGACAGGGGCATTTAAATAATTTATTTTATTTTATTTATTTTACTTATTTATTTTTATTTTTGCACTTTTTTTACATTTTTATTTTTTTGATCACTTTTATTCCTATTACAAGGAATGTAAACATCCCTTGTAATAGGAATATATAGTATATAGTAATAGGAATATATCACGACAGGTCCACTTTATGGAGAGGCTCCAGGCTGGAAAGCATGAGATTGTAAAAAAAAAAAAATTCACTGATCACATGCCGACAGCCGCGATTGCGGCTTTGTTTACTTCCGGGCCTCCGACGGCCATAGAGATGACAGAAATCTCTATGCTTCTCATGCGGCACTGGCCGATCGTTTCTCCGGGTCCCCGATGGCACGGGAGAGCCTAGAGAAGCACCGTAAGGCGGCAGGAGGGGGGGACGTCCCCTCCCGTCACCTATAAGAACGATAAAGCGGTGGAACTGTCGTTATGATCATTCTTATGGTGCACAGAATCGCAGACTGAAAATAATGATATCTGAATAATGCCAGTAGCTACATATCTTATTGGTATATACAAATTGTGTTTATATATGTAGATTGATTAATTGATTGATAGGTGTATCATAGTTAATGAAACTATTCGTTAATAGTAGATTGTGTATGATTGTCAATTATGTATTGTTTATATCTTTAATCATATTATTGTCTAGTGTGTCATAAAAAGTGTCCATTAGATTTATGACACACTAGAGACTAGACAATAATATGATTAAAGATATAAACAATACATAATTGACAATCTTACACAATCTACTATTAACAAATAGTTTCATTAACTATGATACACCTATCAATCAATTAATCAATCTACATATATAAACACAATTTGTATATACCAATAAGATATGTAGGATACCTCTTTAATTGAGTTCTCGCAATAACGCTTTAATATTCTAGACAGTATAGAGAACTATGAATATACCGTATATACTCGAGTATAAGCCGACCTGAATATAAGCCGTGGCACCTAATTTTACCACAAAAAACATATTGACTCGAGTATAAGCCTAGGGTGTCCATCTGCATGCCTCACCGTGTCCATGCCTCACTGTGCCCATGCCTCATTGTGCCCATGCCTCACTGTGTCCATGAATAGACTGACGTTTAACATGGGAGTCTATGGAAGGGGTGCCCGGATTTTAAAAATCGGTGCTCCCCGACCGTAGGTCCCCAGACAACAAACTTTGCACACTTGCAGAGGAGAAATAGGGCTATATGTGTGCCAAGTTCCAGGTCCAGGGGATCTACGACCAGCCGGTACCGGGTCCCCCAATTAACCAGAGAAATTACTGTTTAACATGGGAGTCTATTAAAGGGGTGCCCGGCTTTGAAAAATTGGTGCTCCCTGGCTATGGGGTCCAGGGGACCTACGGCCGGCTGGTACCGGGTCCCCAAAGTCCAGGAGATCAGGCGCAAAAAGGTGACTCGAGTATAAACCGAGGCGGGCATTTTCAGCACAAAAAAATGTGCTGAAAAACTCGGCTTATACTCGAGTATATACAGTAAGTATAATTCTATATATCCATAGCATATATGTTGTTTTTTTTTTGTTTTTTTTAAATACCAGTATTACACGTTTTAATTTTAAATATTACTTTTTTCCCTATAGAGGTATAATGTTAATAATAGTTTTCTTGTTTTTAATTGTGACCACAAAGTCATTTTAGGATGCTGTTGCTTTTTAAAATACCCCCATTTTTTCTGTATAAATATTCAGCTGTAAACTCCTGGCTCCAGGTCTATGGTAGTTCAATTGGCTACAATGGAGGAGGGGCATGGACGGCTACATATAAGAATAGCAGAGAAGATGAGGGCGTTACCTGAAGAAGGAGGCCACTCCGAAACATGTTGTCATAGCAACCGCAATAACGAAAGTTAGAGGAGAACGCACGCACATCTAGGCTCCCCCTCCAAGGCTACGAGTGACGTCACGCCTGGCCGGCTGGTCCGTGCTAAGCGTGTGATAGCAGGGGAGACAGGAAAGCAGACCTCCAGCGCTTACCCATACACCCACATGTAACAACGCTGCCGACGCCATACAAGCCAATCGCCCTGCATAGACTAGGAGAGGAGGTTGGAACCTAGAGATATGTCTACATGTGAATATACAAGCACATGTTTGTGAGTGCAATCCTCTTTATTTTAACCTTCAAGTTTTACAATAAATACAGTGTTACACTAGGGCGCATGTGCTCCTTTCTCCCTTTGTATACTTCCAGATCCAAGTCCGCCACCCAGTGGATTTAAGAGGGAGCTGCAGCGCCAAAGATTAGAGAACAATTTTAGAGACTTTTTTCTTTTGGACTTTATTTGTGATAGCAGTGTGTATAAGAACAGCACTGCACTTGGTATTTTTTCTGTGTGTTTATACTTTCACATTAGGCCCCAGTATATTCCCGCCCTGTATGTGAACAGTAAAAATAACAATAATAAAAGTCCTATCAAAGATGGATCGTGCATGAATAATTGTGTTTTATTTAAATCCGGACATTCCTGTGTATTTATAAAGCCATAAATTCATTCAGTTACAAATGTCACAAGAATGCCTAGATGTAAATAACAGAACATTTTCATGCATAGCCCCTGACTAATAAGTCTTTTATTAACAAGTCATTTTATCTTAACTGTCATTTTTCCTGCTTTAGTAGCATACAAAATAATTCTGCACTGCCCTCTGGATAAACTGCTAACACAACAAGTAGACAAATAGTAAAAAGCGTGGAAACAAAAAGTGTAGCGCTAATCAAAAAAATGAACAAGAATGCATGACGCACTCAAATGAGTATATAAAAATGGTGCAATATAAAAAAAGACACTCAAATATTGTGTAAGAACAGTAAGAAGTCCTCATATATACAAAATGTCTATATGCGAAATACAAGTGAAAACTTGCGCAACTGAGTGTCCTAAAGTAATTCAAAAATGAAGACAATGGTGAAATTCAAAAGTGGGTGAAGACTTTGAGGAAAAAGTGACGGTGAGAAGATGAAGAGAACCACCACCAATAGGTAAGGAGCTTACCAGATAGTTTGAACCCAGAGGAACATATGTTCAGTGGGTCAAACGGGCTTGGTGTGGTGGAACCACGATGGAACCTGGACAATCTGTATGCTGCAAATTGCTGTGCTGGAAATGGCCAAACATCAACAGGGAGAGAGAAACCGCAGAAGAAAGATGACCTCTTAGCTGATAACCTCATATGCAGTAGTGGTCCGGGAAAATCCCAATCAATATGAGCAGGTAAGTATCATGTAATAGAGAAAAGAAACAGCCACATAGCGTAACTCTGTATATAAATCAAAATTAAATTTAGTGGAAACACTTACATTTAAGTTGATATAAAAGCGCTTTGCAAAGAATGTGGCAACAATGGAGTCCTCCCGACGCGTTTCGTCTCCTAGAACATCATCTGGGGTCATGATGATGTTCTAGGAGATGAAACGCGTTGGGAGGACTCCATTGTTGCCACATTCTTTGCAAAGCGCTTTTATATCAACTTAAATGTAAGTGTTTCCACTACATTAAATTTTGATTTATATACAGAGTTACGCTATGTGGCTGTTTCTTTTCTCTATTACATGATATTTACCTGCTCATATTGATTGGGATTTTCCCGGACCACAACTGCATATGAGGTTATCTGCTAAGAGGTCATCTTTCTTCTGCGGTTTCTCTCTCCCTGTTGATGTTTGGCCATTTCCACCACAGCAATTTGCAGCATACAGATTGTCCAGGTTCCATCGTGGTTCCACCACACCAAGCCCGTTTGACCCACTGAACATATGTTCCTCTGGGTTCAAACTATCTGGTAAGCTCCTTACCTATTGGTGGTGGTTCTCTTCATCTTCTCACCGTCACTTTTTCCTCAAAGTCTTCACCCACTTTTGAATTTCACCATTGTCTTCATTTTTGAATTACTTTAGGACACTCAGTTGCACAAGTTTTCACTTGTATTTCGCATATAGACATTTTGTATATATGAGGACTTCTTACTGTTCTTACACAATATTTGAGTGTCTTTTTTTATATTGCACCATTTTTATATACTCATTTGAGTGCGTCATGCATTCTTGTTCTTTTTTTGATTAGCGCTACACTTTTTGTTTCCACATTTTTCCTGCTTTCCCTGATAATTTTCTCCTCACTTCCAATACACATTGCAGCCCTTAAAAAAGGTGTCAATTGTGACACCGGAGGGGGGGGGGGGGTTCCGATCAGCGAAAGTTCCACTTTAGGGTGGAGCTCCGCTTTAAGATAAGGTGACCAGATTTCTAAAAATGAAATCTGGGGACATATTTTTTTTTATTGACAAATGGTAAACTATTTTATAAGCATATTTTCCTCAAATGAGATATGCAGTTTATGTGGTGTGTGTTTTATGGGATGATTGTATGATATATACGTTATTTCTCACATTTCCTCTATGAGATAAAAAAAGATACTTCGATTTTTTTGGGGGGATATGACTACCAAATGTTAAGAAGCAGTGTGGTTAAACACAATGGGTCATGTGCATAAAGAGCAGTTCTGGGGCAAAGTGTGAGAAGTGATCCCTGTCCTCAGAGGAGATGGGGTCCCTGTCCCCAGAGGAGATGGGGTCCCTGTCCCCAGGGGAGATGGAGTGGGGCATGGGATGAGGCTGCAGGGCACTCATCCATGGTTGCCTGGGCTCCTTTCAGCACCACGGACATGGCGATCAGCATACAGTATCTCAGACTCTGAGGGAGATCTGTGTATGACAGGGAGGAGGGGGGCTGGCCTGGCAGACAAGCCTGTGGTGTTCTCCGGCTCTCATACGGCTCCTGCACTGCAGTTCCTGTGTGCTTAAAGTTTTTTTGCGTGGGAGCTAGAATGGATGAAGCTGAATCAGGGGGGGGGCTGACTCAGGCTGGGGAAGACACTGGGCTGAGCGGCGCTGCATGGAGCAGGAGAGAGGGACCTGGTGGAGTTGGCTGAGCACACGGGCGTGGAGTCCAAGACTAAAAGCAGCCAGTGCGGTAGAGCAGGGAGCTCTGCTACACATCTCCAGAGGCAGGTCTTTCATTAGCCTAATGAATGAGTCGCCCTTCTCAAATCGCTGCCTGTAAAAAGACCCAGCAGGACCCATTGCAGAGCAGCCCTGCAATCCAGGGACAAATCTGGGGACTGAGTGGCTCCGGGGACAGTGTCCTCAGTCCAGGGACTGTCCCTGGTAACCAGGGACGTCTGGTCACCCTATGTTTAGATTCATTGCAAACCTTCAAAACATCATGACTTTTATTTTTAAATCTGTTACCTACCACCTCAACCTTCTGAACATCCTGGCTTTTTGTATTATTATTATCTGTATTTGTAAATTATTAAAGGTTCAGAATTTTCTGTATAGGACCCAAACAAACATATATAGCAGAAAAAAAGCAAATGTATTTCAGGGGCCTAACAGAGCCCCCCTTCATTAGGACTCAGGTCTGCCTTCATGGACTCAGATAAGTAGATATCAGACAAATCTGTGGTTTTCTGTTTGGAACAGTTTCAGAAGGCAAGTTATCCCAGTTGTGACAGCAGGAAGGTAAAGTCACCTGGTTGCATCCAGGGGGGTAGATATATTTCGCCCAGATTCAGGCTTTACGCCGACTTATACAACTAGGTGGAGGGTTGTATAAGCCCAGCTGAGGCTAGTGGGCTCATGGATGACTCATACCTCTAGGGAGAGTGTGGGGCGTCGTGCAGACAGGGAGTTGATGAGACCAGCTGAAGCTTGTCAGCTCATTTAGGCCTCTATAAGAACTCCCAGCTTCATTAGATGTTAGCTCATGCCTGGACCCAGACCTGTGTGGACTGTCTAGGGAGAGTGAACCCCTGTGCGGTGAGACAAAGCCTGTGTGGCTATTTGCTTGGACATTTAAAACCAGGGACTTAGGGACTAGGACAGCACTAGGCTGATCCCAGTTGTTAGTTAGGAAACCTGTATGTTTAGTCAGAGGTCAAGTTGACCAGGATTTATTTTGTTTATGTTTCTTTTGCTTTGCTGTGTTTTGTCACTGTAAATAGAAAATAAACCGCACCTTTTTGATTTTGAAAACCACAACCTCCGTTTGCTGGGCCTGTTTTTGTGTGGGGAGCCCATCTCGGGGGTCACACACACCCGCTGCCGAGCTAACCCCCTCACACAGTGTTAACAAATGCAACATAGGACCCGATTAAGAAGGAGTTTGTTTGGTCCCTGAAATGCATTAGATTTTTTCTGCTATGAACCAGTTTTATCAATAAAAGCTTTGGCTCTTTGTTTGGTGCTCTCAAATATGTTTTTATTGCTGTCTGTGTCCCTGCTAAGAAGTTTCACCTTCCCTGTTTGTCCTGATGACCATTGATGCAGAATATAAGGTTATGAAAAATGCTAAATATTACAGCTGTCACCAGGACAAGAGTTGAGGGGAAATCTTGCAGTGTGGGAACACCTGTTTCTTTAAAAGCTGTCTAAGAAGAAAATTACCCCTATTTCATAGAGATTTCCTCTGATTTCCTGTTTTAGCTACAGGATGGAAATTAAATAGAAAACTCCCTTTCGGTAGACAGACAGCAAGAAAGAAGAGATAAAACAAAGCATAGTAGGTACATAAAAAAAAAACTATGAGAGATCTTGAAAAATGTTATGCTTCTTTAGATATATCTTAATTTCTAACTTTTTAATCTACTTTCTTGCTTTTAGAATTACCCTATTTTTCGCTCCATAAGACGCACTTTTTTCTCCCCAAAAAATGGGGGAAAATATCTCTGCGTCTTATGGAGCGAATACTGACCAGAAGTCCGCCCCCTACGTCGTGTTACAATACCGTGCTGGCCGTGGCGACCGCCGAGCAGTATGGCCGCATAGATCCACTCTGCACCAGGGAATCGGCTTCAACATAACAGCCCAGGACCTCTCCAGCAGCGATCCATCTAGCCTCCTGGCTTCCTCATACCCTGCTGACCGTCCAGACATGCGGAGACGCTGCCAAGACCTGCTGCCATTTAAAAAAGTATCAGTTTTCTGCCCGACAATGCAGCACAGACTTCACCAAAATGGCGGTGGGAGTCACAATGCACCGCCAGCTGCTGGACCTCCAGAGCCTTCCTACTCGGCTCAAGCAGCAAGCGCAGGCTCAGATTAACATGTCATTATAGGTGAGCAAACTTCACACCATGCCCTGGAGGTTAACCCCTTATCTCCCTCCACAAGCAAATATAGCAAATAACCACAATGCTCTGTTTGTGGAACACACATATAAAGAGTGGTACCAGAGTGGTATATTATTCTGTTACATTTTATTAAATATTTGAATACACCATTTTAGTTCAGAATATTTTTTTTCTTGTTTTTGTCCTCTAAAACCTAGGTGCGTCCTATGGTCAGGTGCATCTTATAGAGCGAAAAATACGGTAGTTATATCCACATTACGAAGGATAACATCTCTATTACATGACTCACATTTCAACTTCAGTTGTTATTCTCAGCTCTCTCCAATGTTTCACAGAAACTGCTTCATGAGACAAATATTTTCATTTTTTATACCTAGTAGTAGTAGATAACTAGAGCTGAATGTGACTAACTATGACTAGGTATACTATGACCTGGATAAATGAGATGCTTCACAGACATTATTTTTGTATAGTGGCTCTTTATAAACAGTGCTTTCAAGATAGGGTTATTTTGTAACACCTTTTTACAGTCACAATAAAATGTACCTTAAATTTATTGTATGCACAGAGGTATTTGCCAACAGCGCCCAAAAAATATCCAATATTCTGAAAATGAACGACATAAGTTAGTGATGAATATATCCAACATTATTAACAAAGAAATACATTGTAATAATACAGGGCGATGATAGTTTGTTTGGCAAGTAGAACTTTGAAAATGAATGGAGATCATTTAGTAAATGAATAGACTGTTTACTTAGCAAAGTGAATGTTCCCCTAGCTTAGTAAAACAATGGTTAGTGCCACTGGCTCCCCACCAACAGAACACAAAAGCACTGCTGGAGTGATTCCCCCATCCACATTGAGTGTGTGGATGTTGGAATCTGATCTATTCTTGTTGAACCCACTGATTGAACAACAAAATAATGTATAGGCTACTATAAGTAATGATCCTGTGTATTAAATGTGAACACAATTTTTCCTTATTCACAAAGTGAGCAAACAAATTAAGTAAACAGCCTCTCTATTTCATGTAAGACCCGGTTCACACAGGGGCGACTCCGGACGCGACTTCTGGTCGCCCCGAGTTGCCCCAAGTCGCGCTATTTTTAAAAATAATTGAAGTGAATGGAGCCGTTTTTATGTACACGACTGCAGTCGCTCCGACTTCAAAAAAGGTTCCTGTACTACTTCAATCCAACTTCTAGGCGACTGCTAGGCGACCTGTACCCATTGATTTCAATGGAAGTTGCTCAGAAGTCGGATTCCCTGTCTTAACAGAAGCAACTTTCCAGGAAGAGAACACATATTTTTCAGGCAAACCTCTCCCTCCCCCCTCCCTCCCACAGAGCTGTTTCTTGTTTTATTGGCCACTGGAATGTCTCCTGTCCTGGAAGCGACTTCAAGTCGTGTTGTAAATCACCACAAGTCGCGCTGAGGTCGCCCTGAGGTCGCCCTGTGATTCATGCTCAAGTCGTGTCTGAGTTGCCTCCCAAAGTCGTGCTGGAAGTCGTGTTGCCCCTGTGTGAACCGAGCCTAAAGCCTCGTACACACGGTCGGACTTCCATCGGACTTTTCCGTGTTTTTTTGTCCGAATGAAGTTGGTCAGGAACACCCATAGCATACACACGCTCAAACTTTTCTGCAAACTCTCTGAAAACTTTTTGAAACATCACGTGGTTTTTCTGCTCTTTACCGACACCCTTTGGTCAACTTCTGCTATTGTTGGTTGATTTTAACATTATTTGTTTTGTCCATCGGACAAAAGTACGATGGTTTTCTGTACACACGGTCGGACTTTGCTCCATCTGACTTTTGTTGGGCAAAAGTTTGTCCGTTTGCAGACCCAACTTTTGTCCGATGAAAACAAGAAAAAAGCAAAAAAAGTTTGTCCGATAGAGCGTACACACGGTCGGATTGTTGGTCCAACTTGCTCAAAATGAAGTTTGTTGGCCAAAAGTCCGACCGTGTGTACGGGGCTTTAGAGCGAGGACCTTTTTTTTTTTATAAAACAAATTCAGGAGGACATTGCTTTTAAAGGTAAAACTAAAGATGCAATATATCTTTAGATGACAAAAAATAGTACAAGATGTAGTATTTTTGGAACAAAATGTATATGTAACCAAGAGCAGTTCTATACCATAGGATATCTGGGCCCTATAATCTATTCTATATTCTAATCATAAAATTAGGGGTAACATAACAATGTGATTTCGTTTTTTGAGCGGTTGTACTGAATGTCACTTACCCATAGAATGCACTACCAAGATTACTATTGAAGTAAATTAAAAACAGCACACTCTACCTTGTCTTGATGACAAATTAAGCAAATAAATAAGAACAAAAAATTGTTTATTTTCATGTTGATTACTACTGTACCTTTACTGCTAGTGCCAGACAATTAGGATCGTCTGCATTAGGATTAGGCTTTGTTATTGGACAGCCAGTATCTATAATGCAACATAGACATAGTTTAATACTGCTTGAAGGCCCTCAAAAATATGCAATATAATACAAATATTATTTAATGATTAATAGTGCTTACCGCCATCGTTACAGAAGCTCAGACCGAACAGGGCAAAAAGCAGGATGATCTTCATTGTACTAATTGTTGATTTCAACTCAGTGGATGATTTCCTGTACATCTCAGTTCCTCTTTTATACTTGTTGAAGTGAGTGACATCATTAAACACATAACCTAGAGCCACGCACACTTGCACGTGTCCTGGACATCAAAAAAAAACTTTAATGATGATGAAACATTCAATCAGATCTGTTGGCAGCAGTTAAGAAAACAAGCAGTGCTTGCCAGGACTAAATTTAAACATTATTTCATTTCAGCTTCCTTCTATCTCATCTTTCTGCACATCATGGTCTTTGTACAATTTCTTTGTATTTTTATGTTGATCTCTTTAAGGGTTACGAATTGTCTGTACCAGGCTAAACCATTTGTCTGGGCACTTTCCTTTTTGATTCAACTAGACTTAGTTTTTATATTTTGAGGGAAAATACATTTTGTTTTTACCATAAGGTAACCACCAACAGAGGGTTGCAGAGTAAGTACTCGGATAAATTGCTATATTAAATATTCTATAGTGTATAATTTAGAAAATTATATAGAATGTTTTAGGGATATCCTGCTATACTGCATTTTTTAAATTGTCATGATCAGCAATGCACCTCATCATGCCCACCAGCCAGGTTCTCAATAGTGTTAGGACTATATGTGCTTATTAAAACAACTTGGAAGAGTGGTAATACATCAAACTTTGAGCTAAAACCTAAAAAAAGGAGGCGCATGCGCGGGCGCTCCGTAATGGCAGCTTAAGCCGGAAGCTCCACATCACCCCTAACCAGCGATCGACACAGCGGACACAGAACGGGCCATCGCTGTCCAATTCTCCCCTCTCAGCTAAGGGGAACCCCTCAGGAACACTCCTGGATGTCTGGACCGTCTGCCAGACGTGATGTCGGGCCGGAATTCAATAAGTCCAGAGGAGACGGGTGTACCAAGATGGCCGCGGCACATACTTCCACACAGCCACACGCGGTCTCCGGGGATAGGAAGACAGAATTCAGGCAAGTGATCGCCCCCGCTACTCTCTCCTATTCCCAGGTGACACAGGGACCTCAGCAATACCCCCAGGTCCCTTCCCCGGCCTCCACTGAATCCCTCATAGGCCGCACCATGGGGGAATATGCCCTTTCTCCTGCAGGCCCTGCTAGCTCGCACCTGCACGCTACCCCCTCCCCCAGCATGCCAGACCAGGATTCTTTCTCCCCGCAGGGAGACCTTTTCTCAAACTGTCAGCCCTCCTGGAAAGGGGACTAGCTAACACAGCGGCACAGATAACGAGAGACATAAAATCTGACTTTGCAAATCTGGGATCCAGAATGGAGGCAATAGAGAATAAACTTGATATCACTGTCTCCCACACCAACCAAAATGCTGCTCATATCCAGACCCTGCAGGAACAACTGGACACTGCCCTTTCCAGGATCGACGACCTCGAAAAGAGGTCCAGGAGGTACAATCTTAGGATCAGAGGTATCCCTGAGACCATTACGGATGTCCCCACTACTGTTCAGGACCTTATTAAGGAATTGATTCCTAACATCTCGAATCACCGACTGGAGTTGGACAGAGCTCACAGGGCCCTCGGACCCCCCAGAAAGGACGGCTCACCTAGGGATGTCATTGTGAAACCACACTTCTACGCCGTCAAAGAGGAAGTAATGAAACAATCTAGACTCCAGCAACAGGTTTCATACCAGGGTCACCAAATTCTAATTTTTGCGGACTTGTCCCCTGCTACCATTCAAAAGAGGCGAGCTCTTAAACCACTACTATCAGTACTGTCACGACAGGATATCAAGTACCGCTGGGCCTTCCCCTTCGCAGTAAAATTCGCTATCCAGGGCAAATCTTATGCTTTTTCCAGCCTACTGGAAGGTGAGAGACTTCTCCTTCATCTCAAATTAATATCCCAAGAAGCACCTATGGAAGTATCTGCAGCCTCAGCAATCTCAACCAAGCGGCCACCCCCGACGAGTCCAGTTTCCCCCCTATGGGTCTCGGGTAGTGATGAGCCGAACACCCCCGGGTTCGGTTCGCACCAGAACCCGCGAACGGACCGAAAGTTCGTACGAACATTAGAACCCTATTAAATACAATGGATGCGAACGTTCGAATTCTAAAGTGCTAATTATAACAACTATTATGCATGTTATTGTCCTAAAAAGGGTTTGGGAACCCGGGTTGTGCACCAGGGGACATGTATCAATGCAAAAAGAAGTTTTAAAAACGGTCGTTTTTCGGGAGCAGTCATTTTAATGATGCATAAAGTGAAAAAAAAAAAGTCAAATATTCCTTTAAATATCGTACCTGGGGGGTGTCTAAAGTATGCCTGTGAAGTGCCACGTGTTTCCCGTGTTTAGAACTGTCCCTGCACAAAATGACACTTCTAAAGGAAAAAAAAGCCATTTAAAACTGCTTGCGGCTTTAATGTAATGTCTGGTCCCGGTAATATGGATGAAAATCTTTAAGAAAAATGGCATAGCTACCCCATGACCCCCCCCTACCCCAGCCCATTACCAGCCCCATTGGGTCTTGTATGGATATTAAGGGGAACCCCGCACATAAAATAAAAAAGGCCCTATATACTCTGAACAGCCGTATACAGGCGGTGCATACAAGACAGGGACTGTAGGTTTGTTCTTATGTAGAATCGGTTTGTAATTTTGAACAGGTACATTGTTTAAGTGTAGCTCCAGCCCAAAAATCTATTTTTAAACTTTTTGGAAAACATAGGTAAGGGTTATCACTCCTGTAACATTTGTTTTGCTGTCTGTGCCCCTGTTCAGAACATTTCACCTCACTTTCCGTCCCAATGACAACTGTTTTTGAAATGTGGTGTTTTTCTTGAAACAAGGATTGGTGATAAAGCATCAGTACAGAGGAGACACCTTTCTCCCATATTAATTCTTACAGGAGAGAATTTTCCTTCCTAGGGGTAGATTTCCTCTCACTTCCTGTTGTCTTCTTGCGTTTGCAAGTAGGAGTCGTTTGTAAGTTGGATGTTTGAAAGTAGGGACCTGCCGTATATACTCTGCAGAAATAGGCCCCTTAGTTGTTGGTGTTGGCACAACACTGTAAGCACTCACAGTTACTCTTGGTTGGTGCTGGAACGCCCTGCTGTCAACTATTATATCAGGAATTTTAATTACATATAATTGTTGAACAGTGGTAGTAAAAATTGGGCCTTTGATGGTGGTGCTGGTGCCACAACACTGTAGGCCCTGACAGTTACTCTTGGTGGGTGCAGCAATGGGCCCTGCTGTGAATTATTAGATC
This sequence comes from Rana muscosa, assembly GCA_029206835.1. NCBI lineage: Eukaryota > Metazoa > Chordata > Amphibia > Anura > Ranidae > Rana > Rana muscosa. The sequence goes on along the minus strand of CM055120.1, from coordinate 111,545,511 downwards.
AAGAATTGTAATTGCATGCCCCTGTTGAACAGGGGCTGAAAAATTGGGCCTTTCGTGGTGGTGGTGGTGTTGCCACAACACTGTAAGCCCTCAGAGTTACTCTTGGTGGGTGCAGGAATGGGCCCTGCTGTGAATTATTAGATCAAGAATTGTAATTACATGCCCCTTTTGAACAGGGGCTGAAAAATTGGGCCTTTCGTGGTGGTGGTGGTGGTGGTGGCGTTGCCACAACACTGTGAGCCCTCAGAGTTACTCTTGGTGGGTGCAGGAATGGGCCCTGCTGTGAATTATTAGATCAAGAATTGTAATTACATGCCCCTTTTGAACAGGGGCTGAAAAATTGGGCCTTTCGTGGTGGTGGTGGTGGTGGCGTTGCCACAACACTGTAAGCCCTCAGAGTTACTCTTGGTGGGTGCAGCAATGGGCCCTGCTGTGAATTATTAGATCAAGAATTGTAATTGCATGCCCCTGTTGAACAGGGGCTGAAAAATTGGGCCTTAGGCACTGGTGGCACAACACTACAACCCCTCACAGATACTGTACTTGGAGCACAGCAATGAGCCCTGTTGCAAAGTATTGCTTCAAAAATTGTAATGACACGCCCCTGTTAAACAGGGGCTGAAAAATTGGGCCTTAGGCACTGGTGCCACAACACTCCAACCCCTCACAGATACTGTACTTGGAGCACAGCAATGAGCCCTATGGCAAATTATTGCTTAAAAAATTGTAATTACACGCCCCTGTAAAACAGGGGCTGAAAAATTGGGCCTTAGCCACTGGTGGCGGCACCCATAAACAAAAATGATCTTCCAAGCTATCATCATCAATCGTATCATTGAGGACTCGGAGGAGGAGGATAGCCAGTCAACATAACAGCACAGGCACTCAGCATCAGCATCAGTCTTGAAGGGATGTGACATGTTAAAATCAATTAGTCTGTTATATCAGCATCAGGTGTGTGGTAGCTGGTGGTGATCCAAGACTGGTTCATCTTGATGAAAGTCAGTCGATCAACCGAGTCGGTGGACAGGCGCACCCTGTGATCCGTGACAAATCCTCCAGCAGCACTGAATGTGCGTTCCGAAAGAACGCTGGATGCAGGACAGGCCAGTAGCTCAATTGCATACTGTGCAAGCTCTGGCCAGTGATCCATCCTCAAGACCCAGTAAGCCAGAGGATTTTCGGTGGGGAAGGTGTCCAAGTCTGACCTTGCCCCTAGATATTCCTGCACCATGTTTATCAGACGCTGGCGATGGTTGCTGGAACCGATCATACTTTGGGGCTGCGGACTAAAGAATTGTCTGAACGCATCGGTCAGACGGCCACCTTCCCCACCGCTCCTTCTTTGACTGGCCGAAGCCTCAGCAACTCGTTGTCCAGGACCAGGAGTTTGTAACCTCCCAGTCTCTGGGAACGCGTTGCACAGACCTTTCTGCAAGGCCTCCCGGAGTTGTCTCATCCTCTGCTCCCTCTGCGACGGTAACATAAGGTCTGCAACCTTACCCTTGTAACGTGGATCAAGGAGAGTGGCCAGCCAGTAATGGTCCCTCTCCTTGATCCGAAGAATACGAGGATCCTTCCGCAGACTTTGCAGGATCAGGGAGGCCATGCAGCGTAGGTTTGCTGAGGCATTCGCTCCGGAGTCCTCTGGGTCACTAAGGACGACATGATCCGCAGCCACCTCCTCCCAGCCACGTACAAGTCCACTGGTTTCTTGGGACTGTAAATCATCCCTAAAAGACTGCTGCTGATGATGCTGAGTGCCAGCCTCCACCTCCATGCTGACACAATCCTCCTCCTCCTCCTCCTCTTCCTGTGCGATGGGTGGGACAGAAGGAACACTGTCTGGGTAAAGGGGGCCTTGAGAGGCAAGGAAGTCCTCCTCTTCCTGCCTCTGTTCTGCCTCAAGTGCCCTGTCCATTATTCCACGCAGCGTGTGCTCCAACAGGTGGACAAGAGGTACAGTGTCACTGATGCATGCACTGTCACTGCTCACCATCCTCGTGGCCTCCTCAAATGGTGCCAGGACAGTGCATGCATCCCTGATCATGCCCCACTGGCGTGGAGAAAAAAAACCAAGCTCCCCTGACCCTGTCCTGGTGCCGTAGTCGCACAGGTACTCATTGATGGCCCTCTGCTGCGTGTGCAGCCGCTGCAGCATGGCCAACGTTGAGTTCCACCTGGTGGGCATGTCACATATAAGGCGGTTCTTGGGCAGGTTCAACTCCTTTTGCAGCTCAGCCAGGCGAGCACTGGCATTATAAGATCTGCGGAAATGCACACAGACTTTCCTGGCCTGCCTCAGGACATCCTGTAAGCCCGGGTACCTGCCCAAGAACCGCTGCACCACCAGGTTAAGGACGTGAGCCACACAGGGCACATGGGTCAGTTGTCCCTGTCGGAGGGCGGAGAGGAGGTTGGTGCCATTGTCGCAAACCACCATTCCTGGCTTAAGCTGGCGTGACGTCAACCACCTCTCGGCCTGGCCCTGCAGAGCAGACAGGACCTCTGCCCCAGTGTGGCTTCTGTCCCCCAAACACACCAGTGCAAGCACGGCATGGCATCTTTTTGCCTGCGTACTTGCGTAGCCCCTTGAACGGCTACGGAGCACCGCTGGTTCATAGGACAAACCACAGGAAGAGGCCATGGAGGAAGAAGAAGAGGAGGGGGTGGAGGAGAGAGGTGTGTCACAACCAGTAGTAGCATTTTGGAGGCGTGGCGGTGGAACAACCTCCAACACTACTGCACCTTGTCCTGCATCCTTCCCAGCTGCCAAAAGAGTGACCCAATGGGCCGTGAAAGAAAGGTAACGTCCCTGTCCATGCCTGCTGGACCATGAGTCAGCGGTAATATGCACCTTACCGCTGACCGCCCTGTCCAGCGAGGCCAAGACATTGCCTTCCACATGCCGGTAGAGAGCCGGAATAGCCTTCCGTGAGAAAAAGTGGCGTTTGGGAACCTGCCACTGAGGAACTGCACATTGCACAAACTCACGGAAGGGGGCCGAGTCTACCAACTGAAAAGGCAGCAGTTGAAGCGCTAGCAATTTAGCCAAGCTAGCATTCAACCGCTGGGCATGTGGATGGCTGGGAGTGAACTTCTTTCGACGGTCCAGCAGCTGGGGCAGGGAAATTTGCCTGCTAGAATCGGACGTCGGTGTACTGCTAGCAGAGTGGCCGCAAGTACTTGGCTGTGACACACCTAATTCTACACCTTCATTCCTCTCAGTGCATGTTTCAGAGAGGACTGAAGTTATAGTGGGGTTGGAGATCCCAGCTGATGCGGTGCAAGGAGAGGTCCGCTTTGTTCTTTGGTGTGGGTCTTTGAGGTAGGCTTGCCAACGAGCTGCATGGCAGGTCAACATATGTCTGGTCAGGCATGTGGTACCCAAGCGGCTGATGTTTTGGCCACGCGATATACGCTTGAGACATATGTTGCAAACAGCAGCTGTGCGATCTGATGCACTAGCCTCAAAAAAGGCCCACACCAAAGAACTTTTTGAATGACGGGCAGAGGCAGCGCCCTGCACAGGTGGAGCTCCGCGGTGTGATTCCGTCGGTGTACTGCCCTTACGCTGGCCACCAAAGGGCATCCTGCCTCGTTGGAGATGTGCCTCCTCCTCATCCTCCTCCTCCTCCTCTCTCCTATTAGGCACCCACGTGGAGTCAGTGACCTCATCATCCCCTCCCTCCTCATCACTGGAGCCAATCTGGCAGTATGCTGCAGCTGCTGGAACATGACTGCCAGATTGGTGTCCTTCTTGAGCATCCCCTCTGTCTGCTCTCACGCTACTGCCTTCCTGTAGCTGGGTTTCATCATCAGACCCTTCGAAACGCTGGGCATCCTCCTGGAGCATGTACCCAACACTGTGCTCAAACAGTTCGGGGGACTCCTCAGGAGGAGGACATGGTGGGTCTAGGGAAGGAGTGACTGATGATGAGTCTGACATTGATACCAGGGAAGAGGACGCTTTGGCAGCTGCTTTGCCAGTACCCTGAGCCTGGGTGAGAGAGGATGAGGAGGAGGAGGAGGGCTTGGTCATCCACTCTACCAAGTCTTCGGCATGATGTGGCTCAACATGTCCAGCTGCCAAAAAGAAGGACAAGCGTGTCCCATGGCCATGTGCTGATGACAATGCACCGCGTCCACGACCAGCACTGTTGCCCCCAGACACAGAGCCTGCTTGCCCTCTTTTATTGCCTCCTGACTGTCTGCCTCTCCTTGTTTGCCTTCCAGACATTCTAATAGATGGCCTGCAGGGAGATGGGAAAAAAGCAATAAGGGCTACCTTCAGGTGTCCTTCTCTGTCCCTTTACTTAAGGATTTCTAAATATGGTTGAGGATGATTGCTTTTGCACAGAATAGCACAACGACAATTTCCCTGACTGTCCAAAAAACAAGGATTTCAAAGATGGTTGATGAGGAATGCTTTAGCACACTATAGCACAAGGAGAATTTCCCTCACTGTCCTTCCCTGTCCCTAGAAACAAGGATTATCACAGTGAAAGAAACTGACACTCTTCCTACCTATAGTTTTCTGTCCCTAGAAAAAATGTTTTTTTAAAGCACACTATAGCACAAGGAGAATTTCCCTCACTTTCCTTCCCTGTCCCTAGAAACAAGGATTATCACAGTGAAAGAAACTGACACTCTTCCTACCTATAGTTTTCTGTCCCTAGGAAAAATGTTTTTTTAAAGCACACTATAGCACAAGGAGAATTTCCCTCACTTTCCTTCCCTGTCCCTAGAAACAAGGATTATCACAGTGAAAGAAACTGACACTCTTCCTACCTATAGTTTTCTGTCCCTAGAAAAAATGTTTTTTTAAAGCACACTATAGCACAAGGAGAATTTCCCTCACTTTCCTTCCCTGTCCCTAGAAACAAGGATTATCACAGTGAAAGAAACTGACACTCTTCCTACCTATAGTTTTCTGTCCCTAGAAAAAATGTTTTTTTAAAGCACACTATAGCACAAGGAGAATTTCCCTCACTTTCCTTCCCTGTCCCTAGAAACAAGGATTATCACAGTGAAAGAAACTGACACTCTTCCTACCTATAGTTTTCTGTCCCTAGAAAAAATGTTTTTTTAAAGCACACTATAGCACAAGGAGAATTTCCCTCACTTTCCTTCCCTGTCCCTAGAAACAAGGATTATCACAGTGAAAGAAACTGACACTCTTCCTACCTATAGTTTTCTGTCCCTAGAAAAAATGTTTTTTTAAAGCACACTATAGCACAAGGAGAATTTCCCTCACTTTCCTTCCCTGTCCCTAGAAACAAGGATTATCACAGTGAAAGAAACTGACACTCTTCCTACCTATAGTTTTCTGTCCCTAGAAAAAATGTTTTTTTAAAGCACACTATAGCACAAGGAGAATTTCCCTCACTTTCCTTCCCTGTCCCTAGAAACAAGGATTATCACAGTGAAAGAAACTGACACTCTTCCTACCTATAGTTTTCTGTCCCTAGAAAAAATGTTTTTTTAAAGCACACTATAGCACAAGGAGAATTTCCCTCACTTTCCTTCCCTGTCCCTAGAAACAAGGATTATCCCAGTGAAAGAAACTGACACTCTTCCTACCTATAGTTTTCTGTCCCTAGAAAAAATGTTTTTTTAAAGCACACTATAGCACAAGGAGAATTTCCCTCACTGTCCTTCCCTGTCCCTAGAAACAAGGATTCACACAGTAAAACACACTGACACTCTCCCTACCTATAGTTTTCTGTCCCTAGAAAAAATGTTTTTTTAAAGCACACTATAGCACAAGGAAAATTCCCTCACTGTCCTTCCCTGTCCCTAGAAACAAGGATTCGCACAGTAAAACACACTGACACTCTCCCTACCTATCCTTCTCTTTCCCTAAACTAAAGGAATCCAGGTTAAGCAAGAAAAAATAAATGTCACTGTCCCTGCCTATGCTTCTCTTTCCCTGCTCCGGAACACACTACACTAGGCCGCCGTGCTGGCGGCCTTTTATAGTGTGGGGCGTGTACTAAACACCCTCAGCAATAATTGGCCACAGGCATCCTGCCTGTGGCCAATCATTGCTCTCCTCGCTGCCGGCGCTGTGATTGGCCAAGCATGCGGGGTCACAGTGCATGCTTGGCCAATCACAGCGCCTGGATGACACTGCGATGGCGTAGTGCATTGTGGGCCGTTCGCGTCACTCGAATTTGGCGCGAACGGCCCAAATCGTTCGATCTTCGTCGAACGATCGAACAGCCGATGTTCGAGTCGAACGTATGTTCGACTCGAACACGAAGCTCATCCCTAGTCTCGGGTAAGACCAAGAAGTCCAAGGACAGTAGACCTCCATAAAATGGCCTTCCAGGTCTTTCCTAATTTCTGCCCCATCCTTTGGGCACGTCACTTGGGACTGTAGTCTCTGATGTAGAAGGGGCTTCGAGCTCCTACTCCAACCCGTGGCCAAGCAGGCCACCTTCTCTTTGTTCGCTTGCAAATTTTTTCTTTTAAATAACGGGATATTTTCTGAGTTTTGTTTTCATTTTTCCTCTTCTTATTACATAAAAGTTGTTTGATTCAGGGCTCTTTCACCTGGAGCTAGGTTTATCCCACTTTAAAACCAGCGGGCGGTCGGAGGAACTTTCCAGACCTTTCCATGTAAGGTCAGCTGGAGTAGCCTGAAAGTGTTCCTTGAGACTTAGATCTGATAGATGAGGACTCCTATCAAGCCAGCTTAGCCCCCTTTGGCGGGATTTCCAATACCTACCAGGAACTTTATATTAGAAACATAGATTTTTCTGGTCCTGAGTAGGGATGGGCCCGGTGCTCGATTCGAACCCATGTTCGAATCGAGCACCGGGCGTTCGCTCGCTCGTCGAGCCCAGAACAAATTTGGGCCGTTCGCATCACATTCGTGTGATGCGAGCGGCCCCGCAATGCATTGCGGCCGGCGCGGCCGGCGCAGTGCATTGCTGGCTGATGATTGGCCAAGCATGCACTGTGACCCCGCATGCTTGGCCAATCACAGCGCCCGAAACTCGGAGAGCAATAATTGGCTACAGGCAGGACGCCTGTAGCCAATTACAGCTCAGGGGCTTTAGTACACGCCCCACCATTTAAAAGGCCGCCACGCCATCGGCCCCGGTCACATGAGTTCCGGCTTTAGGAGAGATCAGTCTGCTGTTTCTGTCTTTGCTTGATACTGAAAGATTTGCTCTTCTTTGCTAAACCATTGGCTATTTCTTTGCTAAACCATTGCTACCTAAGTCATTGATCGTTCATTGCTGCTGATTGCACAGTTAGTGTGTTATTAGCTGCTGCTGGGGATTAGTCTGGTGCGTGCTTACTGTTAGTACAGTATTGCAGTAGTACCAACCGCAGTGCTGTTAGCACAGCATTGCACCCCAACAGCACCCATAGGACTTCTAGTGTGTTAGTGGCAGCAAACAGAGCTCCTATATTTTCTTCTCAGCAGCACCCATAGGACTTCTAGTGTGTTAGTGGCAGCAAACAGAGCTCCTATATTTTCTTCTCAGCAGCACCCATAGGACTTCTAGTGTGTTAGTGGCATCACACAGAGCTCCTATATTTTATTCTCAGCAGCACCCATAGGACTTCTAGTGTGTTAGTGGCAGCAAACAGAGCTCCTATATTTTCTTCTCAGCAGCACCCATAGGACTTCTAGTGTGTTAGTGGCAGCAAACAGTGCTCCTATATTTTCTTCTCAGCAGCACCCATAGGACTTCTAGTGTGTTAGTGGCATCACACAGAGCTCCTATATTTTCATCTCAGAAGCACCCATAGGACTTCTAGTGTGTTAGTGGCATCACACAGAGCTCCTATATTTTCTTCTCAGCAGCACCCATAGGACTTCTAGTGTGTTAGTGGCAGCAAACAGAGCTCCTATATTTTCTTCTCAGAAGCACCCATAGGACTTCTAGTGTGTTAGTGGCATCACACAGAGCTCCTATATTTTATTCTCAGCAGCACCCATAGGACTTCTAGTGTGTTAGTGGCAGCAAACAGAGCTCCTATATTTTCTTCTCAGCAGCACCCATAGGACTTCTAGTGTGTTAGTGGCAGCAAACAGAGCTCCTATATTTTCTTCTCAGCAGCACCCATAGGACTTCTAGTGTGTTAGTGGCAGCAAACAGAGCTCCTATATTTTCTTCTCAGCAGCACCCATAGGACTTCTAGTGTGTTAGTGGCATCACACATAGCTCCTATATTTTCTTCTCAGCAGCACCCATAGGACTTCTAGTGTGTTAGTGGCAGCAAACAGAGCTCCTATATTTTCTTCTCAGCAGCACCCATAGGACTTCTAGTGTGTTAGTGGCATCACACAGAGCTCCTATATTTTCATCTCAGAAGCACCCATAGGACTTCTAGTGTGTTAGTGGCATCACACATAGCTCCTATATTTTCTTCTCAGCAGCACCCATAGGACTTCTAGTGTGTTAGTGGCAGCAAACAGAGCTCCTATATTTTCTTCTCAGCAGCACCCATAGGACTTCTAGTGTGTTAGTGGCATCACACAGAGCTCCTATATTTTCATCTCAGAAGCACCCATAGGACTTCTAGTGTGTTAGTGGCATCACACAGAGCTCCTATATTTTCTTCTCAGCAGCACCCATAGGACTTCTAGTGTGTTAGTGGCATCAAACAGAGCTCCTATATTTTATTCTCAGCAGCACCCATAGGACTTCTAGTGTGTTAGTGGCAGCAAACAGAGCTCCTATATTTTCTTCTCAGCAGCACCCATAGGACTTCTAGTGTGTTAGTGGCAGCAAACAGAGCTCCTATATTTTCTTCTCAGCAGCACCCATAGGACTTCTAGTGTGTTAGTGGCAGCAAACAGAGCTCCTATATTTTCTTCTCAGCAGCACCCATAGGACTTCTAGTGTGTTAGTGGCATCACACAGAGCTGCTATATTTTCATCTCAGAAGCACCCATAGGACTTCTAGTGTGTTAGTGGCATCACACAGAGCTCCTATATTTTCTTCTCAGCAGCACCCATAGGACTTCTAGTGTGTTAGTGGCAGCAAACAGAGCTCCTATATTTTCTTCTCAGAAGCACCCATAGGACTTCTAGTGTGTTAGTGGCATCACACAGAGCTCCTATATTTTATTCTCAGCAGCACCCATAGGACTTCTAGTGTGTTAGTGGCAGCAAACAGAGCTCCTATATTTTCTTCTCAGCAGCACCCATAGGACTTCTAGTGTGTTAGTGGCATCACACAGAGCTCCTATATTTTCATCTCAGAAGCACCCATAGGACTTCTAGTGTGTTAGTGGCATCACACAGAGCTCCTATATTTTCTTCTCAGCAGCACCCATAGGACTTCTAGTGTGTTAGTGGCAGCAAACAGAGCTCCTATATTTTCTTCTCAGCAGCACCCATAGGACTTCTAGTGTGTTAGTGGCAGCAAACAGAGCTCCTATATTTTCTTCTCAGCAGCACCCATAGGACTTCTAGTGTGTTAGTGGCATCACACATAGCTCCTATATTTTCTTCTCAGCAGCACCCATAGGACTTCTAGTGTGTTAGTGGCAGCAAACAGAGCTCCTATATTTTCTTCTCAGCAGCACCCATAGGACTTCTAGTGTGTTAGTGGCAGCAAACAGAGCTCCTATATTTTCTTCTCAGCAGCACCCATAGGACTTCTAGTGTGTTAGTGGCATCACACAGAGCTCCTATATTTTCATCTCAGAAGCACCCATAGGACTTCTAGTGTGTTAGTGGCATCACACAGAGCTCCTATATTTTATTCTCAGCAGCACCCATAGGACTTCTAGTGTGTTAGTGGCATCACACATAGCTCCTATATTTTCTTCTCAGCAGCACCCATAGGACTTCTAGTGTGTTAGTGGCAGCAAACAGAGCTCCTATATTTTCTTCTCAGCAGCACCCATAGGACTTCTAGTGTGTTAGTGGCAGCAAACAGAGCTCCTATATTTTCTTCTCAGCAGCACCCATAGGACTTCTAGTGTGTTAGTGGCATCACACAGAGCGCCTATATTTTCATCTCAGAAGCACCCATAGGACTTCTAGTGTGTTAGTGGCATCACACAGAGCTCCTATATTTTCTTCTCAGCAGCACCCATAGGACTTCTAGTGTGTTAGTGGCATCACACAGAGCTCCTATATTTTCATCTCAGAAACACCAATAGGACTTCTAGTGTGTTAGTGGCAGCAAACAGAGCTCCTATATTTTCTTGTCAGCAGCACACATAGTACCTATAGTGTGTTAGTGTCAGCACCCATAGGACCTACAGTGTGTTGTGAGCACACATAGGAGTTCTGTTTTTTATACTATATACACTACCGACTACAATGGCTGGAAGACCGCCAAGGAGAGGCAGAGCGTGCCGAGGCAAGAACACAGGGCAGGCAGGCTCTGTTTCTAGAGACAACAGTGCTGGCCGTGGACGTGGTCGTGCATCGTCATCAGCACGTGGCCATGGGACACGCTTGTCTTTGTTTTCGGCAGCTGGACATGTGGAGCCGCATCATGCCGAAGGCTTGGTAGAATGGATGACCAAGCCCTCCTCATCCTCCTCATCCTCTCTCACCCAGGCTCAGGGTACTGGCAGAGCAGCTGCCAACGCGTACTCAATGGCATCATCAGCCACCCCTTCCCTAGACCCACCATGTCCTCCTGAGGAGTCCCCCGAACTGTTTGAGCACAGTGTTGGGTACATGCTCCAGGAGGATGCCCAACGATTCAAAGGCTCGGATGATGATACCCAGCTTGAGGAAGTCAGTAGTGTGCGCGCAGAGAGAGGGGATGCTGAAGGACAGCAATCTGGCAGTAGTGTTCCACCAGCTGCAGCTTACTGCCAGGTTTGCTCTAGTGGTGAAGAGGGAGGGGATGATGAGGTCACTGACTCCACGTGGGTGCCTGAAGGGAGAGAGGAGGAGGAGGAGGAGGAGGAGGAGGAGGATGCAGCGTCACATGTCCAACGAGGCAGGATGCCCCCTGGAGGCCAGCTAGAGGCCAGCACAGCAACTGTACCACACCGCAGAGCTCCGCCTGTGCAGGGCGCTGCCTCTGCACGTTATCACAAAAGTTCTTTGGTGTGGGCCTTTTTTGAGACGAGTGCATCAGATCGCACCACTGCTATTTGCAATATTTGTCTCAAGCGTATCTCGCGTGGCCAAAACATCAGCCGCTTGGGCACCACAAGCATGAGCAGACATATGTCGACCTGCCATGCAGCTCGTTGGCAAGCACACATAAAAGACCCACACCAAAGAACAAAGCGGACCTCTCCTTGCTCCTCATCAGCTGGGATCTCCATCCCCACTATATCTTCAGTCCTCTCTGAAAGCTGCTCTGAGAGGACTGAAAGTGTAGAATTAGGTGTGTCACAACCAAGTACTTGCAGTACTCCGACGTCCGATTGTAGCAGGCAAATTTCCCTGCCCCAGCTGCTGGACCGTCGAAAGAAGTATACTCCCAGCCATCCACATGCCCAGCGGTTGAATGCTAGCTTGGCTAAATTGCTAGCACTTCAACTGCTGCCTTTTCAGTTGATAGACTCGGCCCCCTTCCGTGAGTTTGTTCAATGTGCGGTTCCTCAGTGGCAGGTTCCCAAACGCCACTTTTTCTCACGGAAGGCGATTCCGTCTCTCTACCGGCATGTGGAAGGCAATGTCCATGCCTCGCTGGACAGGGCGGTCAGCGGTAAGGTGCATATTACCGCTGACTCATGGTCCAGCAGGCATGGACAGGGACGTTATCTTTCTTTCACGGCCCATTGGGTCACTCTATTGGCAGCTGGGAGGGATGCAGGACAAGGTGCAGTAGTGTTGGAGGTTGTTCCGCCACCACGCCTCCAAAATGCTACTACTGGTTGTGACACACCTCTCTCCTCCACCCCCTCCTCTTCTTCTTCCTCCATGTCCTCTTCGAGTGCTCTGTCCTCCGAACCAGCGGTGCTCCGTAGGCGTACAAGGGGCTACGCGAGTACGCAGGCAAAAAGATGCCATGCCGTGCTTGCGCTGGTGTGTTTGGGGGACAGGAGCCACACTGGGCCAGAGGTTCTGGCAGCTCTGCAGGGGCAGGCCGAGAGGTGGTTGACGCCACGCCAGCTTAAGCCAGGAATGGTCGTTTCAGACAATGGCACCAACCTCCTCTCCGCCCTGCGACAGGGGCAGCTCACCCATGTGCCCTGTATGGCTCACGTCCTCAACCTGGTGGTGCAGCGGTTCTTGGGCAGGTTCCCAGGCTTACAGGATGTCCTGAGGCAGGCCAGGAAAGTCTGTGTGCATTTCCGCCGATCTTATAATGCCAGTGCTCGGCTGACTGAGCTGCAAAAGGAGCTGAACCTGCCCAAGAACCGCCTAATATGTGACATGCCCACCAGGTGGAACTCAACGTTGGCCATGCTGCAGCGACTGCACACGCAGCAGAGGGCCATCAATGAGTACCTTTGCGACTACGGCACCAGAACAGGGTCAGGGGAGCTTGGCTTTTTTTCCCCACGCCAGTGGAGCATGATCAGGGATGCATGCACTGTCCTCTCACCATTTGAGGAGGCCACGAGGATGGTGAGCAGTGACAGTGCATGCATCAGTGACACTGTACCTCTTGTCCACCTGTTGGAGCATACGCTGCGTGGGATAATGGACAGGGCACTTGAGGCAGAACAGAGGCAGGAAGAGGAGGACTTCCTTGTCTCTCAAGGCCCCCTTTATCCAGACAATGTTCCTTCTGTCCCACCCATCACACAGGAAGAGGATGAGGATGAGGAGGAGGAGGAGGAGGAGGATTGTGTGAGCATGGAGGTGGAGCCTGGCACTCAGCATCAGCAGCAGCAGTCTTTTAGGGATGATGTACAGTCCCAACAAACCAGTGGACTTGTACGTGGCTGGGAGGAGGTGGCTGGCGATCATGTCATCCTCAGTGACCCAGAAGACTCCGGACCGAATGCCTCAGCTAACCTACGCTGCATGGCCTCCCTGATCCTGCAAAGCCTGCGGAAGGATCCTCGTGTTCTTCGGATCAAGGAGAGTGACCATTACTGGCTGGCCACTCTCCTTGATCCACGGTACAAGGGTAAGGTTGCGGACCTTATCTTGCCGTCGCAGAGGGAGCAGAGGATGAGACATCTCAGGGAGGCCTTGCAGAAAGGTCTGTGCAACGCGTTCCCAGAAACTGGGAGGTTACAAACTCCTGGTCCTGGACGACGAGTTGCTGAGGCTTCGGTCAGTAGCAGAAGGAGCGGTGGGGAAGGTGGACGTCTGACCGATGCGTTCAGACAATTTTTTAGTCCGCAGCCCCAAGGTATGATCGGTTCCAGCAACCATCGCCAGCGTCTGATATACATGGTGCAGGAATACCTAGGGGCAAGGTCAGACTTGGACACCTTTCCCACCGAAAATCCTCTGGCTTACTGGGTCCTGAGGATGGATCACTGGCCAGAGCTTGCACAGAATGCAATTGAGCTACTGGCCTGTCCTGCATCCAGCGTTCTTTCCGAACGCACATTCAGTGCTGCTGGAGGATTTGTCACCGATCATAGGGTGCGCCTGTCCACCGACTCGGTTGATCGACTGACCTTCATAAAAATGAATCAGTCTTGGATCACCACCAGCTACCAGACACCTGAAGCGGATATAACGGAATAATTTATAATGTCACATCCCTTCAAGACTGCCTATGCTGATGCTGAGTGACTGTCCTGTTATGTTCACTTACTATCCTCTTCCTCCTCCTCAATGATCCATGCCACCACACCAGTGCCTAAGGCACAATTTTTAAGCCCCTGTATAACAGGGGCGTGTAATTACAATTTTTTAAAAAGATGCTTCGCAACAGGTGTGACTGCTGTGCTCCAAGTACAGTATCTGTGAGGGGTTGCAGTGTTGTGGCACCAGCACCAGTGCCTAAGGCACAATTTTTCAGCCCCTGTTGGGGCATGTAATTACAATTTTTAGGCAATGCTTTGCAACAGGTCTCATTGCTGTGCTCAGAGTACAGTATCTGTGAGGGGTTGCAGTGTTGTGGCACCAGCACCAGTGCCTAAGGCACAATTTTTCAGCCCCTGTATAACAGGGGCGTGTAATTACAATTTTTTAAAAAGATGCTTCGCAACAGGTGTGACTGCTGTGCTCCAAGTACAGTATCTGTGAGGGGATGCAGTGTTGTGGCACCAGCACCAATGCCTAAGGCACAATTTTTCAGCCCCTGTTTAACAGGGGCGTGTAATTACAAATCTTGATCTAATAGTTCACATCAGGGCCCATTCCTGCGCCCACCAAGAGTAACTATGAGGGCCTACAGTCGTGTGGCAACACCGTCCACCACCACCACTACCACCAAAGGCCCAATTTTTCTGCCCTGTTCAACAGGTGCATGCAATTACAAATCTTGATCTAATAACTCACAGCAGGGCCCATTCCTGCACCCACCAAGAGTAACTGTGAGGGCTTACAGTCTTGTGGCAACACCGTCCACCACCACCACCACCACCAAAGGCCCAATTTTTCTGCCCGGTTCAACAGGTGCATGCAAGTACAAATCTTGATCTATTAACTCACAGCAGGGCCCATTCCTGTGCCCACCAGTCTTGTGGCTACACCAACATCTAATAGGGCAAATTTCTGCAGAGTATATACGGCAGGCCCCTACTTTCAAACATCCAACTTACAAACGACTCCTACTTGCAAACGGCAAGAGAAAACAGGAAGTGAGAGGAAATCTACCCCTAGGAAGGGAAATTCTATCCTGTTAGATTTAATTTGGGAAAAAGGTATCTCCTCTCTACTGATGCTTTATCACCAATCCTTGTTTCAATTAAAACCCCACTTTTCCAAAAACATTTGTCATTGGGACGGAAAGTGAGGTGACATGTTCTGAACAGATGTGGAAAGACAGCAAATGTTACAGGGGTGATAACCCCTCCCTATGTTCTCCAAAAAGCTTAAAAATAGATTTTTTTGGGATGGAGCTACACTTCATAATGTACCTGTTCAGATTCTACTTAAGAACAAACCTACAGTCCGTGTCTTGTTTGCACCACCTATATACTGCTGTTCAGAGTATATAGGGTTGTAGGTATAGGGTTTTATTTTGGGTGCGGGGTCCCCCTTAATATCCATACAAGACCCAAAGGGGCTGGGGTGGGGGAGGGGGGGTGATGGGGTAGCCATGCCATTTTTCTCAAGGATTTTCAGCCATATGGCGGCCAGGACAAGACATGACATTAAAGCCGCAAGTGGTTTTAAATGGCTTATTTTTTTCCTTTACAAATGTCATTTTGTGCAAGGACAGTTCTAAACACGGGAAACACATGCCACTTCACAGGCATACTTTAGACACCCCCCAGGTACCATATTTAAAGGAAAATTTCACTTTTTTTTTTCACTTTATGCATCATTAAAATGACTGCTCCCGAAAAAACTTTAGTTTTTAAAATTTCTTTTTGCATTGATATATGTCCCCTGGGGCAGGACCCGGGTCCCCAAACCTGTTTTATGACATTAACATGCATATTGGCCGTTGTAATTAGCAATTTTGATTTCGAACGTTCGCGTCCATTATAACGAATAGGGTTCGAAAATTCACGCGAACTTTCGGTCCGTTCGAAGGTTCTGGTGCGAACCGAACCCGGGGGTGTTCGGCTCATCCCTAGTCCTGAGTAAGGGAAGGCTTATTGAGTCATTTTTTGTTAGGACAGCTCTCAGTTTGTCAAATTTCTTATGAGACAGATGTTTTGTTATTGTCATTATTATTATTCCTTTAGGCATAATGTGTCAGATTACCATATCGGTCAGATTGTATGCCAGGGATGGGGGTGATACCCTTGCGCCTCCACCCATCCCTCAGAAGCAGGTTTCTGCCTTTGTGGGATGGGTTGTCGGACCTCACTTAGAGGACACCGGCGCATTTTTTCAGGTCTCTGGGTGGTTATTTCCGCTCCAGATGCCTATGATCTTCTTGGAAGATGTTGTTTACCTTTTTGTATGTTCCCCTCTCTCCCCACTTTTCTAACCTGTTCTTTCTTTCGAGCCAGTGGACGGGCTGCTCAAGGCCTATATTTCAGCACTCGGACCGTACATCTCCCTCCCCTTCTCTTAAGCTTCGTCAGGAGAAGACATCAAGGGGTAAGTGACATTCGCACCAGCAGCTTTCCACACATGTTTCCCAATGGCTGATCCACCCCAGAATGGTAGGGACCTTAGGGTCGCCACACATAATGCTCAGGGGCTAAACTCCCCCAGGAAAAGGAGATTGGCCTTTGAGCACTATCGTTCCCTAAAATTAGATGTTGTCCTAATTCAAGAAACCCATTTCCCTATTCGATACAACCCCAGGTTCCTCCACTCTCATTTCCCGAACTTTTACTTAGCAAATGCAGAAAACAAAACTAGGGGGGTCACGGTTCTCTTCTCTAAGACTTGCAAATTTGACCATTCCTCAACGTACAAAGATCCTGAGGGCAGATACATCCTTGTCAAGGGCTCGATCGAGGGTGTCTTATATTCAATAATCTCCTATTATGCCCCCAACAAGGGGCAAGCTAAATATTTTCAAACGCTTCTCAAAACCCTACTCCCCCTGGTTGAAGGTAAGGTTATCTTCGGCGGGAACTCAAATGTCGCCTTTGACCAAGGACTTGACAAGTCTAGACCCCATGGGACCCAACTGACACGACCTACTAAAGCCAGTTTGAACATAGCGAAAACCCTTCATGCCCATGGCCTGGTGGACATCTGGAGAGAATTGAACCCAACCAAAAGGGATTACACCCACTTTTCGGCCCCCCACCACTCCTATGCCAGGATAGATCATATCCTGGTGCCCCCAACCTGATTCCCTCGTCAGGCAAAGCATCCATTATTGACACTACGTGGTCAGACCACTCGTTGGTTTGTCTTTCATTGCACAACACCATCACTAAGGCGTCGGACACATTGGCGTCTCAATGAATCCCTTCTAAGTGACCCCATCATTTCTAAGGACATAGAGAACTCCCTGAAGGAATATTTCCTGCTTAATAATGTAGGGGAGGTCACACCAGAAACTCTGTTGGCAGCCCATGAAGTAGTTATCAGGGGTAAAATAATAGGCATTGCGACCCGTATTAAAAGAGAGAGGTTGCTGGATTTCAAAAATTTCGAATATAAATATAACACCCTGAAAACCCAACACAAAAAGTGTCCTTCCAAGGCCCTAGCGGATCTATTGGATGCTACCAGGTTAGAACTCAATCTGGCGCTAACTTCTAAAGCGGAGAAAGACATTCGATGGAGTGGTGCTAGATTTTACCACCAAAATGATAAAATCAGGACTATGTTGGCATCCAAGTTGACCCCCAGGTTTCGCTCTCACTCTTTTCTCAAGATCAGGGTTACAGGTCATACCCTTTCGGCCAACCCAAATAAAATACTTAAAGCCTTCCAAGAATTCTAATTCCAAACTGTATAGCTCGACCCAAGCTGATGATAGTCACAGGTTCTCTGACTTCTTTAGGGATCTGCCCATACCAAAACTCTCGAAAGCTCATAGGGATGGTATGGAGGCGGAATTTGTGGTTGAGGAGATAAAGGAAGTCATAAAGTCTCTCAAAAAGGGTTCAGCTCCTGGCCCCGATGGTCTCTCTGTGCCGTATTACAAGGCCTTTGTAGACACCCTAGCGCCTTTTATGGCAAAATTCTTTAATACCAAAGCTAAAGGCAATCCGTTAGATCCTCAGCTCAACACTGCCTATATAACAGTTCTCCCTAAACCTAACAAAAGCCCAGAGGAGGTGGAGAACTATAGGCCCATATCCCTCATAAATAATGACCTTAAGATACTAACTAAAATTTTAGCTAACCGTTTGGCCTCCTTCATCGGACGATATGTCCATAAAGACCAAGTAGGGTTCATCCCTGGCCGACAAGGCCGGATCAAATTAGGAGGGCCATTGACGTTGTATCCCTACTCCAATCGAACTGGGAGGGAGGTCCCAAGCAAGAAGGGATGCTTTTATCCCTAGATCTGCATAAGGCATTCGATTCCATCGAATGACCCTACATTTTCTCTCTCATGGAGCACTGGGGTTTCGGAAGCAGGTTTTTAGGAGTTCTCCACTCCTTATACTCCACCCCGAAGGCGATGATTCGCCTTCAAGGACATTACTCTTCAATATTTGACATCTCAAGGGGAACCAGACAGGGATGCCCCCTATCCCCTCTAATTTTCGCTATCGCCATCGAGACTTTGGCAACAGCTATACACTCTAATCCCAACATCAAGGGCGTCTCCTGTGGAACCCAAACGCATAAATGCGGTCTTTTTGCAGACGATATGCTGATCTTCTTAACGTCCCCCATCACGTCCCTACCTAATCTTTGCAAAACATTAAAAGACTTCACGATAGCTTCTGGCCTTAGGGTTAATTATTCTAAATCCCATGCCCTTAACGTCTCACTACCGCCAAGCACTGTAGCAACACTTAAGAATGATTTTGAATTTTCTTGGAAGGATACAAGTTTAGAATACCTGGGGATTAATCTCACCTCCAAAATTTAACAGCTGTACTCAGCTAACTTTCCACCCACTTACAAGAAGCTGGAATCAGATCTGAAATACTGGGCCAAGGGTGACTTGTCCTGGCTAGGGAGAATACACTCCATTAAAATGACATTCCTTCCCCGACTGTTATACTTGTTTAGAGCATTACCGATTAACATAAGAAAAGACCACCTCCAGTCATTACAAAGGAAAGTGACGCAGTTCATTTGGGGAGGAACAGGACACCGGTTACCCCGCGATATACGCTCTTCAGACTTAAAAAGAAGGGTGGGTTAGGCTTACCAAGATTGCTTTGGTATTTCCAAGCGGCTAGACTTGCCCAACTGTCCACAGTATATTCAAAATTGGAAAAACCGGATTGGATACAAATAGAGAGACAAGCTGCCCCTACTTACACCCTAGATTTTTTACTATGGATCCTCCCTAAGGATCGTCCCCCTATACTCTCCCCTATACTTTCGCAATCCCTCGCTCTCTGGGACAGACTTAGAACTGAGACTTCCTTAACCTCTGTATTCCGCCCCCTGGCTCACATCTTCAACAACCCAGACTTTACACCCGGACGTGACATCAAATCATTTAAATGGTGGCTGGATAAGGGGTTGTATCGGATTGGAAACTTTTTCACGGCCTCAGGCCCAATCACCCTGAAATTTTGCAAACGACAACTTGAGATCCCAACTACAGAACACTTCAGGTTTAGTCAGATTCAACATTTCCTCTATAAAATTTGGAAAGGAAAACCCACTCCACCTCGTTTCACAGATTACGAGTTATGGTGCGGTCAGGTCACAGATCAGAGAGGTGGAATCTCCATTATTTATCAGTCACTGGCCCAGAGGGATTGTAAAGCTACATTCATGATGGCTTGGGAGGGTGACCTTCGGATACATTGGGATCTGGAGACCTGGTTTTCTTCCTTTTCTAGAGCCTACAAGGGGATTAAAAATATCTCCCTAATTGAGGCCAGCATCAAAGTGATGACCAGGTGGTACCTTACCCTGGCCAAATTAGCACTTATGTTCCCCTCCGCTAATCCACTCTGCTTCAGAGGTTGTGAGACGGTAGGGTCTATGGCCCACGTCTGGTGGGAATGTGTTAAAATTAGGCCCTTCTGGAAGAGGATACTTAATTTGATCCATTCCGTAACAGGTCTCTGGATCCCAAGAACCCCGGCGGTGGCCCTCCTTAACGCCTCCATTCCCAAGACTCACAAATTCGATCGCATTAATTCACTTAATTCTGTTGGGTGCCAAATTGACGATTGCTAAGGCCTGGAAACTGCCTAGAGTCTCTTTTTTGGCCGCCAAAAATAAGATCTCGTGGATCATGACCCAGGAAAAACTGACAAGTGTTTTGCTAGACAATACAGAACGGTTTGAATCTATTTGGGATCCATGGGCGATTCATGTGGGCGTTTCACTTCGCCCGGGTCTACCAGCCCAACAATCACATATCGATTGTGCTTGACGGGTTCTTATCCCATCAACTGGCTTTACCTTTCTCTTTTCTTTCCTCTTTTCTGCTCTGTTCCCCTCCCCCCTCATGTGTCTGTCTTTTGTCCTAGGTTTTGTTGTGTAGTTTTTAATTTAAAATTTTTTGTTTTGGTGTTTTGTTTTAAATTTTTCAGTAGGTAACATGGCCACCTTATGTTTTCAGACTGCACTTATAGCATTTTTTTCTTGTGGCCAATAAGTCATAAGGACCACACATTGAGGTTTACGAGCTAGGTACCCATGTATTTGTCTTTATGGAAATGTTCTTAGCCAACTTGGGATGCCGGTCTCACCTAGGGACCTCGGGGGAGGCTGTCCGGGCACAGCTAGTTCCCGACAGGGGTGCTGGGATGGTCCCCCCCCCCCGGCCTCTGGACCTTTTCCAAATTTTTTTCGGCTTGAACACCTTGATAGGTTTTTGGTACCGTAGTATGGTTATGATCTTCTTTTTTTACATATGGTCAGAATCGCTCACCCCTATTCGGAGAATTGTATGTGGCCCAAGGTATATTGTTAATATTTCTGTTGTTATTTCTGTACTTCTTGAAATACGAATAAAATACTTGAAAGTAAAAAAAAAAAAAAACTAAAAAAGGTATAAGTCCATTAAAGTCCAGTTTTATTTAAAGAACCACTTGTCTTGGCTGCAGCATCTCACTAATAGAAACTTGGGTGGATCCCATTGGTACATATAAGACAAAACAGAGAGATGGGGAGCAACACCATCTTAACTACTTAAGGACTGGGCCTATTTTTCAGACTTGGTGTTTACAAGTTAAAATCTTTGTTTTGCTAGAAAATTACTTAGAACCCTGAAACATTATATATATATTTTTTTTCGGACACATAGACAATAAAATGGCAGTCGTTGCAATACTTTGTCATACCGTATTTGCACAATCATCTTACAAGCGCAATTTGTGGGGAAAAAATACACCTTTTTGAATAAAAAAATAAGGCAATAGTAAAGTTAGCCCAATTTTTTTATATTGTGAAAGATAATGTTATACCGAGTAAATTGATACCCAACATATCACGCTTCAAAATTGCGCCCGCTCATGGAATGGTGCCAAATTTTGACCCTTAAAAATCCAAAGGCGACCTTTAAAAATTTCTACAGGTTACCAGTTTTGAGTTACAGAGGAGGTCTAGTGCTAGAATTATTGCTCTCACTCGAAACGAATACCTCACATGTGTGGTTTAAACATCGTTTTCATATGCAGGTGCGACTTACGTATGCATTCACTTCTGCGCGCAAGCTCAGCAGGACGGGGCGCTTTAAATGTATTTTTTTTTTTTTTTTACTTAAAAAAAAATTGTGTCACTTTTATTCCTATTAAAAGGTAGACATGTGCACACTGAAATATTTCGTTTCGGAATTTCGTTTTCGTTAGAAAAATAAATTTATTTAGTTACTCCCGAAATTCGTTTTTATTTATTTCGTTTTTCGTTAGAAATTGCATTCGTCCGAAAATCTGAATTAATTAAGGTCGAATCTGTCATTGAAGGCTTATGGTGTCTGTCGAATGTTCAAAGAAGATTCGACGGAGCAGCAAAACTGTACGACGCTGCAATCGTACATTTCCGGTCGAATGTTCCGCCTACAAGCTATAGATGAATTCTATTGTATGACTAGTAATAATTATATTTTTTAATTACTATTACTAGTCAACAGGGATGAGCCGTGTGAACTTTAGAACCCTATTAAATACAATGGACTCGAACGTTCGAAATCTAAAGTGTTAATTATAAAGGCTAATATGCAAGTTATTGTCCTAAAAAGTGTTTGGGGACCTGGGTCCTGCCCCAGGGGACATGTATCAATGCAAAAAAAAGTTTTAAAAATGGCCGTTTTTTCGGGAGCAGTGATTTTAATAATGCTTAAAATGAAAAAATAAAAGTGAAATATTCCTTTAAATTTCGTACCTGGGGGGTGTGTATGATATGCATGTAAAGTGGCGCATGTTTCCCGTGCTTAGAACTGTCCCTGCAAAAAATGTCATTTTTGAAAGAAAAAAAGTCATTTAAAACTGACTCGCGGCTATTAATGAATTGTCGGCTCCCGGCAATACATACAAAAGTCATTGATAAAAAAAAAAAAAAGCGTGGGGGTTCCCCAGAATTCAATTACCAGGCCCTTCAGGTCTGGAATGGATATTAAGGGGAACCCCGCCGCAAATTAAAAAAAAATTGACGTGGGGTTCCCCCAAATATCCATTCCAGGCCCTTCAGATCTGGCATGGATTTTAAGGAGAACTCCACCCCAAATTTTAAAAAAAATGGCGTGGAGTCCCCCTAAAAATCCATACTAGACCCCTTATCCGAGCACACAACCTGGCCGGCCGCAGGGGAAGAAGGGGGGATGAGAGAGCGGCCCCCCCTCCCTCCTGAACCGTACTAGGCCACATGCCCTCAACATGGGGAGGATGTCCCCATGTTGATGGGGACAAGGGCCTCATCCCCACAACCCTTGCCCGGTGGTTGTGGGGGTCTGCGGGCGGGGGGCTTATCGGAATCTGGAAGACCCCTTTAACAAAGGGGACCCCCAGATCCCGGCCCCCCCCTATGTGAATTGGTAAGGGGTACATTGTACCCCTACCATTTCACGAAGAAAGCGTAAAAAAATGTTTAAAAAAACACACAAACACCTTGAAAAAGTCCTTTATTTAAAAAAAAAAAAAAAACATTCCAGCGGTGAAATCCAGTGTCCCGCGGCGATCCCGATGTCCAGCGCTGTCCTTCATTGGTTGTGCCTGAGTGGACCTGATGGGGAACTCCCCCTCAGTATTGTAAATGTATAGACCCGCCCCTTCTAAAGTTCCCCATCAGGTCCGCTCAGCGGACCAGATGCGGAACATGAGAAGGGGCGGGTCTATACATATTGTAGCGGCCTCACCCTCTCTCCAACTTCTTCATCTGTTACACACCAAGTCATGTCTAGGGGTTCCTGGGTTGTGAGAGTGAGATGCGCCACGGCCCATGTCCTCCCCATTTCAATAGGGAGGTGAAGGCCACTTCCTGATGTTTCCTCGGGCCAATGTGTTCTGCGAATGTACCGAGTCTGTAACCACAAGCTCACCCGCCTCCCCTTTGATTCCAGTAACTGGAGTTCACACACCGAAGAAAGGTCCAACACTTGTTTATTTGGCACTCCAATAGCAAAGCACAATAACAGTTCTCTTGCAGTACAGGTTAGGACCTATAACCTTTTCAACGGTGGGACGAGCAGATCGAGGCACTTCCTAAAGTTTAAGTTCTAAAGATAGGGTCTCTTCCAGCAACCCCTATGAACAGCAATGGAGCCCTCTCCGATACGCTGTGGCCCCTATCAGGGGGATGTGTCCTCCCAAGAGAGTTCCCAGAGGCCCACCGTCACCGGGTTGGTGCTGCTCCGGGTCTTCAGTGGGTAACCTCCCCGGCCTCCTCACCTCAGGTACGAGTCCCTCCGCTCAGGGACCCTAGGACAGTCCACCCTAGCGGGACCCAGTCGAAGGTACTGGGCCCCAGGCCTCCTCGATAGTACCTCACCCCAGGCTAAAGGTGCCTGGGATGGACGCCAACATGACTCCGGACCAGGCCATGGGCACCTGGACCAGACTCCTGGATCTCCATGCACCCAGGCCTAAGGTGCCTGGGTGCGGGCCGCAGCCCTCCTCCTCCGAGGACCTCCTTCTCCGCACGACGACGATCACGACCACGACCACCCTCGTGGTCAGGGCGTCTCCCCCTTTTTATCTCCTCCCTTCAACGGTCCGGCGGGTTCCCCGCCCCAGCCACACCATCTCCGGGAAGAGACCAAACAGGGAGCACTGCAGGGGATGATTCCACCTGAAGCCCGTGGGTACCTCGCCACCCACAGGCAAAGGAGAATACCACATCCTCCAATCCTCCACGAAACAAAAAGGGGTCTGAATCCTAACACAATTATACACCTGGGTTACACTATTGCCCAGGTGTATCCCATCAATTTGAGGACCCCGCTACAATATATTACCAAAGTGAGAGCAGTTCCCCATCAGGTCCGCCCCCTCGGTATGTCGGACCCGCCTACGTCATTGGCTTGAGCGGGGAACTTCCTTCACTATGTAAATTTAAATTACACAGTGAAGGAAGTTCCCTGCTCAAGCCAATGACGTAGGCGGGTCCGACATACCGAGGGGGCGGACCTGATGGGGAACTGCTCTCACTTTGGTAATACATGTATAGACCCGCCCCTTCTCATGTTCCGCATCTGGTCCGCTGAGCGGACCTGATGGGGAACTTTAGAAGGGGCGGGTCTATACATTTAAAATACTGAGAGGGAGTTCCCCATCAGGTCCGCCCAGGCACAACCAATGAAGGACAGCGCTGGACATCGGGATCGCCGCGGGACACTGGATTTCACCGCTGGAATGTTTTTTTTTTTTTTTAAATAAAGGAATTTTTCAAGGTGTTTGTGTGTTTTTTTAAACATTTTTTTACGCTTTCTTCGTGAAATGGTAGGGGTACAATGTACCCCTTACCAATTCACATAGGGGGGGCCGGGATCTGGGGGTCCCCTTTGTTAAAGGGGTCTTCCAGATTCCGATAAGCCCCCCGCCCGCAGACCCCCACAACCACCGGGCAAGGGTTGTGGGGATGAGGCCCTTGTCCCCATCAACATGGGGACATCCTCCCCATGTTGAGGGCATGTGGCCTGGTACGGTTCAGGAGGGAGGGGGGGCCGCTCTCTCATCCCCCCCTTTTCCCCTGCGGCCGGCCAGGTTGCGTGCTCGGATAAGGGGTCTGGTATGGATTTTTAGGGGGACTCCACGCCATTTTTTTTAAAATTTGGGGTGGAGTTCCCCTTAAAATCCATGCCAGATCTGAAAGGCCTGGAATGGATATTTGGGGGAACCCCACGTCAATTTTTTTTTTAATTTGCGGCGGGGTTCCCCTTAATATCCATTCCAGACCTGAAGGGCCTGGTAATTGAATTCTGGGGAACCCCCACGCTTTTTTTTTTTTTTTTTATCAATGACTTTTGTATGTATTGCCGGGAGCCGACAATTCATTAATAGCCGCGAATGAGTTTTAAATGACTTTTTTTCTTTCAAAAATGACATTTTTTGCAGGGACAGTTCTAAGCACGGGAAACATGCGCCACTTCACATGCATATCATACACACCCCCCAGGTACGAAATTTAAAGGAATATTTCACTTTTATTTTTTCATTTTAAGCATTATTAAAATCACTGCTCCCGAAAAAACGGCCGTTTTTAAAACTTCTTTTTGCATTGATACATGTCCCCTGGGGCAGGACCCGGGTCCCCAAACACTTTTTAGGACAATAACTTGCATATAAGCCTTTATAATTAGCACTTTAGATTTCTCCCATAGATTTTTCGAATTTGCCGCGAACACCCCAATTTGTTCGCTGTTCGGCGAACGGGCGAACAGGCAATGTTCGAGTCGAACATGAGTTCGACTCGAACTCGAAGCTCATCCCTACTAGTCAACCAACATTAGAATTCTTCTATAGCCTATGGGCCGAGCATTTGACCGGAAATGTACGATTGCAGCGTCGTACAGTTTATCTGCTCCGTAGAATCTTCTTAGAACTTTCAACAGACACCATAAGCCTTCAATGACAGATTCGACGTTTGTATGTTTTTCGATGCTTCGTTGAATCTTCGTCGTTCATGTCGAATTGTCAAGTTAGTGCTAGCTATTTTACTGCTCCTCCTCTTTGGTTACAATCAGCCAATAACATTCATCATCATCATTTTTTTATTTTACTTCCCCCACCCAATTCCAGCAGCGATCTTTTCTCTCTATGTCGAATCTTTTCTCTCTATAATGTCGAATCTTTTCTCTCTATAATGTCAAATCTTTTCTCTCTATGTCAAATCTTTTCTCTCTATAATGTCGAATCTTTTCTCTCTATGTAGAATAATCTTGGACTAATAGAGTTAAGGTTAGGCACATTCGACCACAGGTTCGATGGACACAGATTGTTATTGTCAGCCTCATGTCGAATCTCCTATCTATATCGAACTGTTGTTGCAACGAAAACGAAAATTAAGCATTTGTTTATGTCGGATCTTTCGGTTTTCGGATTCTGCATTTTCGTTTTCGTTTGTTAAAACGATAACGAAAATACCTGAAATTCGGACGAAAATGCATTCGGACGAAAACGAATGCACATGTCTATTAAAAGGAATGTAATAGAAAAAAGGCATGTCAGGACCTCTTAAATGTGATATCTGGGGTCAAAAAGACCTCAAATCTAACATTTACACTAAAATGCAATAATAAAAAACTAAAAATAAATAACAAAATCACATAAAATATCCCCTTTAAGACCATTGGGCAGAAGTGATGTTTGACATCGCTTTCGCCATCCAATGGTGTGGAGTCGAGCCGGGGGCCATCTTTTCCTCACTCGGCATCCAGCCTGTGAGGGGGAAGGATACGATTGTCTCTGGTAAGCGGCAGCTCCGGTAAGCGGCAATGACAACCAGAGCATGGCGATAAAATCCGCCGCTGAGACCAATTTTATCTGAAAGAGACCCCCGATAAAATACGCCGCTGAGACCAATTTTATCTGAAAGAGGACCGCCCCCTGATGAAGAAGATACCGGGGTTACGGCAGCTAGCTAATGCCATAACAACGGTATTCCTCTTCAAACAGCCGACATACAACTGTGGTGGGCAGTTTTTAAGTGGTTAAGCTGGCCTTAGTAGGTTCAAATCTCGGCCCGTTCCTCCTGATCCGAACCATATATGGGCAGGCTGAATATACCCATATTGATTGATTAACTTGGGTACAATAAGCCTGTTAGATTTTAGATTATTGCTAGCAGCTGTTATATCCACTAGCAATAATCACTGTGGTGGGAGGGAAATTGATCCCCGCCAGGAGAACACAAGGGCTCTGTGGGAGGGATTCCCTATCAACACTGACTGTGTTGTTGAGAGAATGGAGCAATTTACTTTCCTGCAACCGGTATCTTCACCGGTTACAGTCTGTGTGATGTTCTCAGCCCTGAAATACTCATTGCAACATGTCAGGAACTGATAACTTAAGGCCTGTACACACGGTCGGACTTTTGCCCAACAAACTTCATTTTGAGCAAATTGGACCAACAATCTGTCCGTGTGTACGCTCCATCGGACAAACTTTTTTTCATTTGGTTTTGTCTTCATCGGACAAAAGTTGGGTCTGCAAACGGACAAACTTTTGCCCAACAAAAGTCCGATGGAGCAAAGTCCGACCGTGTGTACAGAAAACCATCAGACTTTTGTCCGATGGACAAAACAAATCATGTTAAAATAAACCAACAATAGCAGAAGTTGACCAAAGGGTGGCAGTAAAGAGCAGAAAAGAGCAGAAAAACCACGCGATGTTGTAAGAAGTTTTGGGAAAGTCTGCAGAAAAGTCAGAGCGTGTGTATGCTATGGGTGTTCCCGACCAACTCCGTTCGGACAAAAATCCACGGAAAAGTCTGATGGAAGTCCAACCGTGTGTACGAGGCTTAAGACCCACTTTGCATGGACGGAAAAAAAATAACAACCCAAACTTTTCTTTTGCTGAACCTATGGCCCTTTGGTAACTGGAAGTTGGTTTTTGTAACCCATTTAGTATGTTTTCAGACCCCCTATAGCTGCAACTATAAGTCTGTTTTCTGTATAGTGCCCATTTATGTTGGTAACCAATGATATGCCCCTTATATTGAACATCAGAGCTAACATGCCCCCTTATGTTGGTCAGTGGTAGGGTGGTCCCTTACAATGTGGTCAGTTTTGGAATAGCCTCAGTTGTTGGTGGGGTCAGTAGTGAAGAGCCTTCTTATGTTGGAGGTCAGTGCATTGGTGCACCTTTACATTGGTGGTCAGCTTTGAAATGTCCTACTTTGTTAGTGGTCAGTGGTGAAGTGTCTTATTTACATTGGTGATCATTGATGAAGTTGCATATTATGTTGTTGGACAGTGGGAGCCAAATAAAGTATGGATATAAGTGGGTTAGGTACCTTACAATGGAGATTTCTGTCATATTTTGCAGGATTGGGTTCTAAGCAGTGACATCAGCACTGCAACTATGCAAGCACTGTGGTGCTGGAGAAGGTGACTGTAAGCTGGGTATCACTTATTGCCAGTCACCTAGCAGGTGGTGAGATCTAGTGTCACCCATGCTGTTTGCTCAGTGTGTCACACCAAACCACTGCGCCAAAGCTTGCTTAGCAGATAGATAGGAGCTCTAAAATACAAGAGATCAACTGTGCATAAGGTGTATGCAACATGTCACCACCTTTCACCATGGATCATCCGGCCACACGTGGTATGCCCTGTAAAAGGAATCATATATGTCATGGGGAGAAGGCACAAGAGCACGTGTAATAATTTAAAACTGCATGAATTTAATTAAAAATAGTGTCACTCACAATATAACGGATGCCACAAGCATGTACAGGATTCCTCTGTAAAAATAAAAATAAATTTTTGGTATCCCAAAATAAAATAAACATATAGGGAGACATCTAAATTTAAATACCCATATTTTCCGGCGTATAAGACGACTTTTTAACCCATAAAAATCTTCTCAAAAGTCGGGGGTCGTCTTATACGCCGGTACCTGACATGTAGAATCTCAGTCAGTTTGCGGCTGTCCATTTTTCAAATGCTGTTCCGTGATAGGTGGAAAACTCATTTTCCCAGCAGAGCCTCTGTTCAGTGTTCTGCCTAAAACAGATGCCCTCTCGTCCTCGGCCTCGAATGAGAGGGCATCTGTGATAGGCGGATCACTGAAAACAGTGTCTGCTGGGAAGCTGAGTGTTCCGCCTATCACAGAACAGCATGAGGAGGAGGCGCGGCTTTTGAAAAATGGATGGTCGCGGTCTGACTGAATCTCTGACTGAGATTCTACATGTCAGGGATAAGGTATGGGATCTTCGAGGCATGCAATGGAACAGTGAGATATGCAATGGAACAGTGAGGTATGCAATGGCACAGTGAAGTATGCAATGGCACAGTGAGGTTTGCAATGGCAAAGTGAGGTATGCAATGGGACAGTGAGGTATGCAATGGCACAGTGAGGCATGCAATGGCACAGTGAGGCATGTAATGGCACAGTGAGGTGAGGTGAGGCATGGCTAGTCGGAAGGGGGTCGTCTTATACGGCGAGTATATCCCAAAACCAAAATTTTAGCTGGAAAATTAGGGGGTCGTCTTATACGCCCAGTCGCCTTATACGCCGGCAAATACGGTAGAGGCTTTTAAAACTGTGAAAATGAAATATGTAATG
The DNA here is from genome assembly GCA_029206835.1 of Rana muscosa. Lineage (NCBI taxonomy): Eukaryota > Metazoa > Chordata > Amphibia > Anura > Ranidae > Rana > Rana muscosa. The sequence continues at coordinate 111,516,257 of CM055120.1, read as the reverse complement.
AATAAAATACAAATGAATGAAATAAATTAAATATACAGTGATTTAAAGAAATAAACAAACAGTTAAACCACTGGGTTAGTTCATGCTCCATAGGAATTAATATATATACAAAATATCCACTTAAAAAAAATAATTTAGGATAGGCTATGGATCTCAAATGGATACAAAGATAAATAAATAAACTAGTAGGTTGGTAAAAATTAACTATAAGAGCAATATTAATAAAAAGGATGAATTGGATGCAAACACTATATGTTATATCTCAAAGGGCCACATAGAGGTGCCAGAGAGTAGACATCCATGTTATAGCAGTAGAGAGTTGTGACTCAGTACCACAGCCAATACTGGAGGATGGACGAAAATTATAACCCAGTGGTTTAACTGTGATTATTTATTTAAATCACTTTATATTTAATGTATTTTCTTTTTATTTATTTTTTTATTTTTTATTCAGATTTTATTTAATGAAATTTTGAAAAATACAGACAGAGCATACAAAACATATTGCACAGGACGTCCCAAATACAACACTTAAACAAAGAAAAAAAAAAGTAGGAGGATTTCTTTCCATACCTCCTCAGAGATGGGGCCAATATTCTGTTCCAATCCCTGGAACAAATAGAAAAATTCATTAAAAGCTGATATAATATCATATACAGTATGTAACAGAAATAAGTCCCTTGGTTGACTTTGCTTGTACTATTCAATCCAGAGCAGGGGTTGGAGAAAAGACCACTTCATCTGAGGAGAATTGGGCACGTAATGCATGACTCGATTGAAGAAACTGATAGAACCATCTTGGATGTAGAGAGAACTCTACTCATCCTGCAGAGTAGAAAGCTCAAAGTAGAAAGCCTATCATTTCCCCAAATTGGGGTATATCTAGTAGGGTAGGAATTATCTGTCCTTTTCTCAGCAGCATCCTATACATAGAACATTAAGCCCACTGTGGACATAGTGCCAAGTGAAGCACCCCCTACTGCCCCCTCCAGTACATACAGTGGTGGACAACCTCCAAACACATAGGAAAATAAGCATTAAGAGTCACTTGATGATAGTTCAGTATTCCATCCTGCTAAGTGCTGTAGTTGGGCAGCAAAAAATATATCCTCCGGTTGGGTACTGCTAATCCTCCAGCATCCCTAGGGTACTGTAATAGCTCTAATTTTATACGAGAGGCCTTCCTCTGCCACATTAAATCCCTAAATATGCTATTCATTTTAATAAAAAAAGATGCAGTGGTATCCAAACAACAGAGTTTTATATAGGTAGTACAGGAGCTGGGGCATCCATATCATCCTAATGAGGTTAATATGACCTACTACAGGCAGAGGTAATTTTACTCCAAGTTTTATTTTGAATTTGAAATATAGACAATAGTGGAGCAATATTATCTGTGATAAAAGCCTGAGGAAAGGCTGACATAGTTATACCCAAGTACTTTATAGAAGACATTACCTTAATATGAGACAATGTAGGTGACAAACCGTCAGGAAAAGGGTCTAGAGGCAGTAACATAGATTTCTCCCAATTTATGCCAAGCCCTGAAAATTTGCCAAATTCATTAACATATTTCATTGCTGCCAGCTAGGGATGGGTGAACGGTTGGGCCCGAGCATGAGTTTGGGCTGAACATTTGCTTTTTCGGGCATTCTTCGAACACCCAAATTTGCAGAGTGTTCGCCCCCGACAAACACCCTGCAATGCACTAAATGCTGCACAGTGCATTCTGTGCCCTGATTGGGCAAAGCTTTGCCCAATCAGGGCACAGTATAAGCTGGTTGTTAAGGAACGGGGCTGGGAAGCCGGCCTCTGCATCATTAACAGTAGGGTTTCCCTACTGCTAAATAAAAAAAAGTGCCTGTAAAAAATAAATAAATAAACGTCATTATATGCAAGTTATTGGCCATAAAAGGGTTATTGGGGTCTGGGTACTGCCCTGGGGGACATGTATCTATAGGAGCAGTGATTTTAATGATGCTTAAAGTGCAACAATAAAAATGAAAAATTCCTTTAAATATCGTAGCATATACAGAACATGCTACAGCAAAACTGACATTTCTAAAGAAAAAAAATCACATTTAAAATGACTCCCGGTTACAATTGCCGACACCTGGCATATAAATAAAATAAAGAAAAAAAACGATGTGGGGTACCTCCCCCAGTCCATACCAGGCCATTCGGAGTCTGGTATGGATTTTAAGGGGAACCCCATGCCAAAAATTGTTTTAACCACTTAAGCCCGAGCCTCTTTCTGAGATTTGGTGTTTACAAGTTAAAAACAGTTTTTTTTGCTAGAAAATTACTTAGAACCCCCAAACATTATATATATATTTTTTCTAACACCCTATAGCAGGGATATGCAATTAGCGGACCTCCAGCTGTTGCAAAACTACAAGTCCCATCATGCCTCTGCCTCTGGGTGTCATGCTTTCTGCTGTCAGAGTCTCGCTATGCCTCATGGGACTTGTAGTTTGGCAACAGCTGGAGGTCCGCTAATTGCATATCCCTGCCCTATAGAATAAAATGGCGGTCATTACAATACCTTTTGTCACACCGTATTTGTGAAGGGGTCTTACAAGCGCACTTTTTGGGGAAAAAAACACTTTTTTAATTAAAAAATAAGACAACAGTAAAGTTAGCCCAATTTTTTTTATATCGTGAAAGATAATGTTACATTGATAAATTGATACCCAACATGTCACACTTCAAAGTTGCGCCCGCTCGTGGAATGGTGACAAACATGCAAACTACAGGTTGCATGTTTTGAGTTACATAGGAGGTCTAGGGCTAGAATTATTGCTCTCGCTCTAACGATTGCGGCGATACCTCTCACATGTGTGGTTTGAACACCGTTTTCATATGTGGGTGCTGCTCACGTATGCATTCGCTTCTGTGCATGAGCTCATCGGGACGGGGCGCTTTAAAAAAAAAATGTTTACATTTTCTTATTTATTTTACTTTCTTTTTTATTTTGACACTGTAAACATCCCTTTTAATAGAAAAAAGCATGACAGGACCTCAGATCTCATATTTAGACTAAAATGCAATTAAAAAAATAACAAAAATGATGTCATTCTAAAAAAAAAAAAAAAAAAAAAATGTCCCTTTAAGAGCATTGGGCGGAAGTGATGTTCTGACGTCACTTTCGCCCTGCAGTGGTATGGAGACAGGTGGGGGCTATCTTCCCCTCACTCGTCTCCATACCCAGCCGGCAAGAGGACGCGATAGCCTCGGCGCTGCCGACGGCTCCGGTAAGTGGCCGAGGGCACCGGAGAGCGGCGGAAGGGGGGGCCCTCTTCCGCCACCGATAAAAGTGATCTCGTAACGTATCCGCCACAGAGACCACTTTTATCTGAAAGAGGACCTCCCGCTCTTGAAGAGGGTACTGGGATTATGGTAGCTAGCTGCTACCATAACAACTGTATTCCTCTTCAAAATAGCGATGTAGAACGATGGCGGGCGGTCTGTAAGTGGTTAAAAATGGTGTGGGGTTCCTCCAAAATGCATACCAGACCCTTATCAAAGCATGCAGCCTGGCAGGTGAGGATAGGAGGACGACAAGCGAGCACCCCCCCCTCCTGAACCATACCAGGCCACTTGCTCTAAATATGGGGGGGTGGATGCTTTGGGTAAAGGTAGGCTCTGTGCCCCCACCCCAAATCACCTTGTCCCTATGTTGGACAAGGGCCTCTTCCCGACAATCCTGCACTGTAGTTGTCAGGGTCTGCGGGTGAGGGGCTTATCGGAATCTGGAAGCCCCCTTTGACAAGGGGGCCCCCAGATCCTGCCCCCCCCATGTGAATGGATATCATTTTTTTTAAATCAGATCTTTTTTTTATTTTTATATGGAAACAATATTAAGACAATACAGACAAATAATACAAATTATACAAACAAAATCACATTAAACAAAACACAACCCAAACACCCCCCACCCTGCTCTTGGAGTATGTATGGAAGAGAAAAAAGAAAAAAAAGGACAGGACAAAAAAAAAAAAAACAGCATCCAATATTACAAAGTAGATAGTACCTATTAGTGTTTTTACGTGATACCTAGGTCATGAATTGAAGCCATCTTGACCAGGTAGCATCAAACTTACTCATGGAATTCCTTAGGGAATGTGAATGGATATCATACTCCTACCTATTCACCAAAAAAAGTGTAAAAAAGTAAAAACCACAAGAGATAGTTTTTGACAAATCCTTTATTAAAAAATAAAAGTGTCCCGCGATGTAATTCACTGTCAATCACGCCACTCGACGGACCTGAAAAATAGGAAAAAATGTAAACGCTCATAAAGAAGAGGTACCCACCTCCTAATGTCTAGACTATAGCTGCTAGCAAAATATATATGATAATAAAAAACAAGATTGGACTCCCAGGGGCTTATGCGCAGCTTCAAAAAAATTCTATTAACTAATGAATAAAGTATTGATTTAATTTTATTAAACAGGTATCAAATTTACAAATTCATAAGATAAAAAAAGAGGAAATCACAGGAATGGATCCAATACATATGAAGGACAACAATAAAAGCTCTGGTGTACAAAATTTGTTTGTATGGTATTCACATATATGTCATAACACAATAACCATATATAGTTAACCACCATAGGCTGCCACATACGGACCCCCAATCTTTATTAATGTAACAATCTTCCTCAGGGGGTATTATGTAGACATCTATAGTATTAAAAATATCATTAAGATTTTTCATTATTTTGTTTCATTTGTATTTCAGAAATATCTGTCTATACAGGTTGAAAGCAAGTGAATCAGATCATACCTTATGTGGAACACCATATATTCTAGACCAGAGTATAAATTAAAAACATAGTGGTTGAATTCTCCATAGAGACCATCCGGCCAGGAAACAAAGATAGGAGATTCAAGTTTTGCTTGCAAGAGGTCACATGTAAATATTAGACACGCATAGGTGCAAGGGAGATGCAGGGAGAGGCGGGAGAGGAACGCAGAGCAGGTATTATTTGGATCTACATATATTATACCTCAATGTCTTATTAGTACTAAATAGAGGGCAGGCAGTAGGGGATGGCTAAAACAAGGTTGTGCTCATAATACTAATAAATTTACCTTTATTGGGCTGATTGAAAAAGGGTCAGGTGTATAGCCCCTCCATGCTAATTGGTTACAGTGTCAGCTTGTCTCGGTGCATACCGTCAGTGATGGAATTTGATCTCAGATTTCAAAGTCCCAGTATCTATCCTTCTATTAAGGGTTACCTACAAATTGCATATATAATATATACACAATTATTGTGATACTACCACACAGAATCAAAAAGATGTTATTAAAAGAAAAACAGATAGCATTAAGGCCAGCAAGGTATTACTTACTGATGGTTTTGTATTGAGCAACATGGATCTTGTCTGCACTGCGGTCTGCACTGCGGTCTGCACTGCGGTCTGCCTGTCCAGTCTGCATGTCCAAGTGAGTATGTGGAGTGTGTTAACAGCATGGTCTTATATGTGATGTATAATTATCTGACTGCTTACACCTGTATTGCTGACAATCTACACCTGCATCCTCTCCCTCTGACCACCCGCCCTTCACTCCATCACACACCTGCTCGTCCATTCACTGGCCATGACAGCATCAAAAGGCCAGTCATGTGACCCCCTCAGTGTCCCGGGCCGAAAATGTTCTCCCGTTGGATTTGGACCCCCTGTACTGCGCAGGTGCGGCGCTTGCACGGCGCTTGCGCAGTACAAACCTCAACTGAGCCTACCAAGCCTCCGAAAATAGCCAAACATGTAGAGCTGACACTCAGCTCTACACGGCACATGCGCCAATCTGCCGCGCGCTCCCAATACTAATGCCGCACGCTCCCGAATCTAGTGCTACTCTGCAAGGGGCGGGAGTGATTTCAACAATAAAGTACACATCTTAGCAGGGCATGTTGATGGGCGCATTTGCACATTTTACTCACAAAATTATGCACAGAGATGGTAAGGGCACCAATGTTGATGGACAATTTCTATACTTCTCACACTTTAACATCAACATTGCAGAACCCGCCCATCAACACGCCCTGCTAAGACGTGTACTTTATTGTTAAAATCACCCCCGCAGAGTAGCGCTAGCATCGGGAACGTGCGGACATACAGTAGGTGCCGCCGATTTTGTGTCAATCTCGCCTCTTCTAGCGGCGAGATTGACACCCTACGAGCCCCGTCGCGAGAGCCAGCGCCGAGCTGTCTCGTCATCAGGAAAGGAAAAATGTTTTTCCTTTCGCAATGAGCGACAGGCATTGCTAACATTGAGGCCGGTGGACGGAGATCCGACGTTGATTCCCGCCAATACCAGGCACTGTGTTGGTATGAATCCTAAGCGGGAACTTCACGCCAAATTTTAAATAAAAAAACGGTCTGGTATGGATTTCAAGGGGAATCCCCTAAGCCGAAAAAACGGCGTGGGGGTCCCCCTCAAAATCCAAACTAGACCCTTAATCCGAGCACGCAACCTGGCAGGCCGCAGGAAAAGAGGGGGGGACGAGAGAGCGCCCCCTCCCTCCTGAACCGTACCAGGCCGCATGCCCTCAACATTTAGGGTTTGGTGCTTTGGGGCAGGGGGGAGACCTGCGGCCCCCCCACCCCAAAGCACCCTTCCCCATGTTGATGGGGACAAGGGCGTCTTCCCGACAACCCTGGCCGTTGGTTGTCGGGGTCTGCGGGCGAGGGGCTTATCGGAATCCGTGAGCCCCATTTAATAAGGGGGCCCCCAGATCCCGGCCCCCCACCCTATGTGAATGAGTATGGGGTACATCGTACCCCTACCCATTCACCTGGTGGCAAAAAAATGTCAATAAAAAAACGCAACACAGGTTTTTAAAGTAATTTATTAGGCAGCTCCGGGGGTCTTCTTCTGACTTCGGGGGTCTTCTTCCAACTTTGGGGGTCTTCTTCTGACTTCAGGGGTCTTCTTCCAACTTCGGGGGTCTTCTTCCGACTTCGGGGGTCTCTTCTTCTGCTCTCCGGTGTCGTCTATGCGCTCTCTGGTTCTTCTCCCGCTCTCCGGTGCCTTCTCTCCGATCTCCGGTTCTTTCTGCCTTCTGCCGAGCGCCCCGCTATCTTCTTCCAGCTCTTTTGCTAGCGAGGTCCCGGTCTTCATCGTCTTCTTCCCTCTTCTCCTCCTCGATGTTTACTCGTCACTTCCTCCCGCTGTAATGCTGGGTGTGCGGTCTGCAACGATTTATATAGGCCTATCATGATGTCACAGTCACATGCTCCGGGTGGCTACATGCTTCCATGACTTCACAGTCACATGCTCCCATGACGTCACAGCATGTGACTGTGATGTCATGAGAGGCCTATATAAATCGTTGCACACCGCACACCTGGCATTACAGCGGAAGAAAGCGACGTGTCAACATCAAAGAGGAGAAGAGGGAAGAAGAAGCCGACAGCGACAGGAAGACCGGGCCCCTCCACTAGCAAAAGAGCTGGAAGAAGATAGTGGAGCAGCCCGGCAGAAGGACAACGGAGAGCGGGAGGAGACGACGGGGAAGACCGGGCCTCTTCGCTAGCAAAAGAGCTGGAGGAAGTTAGCGGAGAAGCCCTGCAGAAGCAAAAAGGCACGGGAGAGCAGAAGAAGACCCCCGAAGACGGAAGAAGAGACCCCCGGAGTCGGAAGAAGACCCCCGGAGCTGTCTAATAAATTACTTTAAAAACCTGTGTGTGTTTTTTTATTGACATTTTTTTGATACCAGGTGAATAGGTAGGGGTTCGATGTACACCATACTCATTCACATAGGGTGGAGGGCTGGTATCTGGGGGCCCCCCTTATTAAAGGGGGCTCCCGGATTGCCAGGTTGCGTGCTCGGATAAGGGTCTGGTTTGGATTTTGAGGGGGACCCCTATGCCGTTTTTTCGGCTTAGGGGATTCCCCTTAAAATCCATACCAGACCGAAGGGCCTTGTATGCTCCTGGAGGGGGAACCCATGCCGATTTTTTATTTAAAATTTGGCGTGGAGTTCCCGCTCAGGATTCATACCAAACACAGCCTGGTATTGGCGGGAATCTACGTCGGATCCCATTCAATACAGTGTCGCATCGCCTTCTCGCTGTTGCAGCGAGCGCGAGATGTTGGCACCCTGTCGCCGAGATGTCGGAAACCTATCGCCGAGAATCTCCGCGATGGGATCGCAATGGATATACAATTTCTGCGGCACCTACTGTATGCCATAGTCATTGTGCATGCGCCGTGTAGTGTTCGGCTATTTTCGGAGACTAGTCGCCGTGCCTGCGCAGTACAAGGGGGTTCTTATCCGCCGGGCGGAACTTATTCGGCAGAACACCGGCATAGCCGCCGACTCCATGGTAACATGCCAGCTCGTCGATGTCATGCGGCACGCATGCCGGCCACTAGGGGCCGCCGCGCGCATGCGCACTAGCGTCAATGTCAGGAGGCGGCCATAGGATGCCGCTTATGCGGAAGAAAGAATTCCCGGTGTTGCCCGGGAAACTAGGGGAGGGGAGGACACGATGACGTGTTTCTCCCCGCCCCCCCCCCCCCGCACCAGGAGACAAACAGGGAAAACGCATCCGTCACCCAACGAACCAAACCTCCAAGGAGAAAAACAAACACCATGCTGAAAGAGGGACCAGAGCTATAACGATTTACACAAAGCATAACAATGCATACAAAACAAAAACAAAACCTTAAATTATGTATAAATGAAAATAATTTTTTTGAGAATAAATCAAAACAAATCAAAAAAATAATAATGATAATTATAAATAAAATAAATTAATTAAATGCAGAATAAAAAAAGGGAGAAAAAATTTAAATAAATGAAGTACCGGTAATTCTAAATAAAGATAAATAAAACGAAATAAAAATATATGTGAATAAATAAATAAAATAAAATAAATGAAAAATCATAATACAAAATTAACGGATATTAAAGTAAATAAAGAAACAAAAAACACAAAAAAACACCTAAACAAGAAACAAGACAACATATGAATGTTGGTAAACAGAACCTGTAGATCACTATCAATGTTTGAAAATATTATTATTAACTGATAACTGTATAGTAAAAAAATAATATATTATATTATTGCGGATATGATTATTCAAGATTTTAATTGTTGTTCAACAACCGTCTGTAAGCATGTATTTTTCGCCAACTATTATGTTCTGTTTAAACTCAATTTTAAATTTCATATTTGTTCATATATTCTAAAAGTTCCCATAGTGGTGAAATCACTTTATGGTAGCTTATTTGGTTTTTGCCAAGGAGAAGCCTTTTAAAAAAGGACAGTAGGAAATGGACTCATTTAGTCCTGGTGGCGTGTAGTGATGAGCCGAACACCCCCGGGTTCGGTTCGCACCAGAACCCGCGAACGGACCGAAAGTTTGTACGAACATTAGAACCCTATTAAATACAATGGATGCGAACGTTCGAATTCTAAAGTGCTAATTATAACAACTATTATGCATGTTATTGTCCTAAAAAGGGTTTGGGAACCCGGGTTGTGCACCAGGGGACATGTTTCAATGCAAAAAGAAGTTTTAAAAACGGTCGTTTTTCAGGAGCAGTCATTTTAATGATGCATAAAGTGAAAAAAAAAAAGTCAAATATTCCTTTAAATATCGTACCTGGGGGGTGTCTAAAGTATGCCTGTGAAGTGCCACGTGTTTCCCGTGTTTAGAACTGTCCCTGCACAAAATGACACTTCTAAAGGAAAAAAAAGCCATTTAAAACTGCTTGCGGCTTTAATGTAATGTCTGGTCCCGGTAATATGGATGAAAATCTTTAAGAAAAATGGCATAGCTACCCCATCACCCCCCCCCCCCCTACCCCAGCCCATTACCAGCCCCTTTGGGTCTTGTATGGATATTAAGGGGAACCCCGCACATAAAATAAAAAAGGCCCTATATACTCTGAACAGCCGTATACAGGCGGTGCATACAAGACAGGGACTGTAGGTTTGTTCTTATGTAGAATCTGTTTGTAATTTTGAACAGGTACATTGTTTAAGTGTAGCTCCAGCCCAAAAATCTATTTTTAAACTTTTTGTAAAACATAGGTAAGGGTTATCACCCCTGTAACATTTGTTTTGCTGTCTGTGCCCCTGTTCAGAACATTTCACCTCACTTTCCGTCCCAATGACAACTGTTTTTGAAATGTGGTGTTTTTCTTGAAACAAGGATTGGTGATAAAGCATCAGTACAGAGGAGACACCTTTCTCCCATATTAATTCTTACAGGAGAGAATTTTCCTTCCTAGGGGTAGATTTCCTCTCACTTCCTGTTGTCTTCTTGCGTTTGCAAGTAGGAGTCGTTTGTAAGGTGGATGTTTGAAAGTAGGGACCTGCCGTATATACTCTGCAGAAATAGGCCCCTTAGTTGTTGGTGTTGGCACAACACTGTAAGCACTCACAGTTACTCTTGGTTGGTGCTGGAACGCCCTGCTGTCAACTATTATATCAGGAATTTTAATTACATATAATTTTTGAACAGTGGTAGTAAAAATTGGGCCTTTGATGGTGGTGCTGGTGCCACAACACTGTAAGCCCTGACAGTTACTCTTGGTGGGTGCAGCAATGGGCCCTGCTGTGAATTATTAGATCAAGAATTGTAATTGCATGCCCCTGTTGAACAGGGGCTGAAAAATTGTGCCTTTCGTGGTGGTGGTGGTGGTGGCGTTGCCACAACACTGTAAGCCCTCAGAGTTACTCTTGGTGGGTGCAGCAATGGGCCCTGCTGTGAATTATTAGATCAAGAATTGTAATTACATGCCCCTTTTGAACAGGGGCTGAAAAATTGGGCCTTTCGTGGTGGTGGTGGCGTTGCCACAACACTGTAAGCCCTCAGAGTTACTCTTGGTGGGTGCAGCAATGGGCCCTGCTGTGAATTATTAGATCAAGAATTGTAATTACATGCCCCTTTTGAACAGGGGCTGAAAAATTGGGCCTTTCGTGGTGGTGGTGGTGGTGGCGTTGCCACAACACTGTAAGCCCTCAGAGTTACTCTTGGTGGGTGCAGGAATGGGCCCTGCTGTGAATTATTAGATCAAGAATTGTAATTACATGCCCCTTTTGAACAGGGGCTGAAAAATTGGGCCTTTCGTGGTGGTGGTGGTGGTGGCGTTGCCACAACACTGTAAGCCCTCAGAGTTACTCTTGGTGGGTGCAGGAATGGGCCCTGCTGTGAATTATTAGATCAAGAATTGTAATTGCATGCCCCTGTTGAACAGGGGCTGAAAAATTGGGCCTTAGGCACTGGTGGCACAACACTACAACCCCTCACAGATACTGTACTTGGAGCACAGCAATGAGCCCTGTTGCAAAGTATTGCTTCAAAAATTGTAATGACACGCCCCTGTTAAACAGGGGCTGAAAAATTGGGCCTTAGGCACTGGTGCCACAACACTCCAACCCCTCACAGATACTGTACTTGGAGCACAGCAATGAGCCCTATGGCAAATTATTGCTAAAAAAATTGTAATTACACGCCCCTGTAAAACAGGGGCTGAAAAATTGGGCCTTAGCCACTGGTGGCGGCACCCATAAACAAAAATGATCTTCCAAGCTATCATCATCAATCGTATCATTGAGGACTCGGAGGAGGAGGATAGCCAGTCAACATAACAGCACAGGCACTCAGCATCAGCATCAGTCTTGAAGGGATGTGACATGTTAAAATCAATTAGTCTGTTATATCAGCATCAGGTGTGTGGTAGCTGGTGGTGATCCAAGACTGGTTCATCTTGATGAAAGTCAGTCGATCAACCGAGTCGGTGGACAGGCGCACCCTGTGATCCGTGACAAATCCTCCAGCAGCACTGAATGTGCGTTCCGAAAGAACACTGGATGCAGGACAGGCCAGTAGCTCAATTGCATACTGTGCAAGCTCTGGCCAGTGATCCATCCTCAAGACCCAGTAAGCCAGAGGATTTTCGGTGGGGAAGGTGTCCAAGTCTGACCTTGCCCCTAGATATTCCTGCACCATGTTTATCAGACGCTGGCGATGGTTGCTGGAACCGATCATACTTTGGGGCTGCGGACTAAAGAATTGTCTGAACGCATCGGTCAGACGGCCACCTTCCCCACCGCTCCTTCTTTGACTGGCCGAAGCCTCAGCAACTCGTTGTCCAGGACCAGGAGTTTGTAACCTCCCAGTCTCTGGGAACGCGTTGCACAGACCTTTCTGCAAGGCCTCCCGGAGTTGTCTCATCCTCTGCTCCCTCTGCGACGGTAACATAAGGTCCGCAACCTTACCCTTGTACCGTGGATCAAGGAGAGTGGCCAGCCAGTAATGGTCCCTCTCCTTGATCCGAAGAATACGAGGATCCTTCCGCAGACTTTGCAGGATCAGGGAGGCCATGCAGCGTAGGTTTGCTGAGGCATTCGCTCCGGAGTCCTCTGGGTCACTAAGGACGACATGATCCGCAGCCACCTCCTCCCAGCCACGTACAAGTCCACTGGTTTCTTGGGACTGTAAATCATCCCTAAAAGACTGCTGCTGATGATGTTGAGTGCCAGCCTCCACCTCCATGCTGACACAATCCTCCTCCTCCTCCTCCTCCTCTTCCTGTGCGATGGGTGGGACAGAAGGAACACTGTCTGGGTAAAGGGGGCCTTGAGAGGCAAGGAAGTCCTCCTCTTCCTGCCTCTGTTCTGCCTCAAGTGCCCTGTCCATTATTCCACGCAGCGTGTGCTCCAACAGGTGGACAAGAGGTACAGTGTCACTGATGCATGCACTGTCACTGCTCACCATCCTCGTGGCCTCCTCAAATGGTGCCAGGACAGTGCATGCATCCCTGATCATGCCCCACTGGCGTGGAGAAAAAAAACCAAGCTCCCCTGACCCTGTCCTGGTGCCGTAGTCGCACAGGTACTCATTGATGGCCCTCTGCTGCGTGTGCAGCCGCTGCAGCATGGCCAACGTTGAGTTCCACCTGGTGGGCATGTCACATATAAGGCGGTTCTTGGGCAGGTTCAACTCCTTTTGCAGCTCAGCCAGGCGAGCACTGGCATTATAAGATCTGCGGAAATGCACACAGACTTTCCTGGCCTGCCTCAGGACATCCTGTAAGCCCGGGTACCTGCCCAAGAACCGCTGCACCACCAGGTTAAGGACGTGAGCCACACAGGGCACATGGGTCAGTTGTCCCTGTCGGAGGGCGGAGAGGAGGTTGGTGCCATTGTCGCAAACCACCATTCCTGGCTTAAGCTGGCGTGGCGTCAACCACCTCTTGGCCTGGCCCTGCAGAGCAGACAGGACCTCTGCCCCAGTGTGGCTTCTGTCCCCCAAACACACCAGCGCAAGCACGGCATGGCATCTTTTTGCCTGCGTACTTGCGTAGCCCCTTGAACGGCTACGGAGCACCGCTGGTTCATAGGACAAACCACAGGAAGAGACCATGGAGGAAGAAGAAGAGGAGGGGGTGGAGGAGAGAGGTGTGTCACAACCAGTAGTAGCATTTTGGAGGCGTGGCGGTGGAACAACCTCCAACACTACTGCACCTTGTCCTGCATCCTTCCCAGCTGCCAAAAGAGTGACCCAATGGGCCGTGAAAGAAAGGTAACGTCCCTGTCCATGCCTGCTGGACCATGAGTCAGCGGTAATATGCACCTTACCGCTGACCGCCCTGTCCAGCGAGGCCAAGACATTGCCTTCCACATGCCGGTAGAGAGCCGGAATAGCCTTCCGTGAGAAAAAGTGGCGTTTGGGAACCTGCCACTGAGGAACCGCACATTGCACAAACTCACGGAAGGGGGCCGAGTCTACCAACTGAAAAGGCAGCAGTTGAAGCGCTAGCAATTTAGCCAAGCTAGCATTCAACCGCTGGGCATGTGGATGGCTGGGAGTGAACTTCTTTCGACGGTCCAGTAGCTGGGGCAGGGAAATTTGCCTGCTAGAATCGGACGTCGGTGTACTGCTAGCAGAGTGGCCGCAAGTACTTGGCTGTGACACACCTAATTCTACACCTTCATTCCTCTCAGTGCATGTTTCAGAGAGGACTGAAGTTATAGTGGGGTTGGAGATCCCAGCTGATGCGGTGCAAGGAGAGGTCCGCTTTGTTCTTTGGTGTGGGTCTTTGAGGTAGGCTTGCCAACGAGCTGCATGGCAGGTCAACATATGTCTGGTCAGGCATGTGGTACCCAAGCGGCTGATGTTTTGGCCACGCGATATACGCTTGAGACATATGTTGCAAACAGCAGCTGTGCGATCTGATGCACTAGCCTCAAAAAAGGCCCACACCAAAGAACTTTTTGAATGACGGGCAGAGGCAGCGCCCTGCACAGGCGGAGCTCTGCGGTGTGATTCCGTCGGTGTACTGCCCTTACGCTGGCCACCAAAGGGCATCCTGCCTCGTTGGAGATGTGCCTCCTCCTCATCCTCCTCCTCCTCCTCTCTCCTATTAGGCACCCACGTGGAGTCAGTGACCTCATCATCCCCTCCCTCCTCATCACTGGAGCCAATCTGGCAGTATGCTGCAGCTGCTGGAACATGACTGCCAGATTGGTGTCCTTCTTGAGCATCCCCTCTGTCTGCTCTCACGCTACTGCCTTCCTGTAGCTGGGTTTCATCATCAGACCCTTCGAAACGCTGGGCATCCTCCTGGAGCATGTACCCAACACTGTGCTCAAACAGTTCGGGGGACTCCTCAGGAGGAGGACATGGTGGGTCTAGGGAAGGAGTGACTGATGATGAGTCTGACATTGATACCAGGGAAGAGGACGCTTTGGCAGCTGCTTTGCCAGTACCCTGAGCCTGGGTGAGAGAGGATGAGGAGGAGGAGGAGGGCTTGGTCATCCACTCTACCAAGTCTTCGGCATGATGTGGCTCAACATGTCCAGCTGCCGAAAAGAAGGACAAGCGTGTCCCATGGCCATGTGCTGATGACAATGCACCGCGTCCACGACCAGCACTGTTGCCCCCAGACACAGAGCCTGCTTGCCCTCTTTTATTGCCTCCTGACTGTCTGCCTCTCCTTGTTTGCCTTCCAGACATTCTAATAGATGGCCTGCAGGGAGATGGGAAAAAAGCAATAAGGGCTACCTTCAGGTGTCCTTCTCTGTCTCTTTACTTAAGGATTTGTAAATATGGTTGAGGATGATTGCTTTTGCACAGAATAGCACAACGACAATTTCCCTGACTGTCCAAAAAACAAGGATTTCAAAGATGGTTGATGAGGAATGCTTTAGCACACTATAGCACAAGGAGAATTTCCCTCACTGTCCTTCCCTGTCCCTAGAAACAAGGATTATCACAGTGAAAGAAACTGACACTCTTCCTACCTATAGTTTTCTGTCCCTAGAAAAAATGTTTTTTTAAAGCACACTATAGCACAAGGAGAATTTCCCTCACTTTCCTTCTCTGTCCCTAGAAACAAGGATTATCACAGTGAAAGAAACTGACACTCTTCCTACCTACAGTTTTCTGTCCCTAGAAAAAATGTTTTTTTAAAGCACACTATAGCACAAGGAGAATTTCCCTCACTTTCCTTCCCTGTCCCTAGAAACAAGGATTATCACAGTGAAAGAAACTGACACTCTTCCTACCTATAGTTTTCTGTCCCTAGAAAAAATGTTTTTTTAAAGCACACTATAGCACAAGGAGAATTTCCCGCACTTTCCTTCCCTGTCCCTAGAAACAAGGATTATCGCAGTGAAAGAAACTGACACTCTTCCTACCTACAGTTTTCTGTCCCTAGAAAAAATGTTTTTTAAAAGCACACTATAGCACAAGGAGAATTTCCCTCACTGTCCTTCCCTGTCCCTAGAAACAAGGATTATCACAGTGAAAGAAACTGACACTCTTCCTACCTATAGTTTTCTGTCCCTAGAAAAAATGTTTTTTTAAAGCACACTATAGCACAAGGAGAATTTCCCTCACTTTCCTTCCCTGTCCCTAGAAACAAGGATTATCACAGTGAAAGAAACTGACACTCTTCCTACCTACAGTTTTCTGTCCCTAGAAAAAATGTTTTTTTAAAGCACACTATAGCACAAGGAGAATTTCCCTCACTTTCCTTCCCTGTCCCTAGAAACAAGGATTATCACAGTGAAAGAAACTGACACTCTTCCTACCTACAGTTTTCTGTCCCTAGAAAAAATGTTTTTTTAAAGCACACTATAGCACAAGGAGAATGTCCCTCACTTTCCTTCCCTGTCCCTAGAAACAAGGATTATCACAGTGAAAGAAACTGACACTCTTTCTACCTAGTTTTCTGTCCCTAGAAAAAATGTTTTTTAAAGCACACTATAGCACAAGGAGAATTTCTCTCACTTTCCTTCCCTGTCCCTAGAAACAAGGATTATCACAGTGAAAGAAACTGACACTCTTCCTACCTATAGTTTTTTGTCCCTAGAAAAAATGTTTTTTTAAAGCACACTATAGCACAAGGAGAATTTCCCTCACTTTCCTTCCCTGTCCCTAGAAACAAGGATTATCACAGTGAAAGAAACTGACACTCTTCCTACCTACAGTTTTCTGTCCCTAGAAAAAATGTTTTTTTAAAGCACACTAAAGCACAAGGAGAATTTCCCTCACTTTCCTTCCCTGTCCCTAGAAACAAGGATTATCACAGTGAAAGAAACTGACACTCTTCCTACCTACAGTTTTCTGTCCCTAGAAAAAATGTTTTTTTAAAGCACACTATAGCACAAGGAGAATTTCCCTCACTGTCCTTCCCTGTCCCTAGAAACAAGGATTATCACAGTGAAAGAAACTGACACTCTTCCTACTGTGAGGGGGTTAACTCGGTAGCGGGTGTGTGTGACCCCCTGGTTGGGCTCCCCACACAAAAACAGGGCCAGCAGACGGAGGTTGTGGTTTTCAAAATCAAAAGGTGCGGTTTATTTCTCTATGTACAGTGACAAAAACACAGCAAAGCCAAAAAGAAACAAACAAAATAAATCCTGGTCAGTTTGACCTCTGACTAAACATGCAGGTTTCCTAAACTAACAACTGGGATCAGCCTGGTGCTGTCCTAGTCCCTAAGTCCCTGGTTTAGTAAAAGTCCAAACAAATAGCCACACAGGCTTTGCCTCACCGCACAGGGGTTCACTCTCCCTAGACAGTCCACACAGGTCTGGTTCCAGGCATGAGCTAACATCTAATGAAGCTGGGAGTTTCTTATAGAGGCCTAAATGAGCTGACAAGGTTCAGCTGGTCTCATCAACTCCCTGTCTGCACGACGCCCAGCCCTCTCCCTAGAGGTATGAGTCATCCATGAGCACACTAGCCTTATACAACTCTCCACCTAGTTGTACAAATCGGCGTAAAGCCTGAATCTGGGCGAAATATATCTACCCCCCTGGATGCAACCAGGTGACTTTACCTTCCTGCTGTCACATACCCCCCCCTCTTGTTTTAACCTCGGGGTTGGAACACCAGCAATCAGGCATTCATGTACTCGAGACAAAGCATCCACATTCCCCATTTGAACGCCAGGGCGATGCTTTACTGTGAAGTTGAATTCCTGGAGGGCCAGGAACCACCTATTCACTCTTCTATTTGTTTCCTTGTTTTGAGCCATCCACTTTAACGGAGCGTGATCCGTAACCATGTCAAAGTGCCTACCTAGCAGATAGTACCGAAGGGAATCTAGAGCCCACTTCACCGCTAAACACTCCTTTTCAACCGTGGCGTAATTTACCTCATGGGACTTCAACTTCCTGCTGAGGTAAATGACTGGGTGCTCTTCCCCGTTCCAGACCTGGGACAATACTGCTCCTAACCCCACATCTGACGCATCACTTTGTACGACAAAGTCTTTAGAGAAGTCGGGTGAGTACAACACTGGCTGGCTACATAAGGCTTGTTTCAAGAATTGGAATGCTGCCTCAGCCTCGGGGGTCCATTTAATCATGACCGACCCTTTCCCTTTCGTCAGGTTGGTTAGGGGCACAGCCTTAGAAGCAAAGTGGGGAATGAAGCGCCGATAATAACCCGCGATTCCCAGAAAGGCTCGTACCTGCTTCTTGCTGTTGGGACGTGGCCAACTCTGGATGGCCTCGACTTTGTTGAGTTGGGGTTTTATTACTCCCCTGCCAATGGTGTACCCAAGATATTTGGCCTCCTCCTGCCCAATGGTACACTTCTTGGGGTTAGCCGTAAACCCCGCTTCCCGAACAGAGTCCAGGACTGCTTGCACTTTTGGCAGATGTGAGGCCCAATCTGTGCTATGGACAATTACGTCATCCAGGTAAGCCGCAGCATACTTCCGATGGGGCCTCAGCATCTGGTCCATTTTCCGCTGGAATGTGGCCGGCGCATTCTGTAACCCGAACGGCATTCTCTTATATTGGAACGCCCCGTCTGGGGTTACAAATGCGGTTTTCTCTTTGGCCGACTTGGCCAGGGGAATTTGCCAATACCCTTTTGTGAGGTCAAGAGTCGTCATGTATCGGGCTGTTCCCAGCCGGTCGATCAACTCATCTATACGTGGCATGGGGTAGGTGTCAAATTTTGTAACTTTGTTCAACTGACGAAAATCGTTACAAAATCGCCAGCTCCCATCCGGTTTAGGCACCAACACAATGGGACTAGACCAATCACTTTGGGACTCCTCTATCACCCCTAAGTTCAGCATTTTCTGTACTTCCTCCCGTATTGCCTCCCGTCGGGCCTGTGGGATCCGATAGGGTTTTAACTTCACCCTTTCACCGGGCGGGGTAATAATATCATGCTCTACCCCAGATGTTTGTCCCGGCAGCTCAGAGAACACCTCCTTGTTGCGAAGCACAAACTCCTTAACCTCCTGTTGTTGGGGTTGTGACAAGGTGGCTGCTATTCCAACCTCCGGAATCACGCAACCAGTTTGAGCTGGTGACCAAGTTTCTGCGACTAGGGACTCTCTATCCCTCCAGGCTTTCAACAGATTAACGTGATATATCTGTTCGGGCTTTCGCCTTCCTGGTTGTCTGACCTTGTAATTCACTTCGCTCACTTTTTCCATTATCTCGTAGGGGCCTTGCCATTTGGCAAGGAATTTACTTTCAACCGTAGGGACAAGTACCAATATCCTATCCCCCGGGGAAAAGGTACGGGTCTTTGCTCCACGGTTGTACACTCTCTGCTGTGCCAACTGCGCTTGGGCCAAATGTTCCTTCACGATGGGCATTACCTGTGCAATTCGATCTTGCATCAGGGCGACATGCTCAATCACACTCCTGTGGGGAGAACTCTCACTTTCCCAAGTTTCCTTGGCAATATCCAACAGCCCTCTTGGGTGTCTCCCATACAGTAACTCAAAGGGGGAGAATCCCGTAGAGGATTGGGGCACCTCCCTAATAGCAAACATCAAATAAGGAAGTAGACAGTCCCAATCCTTTCCATCTCTATCCACCACTTTCTTCAACATTTGTTTTAGGGTTTTGTTGAATCTTTCAACCAGCCCATCGGTTTGGGGGTGATACACAGATGTACGCAATTGCGTCACTTTGAACAACTTACACGGCTCTTTCATAACCCGGGACATAAAGGGTGTACCTTGGTCCGTAAGCAGTTCTTTACAAATACCCACCCGGCTAAAAACAAGAGATAGCTCTTTGGCTATGGTTTTGGCCGAGGTATTTCTGAGAGGGATCGCTTCTGGATAACGGGTGGCATAGTCCATTATAACCAATATGTACTGGTGCCCCCTAGCGGACTTGATTATAGGACCTACCAAATCCATTGCGATTCTCTCAAACGGGACCTCAATGATGGGTAGAGGGACCAGCGGGCTACGGAAATGTGGCATCGGGGCCGACCTCTGACACACAGGGCAGGAGGAACAATAATTTTCTATGTCCTTCATCACCCCAGGCCAATAGAATCTCTGTAATACCCTCTCTCGGGTTTTCTCTGTCCCCAGATGACCTCCAAGAATGTGCCCATGGGCCAACTCCAACACCAACTTCCTGTAAGGTTTGGGCACCACCAGCTGCTCAACGGTTTCTTCTGCCCTTTTTGCCACCCGATACAGTAGGTCCTTCTCTACGCTGAAGTATGGGTAAGTGCAGGTATTATCTGGGTTCACTAACTCGCCATCTATTTCCACTACGTTTTCCCGTGCCTTTATTAGGGCGGGGTCTTTTAACTGTTCTGTGGCAAAATTTTCCCGGTGAACCTCCAGATCAGAAAACTCCACAGACGGTAGGTTTTCGTCTGAGGAGGTGGGCTCCTCTCCAGTTTCTTGAGTCTCCCCTGCCAATACTGACAAGGGAAATTCTGGAGAGTCCTCACCACTCTCAGAGGAGTTCTGGCTATCACATTCCTGGTACATAGGGGCACCAGTGGGGGGCTCAGGATCATCCCACAGTTCCCAGAACTTCGGAAAATCCCTTCCCACAATGGCGTCATGCGGTAACTGAGATACTAAGCCCACTGGATGAGAGAGGGTACCTTTGGGGGTCTCGAAACACACTGTAGTCACTGGATACTCTCGGGTGTCCCCATGCACACAAATAACAGCTACCTTGCTATTCCCAGAGACCTCTGTTTTAACTAACTCAGCCTTTATCAGGGTCACAAGGCTACCTGAATCCAACAATACCACAACATTTCTACCATTAACACACATTTTGCATAAATGTTTCTCAGTTCCTCGAATGGCAGTGCATGCGACTGTCGCACACAGCGACTGACGTCTGCCCGTCAGAAAGTCACACTGCATGGGTTCCTCCACAACCGGGCAATTGGCTGCAATATGTCCCGCTTGCCGGCAGCGGTAGCAAACGATCCTTCTTGCGGCCTCTTGAGCCGCTGATTTCCCAGGCTGTTCTCGCCAAACTTGGGGTAGAGCTCCCACCCTCTCACTCTCTCCACCCTCACCCCTTGGAATCCTCTTATCCGCCCCTGGGGATGGTCTGGTCTTAGGGTGGAAAGTCCGAGAGTCTCTGGAAGAGGCTGTCAGGTTCTCTGTAGCCAAGTATCTCTCTACACGATCCACAAGTTTACCGGCCGTTTCTGGGTCTCCATGGCTTACCCACTTTTGAATGGCGGTAGGAAGAGCTCTCAAGAAACGATCCATCACAACACGTTCCACAATCTCCGGTGCGGACAAAGTCTCTGGCTGTAGCCACTTCCTGCTCAGGTGAATGAGATCATACATTTGAGACCTGGGGGGTTTTCCAAGCTGGAAAGTCCAGTTATGCACACGCTGAGCCCGGACAGCCAGGGTGACACCCAGCCTTGCCAATATTTCAGCTTTTAGCATCACATAGTCTTTTGCTTGGTCAGGCTCTAGGTCATAGTAAGCCTTCTGCGATTCACCAGTTAACAGAGGAGCCACCAGTCCAGCCCACTGCTCCTCAGGCCACTTTTCTCTTTCAGCAGTCCTTTCAAATGTGGTCAAAAATACCTCTGGATCATCCTCTCCAGTCATTTTTGTCAATAAACGACTCACCCCAAAGGACGCGGTATTAGTGGGACGGCTTTCCTCACTGGTCTGCGGACGTTGCTGCATTACTGCTTCCATTTGTTGTAGTCTCTGCTCTTGCTTCTGTAACAGGTCTATGAAGCGGGCCTCAGATTGCTGCTGGGCTTGTTGATGAGCTTGCTGCTGGGCTGCAAGGCTCCTTTGCAAACCTGCATTTGTCTGCTGTTGATTGGCATTTGCTAGAGCCAGCTGTTTCAGTATCTCCTCCATGCTGGCTTAAAAAAAACTGCCACTGGTTCTCCACCAACTGTGAGGGGGTTAACTCGGTAGCGGGTGTGTGTGACCCCCTGGTTGGGCTCCCCACACAAAAACAGGGCCAGCAGACGGAGGTTGTGGTTTTCAAAATCAAAAGGTGCGGTTTATTTCTCTATGTACAGTGACAAAAACACAGCAAAGCCAAAAAGAAACAAACAAAATAAATCCTGGTCAGTTTGACCTCTGACTAAACATGCAGGTTTCCTAAACTAACAACTGGGATCAGCCTAGTGCTGTCCTAGTCCCTAAGTCCCTGGTTTAGTAAAAGTCCAAACAAATAGCCACACAGGCTTTGCCTCACCGCACAGGGGTTCACTCTCCCTAGACAGTCCACACAGGTCTGGTTCCAGGCATGAGCTAACATCTAATGAAGCTGGGAGTTTCTTATAGAGGCCTAAATGAGCTGACAAGGTTCAGCTGGTCTCATCAACTCCCTGTCTGCACGACGCCCAGCCCTCTCCCTAGAGGTATGAGTCATCCATGAGCACACTAGCCTTATACAACTCTCCACCTAGTTGTACAAATCGGCGTAAAGCCTGAATCTGGGCGAAATATATCTACCCCCCTGGATGCAACCAGGTGACTTTACCTTCCTGCTGTCACACTACCTATAGTTTTCTGTCCCTAGAAAAAATGTTTTTTTAAAGCACACTATAGCACAAGGAGAATTTCCCTCACTTTCCTTCCCTGTCCCTAGAAACAAGGATTATCACAGTGAAAGAAACTGACACTCTTCCTACCTATAGTTTTCTGTCCCTAGAAAAAATGTTTTTTTAAAGCACACTATAGCACAAGGAGAATTTCCCTCACTGTCCTTCCCTGTCCCTAGAAACAAGGATTCGCACAGTAAAACACACTGACACTCTCCCTACCTATAGTTTTCTGTCCCTAGAAAAAATGTTTTTTTTAAAGCACACTATAGCACAAGGAGAATTTCCCTCACTGTCCTTCCCTGTCCCTAGAAACAAGGATTCGCACAGTAAAACACACTGACACTCTCCCTACCTATAGTTTTCTGTCCCTAGAAAAAAATGTTTTTTTAAAGCACACTATAGCACAAGGAGAATTTCCCTCACTGTCCTTCCCTGTCCCTAGAAACAAGGATTCGCACAGTAAAACACACTGACACTCTCCCTACCTATAGTTTTCTGTCCCTAGAAAAAATGTTTTTTTAAAGCACACTATAGCACAAGGAGAATTTCCCTCACTGTCCTTCCCTGTCCCTAGAAACAAGGATTCGCACAGTAAAACACACTGACACTCTCCCTACCTATAGTTTTCTGTCCCTAGAAAAAATGTTTTTTTAAAGCACACTATAGCACAAGGAGAATTCCCTCACTGTCCTTCCTTGTCCCTAGAAACAAGGATTCGCACAGTAAAACACACTGACACTCTCCCTACCTATCCTTCTCTTTCCCTAAACTAAAGGAATCCAGGTTAAGCAAGAAAAAAAAAATGTCACTGTCCCTGCCTATGCTTCTCTTTCCCTGCTCCGGAACACACTACACTAGGCCGCCGTGCTGGCGGCCTTTTATAGTGTGGGGCGTGTACTAAACACCCTCAGCAATAATTGGCCACAGGCATCCTGCCTGTGGCCAATCATTGCTCTCCTCGCTGCCGGCGCTGTGATTGGCCAAGCATGCGGGGTCACAGTGCATGCTTGGCCAATCACAGCGCCTGGATGACACTGCGATGGCGTAGTGCATTGTGGGCCGTTCGCGTCACTCGAATTTGGCGCGAACGGCCCAAATCGTTCGATCTTCGTCGAACGATCGAACAGCCGATGTTCGAGTCGAACGTATGTTCGACTCGAACACGAAGCTCATCCCTAGTGGCGTGGTTGCCCGTAGGCGAAATATCCATTTCTGTTCCAACTGTAACAAGATTTTATTCCAGTCACCACCCCAAAAGGGGATATGTACCCGGTCCAGGGTGATCATCTACTATATGTCTACCCACAGGAATGTAGAAATAACCAATTTGCATGCTATATACAGTACATGTTTCTGAATTCTTTCCCATAGTGTCTGTGTAGTCTTTCCTACGTAGAATGAGCCACACTCACAAAGGATCAAATAGACTACTCCTCTGGTCTGGCAGTTAGAAAAATGTTTTGGAGTAAAAAAAAAAATTCATTTGGAAGGATGAATTTCTTATCCTCGTTGATTAATGGACAGCAAGGGCAGTGACCAAAGGGAAAGGTACCCTTATCTTTGCAGTGTATACGCTTGGGTGTATCTATATACTCACTCCTGACTACTTTGTCCTTGAGTGAGCTTGCTCTCTTGAATGTTATCGAGGGGGTCTCACTGACGAACCGGGTGACAATCGGATCATCTGTAAGAATGGATCAGTGTTTACATAGTATGTTCATGATTTGAGTATGTTGATTTGAGTACCTCAGAAAGACCCGAGAGGGTTCCTGATTGTTTTGCTTTGACTCAATTTTTGGTTTAGATTTAAATAGCAAATCGGATCGTTTTTTCTGTTGTGCTCTATTGAAGGCTTTACGTAGACATTTTCTACTATAGCCTCTATCAAGGAGTCGCCTCTGAAGCTTTCTCGCTTCCTCTAGGAAAAAAGTATCATTGGAACAATTCCGTCTTAGTCTGAGATACTGACTATATGGTATTGAATTTTTCAAATTAATAGGATGGAAACTAGATGCATGTAATACGGTATTACCCACAGTTTCCTTCCCATATAGTGTACTATAGTGTATAGTGATATAGTGTACTTTCTAGTTTGCCTTGCCCATTTTTCTCGATCATTACATCCAAGAAAACAATACGTTTGGGGTCACATGCCATTGTGAATTTGAGGTTGAAATCATTATTATTCATCATTTTGATGAAGGACAGGAGATTGTCCTTAGACCCCTCCTACACCAGGAACACATCGTCAATATATCTGTGCCATGTTAAAACATGGCCAGAGAATTGCGCATGCCCCATGTCTGAGAGGAGAAACCACTCCCACTCTCCCAGGTACAAATTGGCGTAGGATGGGGCACAATATGTCCCCATTGCTACGCCTTGCACCTGGAGGTAGTGGGAGCGGTTGAATTGGAAAAAATTGTGTTGGAGGATGAACTCCAGACCCTGTAGTATGAATTCATTAAAGGGTCTATCATCCCTATGTCTTTGGGAGAGAACTTTACCTATTTCTGCCATACCTTGTGAGTGGGGGATAGAACTGTATAAAGATTCTACGTCTATTGTGACCAAAAGACAATCATCAGAGATGATGAGTTCATTAATTATCTGTAAAAAATGGATAGCGTCCTTTACAAATGAAGATAATGATTTAACATATGGTTGTAAATAGGCATCAATAACCCGACTAAGATTTTCAGTGAATCCTCCTTTTCCCAAAACTATAGGTCTACCAGTTGGACATGTGGGGTTTTTGTGTATCTTTGGGAGGCTGTAAAATGTTGGTATATTTGGGTGTTCAGTACGTAGCCGTGTAAATCTCTAGAGATTATTCCCCGTGAGTGGAAGTTATCCACTAGATCATAAAATGCCCCATTGAATCTTTCAATGATGTTGCCTAAAATTGGTCTATACCAGTCTTTGTTATTTAGAATAATGGGATCGCAATGGATATACAATTTCTGCGGCACCTACTGTATGCCATAGTCATTGTGCATGCGCCGTGTAGTGTTCGGCTATTTTCGGAGACTAGTCGCCGTGCCTGCGCAGTACAAGGGGGTCCTTATCCGCCGGGCGGAACTTATTCGGCAGAACACCGGCATAGCCGCCGACTCCATGGTAACATGCCAGCTCGTCGATGTCATGCGGCACGCATGCCGGCCACTAGGGGCCGCCGCGCGCATGCGCACTAGCGTCAATGTCAGGAGGCGGCCATAGGATGCCGCTTACGCGGAAGAAAGAATTCCCGGTGTTGCCCGGGAAACTAGGGGAGGGGAGGACACGATGACGTGTTTCTCCCCGCCCCCCCCCCCCGCACCAGGAGACAAACAGGGGAAACGCATCCGTCACCCAACGAACCAAACCTCCAAGGAGAAAAACAAACACCATGCTGAAAGAGGGACCAGAGCTATAACGATTTACACAAAGCATAACAATGCATACAAAACAAAAACAAAACCTTAAATTATGTATAAATGAAAATAATTTTTTTGAGAATAAATCAAAACAAATCAAAAAATAATAATGATAATTATAAATAAAATAAATTAATTAAATGCAGAATAAAAAAAGGGAGAAAAAATTTAAATAAATGAAGTACCGGTAATTCTAAATAAAGATAAATAAAACGAAATAAAAATATATGTGAATAAATAAATAAAATAAAATAAATGAAAAATCATAATAAAAAATGAACGGATATTAAAGTAAATAAAGAAACAAAAAACACAAAAAAACACCTAAACAAGAAACAAGACAACATATGAATGTTGGTAAACAGAACCTGTAGATCACTATCAATGTTTGAAAATATTATTATTAACTGATAACTGTATAGTAAAAAAATAATATATTATATTATTGCGGATATGATTATTCAAGATTTAAATTGTTGTTCAACAACCGTCTGTAAGCATGTATTTTTCGCCAACTATTATGTTCTGTTTAAACTCAATTTTAAATTTCATATTTGTTCATATATTCTAAAAGTTCCCATAGTGGTGAAATCACTTTATGGTAGCTTATTTGGTTTTTGCCAAGGAGAAGCCTTTTAAAAAAGGACAGTAGGAAATGGACTCATTTAGTCCTGGTGGCGTGGTTGCCCGTAGGCGAAATATCCATTTCTGTTCCAACTGTAACAAGATTTTATTCCAGTCACCACCCCAAAAGGGGATATGTACCCGGTCCAGGGTGATCATCTACTATATGTCTACCCACAGGAATGTAGAAATAACCAATTTGCATGCTATATACAGTACATGTTTCTG
The DNA here is from genome assembly GCA_029206835.1 of Rana muscosa. Lineage (NCBI taxonomy): Eukaryota > Metazoa > Chordata > Amphibia > Anura > Ranidae > Rana > Rana muscosa. Next base: position 111,489,671 of record CM055120.1, on the reverse strand, counting down.
AATTCTTTCCCATAGTGTCTGTGTAGTCTTTCCTACGTAGAATGAGCCACACTCACAAAGGATCAAATAGGCTACTCCTCTGGTCTGGCAGTTAGAAAAATGTTTTGGAGTAAAAAAAAAATTCATTTGGAAGGATGAATTTCTTATCTTCGTTGATTAATGGACAGCAAGGGCAGTGACCAAAGGGAAAGGTACCCTTATCTTTGCAGTGTCTACGCTTGGGTGTATCTATATACTCACTCTTGACTACTTTGTCTTTGAATGAGCTTGCTCTCTTGAATGTTATCGAGGGGGTCTCACTGACGAACCGGGTGACAATCGGATCATCTGTAAGAATGGATCAGTGTTTACATAGTATGTTCATGATTTGAGTATGTTGATTTGAGTACCTCAGAAAGACCCGAGAGGGTTCCTGATTGTTTTGCTTTGACTCAATTTTTGGTTTAGATTTAAATAGCAAATCGGATCGTTTTTTCTGTTGTGCTCTATTGAAGGCTTTACGTAGACATTTTCTACTATAGCCTCTATCAAGGAGTCGCCTCTGAAGCTTTCTCGCTTCCTCTAGGAAAAAAGTATCATTGGAACAATTCCGTCTTAGTCTGAGATACTGACTATATGGTATTGAATTTTTCAAATTAATAGGATGGAAACTAGATGCATGTAATACGGTATTACCCACAGTTTCCTTCCCATATAGTGTACTATAGTGTATAGTGATATAGTGTACTTTCTAGTTTGCCTTGCCCATTTTTCTCGATCATTACATCCAAGAAAACAATACGTTTGGGGTCACATGCCATTGTGAATTTGAGGTTGAAATCATTATTATTCATCATTTTGATGAAGGACAGGAGATTGTCCTTAGACCCCTCCTACACCAGGAACACATCGTCAATATATCTGTGCCATGTTAAAACATGGCCAGAGAATTGCGCATGCCCCATGTCTGAGAGGAGAAACCACTCCCACTCTCCCAGGTACAAATTGGCGTAGGATGGGGCACAATATGTCCCCATTGCTACGCCTTGCACCTGGAGGTAGTGGGAGCGGTTGAATTGGAAAAAATTGTGTTGGAGGATGAACTCCAGACCCTGTAGTATGAATTCATTAAAGGGTCTATCATCCCTATGTCTTTGGGAGAGAACTTTACCTATTTCTGCCATACCTTGTGAGTGGGGGATAGAACTGTATAAAGATTCTACGTCTATTGTGACCAAAAGACAATCATCAGAGATGATGAGTTCATTAATTATCTGTAAAAAATGGATAGCGTCCTTTACAAATGAAGATAATGATTTAACATATGGTTGTAAATAGGCATCAATAACCCGACTAAGATTTTCAGTGAGTCCTCCTTTTCCCAAAACTATAGGTCTACCAGTTGGACATGTGGGGTTTTTGTGTATCTTTGGGAGGCTGTAAAATGTTGGTATATTTGGGTGTTCAGTACGTAGCCGTGTAAATCTCTAGAGATTATTCCCCGTGAATGGAAGTTATCCACTAGATCATAAAATGTCCCATTGAATCTTTCAATGATGTTGCCTAAAATTGGTCTATACCAGTCTTTGTTATTTAGAATTTTTTCACACATTTTGATAGTTTACTTTGTCCATTAATACCAGGGATGAGCCGAACACCCCCCTGTTCGGTTCGCACCAGAACCTGCGAACAGACAGAATGTTTGTGTGAACTTTAATACCCTATTAAATACAATGGACTCGAACGTTCGAAATCTAAAGTGCTAATTATAAAGGCTTATAAGTAAGTTATTGTCCTAAAAAGTGTTTGGGGACCCGGGTCCTGCCCCAGGGGACATGTATCAATGCATAAAGAAGTTTTAAAAACGGCCGTTTTTTCGGGAGCAGTGATTTTAATAATGCTTAAAAGGAAAAAATAAAAGTGAAATATTTCTTTAAATTTCGTACCTGGGGGGTGCGTATGATATGCATGTAAAGTGGCGCATGTTTCCCGTGCTTAGAACTGTCCCTGCAAAAAATGTCATTTTTGAAGGAAAAAAAGTCATTTAAAACTCACTCGCGGCTATTAATGAATTGTCGGCTCCTGGCAATACATACAAAAGTCATTGATAAAAAAAAAAAAAAGCGTGGGGGTCCCCCAGAATTCAATTACCAGGCCCTTCAGGTCTGGAATGGATATTAAGGGGAACCCCGCCGCAAATTTAAAAAAAAAATGCGTGGAGTTCCCCCAAATATCCATACCAGGCCCTTCAGATCTGGCATGGATTTTAAGGGGAACTCCACCCCAAATTTAAAATTTAAAAAAAAATTGCGTGGAGTCCCCCCAAAAATCCATACCAGACCCTTATCCGAGCACGCAACCTGGCCGGCCGCAGGGGAAGAGGGGGGGGACGAGAGAGCGCCCCCTCCCTCCTGAACCGTACCAGGCCACATGCCCTCAACATGGGGAGGATGTCCCCATGTTGATGAGGACAGGGGCCTCATCCCCACAACCCTTGCCTGGTGGTTGTGGGGGTCTGTGGGCGGGGGGCTCATCGGAATCTGGAAGACCCCTTTAACAAAGGGGACCCCCAGATCCCGGCCCCCCCCTATGTGAATTGGTAAGGGGTAAATTGTACCCCTACCATTTCACGAAGAAAGTGTAAAAAAACGTAAAAAAAAAAACACACAAACACCTTGAAAAAGTCCTTTATTAAAAAAAAAATAAAAAAAATAAAAAAAAACATTCCAGCGGTGAAATCCAGTGTCCCGTGGCGATCCGATGTCCAGCGCTGTCCGTCATTGGCTGAGCCTGAGCGGACCTGATGGGGAACTTCCTCCGCAGTCTATTACATGTATAGACCCGCCCCTTCTAAAATTCCCCATCAGGTCCGCTCAGCCAATGACTCGGTGTAAGGCTGAGGACCTGATGTAATTTAAATTTACACAGTGAAGGAAGTTTCCCGCTCAGGCCAATGACGTAGGCGGGGTCTGACATACCGAGGGGGCTGACCTGATGGAGAACTTCTCTCACTTTGTAATACATGTATAGACCCGCCCCTTCTCATGTTCTGCATCAGGTCCTCAGCCTTACACCGAGTCATTGGCTGAGCGGACCTGATGGGGAACTTTAGAAGGGGCAGGTCTATACATTTTTTTTAATAAAGGACTTTTTTAAGGTGTTTGTGTGTTTTTTTTTACATTTTTTGACACTTTCTTCGTGAAATGGTAGGGGTACAATGTACCCCTTACCAATTCACATAGGGGGGGCGGGATCTGGGGGTCCCCTTTGTTAAAGGGGTCTTCCAGATTCCGATAAGCCCCCCGCCCGCAGACCCCCACAACCACCGGGCAAGGGTTGTGGGGATGAGGCCCTTGTCCCCATCAACATGGGGACATCTTTCCCATGTTGAGGGCATGTGGCCTGGTACGGTTCAGGAGGGAGGGAGGGCCGCTCTCTCGTCCCCCCCCTCTTTCCCTGCGGCCGGCCAGGTTGCGTGCTCGGATAAGGGTCTGGTATGGATTTTTGGGGGGAATCCAGGCAATTTTTTTTTAAATTTGGGGTGGAGTTCCCCTTAAAATCCATGCCAGATCTGAAGGGCCTGGTATGGATATTTGGGGGAACTCCACGCATTTTTGTTTTTAATTTGCGGCGGGGTTCCCCTTAATATCCATTCCAGACCTGAAGGGCCTGGTAATTGAATTCTGGGGGACCCCCACGCTTTTTTTTTTTTTATCAATGACTTTTGTATGTATTGCCGGGAGCCGACAATTCATTAATAGCCGCGAGTGAGTTTTAAATGACTTTTTTTCCTTCAAAAATGACACTGTGCAGGGACAGTTCTAAGCACGGGAAACATGCGCCACTTTACATGCATATCATATACACCCCCTAGGTACGAAATTTAAAGAAATATTTCACTTTTATTGTTTCACTTTAAGCATTATTAAAATCACTGCTCCCAAAAAAACTGCAGTTTTAAAAAAAAAAAATTTGCATTGATACATGTCCCCTGGGGCAGGACCCGGGTCCCCAAACATTTTTTATGACAATAACTTGCATGTAAGCCTTTATAATTAGCACTTTTGATTTCTCCCTTAGACTTTTCGAATTTGCCGCGAACACCCCAATTTGTTCGCTGTTCGGCGAACGGGCGAACAGGCAATGTTCGAGTCGAACATGAGTTCGACTCGAACTCGAAGCTCATCCCTAATTAACACTACATTCCCCCTTTATCCAAGGATTTAATCGTGATTGTTGTATTGTTTTGTAGTGATTGTAAAGCTTTTTTCTCCCCTTCAGATAAATTATCATTGCCTTTCTCGCTGTTTAAAGGTATTTTTTTGATATCTCTGAGTGTTTGTTGGAGAAAAATCTCTGGGATCAAATTCCATCACTGACGGTATGCACCGAGACAAGCTGACACTGTAACCAATTAGCATGGAGGGGCTATACACCTGACACTTTTTCAATCAGCCCAATAAAGGTAAATATATTAGTATTATGAGCACAACATCTTTTTAGCCATCCCCTACTGCCTGCCCTCTATTTAGTACTAATAAGACATTGAGGTATAATATACAGTATGTAGATCCAAATAATACCTGCTCTGCGTTTCTCTCCCCCCCTCTCTCCCTGCATCTCCCTTGCACCTATGCGTGTCTAATATTTACATGTGACCTCTTGCAGGCAAAACTTACATTTCCTATCTTTGTTTTCTGGCCGGATGGTCTCTATGGAGAATTCAATCACTATGTTTTTAATTTATACTCTGGTCTAGAATATATGGTGTTCCACATAAGGTATGATCTCATTCACTTGCTTTCAACCTGTATAGACAGATATTTATGAAATACAAATGAAACAAAATAATGAAAAATCTTAATGATATTTTTTTGTCTCAAAGTTTTTATTAGGATTTCATGTTATACATTAGACATAGGATTACAATTATAATTTGCAAATACAGCAAAAACAAAAACAAAATATCAGAATTTCAAATATGACATATGAGAAAAAATACAGTCGTTTAAAGCAAAAAAAAAAATTAAAAAAAATAAACCTAAACGTTGGTTCTTCCAATAAGCAAGATGCAGTAATAACATCATATTATCTTAACACATTTGTATAACCTATAAAATAAGGGGAGGGGTAAGGGTAAAAAAAATAAATAAAAATAAAAATAAAAATAGACCAGACAGAATCACAGGGAAACCGGGGTCGAACCTCTGTAAATTATTGATAATGTAGTAAATGCCTATTTTCCCAGGTCCAGTTAATGTGAGGAATTGGATAGACGAAGAAACTCACCAGAGTTCACAAATTGAATCCAACATGCCCATTTAACATAAAATTATTTTGGGGAGTCCCTAGCTTGTAAGATCAAATCCTCCATTTCTGCTATCCTCCCAATCCTTTGGAGCCATTCGGAGATACTGGGAGGTGAAGTGTCCTTCCAGTGGACTGGAATACAAAGCCTAGCGGCATTAATGAGATGTATGACAATAGTTTTTTTGTATACGGAGCCTGGTAAGGAGGTATGATGTAGCAAGTATTGGGCTGCTGTGAAATCAGGGGTGTATGTCGTAATATATGAAATTAGTCTGTGGACTTCCTTCCAATAAGGTTGTATACGGGGGCAATCCCACCAAATGTGATGAAGTGTCCCAAGGGAAGCTTCACATCGCCAGCAAACAGGAGGAACTCTAGGATTATATTTATGAATTGTAGATGGCGTCCTGTACCATCTAGAGTACAATTTGAAGCCGTTTTCTTGAGCTAATACATTCATGGAACCTTTATGTATATACGAGAAAATGTGTTCCCAGTCCTCTTGAGTAAGATTTACGTCAAGGTCTCTTTCCCACTTTTGGCAAGTAATATCATCTTTAGGGTTGTTTTGTTCAAACAGCAGGGCATACATAGTGGAAATTAAATGCCGTTGAGGAACAGACTTAACGCAAATGTTCTCAAATGTAGTTTTGTCTCTGTACCATAAAGTCGAAGGTTTAGAAATGATTAAAGAATGTTTGACTTTTTCGTAGTCAAAGTGAGAAATACCACTATCAGGGCATTTGATATGAAACTCATTGAAAGGAAGAAATTTCTGTTTGTCAAAAAAAGGATTCAGCCCGAAGTGAGCGGGTTGAAGATGAGATATGCGTGTGAGTTTTGGGGGTGTCTAAAAATAAGTCTGGATTATGCGTAATAGGGGTGATGGGACCAGGCGAGGAAGAAATGTAATATTTGGTACAAACGTGTCTAAAGATTTGTAAGGTTGAGCCCGTAAGGGGGTGTGAGGCAACTTCACGTGGTATTTTGCGGGGGCCAATCCAGGGCAAGTGTTGTAAAGGCAATTTAGAAGTCAGACCTTCAAGTTCAATCCATGCTTTAGTAGAACTATGGAGGTGCCAATCTACAATGCGGGTTAGGTGGCAAGACCAGTAATATTTCCGGATATCAGGTAGACCAATGCCACCCATCAATTTTGGGAGCAGTAATTTTTCCCAATTTATTCTGGGTTGTTTGGAGGCCCAAATGAATTTAGAGCATAACTTCTTATATGTGGAAAAAAAAGAAGTCGGTAATTTGATTGGAATGGTCTGTAAGAGGTAAAGGAGTCTAGGGAGGATATTCATTTTTATAATAGCTGCTCTCCCGAACCAAGAAAGGAAACCTTTGTCCCAATTTAGAAGATCTTTTTGAATAGTTTTAAGTAAGGGAGGGAAGTTCTTAGAGTACAGATCCTGTAATTTCGTTGGCAGTTGGATACCCAGGTAAGTAATGGCTTCATTATCCCAACCAAAGGGGAAATTGCTTTGGCACAACGAAACCACATTTGTGGGCAGAGATATATTTATTGCTCTGGATTTAGTGAAATTAATTTTTAAATTAGAAAGTAAGGCAAAGAGTGAGAAATCTTTTAATAAATTGGGTATCGTAGTGACAGGGTCAGAAAGAAAGAGTAAAATGTCGTCTGCGTAGGCCGCCAATTTATATTGACTATTATGGATTTTGATTCCCTTGATGTCCGGATTGTCTCTAATTCTTCGAAGAATAGGTTCTAAGGTAAGTACAAAGATGATAGGGGACAGGGGGCACCCCTGGCGTGTTCCATTCGATACGGAGAAGGCGTCCGACAGGCAACCATTAATCTTGATTCTCGCAGTAGGAGTAGAATAAAGTGTGAGGATAAGGTGAAGCATATTTTCCTTAATTCCTATTGCTTTTAAAGCTTCTGTCATAAAGTCCCATGCCACCCTGTCGAACGCCTTCTCCGCATCAAGAGAGAGAAAGAAACCCGGTCTCGAGGATCTGGACAGCCAATGATGGATGTTAATGGCTTTCAGGGTGTTATCCCTGGCCTCCCTCCCGGGGATAAATCCCACCTGATCCAGAGACACTAATCCAGGGAGTAAAGGAAGCATTCGGTTCGCCAAAATTTTTGCGTATAGTTTTACATCTACGTTAAGTAGAGAAATGGGTCTATAATTGGATACCAAAGAAGTATCCTTACCTGGCTTAGGGATCATTGTAATATGTGCTTCTAAAAGATCTTTAGTACAATTGGAAGATATAGGAATTGAGTTAAATGTTTTCAAGAAGTAGGGGAGGATGGTATTAGTGAAAGATTTATAATAACTGACCGTTAAGCCATCAGGGCCCGGACATTTGCCATTTTTAATTGGGTAAGAGCTGTAAGGGATTCCTCCCTCTCGATCGGTCTCTCCAAGTTCTCAGCTTCCTCTGGGGCAATAGAATCCGGACTATATTTTGATAAAAATTCGGTGATCAAGTCTTTTCTAAGTGTAGTGTGATCTGTAGGTGTTTGTGATGGTAGGTTGTACAATTCGGAATAATAATTTTTAAACTGTTTTGCTATATCAGAAGAAGTACAGATTTTATTACCCGAAGGGTCCGAAATGGAATGAATGGTCGAGTCTGCCTTAGCTGCCTGGAGCGCCCTAGCAAGCAGTTTTCCAGACTTGTTACCAAATTCGTAAAAAAGTTTACGTGTCAAGGCAAATTTACGCCTAGTCGTCTTACCCAATTCCTCAAGGAGGGATTCTCTAGCCGTCAGAAGCTCTGAGTAGGTTTTAGTCGCCAATGATTGCTTATGCTTACTTTCGAGAGAATGAATACGATTTGAAAGAGCAGCTATGTGTGCTTGTCTGGTTTTCTTCCTTTTCGTTGCAATAGAGATGAATTCACCTCTGATTACACACTTATGTGCCGACCAAAGGGTCATGGGCTGAATATCGGGATCTTCATTCTCCTGGAAGTATTGTGATAAGCGAGAATCCAAAGATTTTATATTTTCGGGGTCAGTAAGAAGGGAATTGTCAAGTCTCCAAATCGAGGATCTAGTGGGCATTGTAGAAAATGTTAGGGTAAACGAGATGGGATGGTGATCCGATATGATCATAGGATCTATTGTCGCCGTAACCAGGGAACCAAGGTCTGCTTGGGATAAAAAAAAAAATCAATTCTCGAGTACCTGTTATGGGGGGGTGAAAAAAAAGTAAAGTCTTTTGTATTTGGGTGCAAAGTCCTCCACGTGTCGTGGAGAGTCAGTCCCTTCAGTAAAGTTTTAACCGAACGAAGAGCACTATAAGGTAGAGTAGTAGAACCTGAGGAAGTATCAATTAGGGGGGTAAGGGCCAGATTGAAATCTCCTCCCAAAATAAGTAAGCCAGATTTGAAAGTGGTAAGAAGCTGGACAATATTTCGAATGAAAGGAACTTGTTGAGTGTTGGGAACATAAATGTTAGCTAAGGTAATTGGCTTATTATAAAGTGTACCCTTTATAAAAATGTAGCGACCATCATTGTCAATCAAAGTATCTTGGACTTGGATAGGGCAATTTTTAGAAATTAAGATAGAAACCCCTTTGGATTTGGCTTCTGGGTTAGTAGCATGGTATGATTTGGGGAACAGTTTGCTGTGTAGGTTCGGTATGTTATCCTTTTTAAAATGGGTTTCCTGAAGAAATACAATGTGTGCATTGGCTTTACGTAACAGAAGAAGTAATTTGGATCTTTTCTCAGGGACATTTATTCCTTTAACATTCAAGGAATACAACTTGACCTGAGGGGGAGGACACATGTTGTTCAATTGAGGCATGTTATAAGGGGTGCCCCTCACAACAAGATAGGGGAGGGGAGGGGAAGGGGAGAAAAAGAAAAAAAAAAAGGGGGGGGGAATAGCGAATTAAATAATCCCTACAACCAAACCGAGAAGGAATGGGGCCTGCCCTCTCTTCAATAATAATAGAACACGGACAAGTATAGAGAAAAGCAAGTGAATGACCACCCGAGGGAAGTCAAAGACTCTACTTCACTACTATGTGGGGGTTGGAAAAAACCTGGCCGGAAAAATAAGAAAAAAGGGTGACAAGAAAAACCCGCCGCCACAGAATCTCAAAATTTTTATACGCGTGTCATCAGAGAGCGTGTAATGTCTCAAGTGTAGAAGGTGTAAGAAAAAGAGGTATCAAAAGGGCCCTGTAGATAGAATACTAGAGAGGAACGAAAGGGAGGGAAAGCACAAAAAGCATAGGAGACCTATATAAGCTTCCTCTTATCTTTTTTTCCTACTTGTCCCTTTATTTCCGTCTCTCCCCCTTTCTTTTTCCTTTTTTCCCCCACCCTTTCTTGTACCAGGAGGGAACAAGGACTAATAGAATCAATGTCCTGAAAACTAGCGAATCGAATCGACTTCAATAGCCTATCATTGACTAATAGATGAAATCGATTCAATTCATAACAAAATTAAAACATCAGTCAGCTATGATACTCGAAATATATACTATAACATATTCAAATGGTGACATATGTAACTAGAAACCTGAAAAGAGGTATATCCAGGGGAAGAATTGTTCAACACCTCAAAGTGAAGAGGTAAAACGAAAAGTTCCTGAGAGGAAAAAAAAAAAAAAAAAAAGGAACCAAAAACAAATCATTCAAAGCTTCCCTGAAACGCCACTTAAGGGTACCAAATCCCCAAGGAGATTCTAAGTAATCTATCTGATAAAATAGGAGATTGAAGAGTGCAAGCTGTTAACCAATACCTTGAGCATCCAGTATGAGTTCCTAAACACATATTTCATAAAAGAGATGTAACCATTGAGAAAAAAAAAAAAAAAAAAAAAACCCTTTTCCCTTTTCTGTTTTCTTTTCCTCCTTTCCTCTTTCCCAAATTCACAAAGGAAAAAACAGGATACCGATCCTGTCATTTAACTCTATTCCCTTCCTCCCTAGCATCACCCCTGTGGGGTGTAATTAAAATATTGCAGGGAATAGTACATCGTGTGAGTTATAGAGCGTATAATAAAGAGATAACACTTTGTAGGGAAAAATCTCAACAAAAAATAGGAGGCGGTAAAACCCATATCTCCTTTACCTTATAGCTCCGCATACTAAACGTCCAAAAGTCCTTCATGCTCAAAGGTACATACCTATACTGAAAAGATAGAGTGCATATTTAAAAAAAAAAAAAAAAAAAACCTCCAGGAATCAAGCCGAATTAAAGAAACTATCCTCCAGTGTACTGACAGTTGCGTGTAGCTCAAGAGAAAGTACATCAAATTATTGGTAGTCGCGTCTGAACCTTCTTGATCGCGGAGAGACAGTCGGGCTAGAGCCGTAGTGTTGGCCACGGGTTGTGGTACGAGATCTGTCCCCAGAAGGGGAGCGCCGTCTACGGTGACGAGTTACCTGTGCTTCCATGGGTTCCTCGTTTCTTTGCTCTCTTCTGGTGATTGTGCCACGAAATTCTGCATACCAGTTTGGCACATCGATTACTGGTATATCTAGGGTATCACAAAAAGTTTTAAGATCCTCAGGCACTCTCAGTAGTGCTGCACGGCCTTGGTGTGTAGCTAATAGACCAAATGGGAACTTCCACCTGTAAATAATAGCTTTATCACGCAGCACATCTAGCAAAGGTTTCAGGTCCCTTCTATGTTGTAAAGTGATGCCTGAGAGGTCTTGATAAATATGAATATCTGAACCGTTAAGAGAAATTCGGATCCTATTTCTGGCTTTTCTGAGGATTTCCTCTTTTAATCTGTAATCTACAAGACAGCAGATTACATCCCTGGGTGGATCTGTAGGTCTGCCCCTAGGCCTAAGTGCACGATGGATGCGCTCCATCTCAATGGCTGTTTGTGCGGGTCTATCCAGGAGATCATTAAACAGGCCTGTAATGGTGTCAGAAAGCTGTTCCATTTCCACCGCCTCAGATAAACCTCGTACGCGTAGGTTATGGCGCCTCCCTCTGTTGTCGAGGTTTTCCACATGACGTTGGAGGTCTCTGAGTTGAAGAGACTGGGTGTCTATCTTGCGTGTTACTTTGCAGAGTATTGTGTCATGGTGCGCAGAAGTTTTTTCTACCTCATGTACCCTATCAGTAATGGCGCGAATGTCTATGCGCAATTCAGCAATGGCTGCTGACAGGGTATCCTTAATGTCTGCCGCCACTGAGCGGAGGTCATATAGGCTAGGATGTTGTTGACCCTGGGCCGATTGGTCACTTACTTCAGGTGCAGACATGACAGATTGTGTCCCTGTCAGCGGCGGTGTTGCATTCAGTGAGGGGCCTTGCTGAGCGGTCGCCATATTGGTCCTCTGAGGCCGTGACGAGCGGTGCGGGTTACGGTTCGTTCCGGTCTCTTGTCTGCGCGGAGACCGAGAGCGAGAAGCAGAAGAGCTCCGTGAAGCAGTCCCCATAGTCATGGGACCAAATGTGTGATAAAGGGCTCTCTCTTACAGGCTGAGAGAGACCGTGGCGGCGGGAGCTCCGGATTCAAGCGGCCATCTTCCAGCGAGGTCAGACCACGCCCCTTTTAATGATATTTTTAATACTATAGATGTCTACATAATACCCCCTGAGGAAGATCGTTACATTAATAAAGATTGAAACGCGTTGGGGATCCATATGTGGCAGCCTATTGTGGTTAACTATATATGGTTATTGTGTTATGACATATATGTGAATACCATACAAACAAATTTTGTACACCAGAGCTTTTAATTTTATTGTTGTCCTTCATATGTTATGGATCCATTCCTGTGATTTCCCCTTTTTTATCTTATGAATTTGTAAATTTGATACCTGTTTAATAAAATTAAATCAATACTTTATTCATGAGTTAATACAATTTTTTTTGAAGCTGCGCATAAGCCCCTGGGAGTCCAATCTCGTTTTTTTCTTATCAAAAGTAAAACGCTCCACCTCCATTGGAGGCTACTTGCCATATGCACACTCTTCCCGTTGACAGCTCTTATATAGGCAAGATATATACTGATTTAAACAAAGATCTGTCAGTGAGGAAAAGTGAGAGATCGTGTTTCAGCTGAATCACAATCTCTCCTTTCCTCCAGTGTAACACTTCCCCCTACAGTTAGAAACACCTCCCAGGGAACACATTTAACCCCTTGAGGGCCTCCTAGTGTTAACCCCTTCACTGCCAGTACCATTTATACAGTGATCTTGTACATTTTTAGATCACTATATTGGTGTCACTGGTCACCAAAAAGTGTCACTTAGGGTCAGATTTGTCTGCTGCAATGTCGAAGTCCCGCTAAAAATTGCAGAATAGTGCCATTACTAGTAAAATTTTAAAAATAAATAAAATTCCCTAAATCTATCCCATAGTTTGTAGATGCTATAACTTTTGCACAAACCAATCAATATGTGCTTATTGTTTTTTTTTACCAAAAATATGTAGCAGAATACAGCCGGGCATTGCTGTCAGTCTATTCTGGATCTAACCTGGTCCCCTGAGTCACCTCATCGCCCAAAGTATGGGGAAGTGATTTACAAAAGGTAGGAGAGGAGTACCAGAATAGGCCTGGGCTGGAAGTGGCAGCAGACAGCATGGATTCATGAAAGACAGAAGTCGCCAGACAAATCGGATTTCTTTTTATGAGGAGCCGTAATATCTGCCTATAGGATAGCCGGGTTTGAATCCAATCGATTGCTGCTTCCTGTTACAGGACCCGGGCTGGGTTATAGCTGCATGCTTGTCCAAAGCTTGCTTTTGGTAAGCCTGCAATCTTTACGTTGGTGGTGCATGGAATCTTTGGTGGACACCTGTTTTGATTTAATTCAACTTGTGGACCTCAATTTTCTCTGGCTGTATGGACTTTCATTAATACTTACCACATATGGACTATTCTTTTATTCTTATTCACAATTATTAAGGAATTTATTTTCTTTATTTCATCACATATTTCTTAATCTATGCCACTGGTTTATATATTATGTGTTAATATGTGATATCCCTTAGGGGTCGATTAATTGATTATCACTCAATGGTTGATCATTAATGTTTAAGATCATTTCACTTCTGTTTTCAAGGGGAGCGCAGCTTTATTTTTTCTATCAGAATACATATTGGCCTAAATTGATGAAGAAATGTATGTTTTTAAATTTGTTGGGGATATGTATTAATCGTCTGCCTTTTTCTATTTTAGCGCAAAAATAAAAACGGTCATCAAATACCAAAAGAAAGCTCTATTTGTGCCGTATCACAAAAAATGGCCTGGTCAGGACGTGGATAAAACCTGAAGTGGTTAAAACGAGGGTTAGCAACCCATTGATCATTCTCTACCTGTTGATCGTGGGCAGGTAATGGGTAGATTCTATGCATTAAGATAAAAAAACCTTTTGTGTGTAGCAGCCTCCCCAGCACCCCCAATTTCCTACCTGAGCCCCTTCTCTCTCCAGCAATGACCACGATCCCCTCAGCCATACAGTAAACTTCTCCTGATTGGCTGAGACAGAGCAGTGGGACCATTGGCTCCTATGGCTGTCAAAGAAAGTCAGTCAGCCAATCAGGGGAGAGAGGGGTGGGGTGGGGCCAGGTTGGGGCTCCGTGTCTGATACACAGAGCTCTGACTTGGCTTGGTTGCCCCCTGTAGCAAGCTGCTGGCACAGTCAAAGGAGGGAGGGGCCAGGAACAGAAATGAGGGACCCGAGAAGAGGAGGATCCAGACTGTTCTGTACAAAACCAACTGCACAGAGGAGGTAAGTATTTTTTTTTTTTTAATTGAACCTTTACAATCACTTTAATTAGTATCCATTCGATGGACATACACATACATATGCCAATGCAACTTACCCCAAATCCAAAGGACATCTGCTCCAGATGTATAGAGTGGAGGGACCACCCTGCTAGAATATGGGCCTTATATAGATAAGGTGGTCACTCCACTCTATACATCTGGAGCAGTTGTCCTTTGGATTGATCTCCCTGTTTGGGGTAAGTTGCATTGTTGTATATTTTTATAGAAACCTGAAGTAGTCTGAGTTCTCTAAGACATATTCAAAGTCCCATTACTGTTGCTCTTTTAAATGTTTTTCTGTTCAACAGTCACTTGAGCTTCAGGATTATTCAAAGGGACTGGGTAAGTAGCTTCAACCACTACTCCTCAGAGCTGAATAAAGGAGAAGCAGCAAGGTAGATAACCCAGCTGCATTACCCTGTTTGCTCACTACAAAGGGACAGCTTAGAGCCAATTCAAGCCTATAAAGCCACCTCTTGCTTGGGGATCAGCTGCAGCTTCTGCAGCATGAGCAGTGGCGTCACTAGGGTTGGTGTCACCCGGTGCGAGAAAAAAAATGGTGTCACCCTCCCACCAACTATAGTCCCCCCTCAGTACAGACCCCCTCCACTAACTACAGACTCCCCTGGGAGAAAAAGAAACCCTGGACTGCCGCACTCTGTATAGACAGTTATTTATTCCAAAATTTCAGGTAAAATTTCAGGTAAAAAATCCAAATTCAAAATAAATCCATAAATCCAAAACAACAAATGCAGATGGTGTGCATGCAGGGAAGGGTGGCTAACGCGTTTCACGTCACGAATTGACGCTTACTCATAGCTAAGGTGTGTTTTTCCTTTCCTCTGTTTCTACAGACTCCCCTCCCGCAGTATAGATCCCCCTCCCTCAGTACAGACCCCACCACTAAGTACAGACCACCCTCCTTCAATATAGACCCCCCTCCCTCAGAAAAAACCTCCCCCTCAGTACAGACACCCCCTCAGTGCAGACCTCCATCAGTACAGACACCCCCACCTCAGTGCAGACCCCTCCATCAGTACAGATGCCCCCACCTCAGTGCAGACCCCCCAGCAGTACAGACAGCCCTCTCAGTGCAGACCCCCCTCCGTTACAGACACCCCCCTCAGTGCAGACCCCCCTCAGTGCAGACGCCCCTCTGTTACAGACACCCCTCTTAGTGCAGACCCCCTCAGTTACAGACACCCCCCTCAGTTACAGACCCTCCTCAATGCAGACCCCCCCACCTCAGTGCAGACCCCCCATCAGTACAGACACCCCCCTCAGTGCAGACCCCCCACAGTGCAGACCCCCCCTCAGTTACAGACCCCCCTCAATGCAGAGCCCCCCCACCTCAGTGCAGACCCCCCCTCAGTGCAGACCCCCCACAATGCAGACCCCCCCTCAGTGCAGACCCCCCTTGGTGCAGACCCCCCTGTAAAGACACCCCCAGCAGTACAAACACCCCCCTCAGTGCAGACCCCCCCAGCATTAGACACCCCCTTCCCCCATCAGTATAGATGCCCCCCTTACCTTACAGACCTCAGAACAGCAGATACACACAGTGGTGTGTGTCCCTCGAGCGTGGGCTCCTCCTCCTCTGTGGATGTAAACAGAGAGGAGAGGGCGGCGGCTTCGTTCCACTCCACTGAGGGACACAGCCGCGGCGCGAGGCACAGGGCAGCGGGTGATGTTAGTTCTGCCGCTACCCACGGGTGTCACCCCTCTGGCAACCTTTAATTACAGTATGTAGGTGTGTCACAGATGAGGCCGTTATCAAGCAGTTTGTGTTGGCACTGCATTCCATAATCTACTGGCCTGAAAAAAAGACCTCTAGGAAGCTCAGGTATGCAGTGAAGAACCACTACATGACCAGCTTGAGGATATATGGCAGTCAAGCTTTGTGTATCATTTTCCCGGGTGAGGGGCAGCCAGCTGGTCAGTGTTGTCATCACACACAATCCTACATGACTGAGGATAGCATGGGGTTATCCACCTCTCAGCCTGGGCCTGGCCTACTGTGGCATATCCCCCAGTCATACGAGCTGCAAAAATACATAGCAACATTTTCCCCAGGATATTGCATATTCTCTGGAGAAGGACTACTGGTTCCAAGGTGTCAGAGGAAGAGGCCAGTGAGAAGGAGCTGTACGGGTAACTGCACTGTCAGCAACCTAAAACACACCAAGCAACACCACTAAATTAAAAAAAAAAATTCCCATCCTTCCCAGCTGCCAGATGATTGGCCCAGTGTGCTTGGAAGGATATGTAGCATTCCAACCCACACTTGCTTGAACACATGTCTATGGTTATGTGTGCTCTGCCACTGATAGCATGGTCCAGTGACATAGACACATTCCATATGCTCATGGTGGGCAGGAATGGCTTACTAGGAAAAATAACAGTCCTGGTGCTGTCTTACTTACTGTATACTCAATATCTGAAACAAAGAATACTTGTGCATGACCAAGACCATTCTCCTGAAGCAAGTCAGTGATTAATCCCACTATCTTTCTTGACATAGTCAGTTTGCAGGTCTATGGCAGCATTAGCAGAAAATGAGGAGGAAGAAAAGAACAAATTAGAAGCAGCTATGGACAACTACAGTATCTACTCTGTGCGTGACATCAGAAAGAAGATGACGTTTTTGTCAGCCTCTTAACTACCTCCTTTGTGGCTGTAAAAATGGCCACTCTGAAATAGAAAATACAAACACCCCCTGCCTTTAGATGCTGTGGCCGATTATTACTTTGTCCTTCAGAACTTACTTGCCGCCTAATAACACTGCATACAGAAAATTTGTCTCTCCCTTTAGGCCTGCCTGATGTTTTTTTAAAAGGGTATTGTGTAAATTACATTTTTAGTTATGGCAATAGAGGGGAATAATATGTGTTGCTTTGCTGCACAATATTTTAACACAGCAGTATGCTGTAAACAAAGAACCGCTTTACTTGATTTAGCAACAAGTGTATATTGCGGGCCCCAAAATTTAAAAAAGCCCTAGAAAAATAAAACAATACATACTCAAAAACTGTAGCCCACTACACTGCTACCCTTATTAATTTAACACAATATAGCACATTATATCACTGTATTGCAACTAATTTCCCCTCTACACAGACTGTCAGCTCTCCCTAAACTACTTCAACATGCACTGACAAATGGCTGCTGGGTACCCATCCTTTTATAGTGAAGGGTTTGACACATAACAAATAGAGTTGGGCCGAACAACCCCCTGTTCGGTTCACACCAAAACTCCCGAACATGTAAAAATTTTGGACCCGAGTACCTGAACTCTAATAAAGTCTGTAGGATTCGAGCTTAAATAATCAAATGTCCCCATTTTGAAGGCTTATATGTAAGTAATTGGCCATAAAATGGGTATGGTGGCCTGGGTACTGCCCTGTAGGACATGTATTTTTTTAAAGATCGTTTTTACAGGGGCATTGGTTTTATTGATGCGTAAAGTGAAACAATGAAAACTTCCTTTAAATAAAGTGCCTGGGGGGTCCCCTTAGTCTGCCTGTAAAGTGGCACATCTGTATCATGTATAGAACCTGCTGCAGCAAAACTGACACTTACAAAGAAAAAACTGCCTTCAATACAATACCATTTCCGGCAATAGTCATTTTAAAAAAAAAACTTAATGGGGGTCCCCCCAATCCATACCAGGCCCTTTGGGTTTGGTATATATTTTAAGGGGAACCCCACCCCAGGCATATAGCCTGGCAGGTCAAGAAAGAGGGGAGATGAGCGAGCGCCCCCTCTCCTGAACCATACCAGGCCACATGCGCTCAACATGGGGGGGTGCTTTGGGGCAGATGGCCTCTTTCCGACAACCCTGGGCTGTGGTTGTGAGGGTCTGCAGGCAGGGGGCTTATTGGAATCTGGAAGCCCCCTTTAATAAGGGGCCCCCAGTTCCCAGCTTCCCCCTATGTGAATTAGAATAGGGTACCGCTACCCATTCACCAAAAAAGTGTCAAAAATAAATAAAAAACACACACACACACTTTTTGACAATTTCTTTTTTTTAAAATAAAAAATTCCCCCGATGCAGATTCATTGTCAATTATGATGCCACCGCCAGACTCGAAAAAAGGAAAAAAAGAAATGATCCGCCCGTGATGAAGGCTAACCGCCGACTGCCTGCTCTACTGTTAGACAGTTCTGATATAGGTAAGAGGCGAGACCACCTGGCGACATCACCTGGTGGCACCACCCCCATGTGACATCACCGACCGGTGCATGAAAACCTCCACAACCGCAGCCCAAGGTTGTGGGGAAAAGGCCCCCATTATCCATGGTGAAAAGGTGCTTTGGGGTGAGGGGCACCCCAATATATCGAGGGCATGTGGACTGTTATGGTTCTGGAGGGGGGGCCTGTCAGGTTACATGCTCAGATAAGGGTCTGGTATGGATTTGGGGGGACTCCCATGCCGTTTTTTTTTTTTTACATTCAGCTGTCAGCAGGGAAGCCCATTGACAGCTGATAACTCATCTGATGTTAAGGATGCCGTGGCCAGTTTCCCGGCCTACTCCTTAACAAGTAGCTATTCGCTGTCCCCT
Organism: Rana muscosa; assembly: GCA_029206835.1. Taxonomy (NCBI): domain Eukaryota; kingdom Metazoa; phylum Chordata; class Amphibia; order Anura; family Ranidae; genus Rana; species Rana muscosa. The sequence continues at coordinate 111,471,081 of CM055120.1, read as the reverse complement.
GATTGAGCGAAGCTTTGCCAAATCAGGAATTAGAATGCACTGTGCAGTGTGCAGTGCATTGTGGGGCACTCAGTGGGCGAACATCCTGCCAAGCGCCCCACAAATTTGGGTATTCGCTGAAAGGGTGAACAGGCGATGTTCGGGCCAAACTTTTGCTCGGCCCGAACTGCTCACCCAACTCTAATAACTAAGCTCCTATTAAAGGCCCTTCTAAATCACCTGAATTAAGACCATGCAGACCATAAGACCTCTTTCATACTGGGACCGCCCCACGGTCACAGTAAAGCGCTGCATGTTTTAGTGGCGCTTTACCGGCGCTGCAGTGCTGCTTTTCGGGAGGTAGCGGGGCGCTTTTAACCCCAAAGAAGGGGTTAACAAGGGGTTAAAAGCGCCCGTGTTGCGACGCTGCCAAAGAACTTTCAGGCGCCTCGGCAGCGCTGCCCATTCATCTCAAGGGGCAGGGCGGTTTGTCTCAAACCACCCCAAAGATGCAGAACATCCTGCAAGAGCACCGCCCTAGTGTGAAAAGTCACACTGAAATTAATGGGAGGCAGTTTTTGGGTGTTATTTAGATGCTATTTCTAGCGCTAAAATACAAGTCAGCAAATTCCCATATTATTTTGTCAAGTCTGTGAACCTCAAACACACAGATTTCACCTTGAACCCATGGTAGCACCAAACCTTGTCCCTTATACTGTGTCCTGTAATGATGTTGGGGTTAGCAGGCAGTGCCGTATTTAAACCTTTGGGGGCCCGGGGCATTTCAAATTCAAAGGCCCCTCCACATAGAAATTATATGATAAATAAAAAAGTGAACTGAAATGTATGATAAACCGTATTTGTTCTACAAAAAAAATATGTTTGGTTTAAGAATTCTTAATTTTATTGACTGTAAGAATACACATTACACAGGTAATTGGAACTGGCAAGCCATACATCACAGTTATGCATCACACTACAATATTTACAAAAAGTCTTTCTTCCTGTACTTAGCATCTGCAAAATATTTAAGGTCTGGTTCACACACGCTTCAACTTGTATAAGAGCAGTGTGAACAGCAAGCTTTGACAAAGCATTTGCAGAGCTTTTAGCAAGCTTTTTGAAGTACCATTCAGCTCCAGTTTGTAAATGTTGAACACAGATGCTAATAGGAGTGCTGATTGCCACTTTAAACCAGCTGCTAGCAGGCTTCAGCAGGCTTTCAACAAGCTTCAAGAAGATCTGAAGCCTGCTAGCAGCTTGTTTAAAGCAGCAATCAACACCCCCATTAGAATGTGTGTTCAACATTTACAAACTGGAGCTGAATGGTACTTTAAATGCTTCAACAAAGCTTTCTGACTGCTTTGTCTAAGCTTCCTTGTTCACACTGCTCTTATACAAGCCGAAGCCTGTGGGAAACAGGCCTTACTAACTCATCAAACTGTATCATCTTGAGGATTTTGACATCCAGTAGGTGCAGAGCACATAGACTTTCATGGGTCATTGTGGTTCTCAGATAATCCTTTACAAGTGCCAATTTGCTGAACGACCTTTCTTCTGACTAGTGACCATCATGCTCAAATATATTCTAATGCCGCGTACACACGACCGTTATTCATGTCATGGAAAAAAACGACGTTTTTCTCTACGTCATTTTTTCGTGTTTCCTCTCAAGCCTGCCTTGCATACACACGTTCATGAAAAAAAAACGCTTGAGCAAAGCGCGGTGACGTACAACACGTACGACAGGACTATAAAGGGGAAATTCCATTCGAATGGCGCCACCCTTTGGGACGCTTTTGCTGATCCTCGTGTTAATAAAGTTTGGTGAGAGACGATTCATGCTTTTCAGTCTTTGTGCTTTTCAGTCCGTTACAGCGTGATGAATGTGCTATCTCCATTACGAACGCTAGTTTTACCAGAACGTGCGTGAAAAATGACGAGAAAAAATAGAGCAGGCTCTAATTTTTTTTCGCCCATTTTTCTCGTAGAGAAAAATGCTCTGGAGCATACACACGACCATTTTTCACGACCATTTTTAAAAATTGCATTTTTCTCGTCATGAAAAACGGTCGTGTGTACGCGGCATTAGACATTAACACCTGGAAAGGTATCAGCAATCCCTTCATCATGTAATAAGACTGCCTTTTGAGATGGAGTGGGACAAGACTGGAGCTTGGCAAAGGCTGCAAAATGGACAATTTTCTCAATGAACACACTACTAAAGTCTCAAGGGAAAATTAATTACATTTTGCTATAAAGGAAGTCTGGGGCAACCTCTGGGAGGGGAGCCCAAGGCAATTGCCCTTTTTGACCCATTATAAATCCAGTACTGTCAGCAGGAGGAACCAGTTAGAACTGTTGGGGACCCAGAATTTCAACATCCCTGAAAGTGTTGGTTTCCTTGCAGACATCACATGAACATTTATTACACTATTTTTTAAATGTTAGCATGTTACAACTCATATTGCATATTAAGTGATTGAATTTACATATACTTTAATAGACACTAAGGTTTTGTCTATAAAGCAAGTCACATTGTAATGGATATGAGAAAAAAAATTCACAAAATGCAGGGGTTAACCAATGCTACATGTTACATCTCACAAGGTGTGCCATAAAAACAAAATGAAAAATAGATACAATATTTGTTATAATCAATGCTCTGTACACAAAATGTTAATGAGAAATATGAGGAAAAAAGTCTTGATGGGACATGAAAGGTTTGGAGGCTACTACAATAAGGATTAATTTGGCAGCAATGGCATGCAAACATCCTGGAGAGATGCTGGAGAGATAATGACAAAAGTTACAGTTGTTGCATCAGTCTTTGTTAACTAAGAGACATTTTCCATTATTACAGAAATTACAAAAGAAATTACCAGATTTTAGATTTAAAATAAAGGTTTGTGAAAGAAAAAGAAAAAAAATTAAACTATGAAAATATGGTTAACTGCAGAACTGATCCAGAAAATGTAAGGTACAGCTTCCTATATTACAAACAACTTCCTACAACTACATAAAGGCCCAGGTGATCCCATGACAACTTAACGGTGGCTTTCAAGCAGGCCCTCTTGTCCATCTGCAAGACCTTTTCATGAGCATCCAATCGCCACAGCCTTCCTACTCCATCCACGGGGGCATTGTTCTCCTGCAACACTCGCTGGAAAGCCTGTTGCAGCTGAGGTTGGATCTTCCCTACTGGAGCGCCCTCCAAAGCCAGTGGAGTGAGTAGCCTCCTCACAAGATTGTTGTTGGCGCCTATCAGCAAAGAATTTCAGCCTGCCCCCGGAGGTCAGGGGCAGACAACAGCCTTTGTGTCAAAAGTGTATGGTTTCCCAGCCAAGGAAGTACCAAAAGTTATCTTGATGGGTATGTATCCGTTGTATGGGTATTTCTGGGTCCCTATGCCCCAAATCTCTAACTCTTCAAGTTTACACAAAGGGATATGCTTCAAGTATTTGTGATAAAAATCTTGACACAGCAATGTCACTTGGGCTCCCGTATCCAATAGAACTTGGGTATAGATGCCTCCTACTTGCACCAAGACTATAGGGGAGGGCCGCACTGGTGACTCTATAGTTTGTGCCCTAATCAGTCTCTTTGGAAGTAGCAGAGTTGATCCAATGCCGCGTACACATGATCGGAAATTCTGACAAGAAAACCGTGGATTTTTTTCCGACGGAATGTTGGCTCAAACTTGTGTTGCATACACACGGTCGCACAAATGTTGTCGGAAATTCCGACCGTCAAGAACGCGGTGACGTACAACACTACGACGAGCCGAGAAAAATTAAGTACAATGATTCCGAGCATGCATCAAATTGATTCCGAGCATGCGTAGGATTTTTGTGTGTTGGAATTGCATATAGACGATCGGAATTTATGACTAGAACTTTTCTGGTCGGAAAATTTGAGAACCAGCTCTCAAATTTTTGTTGTCGGAATTTCCGACAGAAAATTTCCGATGGAGCCTACACACGGTCGAAATCTCTGACCAAAAGCTCACATCGAACTTTTCTTGTCGGAATTTACGATCGTATGTACGTGGCATAACTACTTGCTCAGTGAGGTGTGCATTGATTTCCTGCCTCCAGATCTCCCCTTTTCTCAAGTTCTTCCTTTGGCGAAGGAGGGGGGAAGCAGCAGGTGGCTTGCGCCTCCTTTTCTTCTTAGATTTCTTTTTTGTCTTGGAGCTCTGTCTTCTTTGGGACTCTCAACTACTGTAGCTCCTTCACTGAGGTCCCCTGAAGTTTCCTGCCAGCTTTGGAAAGAGTAACTTCTGTAAGGCCTTCAGAACGTCAGCAAGTAATTGGTAGCTGATGCCAGCCTCGGGACACTCGTCCCGAAAATGTCCAGCCTCCCCACATCTGTAACATCTTTTCTCTCGTCCTTGGGAGAATTTTGTCTCTCCTTGGCGAGTCCCTTGTTCTTGAACCTTGTCTTGGGTCTCCATCACTTGCATCAAGGCATGATACATCTGGATTTGAGCTTGAGCTACCTGGGCCATCAGTTCGGTTGGCCCCAGTTCACTTACTGGCTTATTAGTGTCAGGGATGGCCAGTCCCGCTGGTTCAGATTCAGTTCCACTGTCTTCATCTGAGAAACTCATCTCCGCATGAACAACTCGGGCCACCACTCTCTCCCTGTTTCCAGCAGTAGAACCCACTTCCCACATTCTTTGCCTTTTCTCCTCTAATAGAGCCTCTCCTTCTCTCACTTCTCTAATCGATTCAGGGTATGTGGGCACAACTTTGGTTCTCTTCAGTAACAACTTTAGTACAATCGGGTGATTTGGCCTAGCCCCTTGCAAACCCAGTCTAGACGAGCTTGATCAGCATCCTTGGGATCAATACCCCTCTTGAGAATGATTTGGTGTAGCATTCTGTCTAATCGAGATATGTACTCAGACAGGCTCTCCCTTTTTGCTGGTGGGTGTGGTTGAATTTGTACTTTAGGTCTGCGGTAGTTTCAACTCTTCCAAATACAGCAAACAGGGCATCTTTATAGTCCTTGGCAACACAAGTTTTCTTCCCCATCCTCAGATTATGAATTAAATCAGCCGCCGGGCGTTGAAAACTCTCACTGAGCTGCTGTCGTTTCACAGCCTCTGAAACACTCCATTCTTCCATGGCCTTCAGGGCCTGACTCATCCAAGTTTCAAACTCATCTTCCCCTACTGGAGTCAGTAACTGCCCTGAGTAAAACCTGAGTCTCTGGTAACTCTGGTTGGCATTTACAGGGCCGTTTTTCACAAACTATCAATTAGTAATCTCATATCCATGTAGAAAGAGAGAGGTGGGACATTGGACCCTTGAGCGTCGACCTCCACCCGTACCTGGGTCCTTGTCCTGAGCCCTTGCCAAGGACTGTCGCTCAGCATGCTCTACCATACTTTGAGTGGGATCACTCTAGCACTCACTCTTTTGGATAGCTGTACCTCTTCCTTCTGGAAGCACACGGGTATTTCTTCTTGCCACTCCAGTAGTACCTGAACTCGATCTAGTTTGTACTCAGTTTCCATGTCTACAATGTACGCCCGGTTCCAGAGCTCTCATCCACTTTCTAATCTCACTCTTAGTGTGTTTACTTCCTGAGACCTCTAGAACAATGCTTTTCTCCATTTAAGTTCCTTGATCCCTGCCCCAGGCAGCCGCGGCTACTGAAGTGGCCTCCCACGCGGATTGTGGCTCTTGGTTAGGTTGGCTATGGCCTGCTGCAGATGGCATCTCGGACAAGCCCCCAAATGTAGCACGGCCCCCTTGAGGACTGCTTGGATTTACCTGCTCATCTTCATCGCCATGACCCTATGGACATTCCAACCCACCTGACACTCTGGGTTCAGACATCCTTGCAACACCTTTGAGTAATAAGACAACACTCAATATGTTTATATTCTGTTAACGTTTACTGTAATACTTCAGATTAGATATAGTTGTACAATAAGGGTAATGGTTAAACTGAGCTTTGGTTAACAGCACAAGCTCAGTAGAATGATTCCCCCAGTAAAACAGTTAAGACAGTTGACAACAGGATAATATATACAGGTCCTTCTCAAAAAATTAGCATATTGTGATAAAGTTCAATATTTTCTGTAATGTACTGATAAACATTAGACTTTCATATATTTTAGATTCATTACACACAACTGAAGTAGTTCAAGCCTTTTCTTGTTTTAATATTGATGATTTTGGCATACAGCTCATGAAAACCCCAAAATCCTATCTCAAAAAATTAGCATATTTCATCCGACCAATAAAAGAAAAGTGTTTTTAATACAAAAAAAGTCAACCTTCAAATAATTATGTTCAGTTATGCACTCAATACTTGGTCGGGAATCCTTTTGCAGAAATGACTGCTTCAATGCGGCGTGGCATGGAGGCAACCAGCCTGTGGCACTGCTGAGGTGTTATGGAGGCCCAGGATGCTTCGATAGCGGCCTTAAGCTCATCCAGAGTGTTGGGTCTTGCGTCTCTCAACTTTCTCTTCCCAATATCCCACAGATTCTCTATGGGGTTCAGGTCAGGAGAGTTGGCAGGCCAATTGAGCACAGTAATACCATGGTCAGTAAACCATTTACCAGTGGTTTTGGCACTGTGAGCAGGTGCCAGGTCGTGCTGAAAAATGAAATCTTCATCTCCATAAAGCTTTTCAGCAGATGGAAGCATGAAGTGCTCCAAAATCTCCTGATAGCTAGCTGCATTGACCCTGCCCTTGATAAAACACAATGGACCAACACCAGCAGCTGACATGGCACCCCAGACCATCACTGACTGTGGGTACTTGACACTGGACTTCAGGCATTTTGGCATTTCCCTCTCCCCAGTCTTCCTCCAGACTCTGGCACCTTGATTTCCGAATGACATGCAAAATTTGCTTTCATCCGAAAAAAGTACTTTGGACCACTGAGCAACAGTCCAGTGCTGCTTCTCTGTAGCCCAGGTCAGGCGCTTCTGCCGCTGTTTCTGGTTCAAAAGTGGCTTGACCTGGGGAATGCGGCACCTGTAGCCCATTTCCTGCACATGCCTGTTCACGGTGGCTCTGGATGTTTCTACTCCAGACTCAGTCCACTGCTTCCGCAGGTCCTCCAAGGTCTGGAATCGGTCCTTCTCCACAATCTTCTTCAGGGTCCGGTCACCTCTTCTCGTTGTACAGCGTTTTCTGCCACACTTTTTCCTTCCCACAGACTTCCCACTGAGGTGCCTTGATACAGCACTCTGGGAACAGCCTATTCATTCAGAAATTTCTTTCTGTGTCTTACCCTCTTGCTTGAGGGTGTCAATGATGGCCTTCTGGACAGCAGTCAGGTCGGCAGTCTTACCCATGATTGCGGTTTTGAGTAATGAACCAGGCTGGGAGTTTTTAAAAGCCTCAGGAATCTTTTGCAGGTGTTTAGAGTTAATTAGTTGATTCAGATGATTAGGTTAATAGCTTGTTTAGAGAACCTTTTCATGATATGCTAATTTTTTGAGATAGGAATTTTGGGTTGTCATGAGCTGTATGCCAAAATCATCAATATTAAAACAAGAAAAGGCTTGAACTACTTCAGTTGTGTGTAATGAATCTAAAATATATGAAAGTCTAATGTTTATCAGTACATTACAGAAAATAATGAACTTTATCACAATATGCTAATTTTTTGAGAAGGACCTGTATATATACATATGTACAATGGAGTACCACGTGAACAACGCCTGAAAAGATAAGCAAAGTTAAGCATAGATTCTGATAATACTTCTAGAAAGAGAAACACAGACCGGCCTGTTTAACCTCGTTATCCTAATGAGAGAAGAAGCAAAACAAGGATGGTAGACTAGTGATGAGCCGAACACCCCCGGGTTTGGTTCGCACCAGAACCCGCGAACGGACCGAAAGTTCGCACGAACATTAGAACCCTATTAAATACAATGGATGCGAACGTTTGAATTCTAAAGTGCTAATTATAATGACTATTATCCATGTTATTGTCCTAAACAGAGTTTGGGAACCCGGGTTCTGCACCAGGGGACATGTATCAATGCAAAAAGAAGTTTAAAAAACGGCCATTTTTCGGGAGCAGTCATTTTAATGATGCATAAAGTGAAAAAAAAAGTCAAATATTCCTTTAAATATTGTACCTGGGGGGTGTCTAAAGTATGCCTGTGAAGTGCCACGTGTTTCCCGTGTTTAGAACTGTCCCTGCACAAAATTACATTTCTAAAGGAAAAAAAAGCCATTTAAAACTGCTTGCGGCTTTAATGTAATGTCTGGTCCCGGTAATATGGATGAAAATCTTTAAGAAAAATGGCATAGCTACCCCATCACCCCCCCCCCCCCCCTACCCCAGCCCACTACCAGCCCCTTTGGGTCTTGTATGGATATTAAGGGGAACCCCGCACACAAAATAAAAAAGGCCCTATATACTCTGAACAGCCGTATACAGGCGGTGCATACAAGACAGGGACTGTAGGTTTGTTCTTATGTAAAATCTGTTTGTAATTTTGAACAGCTACATTGTTTAAGTGTAGCTCCAGCCCAAATACCTATTTTTAAGCTTTTTGGAAAACATAGGGAAGGGTTATCACCCCTGTAACATTTGTTTTGCTGTCTATGCTCCTGTTCAGAACATTTCACCTCACTTTGCGTCCCAATGACAACTGTTTTTGAAATGTGGTGTTTTTATTGAAACAAGGATTGGTGATAAAGCATCAGTAGAGAGGAGACACCTTTCTCCCATATTAATTCTTACAGGAGAGAATTTTCCTTCCAAGGGGTAGATTTCCTCTCACTTCCTGTTGTCTTCTTCCGTTTGCAAGTAGTAGTCGTTTGTAAGTTGGATGTTTGAAAGTAGGGACCTGCCGTATATACTCTGCAGAAATTGGCCCCTTAGGTGTTGGTGTTGGCACAACACTGTAAGCACTCACAGTTACTCTTGGTGGGTGCTGGAACGCCCTGCTGTCAACTATTATATCAGGAATTGTAATAACATATAATTGTTGAACAGTGGTAGTAAAAATTGGGCCTTTGATGGTGGTGCTGGTGCCACAACACTGTAAGGCCTGACAGTTACTCTTGGTGGGCGCAGCAATGGGCCCTGCTGTGAATTATTAGATCAATAATTATAATTGCATGCCCCTGTTGAACAGGGGCTGAAAAATTGGGCCTTTGGTGGTGGTGGTGGTGGTGGTGGTGTTGACACAACACTGTAAGGCCTGACAGTTACTCTTGGTGGGCGCAGCAATGGGCCCTGCTGTGAATTATTAGATCAATAATTATAATTGCATGCCCCTGTTGAACAGGGGCTGAAAAATTGGGCCTTAGGCACTGGTGGCACAACACTGCAACCCCTCACAGATACTGTACTTGGAGCACAGCAATGAGGCCTGTTGCAAAGTATTGCATCAAAAATTGTAATTACACGCCCCTGTTAAACAGGGGCTGAAAAATTGGGCCTTAGCCACTGGTGGCGGCACCCATAAACCAAAATGATCTTCCAAGCTATCATCATTAATCGGATCATTGAGGAGGAGGAGGAGGATAGCCAGTCAACATAACAGCACAGGCACTCAGCATCAGCATCAGTCTTGAAGGGATGTGACATTTTAAAATCAATTAGTCTGTTATATCAGCATCAGGTGTGTGGTAGCTGGTGGTGATCCAAGACTGGTTCATCTTGATGAAAGTCAGTCGATCAACCGAGTCGGTGGACAGGCGCACCCTGTGATCCGTGACAAATCCTCCAGCAGCACTGAATGTGCGTTCTGAAAGAACGCTGGATGCAGGACAGGCCAGTAGCTCAATTGCATTCTGTGCAAGCTCTGGCCAGTGATCCATCCTCAAGACCCAGTAAGCCAGAGGATTTTCGGTGGGAAGGGTGTCCAAGTCTGACCTTGCCCCTAGGTATTCCTGCACCATGTATATCAGACGCTGGCGATGGTTGCTGGAACCGATCATACTTTGGGGCTGCGGACTAAAGAATTGTCTGAACGCATCGGTCAGACGGCCACCTTCCCCACCGCTCTTTCTTTGACTGCCCGAAGCCTCAGCAACTCGTTGTCCAGGACCAGGAGTTTGTCTCTGGGAACGCGTTGCACAGACCTTTCTGCAAGGCCTCCCGGAGTTGTCTCATCCTCTGCTCCCTCTGCGACGGTAACATAAGGTCCGCAACCTTACCCTTGTACCGTGGATCAAGGAGAGTGGCCAGCCAGTAATGGTCCCTCTCCTTGATCCGAAGAATACGAGGATCCTTCCGCAGACTTTGCAGAATCAGGGAGGCCATGCAGCGTAGGTTAGCTGAGGCATTCAGTCCGGAGTCCTCTGGGTCACTAAGGACCACATGATCCGCAGCCACCTCCTCCCAGCCACGTACAAGTCCACTGGTTTCTTGGGACTGTAAATCATCCCTAAAAGACTGCTGCTGATGATGCTGAGTGCCAGCCTCCACCTCCATGCTGACACAATCCTCCTCCTCCTCCTCCTCCTCCTCTTCCTGTGCGATGGGTGGGACAGAAGGAACACTGTCTGGGTAAAGGGGGCCTTGAGAGGCAAGGAAGTCCTCCTCTTCTAACCATCAGAATGCATGTGCCTCCATTGTGGGGACACTCATTGTTAGTGTAGGACCACAGACTCCAGGGGGCCTTGGTGTGGCTCTGTGGCTCACGCATGCGTTTGCAAATGCGTGCGGACAAACTTCTGTTTTTAACGCATACTGTTAGACAGGTTAATTGGTTGTCAGCGAGCTGGTCGGTAAGTAGGCTTGGTTTTTCCCTGGGCATTCCCCAGGCCATGTTGTTATCTGCTTTAGCCTTCCAACGCTACTTATCGTGATAGCCAGCTATAGATGGGGGCGGTGGACATGTTTTTGTTTTCACCTATGGTGCTTGTATTGGTCCAGCAACGCACCAGCACCTTTGCAGCCATTGTGCTACATGCTGGGTGTTTGGTGTGCTCCTGTACCTTTAAGGAGGGGTGGCTCCCCTTCAGTCCACCTGCCCTCATCTAACCATCAGAATGCATGTGCCTCCATTGTGGGGACACTCATTGTTAGTGTAGGACCACAGACTCCAGGGGGCCTTGGCGTGGCTCTGTGGCTCACGCATGCGTTTGCAAATGCGTGCGGACAAACCCCTGTTTTTAACGCATACTGTTAGACAGGTTAATTGGTTGTCAGCGAGCTGGTCGGTAAGTAGGCTTGGTTTTTCCCTGGGCATTCCCCAGGCCATGTTGTTATCTGCTTTAGCCTTCCAACGCTACTTACCGTGATAGCCAGCTATAGATGGGGGCGGTGGACATGTTTTTGTTTTCACCTATGGTGCTTGTATTGGTCCAGCAACGCACCAGCACCTTTGCAGCCATTGTGCTACATGCTGGGTGTTTGGTGTGCTCCTGTACCTTTAAGGAGGGGTGGCTCCCCTTCAGTCCACCTGCCCTCATCTAACCATCAGAATGCATGTGCCTCCATTGTGGGGACACTCATTGTTAGTGTAGGACCACAGACTCCAGGGGGCCTTGGCGTGGCTCTGTGGCTCACGCATGCGTTTGCAAATGCGTGCGGACAAACCCCTGTTTTTAACGCATACTGTTAGACAGGTTAATTGGTTGTCAGCGAGCTGGTCGGTAAGTAGGCTTGGTTTTTCCCTGGGCATTCCCCAGGCCATGTTGTTATCTGCTTTAGCCTTCCAACGCTACTTACCGTGATAGCCAGCTATAGATGGGGGCGGTGGACATGTTTTTGTTTTCACCTATGGTGCTTGTATTGGTCCAGCAACGCACCAGCACCTTTGCAGCCATTGTGCTACATGCTGGGTGTTTGGTGTGCTCCTGTACCCTTTAAGGAGGGGTGGCTCCCCTTCAGTCCACCTGCCCTCATCTAACCATCAGAATGCATGTGCCTCCATTGTGGGGACACTCATTGTTAGTGTAGGACCACAGACTCCAGGGGGCCTTGGCGTGGCTCTGTGGCTCACGCATGCGTTTGCAAATGCGTGCGGACAAACCCCTGTTTTTAACGCATACTGTTAGACAGGTTAATTGGTTGTCAGCGAGCTGGTCGGTAAGTAGGCTTGGTTTTTCCCGGGGCATTCCCCAGGCCATGTTGTTATCTGCTTTAGCCTTCCAACGCTACTTACCGTGATAGCCAGCTATAGATGGGGGCGGTGGACATGTTTTTGTTTTCACCTATGGTGCTTGCATTGGTCCAGCAACGCACCAGCACCTTTGCAGCCATTGTGCTACATGCTGGGTGTTTGGTGTGCTCCTGTACCTTTAAGGAGGGGTGGCTCCCCTTCAGTCCACCTGCCCTCATCTAACCATCAGAATGCATGTGCCTCCATTGTGGGGACACTCATTGTTAGTGTAGGACCACAGACTCCAGGGGGCCTTGGCGTGGCTCTGTGGCTCACGCATGCGTTTGCAAATGCGTGCGGACAAACCCCTGTTTTTAACGCATACTGTTAGACAGGTTAATTGGTTGTCAGCGAGCTGGTCGGTAAGTAGGCTTGGTTTTTCCCTGGGCATTCCCCAGGCCATGTTGTTAACTGTCTGGGTAAAGGGGGCCTTGAGAGGCAAGGAAGTCCTCCTCTTCCTGCCTCTGTTCTGCCTCAAGTGCCCTGTCCATTATTCCACACAGCGTGTGCTCCAACAGGTGGACAAGAGGTACAGTGTCACTGATGCATGCACTGTCACTGCTCATCATCCTCGTGGCCTCCTCAAATGGTGCCAGGACAGTGCATGCATCCCTGATCATGCCCCACTGGCGTGGTGAAAAAACCAGAGCTCCCCTGACCCTGTCCTGGTGCCGTAGTCGCACAGGTACTCATTGATGGCCCTCTGCTGCGTGTGCAGCCGCTGCAGCATGGCCAACGTTGAGTTCCACCTGGTGGGCATGTCACATATAAGGCGGTTCTTGGGCAGGTTCAACTCCTTTTGCAGCTCAGCCAGGTGAGCACTGGCATTATAAGATCTGCGGAAATGCACACAGACTTTCCTGGCCTGCCTCAGGACATCCTGTAAGCCCGGGTACCTGCCCAAGAACCGCTGCACCACCAGGTTAAGGACGTGAGCCATACAGGGCACATGGGTCAGTTGTCCCTGTCGGAGGTCGGAGAGGAGGTTGGTGCCATTGTCGCAAACCACCATTCCTGGCTTAAGCTGGCGTGGCGTCAACCACCTCTCGGCCTGCCCCTGCAGAGCAGACAGGACCTCTGCCCCAGTGTGGCTCCTGTCCCCCAAACACACCAGCGCAAGCACGGCATGGCATCTTTTTGCCTGCGTACTTGCGTAGCCCCTTGAACACCTACGGAGCACCGCTGGTTCCGAGGACAAACCACAGGAAGAGGCCATGGAGGAAGAAGAAGAGGAGGGGGTGGAGGAGAGAGGTGTGTCACAACCAGTAGTAGCATTTTGGAGGCATGGCGGTGGAACAACCTCCAACACTACTGCACCTTGTCCTGCATCCTTCCCAGCTGCCAAAAGAGTGACCCAATGGGCCGTGAAAGAAAGGTAACGTCCCTGTCCATGCCTGCTGGACCATGAGTCAGCGGTAATATGCACCTTACCGCTGACCGCCCTGTCCAGCGAGGCCAAGACATTGCCTTCCACATGCCTGTAGAGAGCCGGAATCGCCTTCCGTGAGAAAAAGTGGCGTTTGGGAACCTGCCACTGAGGAACCGCACATTGCACAAACTCACGGAAGGGGGCCGAGTCTACCAACTGAAAAGGCAACAGTTGAAGCGCTAGCAATTTAGCCAAGCTAGCATTCAACCGCTGGGCATGTGGCTGGCTGGGAGTGAACTTCTTTCGACGGTCCAGCAGCTGGGGCAGGGAAATTTGCCTGCTAGAATCGGACGTCGGTGTACTGCTAGCAGAGTGGCCGCAAGTACTTGGCTGTGACACACCTAATTCTACACCTTCATTCCTCTCAGTGCAGGTTTCAGAGAGGACTGAAGGTATAGTGGGGTTGGAGATCCCAGCTGATGCGGTGCAAGGAGAGGTCCGCTTTGTTCTTTGGTGTGGGTATTTAAGGTAGGCTTGCCAACGAGCTGCATGGCAGGTCAACATATGTCTGATCAAGCATGTGGTGCCCAAGCGGCTGATGTTTTGGCCACGCGATATACGCTTGAGACATATGTTACAAACAGCAGCTGTGCGATCTGATGCACTCGCCTCAAAAAAGGCCCACACCAAAGAACTTTTTGAATGACGGGCAGAGGCAGCGCCCTGCACAGGCGGAGCTCTGCGGTGTGATTCCGTCGGTGTGCTGCCCATACGCTGGCCACCCAAGGGCATCCTGCCTCGTTGGAGATGTGCCTCCTCCTCATCCTCCTCCTCCTCCTCTCTCCTATTAGGCACCCACGTGGAGTCAGTGACCTCATCATCCCCTCCCTCCTCATCACTGGAGCCAACCTGGCAGTATGCTGCAGCTGCTGGAGCATGACTGCCAGATTGGTGTCCTTCTTGAGCATCCCCTCTCTCTGCTCTCACGCTACTGCCTTCCTCTAGCTGGGTATCATCATCAGATCCTTCGAAACGCTGGGCATCCTCCTGGAGCATGTACCCAACACTGTGCTCAAACAGTTCGGGGGACTCCTCAGGAGGAGGACATGGTGGGTCTAGGGAAGGAGTGACTAATGATGACATTGATACCAGAGAAGAGGACGCTTTGGCAGCTGCTTTGCCAGTACCCTGAGCCTGGGTGAGAGAGGATGAGGAGGATGAGGTGGGCTTGGTCATCCACTCTACCAAGTCTTCGGCATGATGTGGCTCAACATGTCCAGCTGCCGAAAAGGACAAGCGTGTCCCATGGCCATGTGCTGATGACAATGCACCGCGTCCACGACCAGCACTGTTGCCCCCAGACACAGAGCCTGCTTGCCCTCTTTTTTTGCCTCCTGACTGTCTGCCTCTCCTTGTTTGCCTTCCAGACATTTTAATGGATGGCCTGCAGGGAGATGGGAAAAACAGCAATAAGGGCTACCTTCAGGTGTATACTGTGCAGGAGGCTTAGCAACAAAGACACTGACACTGTCCCCTGCCTATCCTTCTCTGTCCCTAAACACAAGGATTTGCAATATGCTTCAGCAAGATTGGTTTAGCACAGAATAGCACACTGACAGTTTCCCTCACTGTCCTTCTCTGTCCCTACAAACAAGGTTTAGCACAGAATAGCACACTGATAGTTTCCCCGAGTGTCCTTCTCTGTCCCTAAACTCAAGGATTTCAAATATGGTTCAGCAAGATTGGTTTAGCACAGAATAGCACACTGACAGTTTCCCCGAGTGTCCTTCTCTGTCCCTAAACTCAAGGATTTCAAATATGGTTCAGCAAGATTGGTTTAGCACAGAATAGCACACTGATAGTTTCCCTCACTGTCCTTCTCTGTCCCTACAAACAAGATTTAGCACAGAATAGCACACTGATAGTTTCCACGAGTGTCCTTCTCTGTCCCTAAACTCAAGGATTTCAAATATGGTTCAGCAAGATTGGTTTAGCACAGAATAGCACACTGACACTTTCCCTCACTGTCCTTCTCTGTCCCTACAAACAAGATTTAGCACAGAATAGCACACTGATAGTTTCGCAGAGTGTCCTTCTCTGTCCCTAAACTCAAGGATTTCAAATATGGTTCAGCAAGATTGGTTTAGCACAGAATAGCACACTGATAGTTTCCCTCACTGTCCTTCTCTGTCCCTACAAACAAGATTTAGCACAGAATAGCACACTGATAGTTTCCACGAGTGTCCTTCTCTGTCCCTAAACTCAAGGATTTCAAATATGGTTCAGCAAGATTGGTTTAGCACAGAATAGCACACTGATAGTTTCCCTCACTGTCCTTCTCTGTCCCTACAAACAAGATTTAGCACAGAATAGCACACTGATAGTTTCCCCGAGTGTCCTTCTCTGTCCCTAAACTCAAGGATTTCAAATATGGTTCAGCAAGATTGGTTTAGCACAGAATAGCACACTGATAGTTTCCCTCACTGTCCTTCTCTGTCCCTACAAACAAGATTTAGCACAGAATAGCACACTGATAGTTTCCACGAGTGTCCTTCTCTGTCCCTAAACTCAAGGATTTCAAATATGGTTCAGCAAGATTGGTTTAGCACAGAATAGCACACTGACACTTTCCCTCACTGTCCTTCTCTGTCCCTACAAACAAGATTTAGCACAGAATAGCACACTGATAGTTTCCCCGCGTGTCCTCTGTCCCTAAACTCAAGGATTTCAAATATGGTTCAGCAAGATTGGTTTAGCACAGAATAGCACACTGATAGTTTCCCTCACTGTCCTTCTCTGTCCCTACAAACAAGATTTAGCACAGAATAGCACACTGATAGTTTCCACGAGTGTCCTTCTCTGTCCCTAAACTCAAGGATTTCAAATATGGTTCAGCAAGATTGGTTTAGCACAGAATAGCACACTGATAGTTTCCCTCACTGTCCTTCTCTGTCCCTACAAACAAGATTTAGCACAGAATAGCACACTGATAGTTTCCCCGTGTGTCCTTCTCTGTCCCTAAACTCAAGGATTTCAAATATGGTTCAGCAAGATTGGTTTAGCACAGAATAGCACACTGATAGTTTCCCTCACTGTCCTTCTCTGTCCCTACAAACAAGATTTAGCACAGAATAGCACACTGATAGTTTCCACGAGTGTCCTTCTCTGTCCCTAAACTCAAGGATTTCAAATACGGTTCAGCAAGATTGGTTTAAAACAGAATAGCACACTGACAGTTTCCCTCACTGTCCTTCTCTGTCCCTACAAACAAGGTTTAGCACAGAATAGCACACTGACACTTTCCCTCACTGTCCTTCTCTGTCCCTACAAACAAGGTTTAGCACAGAATAGCACACTGACACTTTCCCTCACTGTCCTTCTCTGTCCCTACAAACAAGGTTTAGCACAGAATGACACACTGACACTCTCCCTACCTATCCTTCTCTGTCCCTAAACACAAGGAATCCAGGATTAGTAAAGGAAAAAAATGACACTGTCCCTGCCTATGCTTCTCTTTCCCTGCTCCGGAACACACTACACAAGGCCGCCGCGCTGGCGGCCTTTTATAGTGTGGGGCGTGTACTAAACCCCCTCAGCAATAATTGGCCACAGGCATCCTGCCTGTGGCCAATCATTGCTCTCCTCGCTGCCGGCGCTGTGATTGGCCAAGCATGCGGGGTCACAGTGCATGCTTGGCCAATCACAGCGCCTGGATGACACTGCGATGGCGTAGTGCATTGTGGGCCATTCGCGTCACTCGAATTTGGCGCAAACGGCCCAAATCGTTCGATCTTCGTCGAACGATCGAACAGCCGATGTTCGAGTCGAACGTATGTTCGACTCGAACACGAAGCTCATCCCTATGGTAGACATGTGCAATTCGTTTATTTCCGAATTAGTTTTTTAACATATTTCGACAAATACGTTTATTCCGAAATTTCCAAATGTTTAAATTTCCGAATATTCGGATTTTAGAATTTCCGAATTTTTCGAATTTTAGAATTTCCGAAATTACGAGTTTCGGATTTCGGAAATTCAGAATTTCGGAAATTCGGAATTTTGGAAATGTGAAAATTCGAGATTTCAGAAAATTAAAAATTTCGGAAACTCGGAAGTTCGACATTTTGGAATTCGAAAATATGAATTTCGGAAATTTGAAAATTTCGAAATTCGAAAATCAAAAAATCAAAAATCGGAAATCGAAAATTTGAAAATTCGAAAATTCAGAATTAAAAATCGGAAATTCAAAAATGTGAAATTCGAAAATTTGAAAATTTGAAATTTGAAAATTGAAAATTCAGAATTAGAAAATGTTCGAATTTCCAAATTTCTAAATTCCGAATTTTCGAATTTCCGAATCTTTGAATTTCCGAATTCCGAATTTTCAAATTTCCGAATATCCAAATTCCGAATTTTCAAATTTCCGAATATCCAAATTCCGAATTTTCGAATTTCCGAATATCTAAATTCCGAATTTCCGAATTCCCAAATTCCTGAATTTCCGAATTCCGAATTTTCTAATTTTCCGAATTTCAGAAAAAAGCTAAAAAACGAATGAAACTAAAACGAAAATGAACGCATTTTTCGGCAGTCTAATAAATAGTTCAATCTCAGTGTTTGCTGATGAAGCTAAGCAGGGTAAAAACTTCACAGCAGGATATAGCTACTTTACAGAAAAACCTCTATAAAATAAATAAAGGGATATGCAACTACATGGTAAATGAGTGTTAAAGTGATAATAAAGGTTTTTTTTTTTAAAATAACAAACATGTCATACTTACCTCCACTGTGCAGTTCGTTTTGCACAAAGTGGCCCCAAACGCTGTCTTTTGGGGTCCCCCGGCGGCTTTTGCGGCTCCTCCCTGCATCAGATAACCGTCTAGGAGAAGCAATCTCCCGGGGGGTTACCTTGCGGGCGCGCTCCCATGTCCAGCATTTGGCGTCCACAGCCGCTGAATGCAGAACTCGGCTCCGCCCCCCCGACGCCCTGGTCATTGGATTTGATTGACAGCAGTGGGAGCCAATGGCTGCGCTGCTATCAATCTATCCAATCAAGTGCCGAGAACCCCGGGCAGAGAGACTGCGCGTCCTCACCGTGGGACATTCCAGAGCTCAGGTAAGTAAAACAGGGAGGGCTGGGGGGCCGGTGACTGACAGAAGTTTTTTCACCTTAATGCATAGCATGCATTAAGGTGAAAAAACAGGAGGGTTTACAGCCCCTTTAATAATAAAAAATGTAAAATAATGCACTTGGGGACTAAAAATATGATTGCAAGTTAATCGCTAGAGGGAGAACCTCTAGGGGAATCGAGGATGGAAAAGGATCTGGGGGGTCATAGTAGATCACAGACTCAGCATTAGCATGTGATGCATGCTGCAGCAAGAAAATATATAATCCTATCTCTTGGGATATCTATATAAGAGATCAGACTATAATTTCCACCACTCTGGTACAGCCACATCTTGAGTATACCATTCAGCTTTGGTCACTGGTCCTCAGGAAGGGTGTGCTGCAGTGATGGCCCATTCATACAGGGTGCAGGGGTGCCACCCCTCTAATCCATGCACCCGGCCCCTAATCTGCATGCAGGGTGCCGGACTGCATGCACGTGATTAGAGCCCGAGGCTCTAATTGGCTTCAAAAAAGGGTAGGCTCGGGGTGCAGAGCACTGGGCCCTGAGCCTACCCACTTGTGTGGGGTAAGTGCAGGGTTGGTGAACGACTGACCGAGCGACTGAACAGGGGGGGTGTGGGTGATCCGACCGACCAGGGGGGGATTGGCGGTTGTATTGTTTGTCGCTCCCCCCCAAAAGATATACCACCAGCCGCCACTGATGTGCTGGAACTGGAGAGAGTCCAGAGGAGGGAAACGGTGGGGGGGGGGGGGGGAGCAGAGGACCTCAGCCATGAGGAATGACTACTAGCATTAAACATATTCTCCCTGGAGAAGAGATGTGCAAGAGGTAATATGATGGCAATATACAAATATCTAAAGCATGATTCTTTTTTTTTTTTATATATTTATTGAGGTTTAATGAATACAAAATCAAACACCAAGTGTATAAATGCTAGCCCAGAATAAAGGACATGGATAAAGGACATAGTAAGGAGAAGAGAGAAGGAAATAAAAGGAGGGGGGGGGAGCATTTTTAATCAACAGTGTGCAAATATAAACTTAGTAATCTATAAAAACACCCTCAGGAGTGGAAGCATAAATATAATCGAGGTCGAAACACACAGGATATATAACAGCTTGAGCACAACCAGATCTGGGACTCATAGCATAGTCCGCGATGGAGGTCTAGCTAATGAGGAGGTCCTAATGAAAGGTCATAGCAATATGCTGGACCACCATGGGATAGCTCAAAGGGGGTCTGCAGTTCTCTCTCCCCTGTTTCTAATTTGGCAGGTTGCCATTGGTTGCAGCAGTTTCCCTGGGCAGCAACAGCCATGGGATTGGTAAGCGAAGGTAAGTGGCTGATTGGTCGAATTTGGCAGGTGTAAAGCCCGCACGGAAGGAGTCTATAAAAGGAGCTGGAGCAGGGGTCTCACTGACCTTTTTGAACCGGACCGCAACGCAGGATGAAGCGTCATTCCCCGGGCAGACGAGAGGCTCTCTTATGTCGTCTCTTGGAGAAGGCTGAGAGTGACGGCGGCGGGGAATGGCTGCTGCAGTTCCTGGAGGAGGAGCGCGGCTCGGTTCTGCCTGTGGAAAGAGGAAAGGACGGAGGAAAGGACGGCTCCAGTCGGGGGCGGGATGAGACAGCAACCTGGAAGGAAGACGAAGCAACAGAAAATAGCTTCTCCTCAGCTGACAGGTGGGGAGAGAGCAGGCAGTCCAGTACTGCAGAGTGCACTTCGTTTGAGGGAGAGCAGCGCTACTCAGCCTCCCCTTGAGGCAGCGAGTGAGCACACAGCAGCTGTTTCTGAGGTGAGCAGTGTTATGTTTCTCATGTCTCTGGTTTGTCATGCTTGGTTGATTCTCTGTCAAATGGTTTACAATAATTCAAAGGGGCACATGCTAGTGGTGCTGATAATAATATAAATGTTTTACAATTCAAAGAGGCACATGCTAGTGGTGCTGATAATAATATAAATGTTTTACAATTCAAAGGGGCATATGCTAGTGGTGCTGATAATAATATAAATGTTTTACAACAATTCAAAGGGGCACATGCTAGTGGTGCTGATAATAATATAAATGTTTTACAACAATTCAAAGGGGCACATGCTAGTGGTGCTGATAATAATATAAATGTTTTACAACAATTCAAAGGGGCACATGCTAATGGTGCTGATAATAATATACATGTTTTACAACAATTCAAAGGGGCACATGCTAATGGTGCTAATAATAATATTATGAAAAACAAGGAGCACAGGTTACTGGTGCTAGGAATGTTATTCAACCAAGCATTAATATTAGTGATTTTCCAGGAGCACAAGTTATTGGTGCACAAAATAGTATGTTATGTTTTGTCTGTAAAATGGCTTAAGTCACGGTTTTCAAGAAATATTTTTAAGCTTGTTTCTTGGTCTTGTTTTGGTATCAGTCACATGTTGCTGCGGTTAAAGAATGTCAGAGGGCACAGGTATCTGGTGCTGGCAATGAAATGGTTAAAGTGACACTGATAGATTAAATGCAGGGGCACATTTTTATGGTGCTGTGGATAATATATAATGTTTTACTGGAAGAGGAGAGAGGAAATTTAACCCGCTCTACAGTTGTTAACCCTACACTGGTTATTAACCCCTCGGGTAACATCTAATATTGTTGAAGTTGTGGGTTCTAATCCAGTTCAGAGC
The DNA here is from genome assembly GCA_029206835.1 of Rana muscosa. NCBI lineage: Eukaryota > Metazoa > Chordata > Amphibia > Anura > Ranidae > Rana > Rana muscosa. Next base: position 111,449,823 of record CM055120.1, on the reverse strand, counting down.
ACATTTTTATAGATCTGAGAAAGATAGGAGGAGGGCTGTTCCAAAAACATTCCAGAACTGGTTACAGGCCTTCTGCATTTATGCAGCAGTCATGGGTGAACACTTCCCTGGGGAGTGCTCAGGTTTATTCCAGCATTTGGATATAATTGCTGAAGCCTTTTGCCATTTCGATGGATCTGCATGGTACACATATGATGAAACTGTTCGTCAAAATTGTCAGTCCACCCCTCGTTGCATTGGCTAAGAACGTGGGATTATGGTTTATTTTAAGTTATCTCCGAAACCTCAGTTCACAATAAGATTCTAATCCACAAAATATATTTCGCAAAGGATTTTGTTTTGCCTTCAAAGGGCAATGCAAATTTAAGGTGAATTGCAGGTATAAGCATGAGTGCTCCCACTGTAATGGGAGCCATGCAGCCAGTAGATGCTTTCGTAATCAACCTCTTTTCAGTCACTTCCAGGGGTGCTTCCAGGGGTGCTCATGGGAAAAGCATTGACCCCGGAGAGCCTAGCAGGAATGCTTCCATGGTTAGAGCGATATCCCAATCGCAAGATGGCGGCTCTGCTAATTGAAGGGTTCAGGGATGGCTTTTTGGTCCCTTCATTTAAAGGAGCGGACTGTGCTATGGTCCAGAATTTGAAATCCGCTTTTACACATTCATCTGCGGTTCAGGACAAAATCTCCAAGGAACTAGCAGATGGCAGGATTGCAGGCTCCTTTTTCTACTCCTCCATTTCCGAATTTTAGGCTCTCGCCTCTAGGAATAGTGCCTAAAAAAGAAAGTGGCTGCTATCGTATGATACACCACCATTCTTATCCCTTAGACTCTTCTTTAAATGATGAAGTTTCCGACATCGAAGCTCCGGTTTACTATTCTTCCTTTGATGAAGCGTTGGACATTCTGAGGCATTATGGGCAAGGTTCCCTTCTAGCCAAGGCTGATATTAAATCGGCCTTTCGTTTACTCCCAGTCCATCCTCTAGGTTTTCAATTTATTATTTTGATAAATGTATGCCCATGGTTTTTTGTTTGTTTTTTCGCTGTCTTGTTTTATTTTGAAGCGTTTGCTACCTTTTTGCACTGGGTTTTGTCAGAAATTTACCCCTGTGGGGGTTTTCTGCATTATCCAGACAAGTTTTATTTATTGGCCCGGTAGGTTTCCTTGCCTGCCTTGAATCCCTTCAGCTGTTTTTCAGTATTTGTGAATGCTTCGGGTTCTTCTGGCACCAGAGAAGACAGTCTTTCCTTCTACTTCTATTGAGTTTCTGGGGATCACCATCGATTCTGCTGTTATGAAGTTCAGATTTCCATTGCACAAGCTTCAGAAAATGAGTTTGCTGATCTCGGTTTTTCTGTTAAGAAGGAAGGTTCGGCTGAAGGAGGCACAGTCATTATAGGGCCTTTTCGTCGTCGCAGCTAGAGTTATTCCTATGGCGAGAGGGTTTTCTCGCAAATTTTCTCTGGCCCCCAGAGGTCTTATGAATCCATATTCCCATATTCGTGTCTCCAAGAGTATTAGGGGGACCTAAAAATTTTGGGATGCCTTTCTGTGTAACTTTAATGGTTCAACCATATGGCAACAAGAATTTGTTAATAGTTACCAGCTGAATTTCTTTACAGATGCGGCTGGGTCTTCAGGCTTTGGAGTATTTATGAATGGCCACTGGTGTGCCAAGAAATGGCACGTGGAGTGGTTGCAGAAGGACATTCTTCAGAACCCTGTCCTTCGGGAATTTTTCCCGGTTATAGATTCCATTGTAATTTGGAAAGATGTCTTCATGTACCGTAGGATCTTGGTTCACACAGTTAACAAAGGTGTTTTCTTTGCTGTTAATGCATTATCTTCTAAGTCTGAACTTGTGAGTAAGCTGCTACGTTTTCTTGTTTTACACTGTATGCGCTTTAATATTTGGTTAAAGGCAGAACACATAGCAGGCGTACGTAATAACATTGCTGATGCTTGGTCTCGTTCGCAGTTCTAGAAGTTTCGGGAATTGGCTCCAGCAGCGGATCAGCACGGGACTCCTTGCCCAGTTTTGGAGCTAATACTGGCTAACCTCAGAAGCTCGGTGTCTGGGAAGACATGGTTAGATTATCAACTCTCTTGATCCAGATGGTGTTTTTTTTGTTGGGGCTTAGGTCTGGATGTGTTGAATGTGACTTTTTATACCTCTCTGTTTTTCATGTCTTCACTGATCCAGTCAAACCTCAGCCGGGCACCCGTAAGCAAGATTTTAGCGGGTGTATCATTTTTCTGAAATTCGCAGGTTTACCACCTCTAACTTCTTTCTTTCAGGTTAGGCAAGTCCTTAAGGGTCTCAGAAGGTCCAGACCTTCTTATGATAATAGGCGCCCTATTTTGGTGTCATTGTTGGTAGATCTTCTTAAAACTCTGGAAGTAGTGTGTAGATCGGATTTTGAGCTCAGTCTTTTCAGAGCTGCTGTTTCAGTCGCCTTTTTTCGGAGCCCTTAGGATTGGGGAATTTTCGGCCGTACATAGGAGATCTGTATCTTTTCTTCATAGTTCTCATGTTTACTTAAGTAAAGGATCCCTTAACCTTTTCCTTTGCAGGTCAAATTCCCTGCCAGTTGGCAAGGGTCATTGGATCTCTCTATCAAGTCTTCTAATACGGTAATATGTCCGGTTTTGCATATTTCTAGGTATATGTCAGTCAGACCTTGTTGTAATGATTCCTTTTTTATCCACCAGGAGGCCAGTCGGGGAGTGACAGGTATAAGCTATATGTCCGCCTGGATTTACTAACTCTGATTTTTCTTTCAGATCTTCCCAAAGCAACTATATGGATAGTAGGACATTCCGGAACATTCCGGAACTAGGATCTACTCCATTAATTTAGGTCTGGACACTAAGTCTTTGTAGTTTTGTGGTCAGGTGTTAGGGGTTTGCGGTGGCGGAACCTTAAGGTTCATCTAATCTATTTATCAGGCATATGGCCTTCCCCCCAAATTTTAGTTATTCATGCTGGGGCAAATGTTTTAGGCAAGGTTGGTACATGGGAATTGCTTTGTGAGATGAAGAGAGATCTTTGTTCTATGAGGCCTATGTTCCTATACGCCATATTGGTATTATCTAAGATGATCCCACAGCTCTTATGATCGCCTTTCGGTAGTCTCTTCTATGTAGATAGGATTAGGAGACGTCTCAATAGAACAATTCACAGCTTTTTAATTTCGTCCGGTGGAATATCCTTTCGCCACTCTGAATTGTAAGGTTTTGTGCCAGGTTTATTTCGGGATGATATGGTTCATTTATCAGTAATAGGTTTGGGCGTTTTTAATATGGGGCTGCAGAATTTAATTGAGTCAGCCACGGTGTTGGGGGGGCCTCAGCCAGCAGCTTCTCTGCTGGCTTCAGCCGGTGGGGAGTAGTCGTCCAGCATTGGCTGGATGGACACCGCTTAATTTTATTTAGTGTATTTTAGCCAGGATGGCTTTATATTTATTTAAATTTGAATATGTTCAAGTTAACACCCCATGGATAACACCGTGGCCATATAAATTGCCAAATGAATAAATATGTTTGAATTTATGAATAATGTGTTGTTTCTTTATTACTGAATACCTTTGTGCTAGCCCATGAAAGGTCATAGCAATATGCTGGACCACCATGGGATAGCTCAAAGGGGGTCTGCAGTTCTCTCTCCCCTGTTTCTAATTTGGCAGGTTGCCATTGGTTGCTGCAGTTTCCCTGGGCAGCAACAGCCATGGGATTGGTAAGCGAAGGTAAGCGGCTGATTGGTCGAATTTGACAGGTGTGAATACCGTTCTTGATGTATTCGTCTGAGACAAAATTCGTGAATCAGCTTGAAATCAAACCGTGTGTTTTTATTATACACACTAAAAAGGAATTAATACAGTTACAGTATATTAATTCAATAGCTTCATAAAGGTTCCAAAATAATGTTCAAGTATAAAATAAAGTTCAGTATATCAGATGCCTCATGCTTCTTAAAATCTTAAAATGTCCTTAAAAGATGTCCTTAAAATGGTCGATTAACCCTGTGTATGCTGAATAGTCTGTGATCTGTAGCATAGATGTTTCAAGCTACTCTGGCTGGTCAAGAAGAGGGCAGTTCTAACCCGAGCACACAGCTTTTAAGACAGTCCTTTCTTTGTTGAAATTCGTGCTCAAAAATAACCACACCCACATGACATTTGAAATATTACCTCCCTTTCACTCCCCAAAATAGGAGGGAGTACAAGTAGAAATATGAGGACACAATTTCGATAGGAAGTAGCTTAACTCCTAATTAGAAACAGAGACAGGAAATGAGGGAAGATGAGGCCAACCTAAATAGTTCTATACATCAGAAAATCTCAGTTTACATAGAAATACCTTAGGATGGAGCATATATTTACATAATCCATCAAAACCCTGACAGCTTCTGGAATCTGAAGCTCAAGTCCAGACAAGTCACATTTGGGATTCATTAAATCAGAAGTCCAACCATTCATCCATACTTAGAGGAATTCTATTCTTACTTCAATATTTTCTTGGCCAAATTAAATTTTAGATATTAAGAATATAACATTCCCCTCTGAAATATGAATAATAATCATATTTTTCAATTAAACCATTCAAACCATCATTTATGTCACAGACACTCTAACTTTGATCCAATACCTCCAAATGATTTGTCACCTGTAACTGAGCCTGCAACTCCAAAACCCATCCTTCTCTTAAGCTTATTTTGCAACATATCATTACCTTTCTTAATTTCATTTCTGATTTGATTATACAATTTTTTCATTCTAAACATTAAACATAATTGATATATAATGCATAACATAATAATAATAAAAATAATAACTATAGGATGCGATAAAATATTTCCTGCTGCGGAAGTCATGGAAGTTTTTCCCCAAATGGATATACTAGTTCTGAATTGTCTCCACTAGGTGGCGACTGCAAAATCCGACCATTGATGACGAGACACTTTCTCTGTATCTGTCATGATCTGAAAACAAACCTTCTTTTTATCTATAAGAGTAATCAATTCAGAAGTAGTTCCAACTTTTTCTATTCTTGCTGAACATAATGTATGATTATGATAACAAGAATGAAATATACTTTTATCTTGATTAGGTAAACCAATGACTTTAGATTGGAATTGTAAACATGATGACAGATCTAATTGTTCTAAGTCAAAATTATCCTTGTTAAACACAAAATCTGTATACTGCAACTTATAATATAATAATTGAGTATCACTAATTGGTAATCCCAAAACAGTAATTGGAACCAAAATTTCTTCTTTCCCTGCTATTGGAATCATAGAGGAACTATAACACTCATTCTGATTACATCCTATCCATTTATTTACCCATAAATCAGTATGATTTATTGCAAATGCATATTCTCTGGGTAAATTCTGCAAAATGCCAAAAGGAGTTATTCCACCCTGAAATGCTTGCGCAATTATTTTAAAGTTAGTGGAATATTCTGTCTGGATCTCTAAACATGCTCTAGCTATATGAGAATGTTCTTCACTTGTCATAAGATTTAAAGTAATATTCTGAAGATGCACGATGGATGGACCCATTACATTAGCTGTTTTAATAACCATTTCTTCTAATATTTGATTCTAATTTCTTTGGATTGTAATACCTTTACTTCCCACTAAACCAGCGGTCTCGAGATCAGACTTTAAAGTGTTAATATCCATACTATTTGTTATACTTCCCACCATACCAACTCCTAAAATGCCTTCAACAATACCAAGTTTATTCCTGTTATGATTCCTAATATTGATTCCAAACTATCTTTCAATACCCAATTCCATATTAACCAAATGTCCTTGACATTGTGGAAACCTTGTAGAAATTTTCCATTCTGAAATATTAAAGTTCCACAATATAATGACAAACTTTCCTTCTCTCAATAGAGCTCTGGATTGGAAATGGTTAATCTGGAAAGGATTAGCAAGAACGCTATCTTTACGTACACATGGAGTCTTCCTTGGAGACATTACAACAACACTTGCATTAGCACATTTCAACGGATAACCTTCTATTAATATGCAGCACTCATATATACCGGTATCATTTAAAGATACACCTGATTGATGATAAATAAATTTATCATTGATCCAATTCACAGTACCAAAAACTCCTTTATGAATGATATTAGTGGTACTGTGAAGAAAGCTACCCAAAAATTCACCATTCCTTTTCCAAGTTAACAATGAACTTTGAGGTAAAAATATCTGAGTACTACATACCAAATTCATACCATCTTCATCTATCAATGATTTTTAAGGACTGTGGAGACACTTCTATTTCTGGAACAATAATATCTACCACAGTACGACTAATTTTAACTATCCAATATTTTTCCAAAACTTTGTAGCAGGTAATAATACTGTTCTACTGAATACCACAGTAATTTCCCAGTGATTTCAACATCATTATTTCATCTATATCAATATCAATATGCTTTTATCACTTTTGTCCTCCGTATTAATATCAATATTTATCATTTTTGTCCTCTATATTAATATCAGTGTCTATATCTCTTTTGTTTCTGAATAATGGAATGTCTTTGCTGTGAAAATCTTCCATCCTGTTAACCTCTGCATGGCTGGAACAGTTTGTGATATAGTTTTACCACTGACAAAATTGTCACTAGAGAATGAATCCGTTGATCAACTTTTTCTCTTTAGAACTTTTCTTTTGTTGTCATTTTCCCTCTTTAATCAGGTTTGTTCAAAAACCATTCCTAGGAAAAAATAAAAGCAGTATCATTTATCTAAATATAAATTTTTTATCTCATAATATACAATTCTTGTCTCATAATATACAATTTCCACTGATAATTGTGTACCCACATTTTTGTTGTCTACGTGCATTATCCACTGAATTGAGAGGTCTTTGAACTTGCACCATTAATCATTATGTTTTCTCTATTGCCCCTCTGTGCAGCGTAGACAAAAAACTCATTGGGAAACACAAACAACATTGTCCTTCCTGTCATAAGTCCAAACGGAGAATACTTTGTTGCAGAAGATGCTGTGCTTCTAACACTCATCAAAACAAATGGTACAGCATCAACCCAAGTATTTCCTCTGTCCAACAATATTTTAGCAATTCTAGACTTAATGGTACGGTTCATCCTTTCTACAATACCTGCAGACTGTGGATGATAAGGCACATGAAATCTCTGTTCTATTCCCAAAATTTTACACATTGCCTGCATGATTTTTCCTGTAAAATGAGATCCTCTGTCACTACTGAGATTTTTTGGTATTCCCCATACTGGAAAAACATGATTCACTAGCATCCTAGCAGTTGTCAAAGCATCATCTTTGCGAACTGGTAAGATTTCAACCTACTTTGAAAAAACATCAACCAAAACTAAAGCAAATCTGAATTTATTTTTTCCTGATGGTAAATGACCTATATAATCTGTTTGTATTGAAGACCAAGGTCCGTCTGCTGGAGGAATTCTTTGTAAAGGAGGTTTCTGCCCCTTTGGTCTAGGATTCACTTGTGCACAAATCAGACAGAATTTGATTACACTGTCTGCTGTCTCTTCCATTTTTTCCCAATAGAACTATTCTTTAAAAATTTAAAGCATTTCTGCTTACCCATGTGACAATAAAAATTCATGATTAAATTTAGTGAATTCCACCTGTAGGTGTTGACGTATAACGAGACACAGACAACTTTTTGTCATGTCATGAGGCCAAAGTTTTCATAAACCAAATGAGGTCTTATGACAACCGAAGAGGAGGAAAATAGACGCATCCATTCTCTATTCCTCTACAATTTAAGAAATCTGTGTGTCTGTTTTCCTGGCAACATTTAAAATTCAGGTTGAATCACCAATTCACCATGCGAAACTGCTTCCTTTGCTAAACCTGTCACTATACAAACTTCAAAGTACTATGTGGGGTTAAAAAACCTGCAATATTCTCAGTTGCTTTTACTGTAAAGGCTTTTCTTTCCTGAACCAATCAAAATCCCTACAAATGTTTCTTCACTTATCATAAGCTGAACCTTGCATAAATTCAACTTAAAACCTCTTCTTCCAGAATTCTCAACAATTCTACCAGAAGAATAAAATGTTCCTTAAATCAATATATATCTTGCTGTAAAACAAAGATAAACAAAATTGCTCAAAATGTTCCTATTTCAAACATTCTTTCTGTAAACAATTAACATTTCCTATTTCCTGTGTTCTGTCTGTGACGTGTATCTCATCATATCTGTGTGTGGCCATACACGTGACAATTCTGAGTTCACCATCTTTCTTGCATGGCTGCAGCTTTATTCAATATTTTGTTTAAACAAAATTTCATGTTCCTGGCCAAATTCCCCTATTGACCGCATAACTTGTACAGCAGACTTTTACTTAGAATCATCACTAACATTACTGTAGCTTTACTCTGCTTTAAACTCAAACAACTGAATTGCACTTTGCAAATCATTTATTCGTTCAGTCAAAATCGAACAATTAATTGTCCTCTTTTTTTCCCTGTTGTACAAACATTCCTTTTTGGAGTTTCTAAAATCATTGCATCAAAAACTTTCACAAGCAAATTCCTAATCATTATATTAGCTTGTAAACGTTCATTGAACATGTATTCATCATCTTGTTTCTTAATCCAAAAAAACTAAGAATGTGAGTGTGTGTATCTGGCTGTATCAGCCTTGTGTGTGTGTGTGTGTGTGTGTGTGTGTGTGAGATTTCAGCATGTAAGCTGATCACTCCTAGCTAAAAGAGTCTGACCCCCACCTTTTCTACTCCGGGAGGGGCTGTAAACTGACATTAAAACCTTATCCGTAGCCAAAAAACGTTAACCAGTAAATTCTCACCATCCATACAGCTCACTAATAACTGTATTGATTGTTTCCCTCCATTGCTATATTTGAAAAAATATTCGGCTCACTGCACTTCATATAGTTATGCTTTTCCTGTCTTAATTGTATATGGCTTTTAAAAGGGAAATACATCTGTGTACTCTGGCTTTTATGCCTAGAATTTTTACTCCATCTTACAGAGTAAACCTCAAAACGCCTTGGTTTAGTTTTATAAGATCTTCTTTGCATATAATAAGGATTCACTGTCCAACAAAATTTTGCTTTATGCCCCCTTTTGTTACACAAACAACATTTGAAAACTGGTTTGTTTGTATAAACCTTTCTCTGAACACATGATGATGGAAAATCACATTGCTGTACAACAAAATCACTTTCATCCTCTGAGATCTCTATTGATTCACAACCTGAATTATTTTCCATTACATCTAATTTCTCTGTTTGTTTTTCCTCTAGGTTAGCTGAACTTTGAACAAATTCAGTAAATTTAATGTAGCGATACCCTCAGCTTAAGCGGGCCGCAAGGTTTAATTTGGGCCCTGAGTACAGCTCTCCAACCCACCGGCAATCGGCTCTACCCACTCTGGCACAGCTAGTGATAGAGGGATAGGACCGCGTGACCGCAACTGTTGGTGACGCAGTCCTATAACAAACATACACAGAATATACTTTAAAACTCCTATTAAAGTAAGCGGAACTGACACCAAATGTACTTTACCCAGATATTTTACTGAGGCTAATGGGCAAGTAATAAACAACAGTATAACAAGTTGCAGATCCCTGCAATAAACAGTAATAAAGATAAACAGAGTAATCAGAATAATAAAGTATTGCTATGCAACTCTAGCGCTGCCCTTTTACAGCTACTTCCCCTCATGGGTAGACTAACACCCAGCAATGTCTACCTATGCAGTCAGGCCTGACTGATCTAAATGGAAGTTCAGTGAAACAATATTCACTAGCAATCTTTTCGGTGGTGCACTTGAAGAACAACTTTGTAATCCCAACGAATAGTAAAGATAAAGGATCTGTCTTTAAACAGCTCTCACCACCGGGACAAGTCCAAGTCCGTTTCCTCCATCGATTCGTCTAGGAACAGGAATCCACTGACATCCAAGTCTTCAATCCTTCTGGTGTACTGCAGCAAGGATGAGAAGATGTCTCTAAGGCTCTGCTAGGCTGGCAGAGGGCTCTTTGGAAAGGAGCACACGGCCCAGGCTTCAGGCCTTGTGCACACAGCAGTTCAGCACAGAGATCCTCTTGCTAGGAGAGGGGTGTCCAAAGAGAGCCGACCAAAACTCCGCCTCCCCTTTATAAAGTCTGCCCCAGCAGTCTCTGCTCTGGAGCAATGCACCCTGGGTGCTGCAAGATGTACTGGGAGATGTAGTCTCTCTCTCCTCTGCTCTCACTTCCATAATGTCTCTTTACTTCCTCCCGACTCACCTCTCCCCTGGAACTTCTTGTCTCTCTGCATTAAAGGGGAACACCCCGCTACACACTCCCCCCACTAAAACTCTTTGGTCCCCAAAGATAAACAATTCAACAACAATTCTGAACCAATTTACTGAATGCGGAGTATTATGTTGGTACAGGGAATTTCCACCAAAACTCAGAGGTGGGGTTCCCTATACCACAGGTCACACTAGTATGGGTGGCCTGTCTAACTGTGCCAGAGAGTGAGCTGGGGTTGCCTTCCACCAAATGAACAGTGGAAGGATCTGAGCACTTAGTACTTCTTCTGGCAGTGGCAACAGAGTCCTCTGAACTTTTTCCCAATTGAGGGTAGGTTAATCTCCTGGGAGGCCTCACGACTCTGTAAGTTCTTTGCTCCCTTGGGACTTCAGGCTCAGGTACCACAGGCTCTGCGTCAGGAACACTTTCTGACACCATCACTGATTCTGGGGCCTCTTCCTCCTCTGCTTCTGAGTAAAAGCCCGGAATATCTTCCCAGCATTCAGGCACATCACTGGATGGAATGAACTCTGTAGCCTCTGGGTTCAGGGTCCCATCCTGTGTATCTTCAGTGGGTGGAAGGTCTATGGCGGAACTCCCTGGAGTTGAGAAGGGCCATAGCCACTCAAGTTCTCCCCTCCCATCTTCACTTGATTGGGAAGCCTGTCCATCCCTAGCTCGGAGGGTCTGAGACCGAGTGTTGGGTCTGGGGGTATCCAAGATGGAAACAGATTCCGTCAGGTTCTTCACTGAAGGTATCCTGACTGCCTCTTTAAGTGGGAGTAAGTGATTTCTGTGCCAGGTTTTCAAGGGTCCCACTCTCCCCTCTGGCTTTAACTTATACACCGGTAGTCCAGGAAGTTTTCTACAAATGACATAAGGCTCGGACCTCCATCTATCAGCAAGTTTATGCTTCCCTGGGATCCCTAGGTTGCGTAGCAGCACACGGTCTCCAGGCTGCAGGTCTTGCACTCGAACCTTCAGGTCAAAGTTCCTTTTATTTCTGACCCCTCTCCGGTCTGAGGCCGCTTGGGCTTGTTCATAGGCCGCTTTCAGTTTATACCTAAGTCGGTCCACATATCCTTTGTGAGAGGTAGCAGAGGTATAGTCTAGGGAAATGCCAAAGGCCAGATCCACTGGCAATCTTGCTTCTCTCCCAAACATGAGGCGGTAGGGAGAGTAACCCGTCACATCACTGGTGGTGCAATTGTAGGCATGCACCAAAGTGGATATGTGTTGACTCCAATGCTGCTTCTTCTCTGTCTCCAGAGTCCCCAGCATGTTTAACAAAGTCCGATTAAACCTCTCAGGCTGGGCATCTCCTTGTGGATGATAAGGGGTAGTCCTGGTCTTTTCCACTCCCAGGGAGTCCAGTAGGTTCCGGATCAGGCGACTCTCAAAGTCCCTTCCTTGGTCGGAGTGGATTCTCTGTGGTAATCCATAGTGGACGAAGTATTTTTCTAGAAGCACCTTAGCTACAGTGGAAGCCTTCTGGTCTCTGGTGGGGAACGCCTGTGCATAACGGGTGAAATGATCGGTTACCACCAGAACATTTCCCAATCCACTCAAATCGGGTTCGAGGCAGAGAAAGTCAATGCATACCAGATCCATTGGGCCTTGACTCTGTAGGTGGCCCATTGGGGCAGCTTGATGGGGTAGAGTCTTCCTCTGGATGCATCGCGCACAGGAGTGGCAATATTCCTCCACTTCAGCCCTCATACAGGGCCAATAGAACCGGCTTCTGACAAGTTGGAAGGTTCTTTCAGCTCCCAGGTGACCATGCTGGTCATGTAAGGCAACCAGCACAGTCTCTCGGTGCTTCTCTGGGAGAAACAACTGCCATTTATCCTCGGAGTCATCAGAGGGGCCCCTTCGGTAGACCACTCCCTGATGGACCTGTAGCTTGTCTAGCTCCTTCCATAGCAGACGAGCCTCCTTGGAGGGGTGATGTCGAAGTTTCCCTGGACTCTCGTTTTCCAATGCTTCAAAGACCAATCTCCCTATGGGGTCTTCCAATTGGTCGCACCTCAGTTCCTTCTTAGACAGCTTCGACAAGCCTTCCTCTTCAAGTTGAGTCACCCCACAGTAGTGTTTTGGAACTCCCACTGTGGTAACTCCTATTTCCTCTGCTCTGGAGCCTCCTCGGGCTTGGAATTCAGCTCCTTGACAAAGGGCCCGCACCCCGTCCGGTGCTACCTGAGTCCAGTCTTCCCAGTCATCAGCCATGGCATGAGATCTTCGGGATAGGGCATCTGCATCCCTATTTCCAGCCCCTGGTCTGTACTTCAGACTGAAGTTGAACCCAGATAATGCAGCTAGCCACCTGTGTCCTGTGGCATCCAACTTGGCAGTGGTGAACAGGTAGGTTAGGGGGTTGTTATCTGTTTTCACTGTAAACTCTGCTCCATAAAGGTAGTCTCTTAGTTTGTCCACAACTGCCCATTTGAGGGCCAAGAACTCCAACTTATGGGTGGGGTAGTTTTTCTCCGAGGGGGTCAGACTTCGACTCACATAAGCCACTGGTCGCATTTGCTCTTCATGCTCCTGATAGAGCACTCCCCCTAGGCCTTCATGACTAGCATCAACATGTAACTCGTAGGGTCTGGTGGGATCAGCATAGGCCAATACTGGGGCTGTGGTGAGGCTCCTCTTCAAGGTTCTGAAGGCCTCTTCACACCTGGGGGTCCACTGATCTTGAACCGACTCCCCGGGTCTTCTAGGGCCCAAGCCATCCTCTTCCTCTTCAGTCCGGAGCAGTTCATTTAAAGGCTTGGCAATACGGGCAAACCCATCCACAAACCTCCTGTAATAGGAGCAGAACCCCAGGAAAGATCTAAGTTCGGTGACTGTTGTGGGTCTTGGCCAGGAGGTAACCGCCTCCAACTTCTCAGGATCAGTCGCCACCCCTTTTTCAGACACTACGTGTCCCAGATAATTCACCGAAGACTGGTAGAACCGACACTTCTCGGGGGAAAGCTTCAACCCCTCTTCACTAAGTCTCCTCAACACTTTCTCCAATCGGGCCTCATGTTCCTCCAGAGTTCTCCCGAAAACAATGACATCGTCCAGGTACACTAGGACTTCTATGAGGTTCATGTCTCCGACAGTCTTCTCCATGAGTCGTTGGAAAGTAGCTGGGGCTCCAGATAGGCCCTGGGGCATTCTGTTAAACTCAAAGAATCCCACAGGAGTTATGAAAGCGGTCTTTTCCCTATCCTCTGGGTGCATGGGAATTTGATAGTACCCACTCTTGAGGTCCATCACGCTGAACCACTTAGCTCCAGACAAACTCTGTAAGGCGTCCTCTATCCTTGGCGTGGTGTACTGATCAGGGGTGGTCCTCCTGTTGAGAGTTCTGTAGTCAATGCAGAGCCTCAGCGACCCATTCTTCTTCCTGACCACCACTATTGGAGAGGCATAAGGGCTTCGGGACTCTCGAATCACCCCAGTCTTTTTCAGTTCTGCAAGCTGTTCTCTCAGATCCTCCAGATCTGCCAGCGGAACCCGCCTGACTCTTTCCCTGAACGGTTTGTCTTCTTGCAGGCGGATGCGGTGGGTAGCACTCCTCGCACGCCCCACATCGAATTCATCTTTTGAGAAAATCTTCTCCCATCTAGTCAGCTGGGCCTTGGCTCTCTCCTTCCAGGCCCCAGGTAAGTTCGGGTTTTCAATGGAAAGTTTTTCCCACACATCTCCTTCTTCACCCGCTTGCTTCACTTCTGACCAGCTGACTGGGACAGCAGGACTCACCTGTCCCAACAACATCCGGGCAGGTATCTCTATGGCCCTTCCTGTAGAGTTCCTTACACTCACCGGGACTCTTCCCCTGGCTTTCTTCAAGGCCTTGATTGGAATCACTTCCGGTATCACTTCCAGGCCTGAGTGATCTTCCCTTGGGTCGGATTCCAGCATGACAAAGGGGCCAGGCTGCTCCCAGGTGAGCTTCACAGTGGCCTTGAGGCAAGCCACCTGTCCGGGCTGCAGCACCACTCCTTCTCTCCCCAGTCTCCACACCTTCCCTATCCCCTCTCCTGGGGTCTTCTGCTCCAACACTAACCGTTGGTAGGCTGTCTTCAGCATGGGATGGATGTTTGGATCTTGATGGCTCCTCATCTTCACCAGGGGGGTCAGAAGTCTTCTCACTAGATCCGTATTGGTGCCTATGATGAGGGACATCTGGTTGGCCCCGGGTGGTCTAGGACACACAACCACCAGGGTGTCGAATACTTCTGTTTTCCCAGCCACAGAGGGGTCGAATGTCAGCTTTATGGGTAGATAAACATCATAAGGGAAACTCTGCGTTCCCAGGCCCCATATCTCCAGCTCTTCTATCTTCCGTATAGGCAAATGGCTTAAGTGCCTATCATAGAAGTCTCTATACAATAAAGTCACTTGAGCTCCAGTATCCAGAAGGGCCTTTGTATATACTCCTTCCACCTGGATAGATACCGTGGGGGACGGGCCGACCAGTTCTTCTGGGTACGGCCGGGTTGAGGTCACTCTCTTCTGAGAACTTGTCTTCATCCAGTTGGTTTTTGACTTTGTTCTCCCCTGAGCCTGGTATGCATTGACCCCCGCCACCCTAATGGGATTACAAACCCGCTGAGGGATGTTATTGTCTCTTGGTTGTAGGCATTCCTTCTTGGGAGTGCTAAATTTCTTCTGAGGGGTCTTGTCCCCTCTCTCTGGTGTGTATCTTGGTTGAGAGACCCTAAATTCCTTCTTAAGGGTCGTGTTTTCTCTCTTCCTCTTCCTTCTATTCAGTTTGGAGCTCACTGAAAGAGATGGGCACCCGGTTGACTCCCTCACCGGGGCCCTCTGGCGTTTCCCGCCGGCTGGCGATTATCCATTTTCTTCTTCTTAGGACTGGAACACCTACTGGCAAAGTGGCCACTGCCTCCGCAGTTGTAGCATAACCTCTCTTCTCGGTCCCGAGTGGGACTCGGTATTGACGTATCTGGGAACAACTCCTTTCTGGGGCTTGGTTTTTCTGCTCCACCTTGACCTTTTGCCATTATAGCATTCATCATCTCCATCATCTGGGACATCTGCAACTTCAAAGTGTCCACCTCCGCTCCCCTATCGGGAGTCATGGCCGGTGTAACTATTGCTACCGGCTGTTTGACGGGCTCTATCAGGCGTTCTTTTTTTTTTTCTTCCAATATAGCCTCTTCTTCTCTGATCATTCGGATGAGGTCAGGGTACTCCAGATTCCTCCCATCCTGCCGGGCACGCAGTGTCCATGCAATTGGATCCATGGGTTGAGCTCCCCTCACTACCTGTTGAGCACGGGCCTCATCTACTTTCTCTGGGGTGATCCCCTTCTTTAGGATCATCCTATGCAGTATTTTGTCCAGGCGTCCCATATAGTCTGATAGTTTCTCACCTTCCTTCTGGTAGCAATGTTCCAGCTGATAAGCAAGCTCCGTTACTTTCTCTGTCCCACCAAACACATTCTGTAACACATCGAGGCACTCTTGTGCAGTACAATCTGCCTTGCTCATCTTCAGGTTGCGTACGGCCTCTAGAGCAGGCCCTTTCAAACTTTCCACAACCCTCTGTTTTTTTCTGCGGTCCGGAACTTCCCATTCCTCTAGTGCCTGAGTTGCGCTGTCTAGCCACTCCTCAAATCCCTCTTCTTCCAAAGGTACTGGTTTCCTCCCTGAAAACATCCGGAGTTTCCTGTACCCCGACATCGGGTAATCTGTGGGCTCTTTCTTGCACTGAGCTACAATCTCCCCCAGAACAGCGCATAATTCTGCACTAAGGGTGCCTGGGCTTGTCTTGGGACTCTTTGTGTCCTTCTGTGGGGATGACGGGGAAGATGGCTGCGGTGACAGTGTTATTTTTGTCTGAGGGCTGTCTCTTGTGCGCGGCAGCGCATGCAGCAAATGATAGACCTGATCGTCCTCATCTTGTATGCTGTTGCCTCTAAACTGTTCAGGAATTTCTGCCTGCCATTCCAGTAAGACATGTGAAAGTCCACCACTAGTTTTCACATCTATCACCCATGGTTTGTGGATCGGTGATAGGGACATTATGAGTTGTATCATTGCTTGTGTCTGCCATATCCCCGGGAGTTCTATAACTGCCGTCCTGGCTGGGTCTACGCCCCATCTCTTGTACCACTGTCCCACCTCTATCGGGTCCATGCCGGTAGCTTCTGGCGGTTTCACCGCTGTCTCAGTAATCCCGGATGTACGAGCCCCCACGTGTAGCGATACCCTCAGCTTAAGCGGGCCGCAAGGTTTAATTTGGGCCCTGAGTACAGCTCTCCAACCCACCGGCAATCGGCTCTACCCACTCTGGCACAGCTAGTGATAGAGGGATAGGACCGCGTGACCGCAACTGTTGGTGACGCAGTCCTATAACAAACATACACAGAATATACTTTAAAACTCCTATTAAAGTAAGCGGAACTGACACCAAATGTACTTTACCCAGATATTTTACTGAGGCTAATGGGCAAGTAATAAACAACAGTATAACAAGTTGCAGATCCCTGCAATAAACAGTAATAAAGATAAACAGAGTAATCAGAATAATAAAGTATTGCTATGCAACTCTAGCGCTGCCCTTTTACAGCTACTTCCCCTCATGGGTAGACTAACACCCAGCAATGTCTACCTATGCAGTCAGGCCTGACTGATCTAAATGGAAGTTCAGTGAAACAATATTCACTAGCAATCTTTTCGGTGGTGCACTTGAAGAACAACTTTGTAATCCCAACGAATAGTAAAGATAAAGGATCTGTCTTTAAACAGCTCTCACCACCGGGACAAGTCCAAGTCCGTTTCCTCCATCGATTCGTCTAGGAACAGGAATCCACCGACATCCAAGTCTTCAATCCTTCTGGTGTACTGCAGCAAGGATGAGAAGATGTCTCTAAGGCTCTGCTAGGCTGGCAGAGGGCTCTTTGGAAAGGAGCACACGGCCCAGGCTTCAGGCCTTGTGCACACAGCAGTTCAGCACAGAGATCCTCTTGCTAGGAGAGGGGTGTCCAAAGAGAGCCGACCAAAACTCCGCCTCCCCTTTATAAAGTCTGCCCCAGCAGTCTCTGCTCTGGAGCAATGCACCCTGGGTGCTGCAAGATGTACTGGGAGATGTAGTCTCTCTCTCCTCTGCTCTCACTTCCATAATGTCTCTTTACTTCCTCCCGACTCACCTCTCCCCTGGAACTTCTTGTCTCTCTGCATTAAAGGGGAACACCCCGCTACATTAATATCTGACTGCGTAATTTCTGTACTATTCTTTTCTAATTTGTTCTCTGCACAAATCAAATGTGTAGCTGTTACATCAGAAACCATAGAATTAAAAACTGTAACTAACTTCATTACATTACGTAACTTTTTCTTTGTTTTAGCTAATGAGAATCTTTCCTTATCAATTTCCATATTTGACTGTAAACACTGTTCATACATAGATTTCCATAAAACAGAATAAGAGACCTGTTTTGTTAAACTTGTACATTCATTAGCTAAACATTTAAAACTTTGCATGATAACGATTCTACTTACCGGATAAATCTAAGCAAAAATTCTCCCGATCACACAAATACATCGATCGAATTCTTCTTCTAGGTTCTTGTCAAACGATTCAAAAGTAATTACAGTACGCACCGTCCCCTCTGTTAGCACTGAGACAGTGGTAAATAACTGGAATCGATGATAGCCTGGCTGCGTGCCAATGTTAAATGTAGAAAATAACGGAATACCGTTCTTGATGTATTCGTCTGAGACAAAATTCGTGAATCAGCTTGAAATCAAACCGTGTGTTTTATTATACACACTAAAAAGGAATTAATACAGTTACAGTATATTAATTCAATAGCTTCATAAAGGTTCCAAAATAATGTTCAAGTATAAAATAAAGTTCAGTATATCAGATGCCTCATGCTTCTTAAAATCTTAAAATGTCCTTAAAAGATGTCCTTAAAATGGCCGATTAACCCTGTGTATGCTGAATAGTCTGTGATCTGTAGCATAGATGTTTCAAGCTACTCTGGCTGGTCAAGAAGAGGGCAGTTCTAACCCGAGCACACAGCTTTTAAGACAGTCCTTTCTTTGTTGAAATTTGCGCTCAAAAATAACCACACCCACATGACATTTGAAATATTACCTCCCTTTCACTCCCCAAAATAGGAGGGAGTACAAGTAGAAATATGAGGACACAATTTCGATAGGAAGTAGCTTAACTCCTAATTAGAAACAGAGACAGGAAATGAGGGAAGATGAGGCCAACCTAAATAGTTCTATACATCAGAAAATCTCAGTTTACATAGAAATACCTTAGGATGGGGCATATATTTACATAATCCATCAAAACCCTGACAGCTTCTGGAATCTGAAGCTCAAGTCCAGACAAGTCACATTTGGGATTCATTAAATCGGAAGTCCAACCATTCATCCATACTTAGAGGAATTCTATTCTTACTTCAATATTTTCTTGGCCAAATTAAATTTTAGATATTAAGAATATAACACTGCGCGGAAGGAGTCTATAAAAGGAGCTGGAGCAGGGGTCTCACTGACCTTTTTGAACCGGACCGCAACGCCCACCCACCCTCCCTATCTTCAGCAAGTCATGATGTTGTCCAAGTGGGGGAGTAGTCGTCCAGCATTGGCTGGATGGACACCGCTTAATTTTATTTAGTGTATTTTAGCCAGGATGGCTTTATATTTATTTAAATTTGAATATGTTCAAGTTAACCCCCCATGGATAACACCGTGGCCATATAAATTGCCAAATGAATAAATATGTTTGAATTTATGAATAATGTGTTGTTTCTTTATTACTGAATACCTTTGTGCTAGCCCAAGGATTAGGGGAACAAGAAAGGAAGATGCTAGGGGCTGGACAGGATCAAGTACTCTAAGCTTACCCAAGAAAATCATGATTCTAGCATGGGGAGAAAAGTCTTTAGTCTCAGGTCAAGATCTGTGGCCACTCAATGAAGGTGGACGAGACGCTGCTTAACCTTAAACTGCATAACAGATTCTTTACTGTTAGAGTGGTAAGGATGTGGCACTCTGTTGTACATTTGGTAGTATCAGAGGGGAGTGTTGATCATTTCAGAAAAACGTTTAGATCTTATTGAATGCAACCTAAAGGAATATGGGAAATGGTGGTGACATAAACACACACACACACGCATTGAACTGGATGGACTGGTGTCTTTATTCTACCTTACTAATGTAACAACTGGCCCTCTTTCTCCACTGTCCTTGGCTCGCTCACAGGAGAAAAAGGCACACAGTCCCCACCATGCCCATACCCCCTGGTTTGCAGAGGTTAAGCACACTTGTTTTCACCTACAGGTCTTGCAGCAGGGTTCCCTTCAAAGTTGGTTTCTGCCCCTAGAATGTAAGGACAAAGTCTCTATACCCCAAGTAACTCCAAGGTCCACACCAGTGTCAACTCCAAAATACTGTAGAGTTTATTTTTCCATATGCATGAACATCCACAAAGTTGAGGAAAAGAGAAAGGTGTTAGGAAGACAGATCAATTCAGGCACTCTTGCTTCTTCGCCACTCGATCCCGAGTAGGTACAGCTCACCCGGATAGTCACCCAAGGGCACTAGCAGCCGGCGTGTAACTCGAACAGTCTATTAGATTCCCTAATGGATGCGTTCAGGAGATCCTTTGCCACAGAATCTATAGTGTCCCAAACCTCCTAATGGTCCCGTTGTTTAGATCCCTGTTTTTGGATGGATGAAATCCCTCCAGAGAGTTACTGGGCCCCTTCCTTCACTGTGATCTCTCACCAGTCCTTCGGAACGGTCCTCCCCCAGCCTCCTCTTCTAGAAACGGGTCCCCTCACAAGGCGGCACCCTGGGATTCCTCCTCCCGAAGTGGGCTCCAGCTAAAGGTGCTGGGCCCAGGGCTGAAGTTGCAGTCCCAGGACTAAAGGGGCCTGGGACTGAAGCGCACGTGGCCCCATAGCCTGGGGGGCCATGCACTTGAACTTGGACTGTAGGTTCTCCCTCCGGGCATGGGCCCCGGGAACTGCTCTAATGGCGTCTGCCCCTTTTGTATCCTCTCCCGGCATGCACAGCAGGCAGACCACACCCACTGCATGGCTGCCGAGAGAGGACACCAAATCGCTACTACATCACCTGTGGTCCATCACCTGTGGTTCAACCCCGAGTACAAGTGACAGCGCCACCCATACTTCTTAGGGGAACTGCACACCAGGTAAAACAGCAGCAAGGCAGAGTCCAGCAAATTGAAGGATTCAAGCCAACTACCACTCGAATCACCCCTAAATTTAGCATAGCAATCCCTAAATGTAGGACCCCCGCTACACTAACTATGTATAGAATATGGGGGGACCCCCTGCCCTATTTTTTTTTTTTAAATAGTATCTTCTGTAAAACCCATACCAGACCTGTTCAGCTTAGCCGAATCCGAGAGAGGGAAAAAGGCAGTGAATGCAGGTATTAAAATTTGGTGGTCTGTTTGAAATTACTTGGTCTTTTTTTATTGATGAAAATTCATCTTTTTTAAAGCCTAACTAAGAAATTGTTTTGGTCTTAATAGTTTGTTTAGACCAGCTTGGTCCAAACAAACTATTTCAAATTCATAAATCCTGGAGTTAGGCTTAAAGTCAAGAGATCATTAAAACATGCTAGAAGTGAGTTAAACCATTAAAAACCATATGCTTCGGATCTTGAGCTTGTGACATTACCATTGTTGGTGATATGGTGTTTGATGCTGATAACTCTTACATTAACCAGAAAATACCGGTATTCACTAATTACAAAGCTCCCCTATGCAGACCAGGTTATCAGATGGTAAACAATCTGTACTGCCAAGTATTTGCAAATTCTGCGTAATGAGGCTAAGGGTACAAAATCACATCCTGTAATATGGTGCACAGTGCAAGAGACACCAGGTCCCTTTTCATGGCATTGAGCTGTGATCACAAGTAGGCCTGCAAAGGAGAGCTTTGTAATCAATGATTATCTCTATGCTCTTTAGGTCACAAGGGGGGTGATTTACTAATAACAGTGCGCTGCGCTGGTTGATACCTTAATTGGTGCTCCGGATAACTCCTTCATTGGGCGCAGGAAGCAGCGGTGCACTGTTATAGTAAATATAAATGTCAGCGGCGCTCTATAAAAAATGAATGGCTCCCTATGGGAGCCCATTGATTTGAATAGAGGTCGCCCGGGAAGTCGGATGAAGCGGATCCGACTCGCGGGGCGACTAGTGTGCCGGCTAACACAGGGACAGCGCGACTTTGCTCGGCAACTTGGACACGACCTGAGCGTGAAGCAGCCGCTCAAGTCGTGTCCTAGAGGCGACTAGCTGGCCGAGAATGTCTCCAGCGCGATGGCATCACGCTGGTTCTCGGCAGCCCCGCTGTCCCGTGTTTGGTATGAATCATGAAGGGGAACTCCAGGCCCAATTTTTATGAAAAAACCGGCATGGGTTCCCCTCCAGGAGCATACCAGGCCCTTAGGTCTGGTATGGATTTTGAGGTGAACCCCCTATGTCAAAAAACGGAGTGGGGGTCCCCCCAGGATCCATACCAGGCCCTTAGGTCTGGTCTGGATTTTAAGGTGAACCCCCTAAGCCGAAAAACGGCGTGGGGGTCCCCCCAAAATCCAAACCAGACCCTTATCCGAGCATGCAACCTGGCAGGCCGCAGGGGAAGAGGGGGGGATGAGAGAGCGGCCCCCCTCCCTCCTGAACCGTACCGGGCCGCATGCCCTCAACATGGGGGGCTTGGTGCTTTGGGGCAGGGGGGCGACCTGCGGCCCCCCCATCCCAAAGCACCCTGCCCCCATGTTGATGGGGACAAGGGCCTCTTCCCGACAACCCTGGCCGTTGGTTGTCGGGGTCTGCGGGCGGGGGGCTTTTCAGGATCCGGGAGCCCCCTTTAATAAGGGGGCCCCCAGATGCCGGCCCCCCCACCCTATGTGAATAAGTATGGGGTACATCGTACCCCTACCCATTCACCTGGTGGCAAAAAAGTCAATAAAAAACACAACACAGGTTTTTAAAGTAATTTATTAGGCAGCTCCGGGGGTCTTCTTCCGACTTCAGGGGTCTTTCTGCCGGGCGCCCCGCTATCTTCTTCCAGCTCTTTTGCTAGCGGGGTCCCGGGCTTCCTCGTCGTCTTCTTCCGACTTCGGGGGTCTTTCTGCCGGGCGCCCCGCTATCTTTTTCCAGCTCTTTTGCTAGCGGGGTCCCGGGCTTCCTCGTCGTCTTCTTCCGACTTTGGGGGTCTCTTGTTCTGTTCTCCGGTGTCGTCTCCACGCTCTCCGGTTCTTCTCCCGCTCTCCGGTGCCTTCTCCACGATCTCCGGTTCCTTCTGCCTTCTGCCGGGCGCCCCTTCTGCCGTGATGCCACCGCTGACCCCGCCCCCGTATGATGTCACAGTCCCGGGGAATGATGGGACTGTGACGTGATACAGGGGCGGGGTCAGCGGTGGCATCACCCGGTTTGGGGTGATGCCGCTCTCTTGTCCCCCCCTCTTCCCCTGCGGCCTGCCAGGTTGCGAGCTCGGATAAAGGGTCTGGTGTGTATTTTTTGTTTGACGCGGGGTTCCCCTTAAAATACATACCAGACCTAAAGGACCTGGTATGGACCTTGGGGGGACCCCCACGCCATTTTTTTTCATTTTGGTGGGGGGTCCCCCTTTGAATCCATACTAGACCCAAGGACCTGGGGGGGGGACCCCACGCTGTTTTTTTTCTAGTTTCTTTTTTTTTTTTTGAGCCGGCAGTTTTTTTTTTTTTACATTTCCTTTAACAGCCAGCTATAAACAGGTAAAACAAAAAATCGCCTCAAAATCGCGGTACTTCCGTTTTGGATGCGGGTCCATTGAATTCTATTACATCCAAAACACTGTTTTTGGCCTGGCAAAAAAAATCTGCAGTTGCGTTTAAACTCGTTTTTCACAAAGCCTAAAAATGCCTTCAGACGCCAAAGATTTCCACGTTTCAGACGCGGGTACCGGCGTTTAGCCTCATTTTAGTTTAGAAGCCTTTTTAAAGGTGACCTCTTTTTTTATATTGATAAACTCCAAATTTATGGCAAATGAGGAGAAACCATAAAACAAAAAAAAAAATATATATATATATATAAAATGAAATTGCTTCCATTGCATTGTGGACAATCCACAACTTGGGGCAGCTGACGTGGCAAGTGGACAATCCACAACTTGGGGCAGGTGACGTGGCAAGTGGACAATCCACAACTTGGGGGAGGTGACGTGGCAAGTGGACAATCCACAACTTGGGGCAGCTGACGTGGCAAGTGGACAATCCACAACTTGTGGCAAGTGATGTGGCAAGTGACACGCTAAATACAACTACACTGCTGCTCTCTCAGCTGCTGATACTCACTCTGGTCTCACAAAATAGCTGAAATCGTTAATAATACTGTTTTTGGAGCTTAGGGCGGCTCCTTATCATGTTTCCTAACTAAACGCATATAGACGCAAATGTGGAAACGCCACAAAGCGCGCCTTTCTAAACGCCACTTTCAACCTTAGTTCTGAACATTTTGCACCAGCATCCCGTGTACATGGGGCCTAAAATCGCCTATGCCATTTACAGCTCAAAAACGCCATGGTGGCCATGAGGCCATAGGCTAACATGGAGAGACGTTTTTAAGCTGCAAAAAACGCTCAAACAAGCGGCTGGAAAAACGTCCGTGTGCATGTAGCCTTATATTAACCACTTGCGCACTGCCCAGACCAAGTTTCAAATTTCAGCGCTGATGCACTTTGAATGACAATTGCGCGCTCATACAACACTGTAACCCAATGAAAATGTATTAGTTTTTGGCACACAAATAGAGCTTGCTTTTGGTGCTATTTTATCACCTCTGCGTTTTTTTTTCTATAAATACAAAAGACCGAGTTAAAAAAAAAAAAAATTGATATTTTAACCACTTCAGCACTGGGCCTATTCTGGCACTTCTCTCCTTCATGTAAAAATCATAAATTTATGGCTCTAAAATTACTTAAAAACACCAAACATTATATATGGTTTTTTTAGCAGACACCCTAGGGAATAAGATGGCGGTCATTGCAAATTTTTATCTCGCTCGGTATTTGCGCAATAAATTTTCAAACGCCGTTTTTTTTGGTAAAAAAATGGTTTCATGAATGTAAAAAAATTACAAAACAGTAAAGTTAGCCCAATTTTTTGGTATAATGTGAAAGATGTTGTTATGCTGAGTAAATAGATACCTAACATGTCACGCTTTAAAATTGCGCACACTCATGGAATGACACCAAACTTCAGTAATTAAAAATCTCCCTAGGCGATGCTTTAAATTTTTTTACACGTTACCATTTGGGCATTACAGAGGAGGTCTAGTGCTAGAATTGTTGCACTCGTTCTAACGCACGCAGCAATACCTCACATGTGTGGTTTGAACGGCGTTTACATATGTGGGCGGGACTTACATGTGTGTTCGCTTCTGAGCGTAAGCTACCGGGGACATGGGCGTTTTTTTTCTTTTTTGGGATTATTATTTTTTTTGTTTTTTACTTTTTTGTATTTCTTACTCTTTTTTTAACTTTTTTGTTTTTTGGATCACTTTTATTCCTATTACAAGGAATGTAAACATCCCTTGTAATAGGAATCTATTGTGACAGGTCCTCTTTATGGAGAGATGCGGGGTCAATAAGACCCCACATCTCTCCTCCAGGCTGGAAAGCATGAGATTGGTCAAAAAAATTCACCAATCTCATGCTGACAGCCGAGAACCCGGCGTGATGTCATAACGTCGCGCCCGGGCCTCCGACGGTCATAGAGATGACTGGTGACCATCTGGTCACCAGTCATCTCCAAATCGTTCTCCGAGCCCAAGATAGCACGGGAGAGCCCGGAGAAGCACCGGATGGCGGCAAGAGGGGGGGGGGAACGTCCCCTCCCGCCGCCTATAAAAACGATCAAGCGGCGGAACTGCCGCTATGATCGTTTTTATCGTGCACAGAATTGCCGGCTGAAAAGAATGATATCTGAATGATGCCTGCAACTGCAGGCATCATTCAGATGTCACCGCACAAAGCCAAGAATGTCATTTGACAGTGGGCGGTAGGAAAGTGGTTAATATTTAGAAAAATTGGAAAAAAGGTAATTTTTCTCCTTCATTGATGTACACTGATGAGACTGCACTGATGGGCAACGATAAGGTGGCAAGGGTGGGCACTGAGAGGTGGCATTGCTAGTTGGCACTGGTGGGCATTGAGAAGTGGCACTGCTAGGTGGCAATGATAGTTGGCAGTGATGGGCACTGATAGGCAGCACTGCTAGGTGGCACTGATTGCCACCAGTGGTGGGCATTGATAGGTGGCATTGGCAGGGGCTACTGATTGTCACAGAATTGCTTTTCCTCTTCGGGCCCCATGTCCCTTGCACATAAGCCGGTGATTGCCTTTTTTTATGCTCACCCTGTCAGCACAAGGGGAAAACAAAAACCATTACCCAGCTTTTGTTTACATCACGTGATCAGCTGTCATTGGCTGACAGCTGATCACATGGTAGAGGGCAGGGATCGGCCCCTTACTCGGATCTGTCATCACCCGAGTCTCAGTGACTCGGTTCGGTGACCACAGCGCGCACGCGCGAAGGGGAGGACGTTTATTGACGGACTCCCGGCAATTGAGGACCATGCTGTGGCCGTCGATCAGTTATAGCGCTGATCTCAAGTGATTAAAGAGGGTCTAAATGGGCCATTGACATGCATCACAATTCAACTTAGGAATGTGTCTTTGCAAAGTTAAACTAAATGAAATCCTTTCTTATTTTTGCTTGGGGATAGAGTGCAGAGGGATTACAAGTCTAGACAGTTTTTGGTGATGTCTGCACCCCTGATAGGGTGAAGACAACTCCCAAATTTGGCAACTTTATCCTTCTAAATATTTCACTTCCTGTCACATAGCCACACAGGAAGTGAGGGTAAATCCCTACCAATGTCTTTCCTTGGGGACACACAGGTCAATCTAAATACTTTCCCCATTATGTACATTGCACTCCAGCATTTTGCGGGGTACACCCCAAATTATTAGGTATTTTGGACTTTGGGGTTTAGTTACTAAAGGTAAATCTACTTTGCACTACACTTGCTGTATATCTGAGGGAGACATGCAAGCAAACAAAAAACACACCATCTTTGATTTTACATGATTGTAACATCCAATCACCAGTACTTCTCCTCAGATTTTCAGCAGCTACACTTTTACTGCAGAGTGGATTTGTCTTTACTAAACCCCAAACTACCCAATGATTTGGGATGTACACAACAAAGTGCTAGAGTGCAATTTGCTTAATGGGGACACTAGTTAGATTGATCTGTGTGTCCCCAAGAAAAGACATTGGTAAGGTTTTACCTTCACTTCCTGTTTAGCTGTGTGACAGGAAGTCAAGCCAATTTTAATAAAAGGGGACACTAAGCCCAACCTTCCAAAAAAAATACACAAGCAGGGGTTCTAACACTTACTTTGTTTCCCTCAAAATGCCCACAATTAGAATTGTATTGCCTTGAGCAGGGATGAGCCGAACACCCCCCTGTTCGGTTCGCACCAGAACCTGCGAACAGACAAAATGTTCGTGTAAACTTTAGAACCCTATTAAATACAATGGACTCGAACGTTCGAAATCTAAAGTGTTAATTATAAAGGCTAATATGCAAGTTATTGTCCTAAAAAGTGTTTGGGGACCTGGGTCCTGCCCCAGGGGACATGTATCAATGCAAAAAGAAGTTTAAAAAACGGCCGTTTTTTCGGGAGCAGTGATTTTAATAATGCTTAAAATGAAAA
Organism: Rana muscosa; assembly: GCA_029206835.1. Lineage (NCBI taxonomy): Eukaryota > Metazoa > Chordata > Amphibia > Anura > Ranidae > Rana > Rana muscosa. The sequence continues at coordinate 111,422,743 of CM055120.1, read as the reverse complement.
AATAAAAGTGAAATATTCCTTTAAATTTCGTACCTGGGGGGTGTGTATGATATGCATGTAAAGTGGCGCATGTTTCCCGTGCTTAGAACTGTCCCTGCAAAAAATGTCATTTTTGAAAGAAAAAAATGCATTTAAAACTGACTCGCGGCTATTAATGAATTGTCGGCTCCCGGCAATACATACAAAAGTCATTGATAAAAAAAAAAAAAAAAAGCGTGGGGGTTCCCCAGAATTCAATTACCAGGCCCTTCAGGTCTGGAATGGATATTAAGGGGAACCCCGCCGCAAATTTTAAAAAAAATTGACGTGGGGTTCCCCCAAATATCCATTCCAGGCCCTTCAGATCTGGCATGGATTTTAAGGGGAACTCCACCCCAAATTAAAAAAAAAAATGGCGTGGAGTCCCCCTAAAAATCCATACCAGACCCCTTATCCGAGCACGCAACCTGGCCGGCCGCAGGGGAAAAGGGGGGGACGAGAGAGCGGCCCCCCTCCCTCCTGAACCGTACCAAGCCACATGCCCTCAACATGGGGAGGATGTCCCCATGTTGATGGGGACAAGGGCCTCATCCCCACAACCCTTGCCCGGTGGTTGTGGGGGTCTGCGGGCGGGGGGCTTATCGGAATCTGGAAGACCCCTTTAACAAAGGGGACCCCCAGATCCCGCCCCCCCTATGTGAATTGGTAAGGGGTACATTGTACCCCTACCATTTCACGAAGAAAGCGTAAAAAAATGTTTAAAAAAACACACAAACACCTTGAAAAAGTCCTTTATTTAAAAAAAAAAAAAAAAAACCATTCCAGCGGTGAAATCCAGTGTCCCGCGGCGATCCCGATGTCCAGCGCTGTCCTTCATTGGTTGTGCCTGAGCGGACCTGATGGGGAACTCCCTCTCAGTATTTTAAATGTATAGACCCGCCCCTTCTAAAGTTCCCCATCAGGTCCGCTCAGCGGACCAGATGCGGAACATGAGAAGGGACGGGTCTATACATGTATTACCAAAGTGAGAGCAGTTCCCCATCAGGTCCGCCCCCTCGGTATGTCGGACCCGCCTACGTCATTGGCTTGAGCGGGGAACTTCCTTCACTATGTAAATTTAAATTACACAGTGAAGGAAGTTCCCCGCTCAAGCCAATGACGTAGGCGGGTCCGACATACCGAGGGGGCGGACCTGATGGGGAACTGCTCTCACTTTGGTAATACATGTATAGACCCGCCCCTTCTCATGTTCCGCATCTGGTCCGCTGAGCGGACCTGATGGGGAACTTTAGAAGGGGCGGGTCTATACATTTAAAATACTGAGAGGGAGTTCCCCATCAGGTCCGCTCAGGCACAACCAATGAAGGACAGCGCTGGACATCGGGATCGCCGCGGGACACTGGATTTCACCGCTGGAATGTTTTTTTTTTTTTTTTTAAATAAAATACTTTTTCAAGGTGTTTGTGTGTTTTTTTTAAACATTTTTTTACGCTTTCTTCGTGAAATGGTAGGGGTACAATGTACCCCTTACCAATTCACATAGGGGAGGGCCGGGATCTGGGGGTCCCCTTTGTTAAAGGGGTCTTCCAGATTCCGATAAGCCCCCCGCCCGCAGACCCCCACAACCACCGGGCAAGGGTTGTGGGGATGAGGCCCTTGTCCCCATCAACATGGGGACATCCTCCCCATGTTGAGGGCATGTGGCTTGGTACGGTTCAGGAGGGAGGGGGGGCCGCTCTCTCGTCCCCCCCTTTTCCCCTGCGGCCGGCCAGGTTGCGTGCTCGGATAAGGGGTCTTGTATGGATTTTTAGGGGGACTCCACGCCATTTTTTTTTTAAATTTGGGGTGGAGTTCCCCTTAAAATCCATGCCAGATCTGAAGGGCCTGGAATGGATATTTGGGGGAACCCCAAATCAATTTTTTTTTTAATTTGCGGCGGGGTTCCCCTTAATATCCATTCCAGACCTGAAGGGCCTGGTAATTAAATTCTGGGGAACCCCCACGCTTTTTTTTTTTTTTTTTATCAATGACTTTTGTATGTATTGCCGGGAGCCGACAATTCATTAATAGCCGCGAGTCAGTTTTAAATGCATTTTTTTCTTTCAAAAATGACATTTTTTGCAGGAACAGTTCTAAGCACGGGAAACATGCGCCACTTTACATGCATATCATACACACCCCCCAGGTATGAAATTTAAAGGAATATTTCACTTTTATTTTTTCATTTTAAGCATTATTAAAATCACTGCTCCCGAAAAAATGGCCGTTTTTAAAACTTCTTTTTGCATTGATACATGTCCCCTGGGGCAGGACCCCCGGTCCCCAAACACTTTTTAGGACAATAACTTGCATATAAGCCTTTATAATTAGCACTTTAGATTTCTCCCATAGATTTTTCGAATTTGCCGCGAACACCCCAATTTGTTCGCTGTTCGGCGAACGGGCGAACAGGCAATGTTCGAGTGGAACATGAGTTCGACTCGAACTCGAAGCTCATCCCTAGCCTTGAGCTATTTTTAAGTGCAGTGCTCTAAATCAGTGCTTCTCAAGTACCCCCAACAGGCCATGTTTGCAGGTTTTCCTTCATCTTGCACATGTGCTTTAAATCACAGTCAATGGTTTTGAATTTTGGACAGCAATTCTCGATAAGATAAATTCACAAAACATGTCCTGTTGGGGTACTTGAGGACTGAGGCTGAGAACCACTGCAGTAAAAAAGGAAAATTGAATACTTACCGCTCTGTATTTTTCATTTCCTGGTGACGCTCCATGGCAGCACACAATACATGCATATGCTAGCATGAAGGCACCAGGGTAGACAAATCACACCTGTTGTTTTGACATGCCAATCAGCTGTCACATTTGTTGAAAGAAAAACGCAAAACACACTCAAAACTTTGCCTCAAATTTTATTGGTCAACAAAACAAAAGGGAAGGCAAAATACAAAACAGGGTCAAATTGAAACAGTTACAGACTCAACATCTTGAGAAAGATTTTGCAAAAAAATGCAGCACAGACATTTAAATCAAAGTGAACAAACGACACACATTAACAACATCAAAATTATTTCAGGGGAACATTTCCCGCACACCAAAAAATACAATCCACAAAATTCCAACAATCACCTGTTTTGCAAAGACATAACAAATAAAATACATGTGTTACAAACTTGATAAGGACACCAACATGTACATTTTGCCCCCCCCCCCCCCATTTGCCTCTTTTCAGGGCAAGGGAGCGAATGCTATCTGCAAGCTTTATATAACATATGTTTGTGTGCTAATGAGGCAATTGAAAACACATGCACAGTCCATGAAACACCCAAAATGCAAGTTCACCCAATGTAGAGACTGAACTTCAAAGTGGCTACTAGACATGGGCGCCGTCAAAAAATGTGTTTTGTTCCGTTCCGTTTCGTATAAAAAAAAATCGTATTTCGTAATTCGTGTATGAAATGTAGTTCGGATTCGTACAAAATACGAATTTCGTATGAATCGTAAATTTTGCTTAGAACTGTCTCTGCACTAAATGTCATTTTTGACGGAAAAAAAGTCATTTAAAACTCACTCGCGGCTATTATTGAATTGTCGGCTTTTATCAATACATAGAAAAGTAATCGATAAAAAAAAAAAAGCGTGGGGGTTCCCCTTAATATCCATTCCAGACCTGAAGGGCCTGGTAATTGAATTTGGGGGAACCCCCATGCTTTTATTTTTTATCAATGACTTTTCTATGTATTGCCGGGAGCCGAAAATTCATTAATAGCCGCGAGTGAAGTTTTAAATGACTTTTTTTCCGTAAAAAATTACATTTTAAATGACTTTTTTTCCGTCAAAAATGACATTTTGACAAAATGTAATTTTTGACGGAAAAAAAGTCATTTAAAACTCACTAAATTAATGAATTGTCGGCTTTTATCAATACATAGAAAAGTCATTGATAAAAAAAAAAGCGTGGGGGTTCCCCCAAATTCAATTACCAGGCTCTTCAGGTCTGGAATGGATATTAAGGGGAACCCCGCCGCAAATAAAAAAAAATGGCGTGCGGTTCCCCCTAAATATCCATACTAGGCCCATCAGATATGCAATGGATTTTAAGGGGAACTCCACCCCAAATTAAAAAAAAATCCATACCAGACCCTTATCCGAGCACGCAACCTGGCCGGCCGCAGGAAAAGAGAGGGGGACGAGAGAGCGCCCCCCCTCCTGAACCCTACCAGGCCACATGCCCTCAACATGGGGAGGATGTCCCCATGGGGACAAGGGCCTCATCCCCACAACCCTTGCCTGAATAGACCCGCCCCTTCTAAAGTTCCCCATCAGGTCCGCTTACCAGATGCGGAACGTGAGAAGGGGTGGGTCTATTCATGTATTACACAGTGAAGGAAGTTCCCATCAGGTCCGCCCCCTCGTATGTCAGACCCCGCCTACTTCATTGGCCTGTGCGGACCTGATGGGGAACTTCCTTCACTGTGTAATACATGAATAGACCCGCCTCTTCTCACGTTCCGCATCTGGTCCGCTTAGTGGACCTGATGGGGAACTTTAGAAGGGGCGGGTCTATACATTTAAAACACTACGGAGGAAGTTCCCCATCAGGTCCGCTCAGGTTCAACCAATGACGGACAGCGCTGGACATCGGGATCGCCGCGGGACACTGTATTTCATCGCTGGAATGTTTTTTTTGTTTGTTTTCTTTTAAATAAAGGACTTTTCCAAGGTGTTTGTGTGTTTTTATTTACATTTTTTTACACTTTCTTCGTGAAATGGTAGGGGTACAATGTACCCCTTACCAATTCACATAGGGGGGCGGGATTTGGGGGTCCCCTTTGTTAAAGGGGTCTTCCAGATTCCGATAAGCCCCCTGCCCGCAGACCCCCACAACCACCCGGCAAGGGTTGTGGGGATGAGGCCCTTGTCCCCATCAACATGGGGACATCCTCCCCATGTTGAGGGCATGTGGCCTGGTACGGTTCAGGAGGGAGGGGGGGCCGCTCTCTCGTCCCCCCTCTTTTCCTGCGACCGGCCAGGTTGCGTGCTCGGATAAGGGTCTGGTCTGGATTTTTGGGGGGACTCCACGCCATTTTTCTTTTAAATTTGGGGTGGAGTTCCCCTTAAAATTCTTTCCAGATCTGAAGGGCCTGGTATGGATATTTGGGGGAACCGCACGCATTTTTTTTAAATTTGCGGCGGAATTCCCCTTAATATCCATTCCAGACCTGAAGGGCCTGGTAATGGAATTTGGGGGAACCCCCACGCTTTTTTTTTTTTGGTTATCAATGACTTTCAATGACTTTTCTCTATATTGCCGGGAGCCGACAATTCATTATAGCCGCGGGTGCTTTTAAATGCCTTTTTTTCCCTTTAGAAATGTCATTTTGCTGGCGCACTGGGAAGTTCAGAGCTGCGCCTGTTCAACTTATGCAAATTGAGTTACGTGACTTGACATTTACTAAGATTTTGCCGGCGCAGTGTCTTGTCGCGCTTGAACCAGTAAAATTCCCGCGCTGAGCTCAAAAAAGCCTCCCGCAGCTCGAATCGTACTTGCCGGCGCAGCGGGCTGGTTTTGAAAAAGTTACTTTATCACTCAATTTTGGGCATATTAGTTATTTGGGCAGGTGTCACTATACTTCCTCACATCACCCCACATCACCCCCATTATATTCTCACTTCCAGCTTCTTTATATTTAGATTTTTACATGCCGTGCGCCAGGTCCATAGTGGCGCACTGAGCGCCTCCTCCCGTCCCCAGAGAACACTATAGTAAATGGGAAATAGGGCTGCGTTACCGGCGCTAATGTTTTGTAAATACCACAATAGCCATTGCGCGCGCAGATGCGCCAATACTCATGGCGCAAATGTTTCGTAAATCAGCCCCATGGGGTATCATTAAAGCAGATCTCTTTCTTTCTTTCTAAAGGATTAAGTTCTGCTTTAATCTCTACATTATGAACAAAGCCCACTAGAGTCAAGGATGTAAAATAATGGGGATGGGAATTTGTATATATGGTTGATGGTTAGAGGCTGTGTGTATGCCTGTTATTGGGTGAGCTAGAGTTTTACATTTGGCTGGAAGTTTACAATTATAATGCCTGCAAGTACATACAAGGGGCAATGAGGTAAACATAATGAAGACAGGACAGAACATTGTAATAATGCAGTATACGTGTCACAAAATTCACAGTGAATGAAGCTGGTACAAGAACAATATGACATTTCCCTTTAAGTGCCTAAGGACTAATGCTTGGGGTGTTTATTTTGTAGAGTGTACAGTACACATTAAGTTAACAGGAACCATGAAGAAAATTAAGGAAGGCGTTGATATTTTTTCCTGGTTCCATTTGGCAGATTCAATAGAACATACAAACCCCTTAAAACCTGCCAGAGAACTTGAGTTTCAACAGGAGGAAAAACAAGTTACTGTGCAATTTACCCCTAACACTTATGCCCCGCCCCGTACACACGACCGGTTTTCCCATTGGAAAAAAATATATGTTTTTTCAGACGGAATTCCTCTCAAGCCTGCCTTGCATACACACGGCCACACAAAAGTCCGGTGAACTTTTGACTGCCAAGAACGCAGTGACGTAAAAGCCTACAACGAGCCGACAAAATGAAGTTCTATGCTTCCGAGCATGCGTTGAATTGTTTCTGATCATGCACGTTTTTTCCCGTCGGAAAAGCATACAGATGAGCGGTTTTCCCGCTAGGATTTTTTCCTGACGGGAAAAAAAAAGATCCTGCTCTCTTTTTTTTCCGGCAGTTTACCTGTCGGGAAAACTGCAATGGAGCATACACACGTTCGGATTTCCCGGCCAAAAGCTGTCATCGCAGTTTTTCCGACAGGAAAACCGGTTGTGTGTACGAGGCATAACTCACAAGCTCAGAAAACATATGACTGCTTGACTATTTGTATTGTTTTCACGAAGCAATGAAAAAGGGGAGATATGCATAATAAATGTAAAGGGTAGGATTTGTATAAAGCCTAAATCTTACAGAATCCCATCTACCAAAACACTCTATGCCGGCATTCCCACTATATCAGCTGTAGTTTCTGCATTTCCTGTTGTTAAGACCGCTGGCTGCTATTCCTCCTATATCCTCAGCCAGCGGTTTGGAAGCTTCCCAGGTATCCCTATATTAAATATCACATTTCTATATAAAGGGCTTTTCCCTTTTAAGGGGTTTATGTTTACTTAACAAGGCTCTCATGTCAATACAAATATGTTTTTTGTGCTTAGGTTGTATTGCCCATGTTTGACCACTAGGTGCTGTATTTTGAATTGTTTTGAGTGAGGTTTATTGTTTGGAAATAGGTGACCATATGGACGCCCAGGGCGTTACCACCACTTGTTCTACTGGGGAGTTGTCTCCTGTGGCTGCTTTTGGTGTTGGCGCCATTGATCACTTGCCTTCTGTGTCCCCTAATTAGGTCTCTGTCCATTTGCTCCATTACCATATGGGTATGGGCGGAGTTGAGCGATCGAGGGCTCTCCAGCCTCAAGCCGTTCCCTGTTATGGGCAGATTTTTCATCGTGGCGCCGTCTGTCCGTCGCACTCACGCGTGACATCACTTCCGGCGTCAGTACCTCCATCGGCACCATTGGGCACTGAGGAGGTTGAGGGGACATAAAAGGACTCCTTAGCCTGCAGACTTAGCAGCGGTCTGATATTGGAGTGGGGTGACATGAGGGGCATTAAATGTCCAAAGGTAAAGGAATTTTTGACTTTATTTGGATCCCTTTTCTGGCTATGATTGATGTGGTTTGAACATCATTGAATTGTTCCCCTCTCTCTCACTTGTTGCCAATTAGGATTTATGAAAGCTTGAGAATTTCATTCTGGAAAATTCATCTCCCTATTGTGAAACAACTGAGAGCCTTTTTTGTTGGTATGTATGCTTTCTGCCATTGAACAAAACCTTTTACATATTGGATATACCGGTAGGTTAGACATATTGGTCATTCCATAAATATGTGTTTTCAAGTTTACTTTTATTATATATTTTTTGGTGGCCTATTAAATATCCTCCTATTATATAGGCCTATTGCCATTGGATTCCCTGTGTCCTTCTCTGTGGTGCACCAAATATTTCCCTAATTTCAATATCCTCCTGACATCTGAGCCGCCACAGGTACCTTACAGTCTTCTATGTCAGAAAAACTAAGACTGTTCTTTCACAGGGTCAGGGACCATGTGTCCTTGGTCTTTAAAAAGAAATTGGAAACTCCAATTAGCCGGCATATGGGGCTTTATCATAGCTTTAAACTATCTAAAATGCGGGGGGCGTGTCCAAGATGGCGACGGGAGCGGACGTGTGTTAACTCCGCTCCGCCGACCGGATCTTTAATCCACCATCCCTGGGGTGCTGGGAGCCCATTCGCCGCCACATTTGCCTGCTCTTTGCCCCAGGAAGCCCCTGCTCATGCCCGGCTTTCGCAGAGGGGGAGTAGCGCGCCGGCAGAGCCAGAAAAAGAACGGCACCGCACGCCATACTGAGGGGAAAGCCGCGGCAATCTCCCCCACCATGTCAGCTCAGGAGGAGGAGGTGAGTCACGAGGCTGCAGCTCCTAAAGCCTCCCCAGAGCACAGGGCACTCCTGGAAGCTATAAACGGCTGTAAAACGGCCCTAACTGAGAAAATAGACAATATACATATTAAACTAGGCCTGATCAGGAGAGACATTGATGCTTTTAAGGGCAGGGTGACAGAGGTGGAACAGCGTGTGTCTGCGGCGGAGGATGTGCAGAGGGAACACACGGCTGACCTCCATACCCTGAAAATCAGAGTCAAGCACCTGGAATTCCGCGCTGAAGATTCCGAGAATCGTAACAGGCGCAATAATTTACGCATTATAGGACTGCCTGAGGGGTCTGAGGGACATGACACCACCTCGTTTACGGAGCAGCTGCTGCGCACTTTCCTGCCTCGTGCCTCCTTCTCCCCCCATTTTGTGGTGGAGAGAGCCCACAGGATGCCCACAGCCAGGGGCCCACCGGGGAACCCCCCACGTACATTTATCTTTAAACTCCTGAACTACAGGGATCGGGACCTTATCCTGAGAGAAGCCAGAAGTGTGGGTGACCTGAAGTATGAGAATGCCAAGCTCCTTATATTTCCAGACTACTCCATTGAAACGCAGAAGCAGAGGAAGTCATTCGACCATGTACGCTCCCGCCTTCGCGCCAAGAATTTGAAATACAGTATGCTGTTCCCCGCCAGACTCCGGGTCCAAGATGGAGAGCGAGCAAGATTCTTCACCTCACCTGAGGAGGCATCTGCCTGGCTTGATACAATCCGGGCGGAATAAAGCAAGTTTTTACTATGCACTTCCTTGTTGCCTTTAAGTCCTCCTTACTGCAAATCTATATGTGGCCCTCTGGCAGTTTCCCCCTTCTATCTGCTGATTGACTATGCGTTTCCCTATTGACTCAGGGACATTGACATATTTTCTTTCACTTTTTTTTTATTATTACATTTTTTTTTATTATTTTTTTCCTGCCTGTTATCCTGCCACGAGAGGCAGAGGGTTGCAAAATGCAGCAATGCCTACTGAGGGTGGGCCCTGATGATATGTCCATTTGTACCCCTTATGCCCTGACAAAGTTGCTCTTATCTTGTTTATCGCTTTTGGGGAAACATTGCCAAGGCCAGGGGCTCACGTGGTCTTGAGGAAGGACTGTAACTACACCAAGTTTTTGTACCCCCAGCTTGCTGGGTGACCGGCACCATATTTATCATCCGGACGACCCTAGCAGTTATGGATTTGTAGACTTATGTTTAGTAAGCCTCTTGCACACGTTACCTCCAATGCGCGGCGGTTTGCCGTGCTGTTCTTGGGAAGGAATGCCACCCGCTGTTCCGGGGGGACTGGCAGGGAGGGGGGGGTTGTTTTGTAGTTATTTTTTTTCTTTTTGTTTCTGTTACTGTTTTACTGTTTACTATGAGTTTGTATATCTGACACAGTCAATTGGGCCTGCACTTTTACCGCCCTTTGGGGGCTACTCTCTCTGTGCTGTGCGGTTGTTGGCTTCCGCTCCATCCGGGTCGGGGTCATCCCCTGAATGCTCTCCTGTGTTGCTGTACTTGCACGCTGAATGGCATCGCTGACACTCGTCTCCTGGAACACCAGGGGCCTTAACTCCCCTGTGAAACGGTCACTGGTGTTCCAGTTCCTGAAGACCTATAATCCTCATATCTGTGTCCTCCAGGAAACCCATCTAATGGGGAGGAAGATTCTTAGTCTAAAGAAACCCTGGGTTGGTCATTATTACCATTCCACATATTCCAATTTTGCGAGGGGGGTTAGTATACTGGTGCGCAAATCCCTGCCGTTTCGGCTCTTGGGACAGGTGGTTGACCCGGATGGACGGTACATAATATTGCATGCAATGGTGGAGGGTCTTGAGTTGGTGCTGGTGGGTGTCTATTTGCCCCCCCCTGCGTCGATCAAGGTACTCCACAAGTTGGGTCCTCTGCTTGCCAATTATGGTACAGACAATTTGATACTTGTGGGGGACTTTAATATGCCACCTAATCCTGGGATGGATCGTCTCGGCTCAGCGGGAGGATCCACTTCGGGTCTCTCGGTCTGGGCGGAGACCTATGGATTGACAGACCTGTGGAGGTGGCGTCACCCCACTGACAGGTCCTTTACTTGCCACTCGGCCACACATAGGACTCTCTCACGCGTAGATCTGGTGTATGCGGGGAGACCTCTATTACCTAGGGTCCAGCAGATCTCCATTCTGCCAAGGGGCATATCAGACCATGCCCCACTCCTCCTTAGGTTGTCTTTGGAGGGGTCCCCCTACGGATAAATTGTGGAGATTGTCAAGATTCTGGATCTCTGACTCTGGGGTAGATTCCGGGTTTCGCCTGCACATGGATACGTACTGGGCACTTAACCCGGGGTCGGCCCCGGCGGCCGTCGTTTGGGATGCCTTTAAGGCCTCCTCCAGGGGTCAATATCAAACGCTTATTGGTGATGCTCGCAGACAGTTGAGGGCCGATTTACTTGAGGCGGAGAATAGGGCCGCCTCCCTGGAGCGCCAATATGCCCAGTCGGCTGACCCGGGACTTCACATTAAACTTCAGGAGAGCACCAGAGAGGTTATGTTGCTTCGCACATCCCTTACTAAAAAGAAGTTGCTCCAGCAGTCCCAGAGGATCTTTGAGGAGGGTGAACGGGGGGGGTAGGCTGCTGGCTTGGTTGGTCAGGGAGCAGTCGGCCTCTATGAGTGTTCCCTCATTGGTTGATGATGCTGGGGTTAGGCAAACCTCCTCTAGGGCAATCAATGCGTGCTTTGCGTCCTATTATTCTGACCTCTATTCTACTCGGGTTGACTACTCGTCGGAAGACCTCCATATCTACCTCTCGGATGTAGACTTTCCAGTCCTGACTGATACATATAGAGATCAACTTGACTCCCCTATTACGCTTGAGGAGGTCCAGCGGGCCATCTCCTCACTACAGGTCGGGAAAACGCCGGGTCCAGACAGGTTCCCCACAGAATTTTATAGAACGTATGCAGAGGACTTGGCCCCCAGGTTTCACTCCATGCTCCTGACCTCGTTGAGAGAGGGGACTTTGCCTGCCTCCATGTCAGAGGCGGTTATTGTAGTTATACCCAAGCCGGGTAAAGACCCTGAACTGTGCAAATCCTATCGCCCAATCTCCCTGATCGACGTGGATGCCAAGTTACTCGCCAAAAACCTGGCGACTCGACTGAACAGAGTGATTGTGGCTCTGGTCCATCCGGATCAATCCGGTTTCATGCCAGGTAGAGGCACGGACATCAATATCCGCCGGCTATCTACCCACGTCGATCTGGCTGAGGAAGGCGCTGCAGGTGTAGTGGCGGCCCTTGATGCTGAAAAGGCATTCGACACGGTCGAGTGGCTTTTCCTCTGGGAGGTGCTGGAGAGCTTTGGGTTTGGGCCTAGGTTTATTTCCTGGATTCAGTTGCTCTACAGAGACCCGACTGCACAAGTTAGAGTCAACGGCCTGCTGTCCCCTCCCTTTGGCCTGCATAGGGGTACCAGACAGGGATGCCCCCTGTCACCGGGGCTTTTCGCCCTGGCGATTGAGCCCTTGGCGATCTTAATCCGTCAGGATCAAAGGGTAAAGGGCATACGGGTTGGGGCACTTCAGGAGAAAATTTCGCTGTACGCGGACGACACACTGTTGTACCTGGCTGACGCAGGGCCCTCCCTTGCTTCTGCTCTTGAGATAATAGACCAGTTCGGGAAGTACTCTGGGATTCGCGTTAACTGGGACAAGTCAGTCCTTTTCTCCCTCCACCAATCGGGCTCCAGGGTGATCACCGACACGCCTCTCCATTGGGTGGACGAATTTAAATACCTTGGGGTGGTTGTCCGGGGGTCCCCTCAGGCATACATGGAGGACAATCTCTTTCCCCTGTTGACCCAATTCGATAGGAAATGTCACCTTTGGAAAACGCTACCCCTATCCCCGGTGGGTAGGGTGAACCTGTTAAAGATGGTTTATCTTCCCAAATTTGTATACTTTTTTAGGAATACTCCGTGTCCAATACCTAAGTCCTTTTTTCAAAAAGTGGACTCCATTATCACTACTTTTGTCTGGGCTGGGAAAGTCCCGAGACTGGCCAAGAGGACACTCCAGCTCCCCCTGTCACAGGGGGGATTGGCACTGCCCCACTTCCTGCTTTACTACTGGGCGGCGGTTCTGGTGACGGTCCGGTGGTGGTTTGACCAGTCCAGACAAAATCCAGCAGTAACCCTCGAGGCGGCCATCCTGGGGTCCTATGCGGCACTATCTAACCTACCCTACAGGGGACCTGGGGCTCATCCCCAGGTCACGACTCTGATGCGCACAACCATTCTGGTATGGCAGAGAGCTAGATCTATTTACAGATCGGCCTCTGTCATCTCGCCCCACACGCCCTTATGGGGCAACCCAATGTTGCCACATATCTATGTGCTCCCGGAACCTCAGTTGTGGGCATCTAGGGGGATAATTAATGTTAAGCATATCTACACCGATGGGTCTTTCTCCTCCTTTGAGACATTACAAGCTAAGTATCATGTCCCCACTTCTATGAAGTTTAGATACTACCAGCTTAGGCATGCGACACAGGCCCAGTTCCCTGACCATCTGACCCTCCAGACTGACACTGTTGAACGACTGCTCATTGCAAAGATTATGGATAAGCCTCTGTCCTCCCTCTATTTTTACCTTTCCATAGCGCACACGACATCCCTGACAACTGTTTACAATAAATGGAGGATGGACATTCCAGATCTGACTGACGAGACCTGGGGGGGACGTGCTGTCTGACTATGTTACTAAAATGATCTCAGCAAAAGACTGCTTCATACAATTAAAGTTCTTGCACAGGGCATACTACACACAGGCGAGACTAGCCAGCATATATCCAGGAACGAGTGCTCAATGCCCTAGATGCGGTTCGTCTCCAGGCACTTTCCTTCATATGGTGTGGTCGTGCCCTGAGCTGCGACCATACTGGGGGGAGGTGATGGACGTCCTGGGAGCGTTTGGGGACGGGTCTCTTGTCTTGGACCCGGCCCTGGCGTTGCTCGGGGTTATGGAAGGTGTCGAAGTGTCACGCCATGAAAAACTGTTCTTGTTCTATGCCCTGTACTACGCCAGACGAGAGATTCTCCTTAGGTGGAAGCAGCCCGGCCCTCCCACGCTTCAGGCATGGAAGGCAACGATAAACTCTGTCCTACCTTTATACAAGATAACGTATGAGAGTAGAAAGTGCCCCAAAAAATTTGACACGGTCTGGTCCCAATGGATTGATGCTCATGGATAGGAGCCCTAGAGTTTATGGGTTACTCCTAATGGATAGTGCTGTCTCCTATGTTATCTCTTGGTTGTGGCTAGAAATGCTGTTCTAACATGGGTTTTAGGTATCCCCTCCCCTCCCCCCCTCTTTACATCCCTACCCCTCCCTCTTCTCCCCCCCTCCCCTTCCTCTTCTCTCTCCCCTCCTTACCCCCCCTTTTTTTTTTTTTGTTTTGTTTTGTTTTGTTTTTTAACACCGCTATCTGGTCTTAGACCCCAACTATGTATTAACTACTTTAGGCTATCATTATCTTGAGACAACGATTAGTAGTGTTATTTGACCTGTTCCATTGGACCTTTATGACCTTATGTATGTATCTGATGTCCATATACTGTGTCGCTGTTAACTTTAATACTTTTAAATAAAAACTTTTCACTGTTAAAAAAAAAAAAAAAAACTCTAAAATGCAATTCTTTGCCCTTGAGCACATACCTGTACATGAGAGAGGGGGTGATGTTCATAAACTAATCCTACAGTGTGAAACTAAACTGATTCACACCTTGTCAGCTATGAAACATCCGGGATTGAATGAGTCCCTTAGCTAGAAACCCTTTCTTTAAACCATTTGAATGGGACCGTAGTCATAACTTCTTAATATTTCATAAGATAAATAAGTAAATAATACTTCAGTAAATACCTGTTGTTGAAATGGCCGTGGCCTTTATTTATAGGTATAAATATTCTAGCAGTAGATCTGGTGAATTGACAAGATCAGGAGATGCACAAACATGATCAGGCTCCATGGCAACGGATTCCGTCATCAAAGATGGAGCTGTAACAATAAAACTAGAAGGATTCAGCGGGCGATCAGAAAATTCATGTATCAAAACATTAGAAGGCATAACAATACCTTTTGATTTACACAGACGTTTCTTCCCAGACATCTGTTTACCATTAGTCACCATGACAACCGAATCTGTTGTCATTGAAGGACCTGCAGAACCCGTCCGCGGCAGTTTAGCTGAAGCAACAGCACTATAAGGGGTTAAACGAGAAGCAGAATAATTAGGATCAATAAATAAATCTCTACTACCATTTATAGCAATACCTGAGTCAAACAACCTTTCTTTTTCTTTTCTCCCAGTGACACGGTCAAATGGGGAATCGAACCTGCGAGGTCTCTTGTGCAGTCTCTGTGTTGTCCTTCCCGTACGGACTGCGCATGTGCCAGCGATCCCAGCCGAGGTAGAAGGCCGAGACATATCGTGGACGGAAGGAGGACCCGAAGTGGATGACGAATGATGCGATGACGACATTCGACGGTGAGACACCGAAGAACCGTCATGCACCGGACGTAACAGGATGAAGTCCGCTCCAGGACACTGGAGGATCAGGGGGGAAAGCGCAGCAAAAGGAACAGTAGCTTGTGAAAAGAGATGAGGAAAAGGAGAGGGATGAGCGGACGGTGCCGACCATGGCACCGAAGGACCGGAGACACTGGATCCATGGTGGAAGGAGGGAGGAGAAGAAGAAATCCGTCCCAAGATGGAAGAGGAGCCAGGAAGAGAGAGGCATTGTCGAATCCAGCTGTCACCATCCTCAGCAGCAGCCCGATCCATCAACTGGCGAAGCAACTGCTCCATGACAGGTAAGTGCAGAAGAAGTGCAGATGTGCTCCTCCTAAATCTTCTCCGTCTTCTGCCCACTGATGACGCATCCTCTTTCTTTATATAGGGTGCTAGAGGACCGTTGTTTGGGGCAACTGTCAACATTGATGACCAATCATAGGTAAGTTATTATTATTTTTTTATTTTATTATAAGTTTAATTTAATTTCCAGGTATGACACGGTCCCATAGATGGCGGGGGCGGGGACATTCCATGCCCCGCCCTTCACCTTCATTCTTTCTCAGTAAAAGAATTCTGACTTTCCTAATTGGGATCAAGTTTTGATCAAACAAAAATGATTGTTCTGTTTTTGTTCATGTGAGTATGTATTTTTTCTGCAACTCATCTTTGCATTGTAAACTTCCCAGGCATCCTTATATTAAATATCAAATTTCTATATAAATGACTTTTCCCTTTTAAGGGGGTTTAGGTTTACTTAACTGCTTGCCGACCAGCGTACGACTATATACGTCGACAGCATGGCACGGACAGGCAGAAGGACGTATATATACTTCTGATCAATACTCCAATCGTACACGTTCCTGGTAAAATGGCTCCTATAAGATGGTGGGTGCTGCAACGATTACCAGATGGGTCCTGGAAACATCAAACAATCAAACATATTCGCCAGCACACCAAGGATCGTCCGATTACATCCAAAAAGGTTTTATTACAAAAAAAATCACATCACAAAGGTGATGTGAATTTTTTTGTAATAAAACCTTTTTGGGCGTAATCGGACGATCCTTGGTGTGCTGGCGAATATGTTCGGACATATATATACGTCCCCTTTAAAATCGCGGCATTATTTTTTTTTTATTATTATTATTAATTTATTTTTATTTATTTTTTCACTATTAAGCCCCGTACACACGATCGGTTTGACTGATGAAAACCGTCCGATGGATGGTTTTCATCAGACCAACCGATCGTGTATGGTACCCATCGGTCTTTTTTCCATCGGTTGTAAAAAATAGAACTTGTTTTAAAATTTTCCAATGGATAAAAAACCGATGGGAATTTCCGATCGTCTATGGGCAAGTCCATCGGTTAAAAAACCCATGCATGCTTAGAATCAAGTTGACGCATGCTCAGAAGCATTAAACTTCATTTTTCTCGGCTCATCGGAGTGTTTTACGTCACCGCGTTTGGAACGGTCGGTTTTTTGACTGATGGTGTGTGGCCAAGACTGATGAAAAACAGTTTCATCGGATTTCCGATGGACAAATCCATCGGACGAAAATCCATAGGTTATCCGATCGTGTGTACGGGGCTTTAGGCTTAAAAGACCAAGTCTTCTTAGGATATAATATTAACTAGGGCACTATTAGAGATTAATTTTTTATAGTTCGGGGAATACATTTTTTTTTATTTATTTTTTTCACAAATACACTAGTATTTAAATAGAAGACTTGTTCGAAGGCAGTCTATAGTGGCTGTCTTTTATTGGGTTGCACCTAGATTGTAAATGGGGAAAAATTTATTTAATTTAACGAATACACTTTAGGCACTCCCTTTATTTATTATTTTTAATTCATTTTTTCTTTATAGGATTTGGGAATATTTTAGTGGATAAATGTTGTTGTTAATGATGGCACTTAAGTCACTTACACTTGTATTTTGGGGAGTAATCCCCTCTTCCTTTTCTTCTTTTCTTTTTGTTATTATTATAGGGCAGTCTATTGGGGTTGTCTCGTACTGAGCTCCACCTAGATAGTAAATGGGGAATAATTTATCTAATTTAACAAGCACATTCTAGACACTTTTTTTTTTCTCTCTCTCTCTCTCGTCCTCTATGTACTTCCCCGCTGAGTCAATGACCCACTAAATCGATTGATTATATAATTTTATAGGGGGACAATCCCATATAGAAGGATTCTCTAGGACAGGTATCCTCTAGGATAGGTTAGGTAAAGACAATGAGGCGTGAAAAAGCCGAGATCGAATAATTGTTTTTAAATGTATGTAATAATTTTAATGTTATGGTACTATTTGTAAATGTTTCTTATACTGTAAAAAAATTAATAAAGAAAAAAATAAAATCGCGGCATTGTGGACGCGCACGCCTGCCGCAAGCTCTGTGACTCCAACCGCGGGTCCCGTGGACTCGATGTCCGCGGGCATACCTGCGATCGTGTCACGGTGAGGAAGAAGGGGGAAATGCTGATGTAAGCAAGCATTTCCCTAGTCTTCCTAGTGACAGGACTGTGTACACAGCTTCCTGTAATCGGAAGCTGTGATCACTGTCGTGTCACAGTAAGCCCATCCCCCCTACAGTTAGAACACATCCCTAGGCACACTTAACCCCTTCAGTGCCACCTAGTGGTTAACCCCTTCACTGCCAGTGTAATTTTCACAGTAATCAGTGCATTTTTATAGCACCGATCGCTGTAAAAATGACAATGGTCCCAAAAATGTGTCAAAAGTGTACGATGTGTCCGCCATAAAGTCGCAGTCATGATAAAAATCGCAGATCGCCGCTATTACTAGTAAAAAAATAAAATAATAATAAAAATGCCATAATGCTATCCCCTATTTTGTAGACACTATAACTTTTGCGCAAACCAATCAATATACGCTTATTGCAATTTTTTTTTTTACCAAAAATATGTAAAAGAATACGTATCAGCCAAAACTGAGGAAAAAAAATAATTTTTATATATTTTTTGGGGATATTTATTATAGCAAAAAGTAAAGAATATTGAATTTTTTTCAAAATTGTCACTCTATTTTTGTTTAAAGCGCAAAAAATAAAAACCACAGAGGTGGTCAAATACCATCAAAAGAAAGCTCTATTTGTGGGAAAAAAAGGACAAAAAATTTAGTTTGTGTACAACATTGCATGACTGCGCAATTACCAGTTAAGCCTGCGCAGTGCCAAATTGTAAAAAGACCTTCGGTCTTTAAGCTGACAAATGATCCGGGGCTGAAGTGGTTAACTAGGCTCTTATGTCAATACAAATAAAATTTTTCGTGCTTGGGTTGTATTTCCCATGTTTGACCATGAGATGGAGTATTTTGAATTGTTTGGAGTGAGGTTTATTGTTTGGAGATAGGTGACCATATGGGCGCCCAGGGCATCACCACCACTTGTTCTACTGGGGAGTGGTCTCCTGTGGTTGCTTTTGGTGTTGGCGCTATTGGCCACTTGCCTTGTGTTCCTCCTAATTAGGTCTCTGTCCATTTGCCCCATTACCATTGGGGTATGGGCGGAGTTGAGCGAGTGAGGGCTCTCCATCCTGATTTTCCATCATGGTGCCATCTGTCCCTCATGGACACTGATAAGCTGCACTGGTGGGTACTGGTGTGACCGCACTGATGGGCACAGATAAGCTGCACTGGTGTGACCAAACTGATGGGCACAGAAAACCTGCACTCGTGTGACCGCACTGATGGGCACAGGTAAGCTGCATTGGTGGGCACTGGTGTGGCCACACTGATGGGCACTGATAAGCTGCACTGGTGTAACCCCACTGATGGGCACAGATAGGCTGCACTGGTGTGACTGCACTGATGGGCATAGATAGGCTGCACTGATGTGACCACACTTATGGGCACTAATAAGCTGCACTTGTGGGCATTGGTGAGACCCCGCTGATAATCTGCACTGGTGGGCACTGGTGAGACCGCACTAGTGGGCACAGATGAGACCACACAACTGGGCACAGATGAGACCGCACTGGTGGGCATAGATGCGACTGCACTGGGGGGGCATAGATGAGACCGCACTGGTGGTCACTGATAAGCTGCATTTTTGGGCACAGATGGGACTGCACTTATGGGCACAGATGAGACTGCACTTATGAGCACAGATGAGACCGCACTTATGGGCACAGAGTTTTTTTCTCATGCCGACATTTACTTTTGCCACATGCTGATGTAAAGCATCATGGCCTGACTCTTTCTGTGTTGTGGCTAGGGATGTTCTCATATATACCGTATTTATCGGCGTATAACACGCGCCGGCGTATAACACGCACCCCAAGTTTAGCAGGGAATTTTAGGGAAAAAAACTTTTAGGAGGGAAGTTTAAGAAAAAAAAAAAATTACATTTAAATGCAGCCTTACCAGTGTCATTTGCAGCCTTGTCACAGTGCAGCCTTGCCCAGTGTCCAGTGCAGCCTTGCCAGTGTCCAGTGCAGCCTTGCCAGTGTCCAGTGCAGCCTTGCCAGTGTCCAGTGCAGCCTTGCCAGTGTCCAGTGCAGCCTTGCCAGTGTCCATTGCAGCATTGCCCAGTGTCCAGTGCAGCCTTGCCAGTGTCCAGTGCAGCCTTGCCAGTGTCCAGTGCAGCCTTGCCAGTGTTCAGTGCAGCCTTGTCACATTGCAGCCTTGCCCCCCCAGTGTTTATTGCAGCCTTGAATTTAAATTTGGCGCCGCCGAGATCGCCGCTGATACAGGGCGGAGCGGGGAGAACGCCGCTGAGAACGCAGGGACTGGGCGGAGCCGAGATACACATAGCCGAGTGTATTCAGGTCTACTCGGCTCTTCTCGGCTTCGCTCACAGTCACGCCGAGTCCCGCCCTATGATGAACATATCACAGGTCCAATGGCGGGACTGGGCGTGACTGTGAGCGGAGCCGATAAAAGCCGAGTATAGCCGAATACACTCGGCTATGTGTATCTCGGCGGCGATCGCTCCGCTCCGCTCACAGTCAGCGGAGATCGCCGGGCATAGGTGAGTATCGGCGTATAACACGCACCCACGATTTTCCCCTGATTTTAAGGGGAAAAAAGTGCGTGTTATACGCCGATAAATACGGTAGGTGTACTGTAGCGATACCCCCAGCTAAGGGAGCCGCTGGTATGATTTTCGGGCCTGTAACACTCCGCTGTCAACCCCCAGCAATTGGCTCTACCCTCCCTTGGCACAGTTAGTAGGGGATGTTAGGATTATGAGGCCTGCAACTTTAGGCAACACAATCCAGCAACAAAAGCGCACACAGTGATATAGCGGACACTGACCGTTTCTTCTGCACAGTAATAACACCAACAACTAGTCTGCTTAATCCTGGTACTTTTACTGAAGGAAGTGATTAAACGGATTAAAACAGTACACTTTAATATATGCAGAGCCCTGCAATAAAAGGTGTTCAGCAATAGACAGATATGCAATCCTGTACAAAGATAACTAACAGGCCCCCTTGCAGCTCTCCTCCCTCGTGGGCAAGATGGCGCCCAGCAATGTCTACACTGATAAGTCAGGCCTGACTGTAACTATGTGTAAGTTCCGTAGAGAAGAATCTTCGCTAGCAAATGGTGGTGCACTTTTGAAGACAAAATTGTAATTCACAGGAATAAAGGTTGACAAACTTGGGGAACAAAGATAAAGTCACTAACGCTACTCAATGCACTGTCCCTCCGGTGTGCATATGCAAACTCTAACGGGTGAGTCCCGAACAACAAACACTGGGCCTAGAGATCCTGTACTAATCTCTGAGCAGGTGCTCTCTCACCCAACTGGACCAGTCCACGCCCGTATCTTCCGTTGCTGTGTCTCGGTACACAGGTTCCACGACACCCGGGCCTTCGGTCCTCCTGGAAGCAGCAGATGGATAGCAGGATGCGACGTCCCTCAGGCTCCTTGGTGGAAAACGGAAGGGTCTTTGGAAACACAGGGCCTAGGCTTCAGGCCCTGTCCGGAACAACAGACTCAACACAGAGTTCCACTTGCTGGGCGGGCGATGTCCAAAGAGGCCGTACTCCGGTCCGCCCCTCAGTTAAATACCCCACCCCAGCAGTCCTTGCATGGGGAAATGCATCCTGGGTATGGTAGTCTCTGGGTTCGTCAAGCAACACCCCGCTACATAGGAATATTTCTAATACTGAATTACAGCAGAGTACAGTGTGTATATTATATTATTATGGGATGTGTCTACAGTTCAGTAATGATTACATAAAGTAAGGGCAATATGTTTATCTCCTGTTGTGGCTGGAGGGGGAGAGCACAGACTGTGTGTTACTGAGTAGTATAACTTGCTGCCTGCAGAATGAGGGGCGTGATTTATGTTGAAGTGGGTTTGTTCACATTTACATGTACAGGCCTAGTGTACCCTCCCTAGTGTACCCTCCCACATTAATTGCGATTTGCAAAGCATGAAGGGAAATGTAGTGTAAGAGAGGGGAGAGGATATGATGTAATCACTGGTCTAACAGATCCTCCCTGCCAGAATACATGATGCATCTTTTGAATTAGAGAACTGACTTCCTGAAAATTCAATCAGACTTTTCTTTTCAATGGTAAGGAATTTTAAAATGTAAGAACTGTTTAGTGTTTTGTGTAAGGGATGTGCTAATGGGGGATTTTTTTGCAAATCCCAAAGTTCTGCTTTAAGTCACAAGGGTTATCATTAAAGCAGATCTCTTTACTTCTTCCTAAAGGACTAAGTTCTGCTTTAATCTCTACATTACCAACAAAGACCACTGGAGCCAGGGATGTAGAATAATGGGGATGGGGAAAGAATTTGTATTTATGGCTGATGGTGAGAGGCAATGTATATGTCTGTTGGTGGGTGACCTAAGTGTTTTAATGTTTTAATATGGCTGAACGTTTACAATTATAATGCCTGCAAGTACATACAAGGGGCAATGAGGTAAACATAATGTAGACAGAGAAGAACATTTGGACTGTATTATTTTAATAATGCAGTATACAGTGCCTTGAAAAAGTCTCCATACACCTAGAAATTGTCCACATTTTGTTATGTTACAACCTAAAACGTAAATGTAATTTATTCGGGTTTTATGTGATAGACCAACACAAAGAGGCACATAATTGTGAAGTGGAAGGAAAATTATAAATGTTTTTTTTTTTTTTTTACAAATAAAAATCTGAAAAGTGGCGTGCATTTCTATTCAGCCCCCTTTACTCTGATACCCCAAACTAAAACCTAGTAGAATCAATTGCCTTTAGAAGTCATCAAATTAGTAAATAGAGTCCACCTGTGTGTAATTTAAATAATTACATTTTAATATAAATACAGCTGTTCTGTGAAGCCCTCAGAGGTTTGTTAGAGAACCTTAGTGAACAAACAGCTCCATGAAGGTCAAGAAAAACAACAGACAGGTCAAGGATAAAGTTGTGGAGAAGTTTAAAGCAGGGTTAGGGTGATAAATAAATATCCCAAGCTTTGAACATCGTATTGAGGGCTGTTCAATCCATCATCCAAAAATTGGAAAGAGTATGGCACAATTGCAAACCTACCAAGACATGGCCATCCGCCTAAACTGACAGGCCGGGCAAGGAGAGCACTAATCAGAGAAGCAGCCAAGAGGCCCATGATAACTCTGGAGGAGCTGGAGAGATCCACAGCTCAGGTGGGTGAATCTGTCCACAGGACAACTATTAGGTGTGCACACCACAAATCTGGCCTTTATGGAAGAGTGACCAAAATAAGTCCTGTTTTCAGTTTACGAGAAGCCATGTGGGGGACATAGCAAACATGTGGAAGAAGGTGCTCTGGTCAGATGAGACCAAAATTGAACTTTTTGGCCTAAAAAGCTAAATGCTATGTGTGGAGGAAAACTAACACTGCACACTGCCTGTGAAACATGGTGGTGGCAGCATCATATTGTGAGGATACTATTATTCAGCAGGGACAGGGAGGCTGGTCAGAGTTGATGGGAAGATGGATGGAGCCAAATACAGGGCAATCTTAGAAGGAAAATTGTTAAACTCTGCAAAAGACTTGAGACTGGAGCAGATGTTCATCTTCCAGCAGGACAATGACACTAAACATACAGCCAGGGCTAAAATGGAATGGCTTATTTCAGAGCATTATCATGTATTAGATTGGCCCAGTCAAAGTCCAGACCTAAATCCAATTGAAAATCTGTGGCAAGACTTGAAAATTGCTGTTCCCAGGCACTCTTCATTCAGTCTGACAGAGCTTGAGCTATTTAGCAAAGAAGAATGGGCAAAAATTTCACTCTCTATATGTGCAAAGCTGGCAGAGACATACCCAAAAAGACTTTCAGCTGTAATTGCAGAAAAAGGTGGTTCTACAAAGTATTGACTCAGGGGGGCTGAATACAAATGCAAGCCACGCTTTGTAAAAAAAATTGAAAAAATTTGATTTACCTTCTACTTCACAATTATGTGCCACTTTGTATCACATAAAATCCTAATAAAATACATTTAAGTTTTTGGTTGTAACATGACAAAATGTGGAAAATGTCAAGGGGTATGAATACTTTTTCCAGGCACTGTACGTGTCACAAAGTGCACAGTGGATGAAGCTGTACGAGAACAATATGACATTTTCCTTGAAATGCCTAAGGAGAAATGCCTAGTGTGTTTATTTTGTAGTGTGTACAGTACACATTAAGTTAACAGGAACCATGAAGAAGATTACACAAGCTGTTGATATTTCCTGGCTCCATTCGGCAAACTCAATAGAACATACATACCCCTTGAAACTCGCCAGAGAACTTGAGTTTTAACAGAAGGAAAAACAATATTTACTGTGCAAGATTACCCTAATGCCTTGTACACACGATCAGACTTTTTCCATCGGATATTCCGATCGTGTGTAGCCCCATCTGAGTTTTTTCATCGTAAATTCTGATGAATTCCATCAGAGTTTAGATATAGAACATGTTCTATTTTTTTCCGATGGAATTCCGATGTGATTTGAGCGGGCAAAAGCTTGATCGTGTATACGTGGCATAACGCTTACTCAGGTGTCCAGAAAATATATGAATGCTTGACTATTTGTACTGTTTTCATGGAACCAATAAAAAAGGGAGATATGCGTAATAAATGCAAAGAGTAGGATGGGTATAAAGTTTAGATCTTACAGAATCCCAACTACCCAAACACTGTATGCAGGCATTCCTACTATAGCAGCTGTAGTTTCTGCATCAATTCGAAAAGAGTAGGATGTAATATTATGTAGAGTTAAAGTGGTTGTAAACCAACTTTTGCAACTTGCACCTACAGGTAAGCCTAGATTAAGGCTTACCTGTAGGTGCAAGAAATATCTCCTAAACCTACACGGTTTAGAAGATATTTACTAAAATCACAGGCGCCGCTGTCTACGGCGCATGCGCGCCGTAGATAACGGCGCATTCATGGGGTTAATCCCATTCACAAATTCAGCTAAGTCCCAGCAACGCTTGGGCTTAGCCGAATTTGACGGCTCCTGCGCGCATGCGCGGAGTCACGTCTTCGCCGCTCCGGCCAATCACAGCGCCGGAGCGGCGCTGTGATTGGCTGGAGCGGCGATACCTGGAAGTAACATTCCGGCTATCGCCGCAGCGATGGCTGCGGCTGGAGAGAGGGAAACGGACGGCTTTGGGGGCCCCGATCTAAGGTAAGTGGTACATAATGAGCTAGTATGCTAGTCATACTAGCTCATTATAGCTTTCTCTTACAGGTTATTAAAAAAAAAAAAAAAAAAATTGGGGTTTACAACCACTTTAAGGCCCAAATGAGCCAAACATCTTTTTAATTAGATTTAAATTGAGGTAGAGATAAAAGAGTGCCATCAACTTTTGATAGAAAAGAAGGGAAAGCCTTGTGAATACTTAAAGAGGTTGTAAACATCAGAAAAAAAAGCAGAAAACAATAAGCAAAAACACTGCAAGACAAAAGGCATAATAAACTAGTATGCATCGCAAACTAGCTCATTATGAAATACTTACCTTAGAATGAAGCCATTGCAGCGGTCCCCGCACACCGCTGAGAAAGCTGACATTTTACCCGGAGTTAATTCCTGGGTTCGCGGGCTCCGGTGCTGTGATTTTACAGGGCTGCAATGACGTCACTCCCGCGCATGTGCGCGGGAGCCACCGTTTACGGCACAGACTCGGAAGGAACGGCACCCGTGGGCTGCATGCAATGTAAATATCTCCAAAACTGTACAGGTTTAGGAGATATTTTCACTACCTATAGATAAATGTCTGCAGAGGAAGTTTACTTCCTCTTTAAACTTGCTGAATTTGCTCTACTAAGGCATTAATAAATGATCACCTATCCTTATCCTGCTGATCGGATTTAGAATTTCTGAAGAAAATGCAAACACGTCCAATCAGCAAGTTAGGATCTTACGTTAACAAACCAGAATGGATTGAATCAGTTTTGAATAAAGTGTTTTCATATGCAGAGAACAGACTGATTCTGTAATAGCATTGTAGCGGGTACTTGAATTTAGGGAAAGCATCTGGGTGGTAGTGTAGCCCAGATGCCCTGATTGTTAGGAAATTCAAGGTTCCCTTTGTGAGTCTTGGAGGACTCTGGTGGTGTGAGGTTCCCGCCGGCCTGCAGGTGGCGGTGTTGCCTTGGGCTGGGGCTGGGCTCGCACTGCAAGACTGTGCCCTTTTGTCCTTTCCTGGAGCTGGTACAGCGGGGCGAGGAACCCGCTGTGGCGCAAAGGGAGAGGTCATAAAAGGGGCGGACGCCCTGATCACGGGGTTAGAGTCCGGAGCGAGAAGAGGCGGCCGCACCCAGGCACCTTCAGCCTGGGTGCTGGCGTTCCGGTGTTCCAGGCCTAGGTGCCCTTGACCTAGCTGGAGCGGAGATGGAGTCCATCTCAGGCACCTTTAGCCTGGGGTGAGGTACTATGGCGGATGCCTGGGGCTCAGTACCTTCGACTGAGTTCCTAGAGTGTGGAGGAATCCGAGGGGGCCCTAACTCATTGGGTGCCCGTGTCTGAGTTTGTGAGGATTGGTGTGCAGTAACTTCTCTGAAGAGTCCGGCGCAGCATCGCTGGTGACGGAGAGGCCTCCACTTCTCCCTTGGACGGATTTCTTCCCCTGACAGGGGCTGAGCGAGCAAAGGTAATTCATGTTCTACTTCACCTAGTCAGTGGCAGTGACTATTCACAGTGGTTAGCAGCAGAAGGGAAAGGATTGTGCCTCGATCTGTCCCCCCTATTTCCAAAGTGAAGAAACTGTTTTATTGCTTGGCAAGAAGAATAAAACTGTGTTGGACCTATTCACTGTGTAGAACTCTGGTTACTAGGGGCAAAGGAGTCAGGAACGAAGTACTGGACTTGACTCTAGGACCTCAACACAAAACCCAATTTTCTGGCATTCACCTCTTAGCTATGGAGGACATGGGCCGTGGTGTGTCTTATCCCTCTCCCCAGCACTGAGACCCCTAGACGAAGAAAGATAAGCCGAGTATGAGAAGGGGAGAGAGGGGTAAGGCCGCTACAGTATTGATAATACATTTTACGTTGAATGTAATATGGAAGTGTTAAGCAGCATGAAAACGCCACATCTTAATTATTTTCAGTAACTGCTTAAAAAAAAGGTAAGAGTTAAATGCAGAGGCAATAGAATGAGTTGAGATAAAGCCATATTCACGTGGTTAGGTAGAATTATTATTACAAACGTGAATGTGCTACCAAATGAATGTGCTATCAAAAGTTTTTTTTTTCTGCAGATGGTGCCTATTGCGCTTAAAAATACTTTTTTTTCCTTTTATGCTGCAGATTTTTGCAACTTTTGTGCGGAGAAATGCTAAACCCAGATTAGCATATCAAATTCTTATGAAGACTAAACTAGAATCTGGGTAAGGTTGGAGGAGACTATGGCAGGCTGTAAGATAGCCGGTGTCCCATGAGTTCCAGGGGTATACCGAGGCCTGAAATACTGCCCCTCCCCCTCACTTTTTAAAGTTTGAAAATGTTGGACATTATAAAAGGAATAATATCCCCAAGTATGAAAAGGGGAGAGAAGTTGGGACTTTAAATGAGGCGTGTGACGCACAGAGGTAAAATTGCACAATGGCACATAAGCTTTTATTTATTTATTTTTTGTTTCTTAAATTTTATTAAGTGAACAAGAAAAAGCATACAACATTCCATTGCAACAGTGGATTACTTGAGTAAGTTTAGATTCATTAACCGCTTGTCGACCGCCTCCTGCACATATACGTCGGCAGAATGGCACGGCTGCGCAAAGCGACGTACAGGTACGTTGCTTTGAATTTGCCGCCCTGCCGCAAGCTCCGTGACTGTGCTCGCGGGACCCGGGGACTCAATGTTCGCCGGTGTCCCGCGATTGTGTCACGGAGCTGCAGAACAGGGAGATGCCTGTGTAAACAAGACATTTCCCTGTTCTGCCTTGTGACAGGACACTTCTCTGCCAGTGTAATTTACACAGTAATTAGTGCATTTTTATAGCACTGATCGCTGTATAAATGACAAAATAGTGTCAAAAGTGTCCGATGTGTCCACCATAATAAGCTAAAAATCGCAGATCGCCACCATTACTAGTAAAAAAAAAAAATATTAATAAAAATGCCATAAATGTATCCCCTATTTTGCAGACACTATAACTTTTGCGCAAACCAATCAATATACGCTTATTGCGATTTTTTTTTTACCAAAAATATGTAGAAGAACACATATCGGCCTAAACTGAGAAAGAAATGATTTTTTTTATATATTTTTGGGGGATATTTATTATAGCAAAAAATAAAAAAATATTGTTGTTTTTTTTTTCGAAATTGTCGCTTTTTTTGGTTTATAGCGCAAAAATAAAAACCGCAGAGGTGATCAAGTACCACCAAAAGAAAGCTCCATTTATGAGGGGAAAAAAAGGACGTAAATTTTGTTTGAGAGCCACGTCGCATGACCGTGCAATTTTCAGTTAAAGCGACACAGTGCCGAATCACAAAAAATGGCCCGGTCATTGGGCAGCCAAATCCTCCGGGGCTGAAGTGGTTAATGAAATACATTTTTTTGTGGAAAATATATTCATAGTCTGTTCAAGATGGAGTTAATACATTTAAGAGTTATACATGTTATTCATATAAATTGTACATTGTAGCTTTGTGTCAAAAATGGTATGTGTGTTTAACTTATTATTTAGTCAGTCTTAACCACTTCAGCCCCGGACCATTTGTCAGCTTAGAAACCAGAGATCTTATTACAATTTGGCACTGCGCTGCTTTAACTGGTAATTGTGCGGTCATGCAATGTTGTACCCAAACGAAATTTGCGTCCTTTTTTTCCCACAAATAGAGCTTTCTTTTCATGGCATTTGATTGCCTCTGCGATTTTTATTTTTTTGCTATATAAACGGAAAATTTTGAAAAAAAAAAGATATTTTCTACTTTTTGTTATAAGAAAAATCGAATAAACTCAGTTTTAGTCATACATTTAGGCAAAAATGTATTCAGCCACATGTCTTTTGTAAAAAAATGGTCAATAAGCTTATATTTATTGGTTTGCGCAAAAGTTACAGCATCTACAATCTAGGGTACATTTTCTGGAATTTACACAGCTTTTAGTTTATGACTGCCTATCTCAATTCTTGAGGTGCTAAAATGGCAGGGCAGTACAAAACCCCTCCAAATTACCCCATTTTGGAAAGTAGACACCCCTAGGAAATTGCTGAGAGACATGTTGAGCCCATTGAATATTTAATTGTTTTGTCCCAAGTGATTGAATAATAATAAAATAAAAAAAAATTACAAAAAGTTGTCACTAAATGATATATTGCTCAAACATGCCATGGTTATATGTGGAATTGCACCCCAAAATACATTCTGCTGCTTCTCCTGAGTACGGGGATACCACATGTGTGGGACTTTTTGGAAGCCTAGGCGCATACGGGGCCCCGAAATCCAAGCACCGTCTTCAGGATTTCTAAGGGCGCAAATTTTTGATTTCACTCCTCACTACCTATCACAGTTTTGAAGGCCATAAAATGCCAAAATAGCACAAAACCCCCCCAAATGACCCCATTTTGGAAAGTAGACAACCTAAGCTATTTGCTGAGAGGCGTGTTGAGTCCATGGAATATTTTATATTTTGCCACAAGTTGCAGGAAAATTACAAACTTTTTTTTTTTGCACAAAGTTGTCACTAAATTATATATTGCTCACACATGCCATGGGCATATGTGGAATTATACCCCAAAATACATTCTGCTGCTTCTCCTGAGTACGGGGATACCACATGTGTGAGACTTTTTGGAAGCCTAGCCGCATACGGGGCCCCGAAAACCAAGCACCGCCTTCAGCATTTCTAAAGGCGCAAATTTTTGATTTCACTCCTCACTAGGGATGAGCCGAACACCCCCTGGTTCGGTTCGCACCAGAACCTGCAAACGGACCGAAAGTTCGCGCAAACTTTAGAACCATATTAAAATCAATGGACTCGAATGTTCGAAATCAAAAGTGCTAATTATAAAGGCTAATGTGCAAGTTATTGTCCTAAAAAGGGTTTGGGGACCCAGGTCCTGCCCCAGGGGACATGTTTCAATGCAAAAAAAAGTTTTAAAAACGACAGTTTTTTCGGGAGCAGTGATTTTAATGATGCTTAACCACTTCAATACCGGGCTTTTTTTTACCACATCAATACCGGGCCTATTCTGGCACTTCTCTCCTACATGTACAAATCATCATTCTTTTGCTAGAAAATTACTCAGAACCCCCAAACATTATATATGTTTTTTTAGCAGACACCATAGGGAATAAAATGACGGTCATTGCAACTTTTTTTCTTGCACGGTATTTGCGCAATAATTTTTCAAACGCCTTTTTTTTGTAAAAAAATGGTTTCATGAATTAAAAAACAACAAAACAGTAAAGTTAGCCCAATGTTTTGGGAAAATATGAAAGATGATGTTACGCCGAGTAAATAGATACCTAACATGTCACGCTTTAAAATTGCGCACACTCATGGAATGGCGCCAAACTTCGGTACTTAAAAATCTCCATAAGCGACGCTTTAATTTTTTCTACAGGTTACCAGGTTAGAGTTACAGAGGAGGTCTAGTGCTAGAATTGTTGCACGTGCTCTAACGCACGCGGCGATACCTCACATATGTGGTTTGAACGGCATTTACATATGTGGGCGGGACTTACATGTGCGTTCGCTTCTGATCGCGAGCTACCGGGGAAAGGAGCGTTTTAATTTTTTTTTTTTTTTTACTTATTTTATTATTTTTACACTTATTTTACTTTTTTTTTTGTTCACTTTTATTCCCATTACAAGGAATGTAAACATCCCTTGTAATAGGAATGTGTGTGACAGGTCCTCTTTATTGAGAGATGCGGGGTCAATAAGACCCCACATCTCTCCTCCAGGCTGCAAAGCATGAGATTTCATACTTACTAGCCGCAATGGCGGCTTTGTTTACATCTGAGGACCCGGGCGTGACGTCATCACATCGCGCCCGGGCCTCCAATGATTATCTGGTCACCAGTCATCTCTATGCTCGTCATGTGACCCACCACCGGCGCCGGACGATTCTCTCCGGGTCCCCGATGGCACGGGAGAGCCCGGAGAAGCACCGGATGGCGGCGGGAGGGGGGGGATGTCCCCTCCCGCCGCCTATAAGAATGATCAAGCAGCGGAACCGCCAATATGATCATTATTATGGTGCGCAGAATCGCCGGCACAACAAAAGGATTATCTGAATGATGCCTCTAGCTGCAGGCATCATTCAGATATCCCCCCACAAACCTGAAGACGTCATATGACGTCCACCCAGGATGGGAGATCCCATGTGGACGTCATATGACTATGGGCGGTAGGGAAGTGGTTAAAGTGAAAAAAAGTGTGAAATATTCCTTTAAATATCGTACCTGGCGGGTGTCTATAGTATGCCTGTGAAGTGGCACGTGTTTCCCGTGTTTAGAACTGTCCCTGCACAAAATGACATTTCTAAAGGAAAAAAAGTAATTTAAACTGCTTGCGGCTTTAATGTAATGTCTGGTCCCGGCAACATGGATGAAAATCATTGATAAAAATGGCATGGGTACCCCACCACCAGCCCACTACCAGCCCCTTTGGGTCTTGTATGGATATTAAGGGAACCCCGCACCCAAATTAAAAAAAGGCCCCGCACCCAAAATAAAAAAAGGCCCCGCACCTAAATTAAAAATATAGTCTGAATAGCAGTATACAGGCGGTGCAAACAAGACAGGGACTGTAGGTTTGTTCTTAAGTAGAATCTGTAATTTGGAACAGGTAAATTTTTTAAGTGTAGCTTCAGCCAAAAAATCTATTTTTAAGCTTTTTGGAAAACATAGGGAAGGGTTATCACTAGTGTTGAGCGAACCCGAACTGTAAAGTTCGGGTCCGTACTGAACTTTAGCTTTTTCCCGAACTCGAACCCGAACCCGGACTTTGCCCAAAAGTCCGGGTTCGGGTTCGGGTTCGGCAATCTAATAACGCATTTAGAAATGCTTCAGGGGCCAGCCAATCACCTTTTGATTAGCTGGTGTGCCCTTAGAGGCCATCATAGCCATGCCTACTAATGGCATGGCTGTGATTGGTCAGTGCAACATGTGACCCAGCTTCTATATAAGCTAGAGGCACACAGCACACATGACACTCTGCTTCAGAATAGATAGGGAGAGGATCTAGTCTGCTGCTGCTGCTTTTAGGGAGAGATAGAAAGATAGATGAGGTAGTCCTGATTCTACAATCTGAGGGAAAAGATAGAGAGATAGTGTAGTGTAGGGCCAGGTTCCTCTGTTGGTGCTTTCAGGGAGAGAGAATATTATATAGGAGTCCAGATTCAGAGATTAAAATCAGCGATCTGCATAGGTCTACCTATTTGTGTTGCAGTGCAGTCTTTTTACACTGCCATGAGCCCAGTGTCAGAGAAAATCTAACTTTTAGGGGAAAAAAAAAGGCACTTTATTGTTCTCTTTTCCAAAAAAAAAAAAAAAAAAAAGCATTTTATTTTGCTTGTGCAAAAAAAGACCCGTTTAGGAAAAAAAATAAAAAAAATTTGCACTTTAATGTACGCTTGCAAAAAC
Source organism: Rana muscosa (assembly GCA_029206835.1). Classification (NCBI taxonomy): domain Eukaryota; kingdom Metazoa; phylum Chordata; class Amphibia; order Anura; family Ranidae; genus Rana; species Rana muscosa. The sequence goes on along the minus strand of CM055120.1, from coordinate 111,390,578 downwards.
CGCCGTTTAGGGGCTTCAAAAAAAGTTTGCAGTGTGTTATACATATTTTGAGGTGTTTGAAATAAACAATTTCTTTATAGTTTTCTCCTACGTTGCTATACTAAAAAAACAACATTTTTTTGAATAGCATTTTCTGCAGTTCTGTAGCTGTGCGATTCAGCGGTTACGTACTGTGGGTGTGTTCTGCTCTTCCAAAAACGCCGTTTAGTGGCACCAAGAAAAGTTTGCAGTGTGTTATACATATTTTGAGGTGTTTGAAATAAACAATTTCTTTATAGTTTTCTCCTACGTTGCTATACTAAAAAAACAACATTTTTTTGAATAGCATTTTCTGCAGTTCTGTAGCTGTGCGATTCAGCGGTTATGTACTGTGGGTGTGTTCTGCTCTTCCAAAAAACGCCGTTTAGTGGCACCAAAAAAAGTTTGCAGTGTGTTATACATATTTTGAGGTGTGTGAAATAAACAATTTCTATATAGTTTTCTCCCACTGTGCTATACTAAAAAAACAACATTTTTTTTGAATAGCATTTTCTGCAGTTCTGTAGCTGTGCGATTCAGCGGTTACGTACTGTGGGTGTGTTCTGCTCTTCCAAAAAACGCCGTTTAGTGGCACCAAAAAAAGTTTGCAGTGTGTTATACATATTTTGAGGTGTTTGAAATAAACAATTTCTTTATAGTTTTCTCCTACGTTGCTATACTAAAAAAACAAAATTTTTTTTGAATAGCATTTTCTGCAGTTCTGTAGCTGTGCGATTCAGCGGTTACGTACTGTGGGTGTGTTCTGCTCTTCCAAAAAAACGCAGTTTAGTTGCACCAAGAAAAGTTTGCAGTGTGTTATACATATTTTGAGGTGTTTGAAATAAACAATTTCTATATAGTTTTCTCCTACTGTGCTATACTAAAAAAACAACATTTTTTTTTAATAGCATTTTCTGCAGTTCTGTAGCTGTGCGATTCAGCGGTTACGTACTGTGGGTGTGTTCTGCGCTTCCAAAAACACCCATTTAGGGCAAGATCCTAAATTTTGAAAATATGAGGAGAAGGTCAAAGGGACGTGGTGGCCCCGGTCGTGGTGCTAATGGTGGAGCTCCTGTTGCAGGGAGAGGACGTGGTGGATCTGTGCCAGATACACGCACAAGTGAAACACCTTCCTCAGGTGCGAGTAGGCGACCGAGCCTGCGGCGGTATTTTGTCGCGCCTAATGAGGCTGTACGAATGTTTAGGCCAGGACAAGTACAGGCGATAGTAGATTGGGTTGCTGACAGTGCCTCGGGTTCCTTCACATTGTCTCCCACCCACTCTTCTGATGAAAGAACAGAGTTGGCACCTGAAACCCATGTCCATCAGTCTTTCACCTCACCCCCTTGCAAATCAGCCAAGCAGTCTGAGCCCCAAATCATGCAGCAGTCTCTTCTGCTTTTCGATGACTCTGTTAGCAGCGTTTCCCAGGGCCATCCACCTAGCCCTGCCCCAGAAGTGGAAGAGATTGAGTGCACCGATGCCCAACCACTTATGTTTCATGATGAGTACATGGGAGGACCATCGCAGTACGTCTCGGATGATGACGAAACACAGGTGCCAACTGCTGCTGCTTTCGCAATTGTGCAGACAGACAAGGAGGGCAGGGGTGAAGACTGGGTGGAAGATGATGTGGAGGACGATGAGGTCCTCGACCCCACATGGAATGAACGTTATGCAGGTGACCAGTGTAGTTTGGAGGAAGAGGCGGTGGTCGCACAGAGCCACCAGCACAGCAGAAGAGGGAGCAGGGTGCAAAAGCGGAGCGTCTGTCAGCTAGACAGTATGTCTGCTACTGCCCAACGCAGCAAGGGACCGAGCACACCAAAGCCAGGTCCAAGGAGTTCCCCAGCGTGGCAGTTCTTCACACAATGTTCTGATGACAAGACACGAGTGGTTTGCACGCTGTGCAATCAGAGCCTGAAGCGAGGCATAAGCGTTCTCAACCTGAGCACAACCTGCATGACCAGGCATCTAAGTGCAAAGCACGAGCTGCAGTGGAGTAGACACCTCAAAAACCAAGAAAGGTCTCTGGCTCCTCCTGCTTCCTCTTCTGCTGCAGTCTCGGCCTCTTCATCCACCTCTGTAGTGACAGTGGCACCTGCCACCCCGCAAACAGAGCATCTGCCAGCAACACTACCACCTGGGTCACCAACCATCTCCACAATGTCCCATGGAAGCGTTCAGCTCTCTATCTCCCAAACATTGGAGCGGAAGAGGAAGTACCCCCCTAGCCACCCGCGATCCCTGGCCCTGAATGCCAGCATTTCAAAACTCCTGGCCTTTGAAATGCTGTCATTCCGTCTGGTGGAGACGCAGAGTTTTAAAAGCCTGATGGCATTGGCTGTCCCACAGTACGTCGTGCCCAGCCGCCACTATTTTTCCAGGCGAGCCATCCCTTCCCTGCACAACCAAGTGGGGGATAAAATCAGGTGTGCACTGCGCAATGCCATCTGTGGCAAGGTCCACCTAACTACAGATGCGTGGACCAGTAAGCACGGTCAGGGACGTTATATCTCCCTAACAGCACACTGGGTAAATGCAGTGGCGGCTGGGCCTGAGGCAGATAGCAGTTTGGCGCATGTCCTTGCACCACCGAGGATTGCAGGGTGCTTCAGTTTGCCTCCTGTTGCTAACTCCTCCTACTCCGCTTCCTCATCCTCTACCGCCTCCTCATCCGGTCAGCGTAACACCTTCACCACCAACTTCAGCACAGCCAGGGGTAAACGACAGCAGGCAGTTTTAAAACTTTCCTGTTTGGGGGAAAAACCCCACACCGCGCAGGAGTTGTGGAGGGACATGGAACAACAGACCAATGAGTGGTTGCTGTCAGTGAGCCTCAAGCCCGGCCTGGTGGTGTGCGATAATGGGCGAAATCTCGTAGCAGCTCTGGGCCTAGCCGGTTTGACGCACATCCCTTGCCTGGCGCATGTGCTGAACTTGGTGGTCCAGAGGTTCCTTAAAAATTACCCCAATATGCCAGAGCTGCTGCAGAAAGTGCGGGCTGTGTGTGCGCACTTTCGGCGTTCTCACCCTGCTGCTGCTCGCCTGTCAGCGCTGCAGCGTAACTTCGGCCTTCCCGCTCACCGCCTCATATGTGACGTGCCCACAAGGTGGAACTCCACCTTGCACATGCTGGCCAGACTGTGCGAGCAGCAGCAGGCGATAGTGGAGTTTCAGCTGCAGCAATCACGCGTGAGTAGCTCTGCGGAACAGCACCACTTCACCACCAATAACTGGGCCTCCATGCGAGACCTGTGTGCCTTGTTGCGCTGTTTCGAGTACTCCACCAACATGTCCAGTGCCAATGACGCCGTTCTTAGCATTACTATCCCAGTTCTATGCCTTCTTGAAAAAACGCTTCGGGCGATGATGGAAGAGGATGTGGCACAGGAGGATGAGGAGGAGGAGGAGGAAGCGGGATCATTTCAAAGGCTTTCAGGGCAGTCTTTCACAAGTGGCTACGAGGGTGGGTTCCTGCACCAACAAACGCCAGGTACACAATTGTCCGGCAGAAAGGGAACAGTTCTGGAGGATGACGAGGTGGAGGAGGAGATGGAGGAGGAGGAGGAGGCATTTTCACAGCAGGGTGGCACCCAGACCAGCTCGTGGCCATCACTGGTGCAAGGCTGGGGGGATACAGAGGACACAGACGATACACCTCCCACAGAGGACAGCTTTTCTTTGCCTCTGGGCAGCCTGGCACACATGAGCGATTACATGCTGCAGTGTTTCCGCAATGACCGCCGAGTTGCCCACATTTTAACTGGTGCTGATTACTGGGTGGCCACCCTGCTGGATCTCCGTTACAAGGACAACGTACCGTCCTTAATTCCCTCACTGGAGCGGGATCGTAAGATGCGCGAGTACGAGCGCACGCTGGTAGACGCGCTGCTGGTGGCATTCCCACCTGACAGCGGGCGTACGGTGGAAGCACAAGGCGAAGGCAGAGGAGGAGGAAGAGGTCGCCAACGCAGCCGGGGCACCGGCAGCACCTCAGAAGGCAGGGTTAGCATGGCTGAAATGTGGAAAAGCTTTGTCAGCACGCCACAACAACCAGCACCACCAGCTGAGATGGAACGTCTTAGCAGGAGGCAGCATTTCACCAACATGGTTGAGCAGTATGTGTCCACAGGCCTACACGTACTGGATGACGGGTCTGCCCCCTTTAACTTCTGGGTCTCCAAATTGGGCACATGGCCTGAGCTTGCCCTTTATGCCTTGGAGGTGCTGGCCTGCCCTGCAGCCAGTGTATTATCTGAACGTGTATTTAGCACGGCAGGGGGCGTTATCACAGACAAGCGCAGCCGCCTGTCCAGAGCCAATGTGGACAAGCTCACGTTCATTAAAATGAACCAGGCATGGATCCCACAGGACTTGTCCGTACCTTGTGCAGAATAGACATGTATACCGGTGTTGTGACAAAAACTGTCCGGCCATCGGATTGTGTCCGGCCCATACTGCGAAGGCGCAGCGCTTGCGCAGTACAGAGGACAAGTAGATTCACAAAATCTCCGAAGATGAACGGCGCCTGCGCTGTGAGTGCAGGTTCAAGCCCCACCATCCAAGTGGACATACGGTAGCACATAGTAACAGGGCCCCTCACGGGCTCAGTTCGATCGCCACGCTTCGGGCACGGCCTCACTTGGCTCGGCTTGAACCACGGATGGTGTGGCCTTCACCTGAACTCACCACGCAGGCGCCGTTCGTCTTGGGAGATTTTCGAAATCCCCTTGTCCTACATACTGAGCAAGCGCAGTACAGGGTGGACACTATTTGACGGGGGACAGAATTCGACACATCACCGGCCTTACCCAGCCATTGTTGTATTTTTGAATCAGTGTTGGCTACCTCGTCCTCCTCCACCACCGCTTCCACCTACACAGCCACATCCACCGCCACCTCAACCTCCTACTCCATATGGACCTCGTCCTCCTAGGTCAAGATTATTATTTTTTATTTTTATTTTTTTTATGTTATTTTAAGTTATTTCCCTATCCACATTTGTTTGCAGAGCACTTGCCATGCTCTTAACAACATTTTGCTGCCATTTGCAGCCCTCTAGCCCTTTCCATTACCTTTTTAGAGCCTTTTTAGTCCTTAGAAGTCCGGGTCCCCATTGACTTCAATGGGGTTCGGGTTCGGGTCCGGGTTCGGGTTAAAGTTCGGTCCTGAACCCGAACTTTTTTCCGAAGTTCGGCCGAACCCGTCGAACCCGAACATCCAGGTGTCCGCTCAACTCTAGTTATCACCCCTGTAACATTTGTTTTGCTGTCTGTGCAGTGTGCACCTGTTCAGAACATTTCACCTCACTTTCCGTCCCAATGACAAATGTTTTTTGAAAATTTGTTTTTTTTATTGAAACAAGGATTGGTGATAAAGCATCAGTGGAGAGGAGACACCTTTTTCCCATATTAACTCTTAAGCCTCGTACACACGACCGAGTTTCTCGTCGAAAAACGTCAAGAAACTTTCTGGCAGAGCTTTCTTGCCGAGTAAATTGGCCGTGTGTACGCGGCTATCAGGTTTCTCGTCAAGAAAACCGACAAGAATCTCGACGAGAAAAATTGAGAACCTGCTCTCTATTTTCTCGTCAGGATTCTCCATTTTCTCGTTGAGATTCTCGTCAGCCTGTTTCTCGACGAGAAAAGTGTGTGTGTGTAAACTTACCTGCCCTCCGGGACAATGACTTTGACGCATGCGCGGTAGCTTCCTAGGCATAGGTAGGGTGTAGCAAGATGGCGGCGACGGCATCAAATGTGACGAGCGCACGCTCGTCGTAGTCGATGACGTCACCGCGTTCGCTCCATTCAAAGAACCGCGGGTTCTTTGAATCGAGCATCTGTACACTCGGCCGGGACAAGTTTCTTGTCCAAGAATCTCGTCAAGAAAAACTACAAGTTTTTTCCTGATGAGATTCTCGGTCGTGTGTACGAGATTTTACAGGAGAGAATATAGGGGTAGATTTCCTCTCACTTCCCTTTGTCTTCTTCCGTTTGCAAGTAGGAGTCGTTTGTAAGTTGGATGTTTAAAAGTAGGGGCCTGCCGTATATACTCTGCAGAAATTTGGCCCTTAGGTGTTGGTGTTGTCACAACACTGTAAGCCCTCACAGTTACTCTTGGTGGGCACTGGAACGCCCTGCTGTGAACTATTATATCAAGAATTGTAATTACATGCCATTGTTGAACAGGGGTAGGAAAAATTGGGCCTTTGGTGGTGGTGCTGGTGCCACAACACTGTAAGTCCTCACAGTTACTCTTGGTGGGCACAGGAATGGGCCCAGCTGTGAAATATTAGATCAAGAATTGTAATTACCGTATTTATCGGCGTATAACACGCACTTTTTTCCCCTTAAAATCAGGGGAAAATCGTGGGTGCGTGTTATACGCCGATACTCACCTATCCCCGGCGATCTCCGCTGACTGTGAGCGGAGCGGAGCGATCGCCGCCGAGATACACATAGCCGAGTGTATTCGGCTATACTCGGCTTTTCTCGGCTCCGCTCACAGTCACGCCCAGTCCCGTCATTGGACCTGTGATATGTCCATCATAGGGCGGGACTCGGCGTGACTGTGAGCGAAGCCGAGAAAAGCCGAGTATAGCCGAATACACTCGGCTATGTGTATCTCGGCGGCGATCGCTCCGCCCATCCCTGCGTTCTCAGCGGCGTTCGCCGCGCTCCGCCCTGTATCAGCGGCGATCTCGGCGGCGCCAAATTTAAATTCAGGGCTGCACTAGACGCTGGGCAAGGCTGCACTGGACGCTGGGCAAGGCTGCACTGGACGCTGGGCAAGGCTGCACTGGACGCTGGGCAAGGCTGCACTGGACCCTGGGCAAGGCTGCACTGGACCCTGGGCAAGGCTGCACTGGACACTGGGCAAGGCTGCACTGGACACTGGGCAAGGCTGCACTGGACACTGGGCAAGGCTGCAAATGACACTGGTAAGGCTGTATTTAAATGTAATTTTTTTTTTTCTTAAACTTCCCTCCTAAAAGTTTTTTTCCCTAAAATTCCCTGCTAAACTTGGGGTGCGTGTTATACGCCGGCGCGTGTTATACGCCGATAAATACGGTACATGCCCCTGTTGAACAGGGGCAGAAAAATTGGGCCTTTGGTGGTGGTGGTGGTGGTAGTGGTGTTGCCACAACACTGTAAGCCCTCACAGTTACTCTTGGTGGGTGCAGGAATGGGCCCTGCTGTGAATTATTAGATCAAGATTTGTAATTACATGCCCCTATTGAACAGGGGCATAAAAATTGGGCCTTAGGCACTGGTGCCACAACACTGCAACCCCTCACAGATACTGTACTTGGAGTGCAGCAATGAGCCCTGCTGCAAAGTATTGCATCAAAATTTTTAATTACAAATTGTAATTACACGCCCCTGTTAAACAGGGGCTGAAAAATTGGGTCTTAGGCACTGGTGCTGGTGCCACAACACTGCAACCCCTCACAGATACTGTAGTTGGAGCGCAGGAATGAGCCCTGCTGCAAAGTATTGCATCAAATATTGAAAATACACGCCCCTGTTAAACAGGGGCTGAAAAATTAGGCCTTAGCCACTGGTGGCGGTGCCCAGAACCAAAAATGTTCTTACAAGCTATCAGCATGATCATTGAGGAGGAAGAGGATAGTCACTCAGCATAACAGGATAGTCACTCAGCATCAGCATAGGCAGTCTTGAAGGGATCTGACCAGGGATGAGCCGAACACCCCCCTGTTCCGTTCGCACCAGAACCTGCGAACAGACAAAATGTTTGTGTAAACTTTAGAACCCTATTAAATACAATGGACTCGAACGTTCGAAATCTAAAGTGTTAATTATAAAGGCTAATACGCAAGTTATTGTCCTAAAAAGTGTTTGGGGACCCGGGTCCTGCCCCAGGGGACATGTATCAATGCAAAAAGAAGTTTTAAAAACGGCCGTTTTTTCGGGAGCGGTGATTTTAATAATGCTTAAAATGAAAAAATAAAAGTGAAATATTCCTTTAAATTTCGTACCTGGGGGGTGTGTATGATATGCATGTAAAGTGGTGCATGTTTCCGGTGCTTAGAACTGTCCCTGCAAAAAATGTCATTTTTGAAAGAAAAAAAATGCTCCCGGCAATACATACAAAAGTCATTGAAAAAAAAAAAAAAAGCGTGGGGGTTCCCCAGAATTCAATTACCAGGCCCTTTAGGTCTGGAATGGATATTAAGGGGAACCCCGCCGCAAATTTTAAAAAAAATTGACGTGGGGTTCCCCCAAATATCCATTCCAGGCCCTTCAGATCTGGCATGGATTTTAAGGGGAACTCCACCCCAAATTTAAAAAAAAAATGGCGTGGAGTCCCCCTAAAAATCCATACCAGACCCCTTATCCGAGCACGCAACCTGGCCGGCCGCAGGGGAAAAGGGGGGGACGAGAGAGCGGCCCCCCCTCCCTCCTGAACCGTACCAAGCCACATGCCCTCAACATGGGGAGGATGTCCCCATGTTGATGGGGACAAGGGCCTCATCCCCACAACCCTTGCCCGTGAGCTTGTCCACATTGGCTCTGGACAGGCAGCTGCGCTTGTCTGTGATAACGCCCCCTGCCATGCTAAATACACGCTCAGATAATACACTGGCTGCAGGGCAGGCCAGCACCTCCAAGGCATAAAGGGCAAGCTCAGGCCATGTGCCCAATTTGGAGACCCAGAAGTTAAAGGGGGCAGACCCGTCATCCAGTACGTGTAGGCCTGTGGACACATACTGCTCAACCATGTTGGTGAAATGCTGTCTCCTGCTAAGACGTTCCATCTCAGCTGGTGGTGCTGGTTGTTGTGGTGTGCTGACAAAGCTTTTCCACATTTCAGCCATGCTAACCCTGCCTTCTGAGGTGCTGCCGGTGCCCCGGCTGCGTTGGCGACCTCTTCCTCCTCCTCTGCCTTCGCCTTGTGCTTCCACCGTACGCCCGCTGTCAGGTGGGAATGCCACCAGCAGCGCGTCTACCAGCGTGCGCTTGTACTCGCGCATCTTACGATCCCGCTCCAGTGAGGGAATTAAGGACGGTACGTTGTCCCTGTAACGGGGATCCAGCAGGGTGGCCACCCAGTAATCAGCACCAGTTAAAATGTGGGCAACTCGGTGGTCATTGCGGAAACACTGCAGCATGTAATCACTCATGTGTGCCAGGCTGCCCAGAGGCAAAGAAAAGCTGTCCTCTGTGGGAGGTGTATCGTCTGTGTCCTCTGTATCCCCCCAGCCATGCACCAGTGATGGCCACGAGCTGGTCTGGGTGCCACCCTGCTGTGAAAATGGCTCCTCCTCCTCCTCCTCCATCTCCTCCTCCACCTCGTCATCCTCCAGAACTGTGCCCTTTCTGCAGGACAATTGTGTACCTGGCGTTTGTTGGTGCAGGAACCCACCCTCGTAGCCACTTGTGAAAGACTGCCCTGAAAGCCTTTGAAATGATCCCGCTTCCTCCTCCTCCTCCTGTGCCACATCCTCTTCCATCATCGCCCGAAGCGTTTTTTCAAGGAGGCATAGAACTGGGATAGTAACGCTAAGAACGGCGTCATTGGCACTGGACATGTTGGTGGAGTACTCGAAACAGCGCAACAAGGCACACAGGTCTCGCATGGAGACCCAGTTATTGGTGGTGAAGTGGTGCTGTTCCGCAGAGCGACTCACGCGTGATTGCTGCAGCTGAAACTCCACTATCGCCTGCTGCTGCTCGCACAGTCTGGCCAGCATGTGCAAGGTGGAGTTCCACCTTGTGGGCACGTCACATATGAGGCGGTGAGCGGGAAGGTCGAAGTTACGCTGCAGCGCTGACAGGCGAGCAGCAGCAGGGTGAGAACGCCGAAAGTGCGCACACACAGCCCGCACTTTCTGCAGCAGCTCTGGCATATTGGGGTAATTTTTAAGGAACCTCTGGACCACCAAGTTCAGCACATGCGCCAGGCAAGGGATGTGCGTCAAACCGGCTAGGCTCAGAGCTGCTAATAGATTTCGCCCATTATCGCACACCACCAGGCCGGGCTTGAGGCTCACTGACAGCAACCACTCATTGGTCTGTTGTTCCATGTCCCTCCACAACTCCTGTGCGGTGTGGGGTTTTTCCCCCAAACAGGAAAGTTTTAAAACTGCCTGCTGTCGTTTACCCCTGGCTGTGCTGAAGTTGGTGGTGAAGGTGTTACGCTGACCGGATGAGGAGGCGGTAGAGGATGAGGAAGCGGAGTAGGAGGAGTTAGCAACAGGAGGCAAACTGAAGCGCCCTGCAATCCTCGGTGGTGGAAGGACATGCGCCAAACTGCTATCTGCCTCAGGCCCAGCCGCCACTGCATTTACCCAGTGTGCTGTTAGGGAGATATAACGTCCCTGACCGTGCTTACTGGTCCACGCATCCGTAGTTAGGTGGACCTTGCCACAGATGGCGTTGCGCAGTGCACACCTGATTTTGTCCCCCACTTGGTTGTGCAGGGAAGGGATGGCTCGCCTGGAAAAATAGTGGCGGCTGGGCACGACGTACTGTGGGACAGCCAATGCCATCAGGCTTTTAAAACTCTGCGTCTCCACCAGACGGAATGACAGCATTTCAAAGGCCAGGAGTTTTGAAATGCTGGCATTCAGGGCCAGGGATCGCGGGTGGCTAGGGGGGTACTTCCTCTTCCGCTCCAATGTTTGGGAGATAGAGAGCTGAACGCTTCCATGGGACATTGTGGAGATGGTTGGTGACCCAGGTGGTAGTGTTGCTGGCAGATCCTCTGTTTGCGGGGTGGCAGGTGCCACTGTCACTACAGAGGTGGATGAAGAGGCCGAGACTGCAGCAGAAGAGGAAGCAGGAGGAGCCAGAGACCTTTCTTGGTTTTTGAGGTGTCTACTCCACTGCAGCTCGTGCTTTGCACTTAGATGCCTGGTCATGCAGGTTGTGCTCAGGTTGAGAACGTTTATGCCTCGCTTCAGCCTCTGATTGCACAGCCTGCAAACCACTCGTGTCTTGTCATCAGCACATTGTGTGAAGAACTGCCACGCTAGGGAACTCCTTGGACCTGGCTTTGGTGTGCTCGGTCCCTTGCTGCGTTGGGCAGTAGCAGACATACTGTCTAGCTGACAGACGCTCCGCTTTTGCACCCTGCTCCCTCTTCTGCTGTGCTGGTGGCTCTGTGCGACCACCGCCTCTTCCTCCAAACTACACTGGTCACCTGCATAACGTTCATTCCATGTGGGGTCGAGGACCTCATCGTCCTCCACATCATCTTCCACCCAGTCTTCACCCCTGCCCTCCTTGTCTGTCTGCACAATTGCGAAAGCAGCAGCAGTTGGCACCTGTGTTTCGTCATCATCCGAGACGTACTGCGATGGTCCTCCCATGTACTCATCATGAAACATAAGTGGTTGGGCATCGGTGCACTCAATCTCTTCCACTTCTGGGGCAGGGCTAGGTGGATGGCCCTGGGAAACCCTGCTAACAGAGTCATCGAAAAGCAGAAGAGACTGCTGCATGATTTGGGGCTCAGACTGCTTGGCTGATTTGCAAGGGGGTGAGGTGAAAGACTGATGGACATGGGTTTCAGGTGCCAACTCTGTTCTTTCATCAGAAGAGTGGGTGGGAGACAATGTGAAGGAACCCGAGGCACTGTCAGCAACCCAATCTACTATCGCCTGTACTTGTCCTGGCCTAAACATTCGTACAGCCTCATTAGGCGCGACAAAATACCGCCGCAGGCTCGGTCGCCTACTCGCACCTGAGGAAGGTGTTTCACTTGTGCGTGTATCTGGCACAGATCCACCACGTCCTCTCCCTGCAACAGGAGCTCCACCAGCAGCACCACGACCGGGGCCACCACGTCCCTTTGACCTTCTCCTCATATTTTCCAAATTTAGGATCTTGCCCTAAATGGGTGTTTTTGGAAGAGCAGAACACACCCACAGTACGTAACCGCTGAATCGCACAGCTACAGAACTGCAGAAAATGCTATTAAAAAAAAAAATTGTTTTTTTAGTATAGCACAGTAGGAGAAAACTATATAGAAATTGTTTATTTCACACACCTCCAAATATGTATAACACACTGCAAACTATTTTTTGTGCCCCTAAACGGCGTTTTTTGGAAGAGCAGAACACACCCACAGTACGTAACCGCTGAATCGCACAGCTACAGAACTGCAGAAAATGCTATTCAAAAAAAATGTTTTTTTTTTAGTATAGCACAGTAGGAGAAAACTATATAGAAATTGTTTATTTCACACACCTCCAAATATGTATAACACACTGCAAACTATTTTTTGTGCCCCTGAATGGCTCTTTTTGCAAGCGTACATTAAAGTGCAAATTTTTTTTTATTTTTTTTTTTCCCTAAACGGGTCTTTTTTTGCACGAGCAAAATAAAATGCTTTTTTTTTTTGCCCTATGGGTCTTTTGGAAAAGAGCACAATAAAGTGCCTTTTTTTTTTCCCCTAAAAGTTAGATTTTCTCTGACACTGGGCTCATGGCAGTGTAAAAAGACTGCACTGCAACACAAACAGGTAAACCTATGCAGATCGCTGATTTTAATCTCTGAATCTGGACTCCTATATAATATTCTCTCTCCCTGAAAGCACCAACACAGGAACCTGGCCCTACACTACACTATCTCTCTATCTTTTCCCTCAGATTGTAGAATCAGGACTACCTCATCTATTTTTCTATCTCTCCCTAAAAGCAGCAGCAGCAGACTAGATCCTCTCCCTATCTATTCTGAAGCAGAGTGACATGTGTGCTGTATGCCTCTGGCTTATATAGAAGCTGGGTCACATGTTGCACTGACCAATCACAGCCATGCCATTAGTAGGCATGGCTATGATGGCCTCTAAGGGCACACCAGCTAATCAAAAGGTGATTGGCTGGCCCCTGAAGCATTTCTAAATGCGTAATTAGATTGCCGAACCCGAACCCGGACTTTTGGGCAAAGTCCGGGTTCGGGTTCGGGAAAAAGCTAAAGTTGGGTACGGACCCGAACTTTACAGTTCGGGTTCGCTCAACACTACTCCTTAGTACATTACTCTGAACTAAAGTCATTGAATAAAGCCATGCAAGTAGCCATCTGTATAGACAGGCGTTTACGGGAAAGGCGTACAGAGTGGTTTGTTTCTGTGCCACCTAGTACGCTGCTCACTTTTTCTTCATTTCCTGAGCCCTCTCAACCTCTCCAGAGGTGCGGGTGGGATCTGCTTCTATAGACTATACTAGATCAGTTTCCCTCAGAGATAAACTATTTGTTCCTCCACAACTTAGTTCTGCCAAGTTTTCTCACCACCTCTCAGCTTTCATAGGTTATGGTGCTGCTAGCAATTTCATCAATAGGGACCTAGCACACCGTCTACAGATTCCTGCGACTAAGGTGCACAGACCCTTCACAGTCTTAGCTGTTAACTCTCCCTTGTCTATGGGCCTGGTCACCTTGTGCACTGTACCTATTACCCTGACCGTTGGGGAATTTCATAGGGAGACAATCAGCTTCTACTTGATCTCATCTCCTGCTTATCCCCTTATCTTAGGATATCCCTGGCTTAAAGGGGTTGTAAAGGTTTGTTTTTTTTATTTTCTAAATAGGTTCCCTTAAGCTAGTGCATTGTTGGTTCACTAACCTTTTCCTTCGATTTCCCTTCTAAATGTTTTTGTTCCAGCGCCCACCAAGAGTAACTGTGAGGGCTTACAGTGTTCTGGTACCACCAACACCTAAGGCCCAATTTTCTGCAGAGAGAGTATATAGGGCAGGCCGTATAGTATATATATACAGGCGGTCCCCTACTTTCAAACATCCGACTTACAAACGACTCCTACTTACAAACGGAGGGAGACAACAGGAAATGAGAGGAAATCTACCCCTGGGAAGGGAAATTCTCTCCTGTTAAGCCCCGTACACACGATCGGTTTAACCGATGAAAACCGTCCGATGGATTGTTTTCATCAGACAAACCGATCGTGTATGGGACCCATCGGTCTTTTTTCCATCGGTTTTAAAAAATAGAACATGTTTTAAATTTTTCCGATGGATCAAAAACCGATAGAAAATACCGATCGTCTGTGGGGAACTACATCAGATAAAAAACCCACGCATGCTCAGAATCAAGTCGACGCATGCTCAGAAGCATTGAACTTCATTTTTCTCAGCTCATCGGAGTGTTTTACGTCACCGCGTTTGGGACGGTCGGTTTTTGGACTGATGGTGTGTGGCCAAGACTGATGAAAAACAGTTTCATCGGATTTCTGATGGACAAATCCATCGGACTAAAATCCATCGGAAATCCGATCATTTGTACAGGGCTTAAGAGTTAATATGGGGAAAAAGGTGTCTCCACTAGGGATGAGCTGAACACCCCCCGGTTTGGTTCGCACCAGAACCTGCGAACGGACCAAAAGTTTGCGCAAACTTTAGAACCCTATTAAAGTCTATGAGACTCGAACGTTCAAAATCAAAAGTGCTAATTATGAAGGCTAATATGTAAGTTATTGTCCTAAAAAGGGTTTGGGGACCTGGGTCCGGCCCCAGGGGACATGTATCAATGCAAAAAAAGTTTTAAAAACTGCAGTTTTTTCGGGAGCAGTGATTTTAATAATGCTTAAAGTGAAAAAAAAAAAAAGTGAAATATTCCTTTAACCACTTCCTTACTGGGCCTATTCTGGCACTCCTCTCCTACATGCAAATATCATAATTTTTTTGCTAGAAAATTACTCAGAACCCCCAAACACTATATATGTTTTTTTAGCAGACACCCTAGGGAATAAAATGGCGGTCATTGCAACTTTTTATCTCGCACGGTATTTGTGCAATTTTTAAAACGCCTTTTTTTGGTAAAAAAAAAACGGTTTAATTAATTAAAAAATAACAAAACAGTAAAGTTAGCCCAATTTTTTTGTATAATGTGAAAGATTATGTTACGCCGAGTAAATAGATACCTAACATGTCATGCTTTAAAATTGCGCACACTCATGGAATGGCGCCAAACTTCAGTACTTAAAAATCTCCATAGGCGTTGCTTATTTTTTTTTACAGGCTACCAGTTTAGAGGTACAGAGAAGGTCTAGTGCTAGAATTGTTGCTGGCGCTTTAACGCACGCGGCGATACCTGACATGTGTGGTTTGAACAGCGTTTACATATGTGGGCGGGACTTGCTTGTGTGTTCGCTTCTGAGCGTGAGCTACTGGGGACAGGGGCGTTTAAAAAAAAAAAATATTTATTATTTTATTTTTTATTTTACTTAATTTTTTTTATTTTTACACTTTTTTTTTATTATTTTATTTTTGATCACTTTTATTCCTATTACAAGGAATGTAAACATCCCTTGTAATAGGAATTGTTTGTGACAGGTACTCTTTATGGAGAGATGTGGGGTCAATAAGACCCCACATCTCTCCTCCAGGCTGGAAAGTATGAGATCGCGAAAAAAAATTCACCGATCTCATGCTGACAGCCGCAATTGTGGCTTTGTTTACTTCCGGGTACCCGGGCGTGACGTCATAACGTCGCGCCCGGGCCGCCAACGATCATAGAGATGACTGGTGACCATCTGGTCACCAGTCATCTCTATGCCTTCCATCCGGCGCCGGCAGATCGTTTCTCCGGGTCCCCGATGGCACGGGAGAGCCCAGAGAAGGACCGGATGGTGGCGGGAGGGGGGGCATCCCCGGGAGGGGGGGCATCCCCTCCCGCTGCCTATAAGAATGATCAAGCGGCGGAACTGCCGCTATGATCATTCTTATGGTGCACAGAATCGCCGGCTGAACAGATGGATATCTGAATGATGCCTCTAGCTGCAGGCATCATTCAGATATCCCCACTGAAAGTCCAGGACGTCATATGACGTCCTTGGGCGGGAAGTGGTTAAATATTGTACCTGGGGGGTGTCTATAGTATGCCTGTGAAGTGGCACGTGTTTCCCGTGTTTAGAACTGTCCCTGCACAAAATTAAATTTCTAAAGGAAAAAAAGGCATTTAAAACTGCTTGCGGCTTTAAAGTAATGTCTGGTCCCGGCAATATGGATGAAAATCATTGAGAAAAATTGAATTTTTAAGCTTTTTGAAAAACATAGGGAAGGGTTATCACTAGAGTTGAGTGGACACCTGAATGTTCGGGTACGATGGGTTCGGCCGAACTTCGTAAAAAAGTTTGAGTTCGGGACCGAACTTGACCCGAACTTGACCCCGAACCCGAACCCCATTGAAGTCAATGGGGACCCGAACTTTTGAGGACTAAAATGGCTCTTAAAAAGTAATGGAAAGGGCTAGAGGGCTGAAAATGGCAGCACAATGTTGTTAAGAGCACGGCAAGTGCTTTGCAAACAAATGTGGATAGGGAAATAACTTAAAATAACATAAAAAAATAAAAATAAAAAAATAATATGCTGGAGGCACCCTTCTCAGCAGAAGAGGTACAGGAAGTCATTAAGAACCTCAGAAACTCAACGGCACGATGCCACACATATGGTGGGAATGCCCCAGAATACACCCTTTCTGGAAAAAATTATTCAATTTAATGGATAAGCTGGTGGGAAAATAAAATACCTTGAAATTAAAAATTTTTTTAATTATAATCTTGACCTAGGAGGACGAGGTCCATATGGAGAAGGAGGTTGAGGTGGCGGTGGATGTGGCTGTGTAGATGGAAGCGGCGGTGGAGGAGGACGAGGTAGCCAACACTGGTTCAAAAATACAACAATGCCTGGGTAAGGCCGGTGATGTGTCGAATTCTGTCCCCCGTCGGATAGTGTCCGCCCTGTACTGCGCTTGCTCAGTACATAGGACAAGGGGATTTCGAAAATCTCCGAAGACGAACGGCGCCTGCGCGGTGAGTCCAGGTTCAAGCCACCCCATCCGAGGTTCAAGCCGAGCCAAGCGAGGCCGTCCCCGAAGCGTGGCAAGCCAAGCGAGCCCGTGAGGGGCCTTGTTACTATGTGCTACCGTATGTCCACTTGGATGGTGGGGCTTGAACCTGCACTCACGGCGCAGGCGCCATTCATCTTCGGAGATTTTGTGAATCTCCTTGTCCTCCGTACTGCGCAAGCGCTGCGCCTGCGCAGTACGGGCCGGACACTATCCGATGGCCGGACAGTTTTTGTCACAACACCGGTATACATGTGTATTCTGCACAAGGTACGGACAAGTCCTGTGGGATCCATGCCTGGTTCATTTTAACCACTTAAGCCCCGGACCATTTGGTAGCTAAAGGACCAGAGGTGAATTCAGAATTTTGCACTGCGCTGCTTTAACTGTAAATTGTGCGGACATGCAATGTTGTACCCAAACGAAATTTGCGTCCTTTTCTTCCCACAAATAGAGCTTTCTTTTAATGGTATTTGATTGCCTCTGCGATTTTTATTTTTTGCGATATAAACGGAAAAAGACCGAAAATTTTGAAAAAAAATGATATTTTCTACTTTTTGTTATAAGAAAAGTCGAATAAACTCAATTTTAGTCATACATTTAGGCCAAAATGTATTCAGCCACATGTTTTTAGTAAAAAAAAATGTCAATAAGCGTATATTTATTGGTTTGCGCAAAAGTTATAGAGTTTACAAACTAGGGTACATTTTCTGAAATTTACACAGCTTTAAATTTATGACTGCCTATCTCATTTCTTGAGGTGCTAAAATGACAGGGCAGTACAAAACCCCCCCAAATGACCCCATTTTGGAAAGTAGACACCCCAAGGAAATTGCTGAGAGGCATGTTGAGCCCATTGAATTTTTTTTTTTTTTGTCTTAAGTGATTGAATAATGACTAAAAAAAAAAAAAAAATTACAAAAAGTTGTCACTAAATGATATATTGCTCACACATGCCATGGTTATATGTGGAATTGCACCCCAAAATACATTTTGCTGCTTCTCCTGAGTACGGGGATACCACATGTGTGGGACTTTTTGGGAGCCTAGCCGCGTACGGGACCCCGGAAACCAAGCACCGCCTTCAGGATTTCTAAGGGCGCAAATTTTTGATTTCACTCCTCACTACCTATCACAGTTTCGAAGGCCATAAAATGCCAAAATAGCACAAAAACCCCCCAAATGACCCCATTTTAGAAAGTAGACACCCCAAGGAAATTGCTGAGAGGCCTGTTGAGCCCATTGAATATATTTTTTTTTTGTCCCAAGTGATTGAATAATGACAAAAAAAAAAAAAAATTACAAAAAGTTGTCACTAAATGATATATTGCTCACACATGCCATGGTTATATGTGGAATTACACCCCAAAATAATTTTTTCTGCTTCTCCTGAGTACGGGGATACCACATGTGTGGGACTTTTTAGGAGCCTAGCCGCGTACGGGACTCCGAAAACCAAGCACCGCCTTCAGGATTTCTAGGCACAAATTTTTGATTTCACTCCTCACTACCTATCACAGTTTCGAAGGCCATAAAATGCCAAAATAGCACAAAACTCCCCCAAATGACCCCATTTTGGAAAGTAGACACCCCAAGCTATTTGCTGAGAGGCATGGTTAGTATTTTACAGCTCTCATTTGTTTTTGAAAATGAAGAAAGAAAATATATATATATATATATTTTTTTTTTTTTTCAATTTTCAAAACTTTGTGACAAAAAGCGAGATCTGCAAAATACTCACCATACCTCTCAGCAAATAGCTTGGGGTGTCTACTTTCCAAAATGGGGTCATTTGGGGGGGGGGGTTTGTGCCATCTGGGCATTCCATGGCCTCCGAAACTGTGATAGGCAGTGAGAAGTGAAATCAAAAATTTACACCCTTAGAAAGCCTGAAGGCGGTGCTTGGTTTTTGGGGTCCCGTACGCGGCTAGGCTCCCAAAAAGTCTCACACATGTGGTATCCCCGTACTCAGGAGAAGCAGCAGAATGTATTTTGGGGTGTAATTCCACATATGCCCATGGCATGTTTGAGCAATATATCATTTAGTGACAACTTTGTGCAAAAAAAAATAAAAAAATTGTTGTGGACTTGACATGCCTCTCAGTATATAGCTTGGGGTGTCTACTTTCCAAAATGGGGTCATTTGGGGGGGTTTTGAACTGTTCTGGCATTTTATACACAACATTAGGAAGCTTACATCCACTCTTCTAACCACTTGAAGACAAAGCCCTTTTTGACACTTTTTGTTTACATGAAAACATTTTTTTTTTGCAAGAAAATTATGTTGAACCCCCAAACATTATATATATTTTTAAAGCAAAGGCCCTACAGAATAAAATGGTGGGTGTTGCATTTTTTTTTCTACACAGTATTTGCGCAGCGATTTTTCAAACGCATTTTTTGGGTTAAAAAATACACTTTGTTTAATTTTAATGCACTAAAACACACTATATTGCCCAAATGTTTGATGAAATAAAAAAGATGATCTTAGGCCGAGTACATAGATACCAAACACGACATGCTTTAAAATTTCGCACAAACGCGCATTGGCGACAAACTACATACATTTTTAAAAGCCTTTAAAAGCCTTTACAGGTTACCCCAGTAGATTTACAGAGGAGGTCTACTGCTAAAATGACTGCCCTCGATCTGACCTTTGCGGTGATACCTCACATGCATGGTGCAATTGCTGTTTACATATGACGCCAGACCGACGCGTGCGTTCGCCATTGGGCAAGAGCAGGGCAGGACAGGGGTGATTTTTTATTTTTATTTTATTTTTTATTATTCATTTTGCTTTTTTATTTTATTTTTAAATTATTCCTTCCAAGTATTTTTTTTTTTTATCATTTTTATTGTTATCTCAGGGAATGTAAATATCCCCTATGATAGCAATAGGTAGTGACAGGTACTCTTTTTTTGAAAAAACTGGGGTCTTCTAGACCCTAGATCTTTCCTCTGCCCTCAAAGCATCTGATCACACCAAGATCGGTGTGATAAAATGCTTTCCCAATTTCCCAATGGCGCTTTTTATATCCGGGGGGGGGACATTTCCTCCCACTGCTTGTAAAAGCAGTCCAGAGGCTAATTAGCCACTAGGATTGCTTTTACATGAAAGCCGGCCGCTGGCTGAAAAGAATGATACCAAGATGATACCTAAACCCGCAGGCATCATTCTGGTATAAACATTCAAAGTCCAGCAACATACCAGTACGTTGCTGGTCCTTGTTGGACATGTATTGTAATCTTTTTTTTTTCATGCAGCCAGTTGGCTGAACGAAAAAAGAGATTGATCGGTGGGTATGCCCACCATTAGAATACCTCCCTTCATCCACCCACTTCTAATGATGGGCATACATGCACCATTTATATATGCCGAAGCATGGGGGCATCCTCCCGCAAAAAAGTTATGCCGCACACACATGGTCAGACTTTTCCACGGGCAAGCCTCCGTCGGAATTTCGACCGTATGTACGCGGCATTAGGAGCAAAATCGCTCCTCCGCCCCTGCTGCCCCCATGCTTCGGCATATATGTTTTTTTTTTAACTGTGGTGGTGAAATCACCTCCTACAGCACTGGAGTCGCAGGGATCAGGCCTGTCTCTTCGAACGCTGCAGTTATGTGTGTTTTTGTTTTGTAAGTGACAGCGATCGATCGATACTGCACTTGGGTGGCCTGGGCTGGACGGAGGGGCAAAATGCAGGTGCCAGCAGGTATCTGGGCTGATCCCGCTAACACTGCGTTTTTGGGAACCCTAAACTGCTGGGGACGCTAGTATAGATCTGATCAGATCAGATATTGATCTGTTCAGATACTATACCACTAAGGGGGGTGTATGCTTCACGCGTGGGTGTTAGCGTTACTGGCACTAACCTGACGCTGCCTGGGGTGTGACTCAGACCCTCTCTGACGCTAAAACCTAATTGATATCACCCGCCGGGCGATCAGGGGGTTAAACCTTTATTGGGTTATATACACGGCGGGTGCCCTGACACTATAAAAAGCAAACTAACTAACCAGCGTCACCCGTAACACTTATATGGTGATCACTGGTGAAAGGGTTAACTAAGGGCAATCAGGGGGTTAAAACCTTTATTAGATAATATATGGGGGTACCTGACGCTATAAAAACCTGCGGCGAACCTAAAAAAAATTACCAGCTACCGATCTGCATCACCGACACTAAGACAGCGATCAGAAAAACGATCGCTTAGCGACAGTGGTGATAGGGGGTGAAAGGGTTACCTGGGGGGCGATCAAGGGGGTTAAACCTTTATTAGATAATATATTGGGGTACCTGACACTATAAAATAGGATTTTTATAACAGCTTACCTGTAAAATCCTTTTCTTGGAGTACATCACGGGACACAGAGCGACATAGTCATTACTAATGGGTTATATAGTTACCGTCAGGTGCTGGCACTGGCAACTTCCAAAACCGGAAGTACCCTCCCCTATATAAGCCCCTCCCATCCGGGAGCACCTCAGTTTTGTAGCAAAGCAATAAGTGTCCCCAAAGAGGGGCGGGAGCTCTGTGTCCCGTGATGTACTCCAAGAAAAGGATTTTACAGGTAAGCTGTTATAAAAATCCTATTTTCTTTCTCGTACATCACGGGACACAGAGCGACATAGTCATTACTAATGGGATGTCCTAAAGCAATGCCAAATGAGGGGGGGGATACACCATATATAAGCTGAGCGCTATCAGACATGAGGATCTTTTGCGGCCTGCAACACACTGCGCCCAAAGGCGACATCCTCCTGACTTCTAACGTCCACCTGGTAGAACCTAGTAAACGTGTGTACTGAAGACCATGTTGCGGCCTTACAGACTTGAGCCAGGGAGGCCTGGTGATGCACTGCCCATGAAGTTCCAACTGCTCTCGTGGAGTGCGCCCTAACTTTGAACGGAGGCGGTCTACTTCTCAAGCTATAGGCTTGTATTATGACCTGTCGAATCCACTTGGCTAAAGTAGATTTTGACGCTGCCTGACCCTTTCTGGGGCCTTCCGGCAGAATAAACAAAGTATCCGTTCTGCGAATCTGAGCAGTGGCTTTTAGATAAGCTTTAACTGCTCTTACTACATCCAAAGAATGCCATAACTTTTCCTCTACCGAAGTAGGCTTGGGGAAAAAAGAAGGAAGAACCACATCTTGGTTCAAATGAAAACTCGATACCACCTTAGGAAGAAAGGCTGGATGAGGACGTAACACTACTCTGTCCTTATGGATAACCAGATATGGCTCCTTACAGGACATAGCTGCTAATTCCGATACTCTTTTAGCCGAACAAATGGCTACTAGAAAAATCAATTTCCTGGTGAGAAGCACTAAGGAAATATGCTGTAATGGTTCAAATGGTTGTTTCTGTAGAACCGACAGAACCAAGTTTAGATCCCATGGACATATGGGAATATTAACCGGAGGACTAATACGCATCACTCCTTGTATAAAGGCTTTGACTAGCGAATGCGAAGCCAAGGGCCTTTGAAAAAATATTGACAAGGCCGAAATCTGACCTTTGATAGTACTCAAGGCAAGCTTCCTATCTACAGCCCATTGTAGGAAGTCCAGAATTCTACCTATTACGTATTTACGTGGATGCCATTTCTTGGCTTCACACCAGGCGATGTACGCCTTCCAGATTCTATAGTAGATCTGCCTGGATACCGGTTTCCTGGCATTGATCATGGTAGACACCACAGCATTAGAGAGCCCTCTCTTTTTTAGAATGTGGGCTTCAATAGCCAGGCCGTCAAACCTAGGGCTGGTAAGGAAGGGTGGTATATCGGTCCCTGCGAAAGCAGGTCCGGACGATGTGGGAGGGTCCAAGGACTCCCCACAGACATTTTTACGATCTCCGCGTACCATGCTCTTCGGGGCCACGCTGGAGCCACCAGAATCACTGGTTTCTTTTCTACCCTGATTCTGCGGAGTAATCGAGGTAACAATTGTGGCGGTGGGAATGCATATATCAGCTTGAACTGATCCCAAGGGAACACTAGGGCATCCGAGCCGCACGCTAGGGGATCCCTTGTCCAAGAGACAAACCTGTCCACTTTCGTGTTGAACCTGGATGCTAGCAGATCTACATCCGGTGTTCCCCACCGCTGACATATTGTCCGGAAAACCTCGGGATGAAGGGACCATTCCCCTGGGCATAATTGTTGGCGACTTAGAAAGTCCGCCTTCCAATTCTCCACCCCTGGAATGAATACCGCAGATATGGCTGGGACATATCTTTCTGCCCATCTCAGGATGTAATTTACTTCCCTTTGGGCTGCACGACTCCTGGTGCCCCCCTGACGATTGATATATGCCACTGCTGTGGCATTGTCTGACTGAACTCTGACAGGGGACCCTTGGAGTTTGGATGTCCATGCTACTAGGGCATACCGGGCTGCTCGTATCTCTAAGAGATTGATGGGCAGGGCCTTTTCCGCATCCGACCATCTGCCCTGGAGAGACCATTGCTCCAGTACTGCTCCCCAGCCTAAAAGGCTGGCATCTGTAGTGACCACCTTCCAGGAAATCGGACTGAAGGATTTTCCTCTTTCCAGATTCCGGGGAACCAACCACCAACGGAGGCTTCTGCGAACGGAAGGGGACAAGGACATTGGTACGTCCAGAGCCTGAACTTTTTTGTTCCAGGCTGACAGTATGGCCCTTTGCAACTTCCTTGAATGGAATTGACCGTAGGGTACTGCTTCGAATGATGCCACCATTTTTCCCAGCAGCCTCATGCACAGGCGTATGGATGGCTGTCTTTTTGAACCCACTAAGTGGATCAAATCTCTCAAAGACGACCCCTTTTCTCGAGGCAAGAAAATTTTTCTCTGGTCTGAATCCAGCCTTAGCCCCAAGTATTCCAGACTTTTGACTGGTTCTAGGGCTGACTTGTCTCGGTTGATAATCCAACCGTGATATTCCAGATACTTGATTGTCTCGTGAACAACCACTTCTAGTTTTTCCACTGAGTGGTCTATCAGCAACAAGTCGTCTAGATATGCCATTATCGTTACACCTCGTGTTCTTAGATTGGCCAATAATGGGGCCAGAATTTTTGTGAACACTCTTGGTGCTGTGGCCAGACCGAAGGGTAAGGCTCTGAACTGAAAATGGCGCCCTTCTATCGCAAAGCGTAGAAATTTTTGGTGGGCTGGAAAGATGGGGATGTGCAAATACGCATCTTTGATGTCGATCGAGGCTAACCATTCCTCCCCTTGTAGGGCAGTGGCTACCGATCGGATCGACTCCATCCGGAAAGTCCTGATATGCAGGAATTTGTTTAGCCCTTTTAGATTTAATATGGGCCTCACGTCCCCGTTTGGCTTCGGAACTGTAAAGAGGTTTGAGTAAAACCCGAACCCCCATTCTTCCAGGGGGACCTCTATAATTACTGCTTGAAGCAATAATTGTTCCAGTGCCAACAGGAGGGATCCTCTCTTCTGGGGATCCCTTGGCACGTTCGACCTTATAAAGCGGGAAGGAGGGGAGTTTTTTAACTCCAATTTGTATCCCAGATTTACTGCGGAGAGCACCCATCTGTCTCGGATCGTGTCCCGCCAGGTTTCTGTGAACAACTGAAGTCTTCCCCCCACCCGATTGGGTGGGGGCAACCCTTCATGCATTTGACTTTGGGGGAGGTTTTGTACCTCTCCTGCTCCAGGGCTTCTTGTTACCCTGCAACTGTCCCTGATTTTTACCTCCGGGATTTGACCGGGGAGGCCGTCGGAACTGTTTCACAGCCGATGTCCTAGGGACTGGAGAAGCCGGCCTCTTAAAAGAGGGACCTCTAACTCTATTTTTGACCGGCAAGAGTGTACTTTTACCGCTGGAAATTCTCTGGATATACTTGTCCAGGTCTTCCCCGAATAAACGCTCCCCATGAAATGGGAAGCTGACCAGCAATTTTTTACAGGGAGCTTCAGCAGACCAGTTTTTGAGCCATAGAAGCCTGCGCATATGTACTACAGACAGCGTAAGGCGGGAGGCCTGATGGATTGAATCCTTTATAGCGTCCACCGCAAAGCATAAGGCTCTAGGTAGATCAGCTAGAGCAAGAGCCTGCTGATCTGGCACGTCCCTTAAGACCTGTTTCAACTGATCCTTCACTGCTTGGCAGACCCCTATAGCTGCCACTGCTGGTTGTGTCACCAATCCTGCTGTAGAAAAAGCAGATTTCAATAAGGACTCCAATTTTTTATCTATTGGGTCCTTGAACATTTGGACATTTTCCACCGGACATGTCAGTGATTTATTCACACAAGAGATGGCTGCGTCCACTGTAGGGACCTTCCATTTTCTGACGAACTTATCCTCCATAGGATAGACCACCGGAAATCTCTTGGGGGGAGTAAATATTTTGTCAGGATGCTCCCAATCCTGGTAAATGAGCCCCTCCAGTAAAGGATGGATCGGGAAAGAACAAACAGTCTGGGGAGCTTTTAGCGACCCCAACGAGGAGACAGAAGAGGAGGATGGCTCCGCAAGTGGCATTTTAAATGCTGATCGGACCATATTAGTCAGGGACTGAACCCATAACCTCTCAGCATGTGATGCTGAGAACGGCTCCTCCACTGTTGATTCCTCTACAACCGAATCAACCTCATCCTGATCCCCCTCAGGTAGGTCGACCTCTGTATGGGACTGTTGCTCTGTTAACAGGCACTCTGAGGGAGGAGACGGAGATCGAGCGCTTTTCTCCTGTGACAGGGAAGCAGCAATTAGTGCTGACAATCTCTCTTCCAGCCCTCCCAGAGCTGAGGAAAAAACCTCCTCTGTTACATACACAGGAGCAGGTGAACTGGGGACAGCCACAGTACCAGGTACTCCTGGGGGTGCCCTACGGTCACTAACCTCTGATTCTTCAGGGGAGACTGGTGCAGCCAAAGCATGCCCAAGATCCTCAGAGCCCGATGGAGACCCCCTATTCCTCCTGGAATTTCTAGTCCCGGAGTTTTTAGACGGCATATTCCTAAGCCACAAAGCTGAGGTATTCCAGCCGAAAATACACCAGTTACTGATAATAGTCTAGCATAAATGCTGCTATAATAAACAGTTGGTGTCTACTAATGTGCCTTTCTAGGGGATGCCTGTATCAACCGCTTGCTGTATGCCTTTAAATGTTGTCAGCTCTGTCTCTGTACTTCATAGCCAGCTTACTGCAATAATGTGGCTTTTTAAAACCTGCTGGGACGCCCGCACATGCGCAGAAGCGCTGCGGCGCGCACAGAGCGTCATCCCCCAGGCCCCGCCCCTTTTTCCGGCCACCTCTATATATAGAGGCGCGTGCACGCGCACGCGCGCGGCCACGTGCGCCTCGGCGCTAATTTTCAAACATGGAAACCAGGGACAGGAGCCAGGGCCCCCTTTGCCGCAGGCCGGGGGATAGACGAACACTGCAACATGGCAGAGGAAACAGTTTCCTGTAGGAGAACTCACCAGCTGCCTGGACTTTGCTCTCTGAGAAGAAACTAGTCCATATGACAAGAAAAACATTCCACAGCGGCCTCTAGTGGACAAACACAGGTACCGCAGTTTAATATACTAAACATATATAAAAAAACATTCCTTTTTTTTTTTTTTTTTTTTTCTTGACCACCATTAAAAATTATTACATTTTTTTAGTAGTTACAGGCATGCACAGATATTAGCGGGAATACCGTTAGGTAACAGACAGAAAGACAAATTAGGCTTGGGGGTCCCCCAATAGAACCAAGTTCCTGGGGGCCCCCACTTACCTGTTCCCCGCCGCAGGACTTTGTTTGGTCCACAAAAGCCCAAACTTCACCTATCACGGCAGGCATTGTAATCAAACCTTCAGGGACCGGGTTCCCAAGGATTCCACTCCCCTGGACCTGTATAGCACCCTGCACAGAAAACATCTTGGTCGTGGGTATGACCAGAGCTCTGGATCCCAGGGTCCAGCTCTCCTAAGAGAAGCATTACAGGCAGAACCTTGCTCTTCTCTGCAAGGCCCGGGTACCGACCGTTTAGCTATGAAGCTTTTTTGGTCGGATCCGGAATAGCTTACTGAGGCCCAAAAGAACCTGTACGCAAGCTCAGTGAAAAACACATGTTTCTTCTTGGCCAACACCTTAGACACTGGCAAAAAACTGAGGTGCTCCCGGATGGGAGGGGCTTATATAGGGGAGGGTACTTCCGGTTTTGGAAGTTGCCAGTGCCAGCACCTGACGGTAACTATATAACCCATTAGTAATGACTATGTCGCTCTGTGTCCCGTGATGTACGAGAAAGAAAAACCTGCGGCGAACCTAAAAAAAATTACCAGCTACCGATCTGCATCACCGACACTAAGACAGCGTTTAGAAAAACGATCGCTTAGCGACAGTGGTGATAGGGGGTGAAAGGGTTACCTGGGGGGCGATCAAGGGGGTTAAACCTTTATTAGATAATATATTGGGGTACCTGACGCTATAAAAACATGCGGCGAACCTAAAAAAAATTACTGGCTGCCGATCGGCATCACTGACGCTAAGACAGCGATCAGAAAAATGATTGCTTAGCGACAGTGGTGATAGGGGGTGAAAGGGTTATCTGGGGGGTGATCAGGGGGTTAAACCTTTATTAGGGGGGGTTAGGGGGCTACACTGGACCTAAAACTGAATGTACTGACACTTTTACAGTCACAAATGTCACTGATTGCAGTGATCACTAAATAAATGGTCACTGCAATCAGTGACACTGTGACTGGGGGCTGGGGGGGTGATCTGGGGTGTCTGGGGGGGCCTGGGGGGGCGATTTATGTCCCTATGTGTCCTGGTGTCAGTGTAGTGTTGTGTGCACTGACCTGATGTCTTCTCTTGTACGGCACTTGGTATATGTGAGCGCCGCACCAGAGATGACATCACTTCCTCCTGCTTCCTCTGCCTGACACAAACAGAGGGGGCATTTCCATTCGCCGGGAGCGATCGCGAGGGGGTGGCCGGAAACGAATGGCTGCCCCCTCATCCCGGAATGCTATTGGACACTTAGCCACCGCTCACTGTATAGGAGGGGGGTCCGATTGGACCCCCCAACTATACAAAGGCAATCACGTACACTCTACGTGATTGTGCCTGTCGGTGCCATTCTGCCGACGTATATATACAGTGAGCGGTCGTTAAGTGGTTAATGAACGTGAGCTTGTCCACATTGGCTCTGGACAGGCGGCTGCGCTTGTCTGTGATAACGCCCCCTGCCGTGCTAAATACACGTTCAGATAATACACTGGCTGCAGGGCAGGCCAGCATCTCCAAGGCGTAAAGCGCAAGCTCAGGCCATGTGCCCAATTTGGAGAACCAAGAAGTTGAAGGGGGCAGACATGTCATTCAGTACGTGTAGGCGTGTGCACACATACTGCTCCACCATGTTGGTGAAATGCTGACGTTCCATCTCAGCTGGTGGTGCTGATTGTTGTGGCATGCTGACAAAGCTTTTCCACATTTCGGCCATGCTAACCCTGCCTTTTGAGGTGCTGGCGGTGCCCCGGCTGCGTTGGTGACCTCTTCCTCCTCCTCTGCCTTCACCTTGTGCTTCCACCGTTCCCCCGCTGTCAGGTGGGAATGCCACCAGCAGCGCGTCTACCAGCGTGCACTTGTACTCGCGCATCTTACGATCACGCTCCAGTGAGGGAATTAAGGACGGTACGTTGTCCTTGTAACAGGGATCCAGCAGGATGGCCATCCAGTAATCAGCACCAGCTAGAATGTGGACAACTCGGCGGTCGCTGCGGAGACACTGCAGCATGTAATTGCTCATGTGTGCCAGGCTGCCCAGAGGCAACGAAAAGCTGTCCTCTGTGGGAGGTGTATCGTCTGTGTCCTCTGTATTCCCCCAGCCACGCACCAGTGATGGCCATGAGCTTGTCTGGGTGCCACCCTGCTGTGAACATGGTTTCTCCTCCTCCATCTCCTCCTCCTCATCCTCCACCTCGTCATCCTCCAGAACTGTGCCCTTGCTGCCGGACAATTATGTATCTGGCGTTTCTTGGTGCAGGAACCTACCCTCGTAGCCACTTGTGAATGACTGCCCTGAAAGCCTTGGAAATTATCCCGGTTCCTCCTCCTCCTCCTCCTCCTCCTCCTGTGCCACATCCTCTTCCATCATCGCCCGAATCGTTTTTTCAAGGAGGCATAGAATTGGGATAGTAACGCTGAGAACGGCGTCATTGGCACTGGCCATGTTGGTGGAGTACTCGAAACAGCGCAACAAGGCACACAGGTCTCGCATGGAGGCCCAGTTATTGGTGGTGAAGTGGTGCTGTTCCGCAGAGCGACTCACGCGTGCATGCTGCAGCTGATACTCCACTATCTCCTGCTGCTGCTCGCACAGTCTGGCCAGCATGTGCAAGGTGGAGTTCCACCTTGTGGGCACGTCACATATGAGGCGGTGAGCGGGAAGGCCGAAGTTACACTGCAGCGCTGACAGGCGAGCAGCAGCAGGGTGAGAACGCAGAAAGTGCGCACAGATGGCCCGCAGATTCTGCAGCAGCTCTGGCATATCGGGGTAATTTTTCAGGAACCTCTGGAACACCAAGTTCAGCACATGCGCCAGGCAAGGGATGTGCGTCAAACCGGCTAGGCCCAGAGCTGCTACAAGATTTCGCCCATTATTGCACACCACCAGGCCGGGCTTGAGGCTCACTGCTACCAACCACTCATTGGTCTGTTGTTCCATGTCCCTCCACAACTCCAGCGCGGTGTGGGGTTTTTCCCCCAAACAGGAAAGTTTTAAAACTGCCTGCTGTCGTTTACCCCTGGCTGTGCTGAAGTTGGTGGTGAAGGTGTTACGCTAACCGGATGAGGAGGCGGTAGAGGATGAGGAAGCGGAGTAGGAGGAGTTAGCAACAGGAGGCAAACTGAAGCGCCCTGCAATCCTCGGTGGTGGAAGGACTTGTGCCAAACTGCTATCTGCCTCAGGCCCAGCCGCCACTGCATTTACCTAGTGTGCTGTTAGGGAGATATAACGTCCCTGACCGTGCTTACTGGTCCACGCATCCGTAGTTAGGTGGACCTTGTCACAGATGGCGTTGCACAGTGCACACCTGATTTTGTCCCCCACTTGGTTGTGCAGGGAAGGGATGGCTCGCCTGGAAAAGTAGTGGCGGCTGGGCACGACGTACTGTGGGACAGCCAATGCCATCAGGCTTTTAAAACTCTGCGTCTCCACCAGACGGAATTACAGCATTTCAAAGGCGAGGAATTTTGAAATGCTGGCATTCAGGGCCAGGGATTGTGGGTGGCTAGGGGGGTACTTCCTCTTCCGCTCCAGTGTTTGGGAGATAGAGAGCTGAACGCTTCCATGGGACATTGTGGAGATGGTTGGTGACCCAAGTGCTTGTGTTGCTGGCAGATCCTCTGTTTGCAGGTTGGCAGGTGCCACTGTCACTACAGAGGTGGATGAAGAGGCCGAGACTGCAGCAGAAGAGGAAGCAGGAGGAGCCAGAGACCTTTCTTGGTTTTTGAGGTGTCTACTTCACTGCAGCTCGTGCTTTGCACTTAGATGCCTGGTCATGCAGGTTGTGCTCAGGTTGAGAACGTTTATGCCTCGCTTCAGGCTCTGATTGCACAGCGTGCAAACCACTCGTGTCTTTGTCATCAGCGCATTGTGTGAAGAACTGCCATGCTAGGGAACTCCTTGGACCTGGCTTTGGTGTGCTCGGTCCCTTGCTGCGTTGGGAAGTAGCAGGCGTACTGTCTAGGGGACGGACGCTCCGCTTTTGCACCCTGCTCCCTCTTCTGCTGTGCTTGTCGCTCTGTGCGACCACCGCCTCTTCCTCCGAACTACACAGGTCACCTGCATGACGTTGATTCCATGTGGGGTCGAGGACCTCATCGTCCTCCACATCATCTTCCACCCAGTCTTCACCCCTGCCCTCCTTGTCGGTCTGCACAATTGCGAAAGCAGCAGCAGTTGGCACCTGTGTTTCTTCATCATCCGAGACGTGCTGCGATGGTCCTCCCATGTACTCATCTTGAAACATAAGTGGTTGGGCATCGGTGCACTCAATCTCTTCCACTTCTGGGGCAGGGCTAGGTGGATGGCCCTGGGAAACCCTGCTAACAGAGTCATCAAAAAGCAGAAGAGACTGCTGCATGACTTGGGGCTCAGACTTCTTGGCTGATTTGCAAGGGGGTGAGGTGAAAGACTGATGGACATCGGCTGCAGGTGCCAACTCTGATCTTTCAGCAGTAGACTGGGTGGGAGACAATGTGAAGAAACTGGAGGCACTGTCAGCAACCCAATCCACTATCGCATGTACTTGTCCTGGGCCTGACCTCAACATTCGTAGAGCAGCATTAGGCCCGACCAAATACGGCTGCAGGCTCTGTCGCCTACTCGCACCTGAGGAAGGTGTTTCACTTGTGCGTGTAGCTGGCACAAATCAACCACATCCTCTCCCTGCAACAGGAGCTCCACCAGCAGCACCACGACCGGGGCCACGTCCCTTCTTTGACGTTCTCCTCATATTTTCCAAATTTAGGCTCTTGCCCTAAATGGGTGTTTTTGCAATAGCAGAATAAACCCATAGTATGTAAACGGTGTATCTCACACCTACAGAAATGCAGAAAATGCTATAAAATAAAAATGTTTTTGCCGTAATTTTTTTTTTTTTGAATAGCACAATAGAAGAAAAATATATAAATTGTGTATCTCACACCTGCAGATATGCAGAAAACACTGCAAATTTTTATTTTTTTGCACTAAATGTGTGTTTTTGCAATAGCAAAATACACCCAGAGTATGTAAACGGTGTATCTCACACCTACAGAAATGCAGAAAATGCTATTCAAAAAAATGTTTTTGCCCTAAAAAAATTTATTTGAATAGCACAATAGAAGAAAAATATATAAATTGTGTATCTCACATCTGCAGATATGCAGAAAACACTGCAAAATATATTTTTTCACTAAATGTGTGTTTTTGCAATAGCAGAATACACCCAGAGTATGTAAACAGTGTATCTCACACCTACAGAAATGCAGAAAATGCTATTCAAAAAAAATGTTTTTGCCCTAAAAAAAATTATTTGAATAGCACAATAGAAGAAAAATATTTAAATTGTGTATCTCACACCTCCAGATATGCAGAAAACACTGCAAAATATATATTTTTGCCCTAAATGGGTGTTTTAGAAAGAGCAGAATACACCCACAGATATAGTTATATTTTCTCTGGCACTGGGCTCATGGCAGTGTAAAAAGACTGTGCACTGCAACCCAACCAGGTAAATCTATGTAGATCGCTGAGTTATTAGAATAGATTTCTGAATCTGCACTCCTAGATAATTCTCTCTCCCTAGAAGCAGCAACAGGAACCTTGCCCTACACTGTCTATCTTTTCTCTCAGTGCAGTGTAAAAAGCTTGTGCACTGCACCCACGCAACTAAATCTATGTAGATCGCTGACTAATTAGAATATATTTCAGAATCAGGACTGACTCCTATCATGTAATTCTCTCTCTCACAGCAACAGCAGCCAGGAACCCTTCCCTACACTGTCTAAATCAGAGTGACGTGCTGTGCTGTGTGCCTCTAGGTTATATAGAGGCTGGGTCACATGCTGCACTGGCCAATCACAGCCATGCCATTAGTAGGCATGGCTGTGATGGCTTCTAAGAGCACACCAGTTAAACAAAAGTTGATTGGCTGCCCTGCAGCTTTTAAAAATGCGCCATTACATCGCTGAACACCGGACCCGAACCCGAACATACAGTCAATTGTTCGGGATTGGGTCCGGGACCCAAAAACCCAATAGTCCGGTACGAACCCAAACTTTACAGTTCCAGTTCGCTCAACCCTAGTTATCACCCCTGTAACTTTTTTTCTGTCTGTGCACCTGTTCAGAACATTTCACCTCACTTTCCATCCCAATGACAAATGTTTTTTGAAAATTTGGGGTTTTTACGTTCAAAATTGTATTAAAGAATTTCACAATAACATCAGTATAAGAGGTGACATAAAACGAGTAAGTATTACATTCCAGAAAGGTAGTGTACAAATATACATCTCAATCTCCACATTTATATATTGACATATAATATCATCTCATTAGTATCGTAGGTAAAGATTCAATAAATGTCATAGCTGTATGTATCATTCATATAGCATGAGGTGTCTCAAAACCTGGTTAAATACTAGAACCCCCGGATGCCTCAATAGGGAGCACGCTGCATCCCGGGGGCTGGGGCCCCAGCGTCCTCGTACTTGATGTTCAAAATGGCCAACCAAAGTGGGCGATGAGTGACATACAAACCATAGTTATAATAGTAAAACTGTGGATAACTTTTACCTAACCTCAAGAGTCGTCCATAACTATAAAGGTACTCTACAACACCAAGGGAGGTGTCAGAAAAGAGAAGAAAAGTAAAACGTTGGAGAAAGGAGCAGGAAGAAAGAAGAATAGGTTTGGGAAGAATCAGTTAAGATGATATAGGGATGACCAAACTTCCAGAATGTACTCCGGGAATGAGTGAAATATTGCAGAAGGTGGCCCAGGGTTCCCAAATGGTTCTAAATCTTTCAGTTTTGTCATGTATTCTAGCTACAATTTGTTCTTGCACCATGATCCAGGAGACTTTCCGCTTGAACCCTTGGAAGGAGATGGTAGGTTTCTTCCGTGCTTTGGCTATGGTCATTTTTGCGCCCAATAAGAGAAAGAACGACAGTGTTTGTGAATATTTAGTCAAATTTGGAATATTATGATTTAGCAGAGCTAAACTGGGATGAGGGATTACTGTTACCTCCGTCAAGGAGCCAATTGTGTGGAATAACTTCCTCCAAAAGGATCTAATGTGTGGGCATGTCCACCCAATGTGGAGCATTGTACCTTCTAACTCACAACCTCTAAAACACACAGGGGAATTTCCCGGGTATATTCTTGCCAGCCTGAAAGGAAACGTAGTACCACCTGAGCAACACTTTTAAGCTTGCCTCTATAAGAGATATGTTAAGAATACCTTTAAATGCTCTATGTGAAGCGTGGAACCAAACTGTGGCGTCCCATGAGCCGCCTGTGTCTTCCTCCAGGCCCGGGCATAGGTTGGTATATCCCTCTTAGTCATCAGGGCCGAATAGATGAGTGAGATACCTCCCCTTTGTTCCGTTGCATTCGTGCACCAATGCTCATAGGGAGTAATAGTGGGGGGCATTGTCTTATCTACCCAAATGGAGTGTAGAAAGTGGGAGATTTGGGAAAATCTAAAATGTTCCGAGTCAGGCATGTCCAGTTATTCCTTGCAATGTGATAGGGAAAGGGGACCTGCTGGAGAGAGAAAGTGTCCTATTCGATATAGGCCTCTATCTGTCCACCATTGAAATGCCTCGATGTTCATCCCAGGGGGAAAATCAGTGTTATGAAATAAGTGTGTTAAGGGCCTTAGTGGAGATATTAGCGAACAGAGGGTGAAGAGATTGGAACAAAGAGCTATTGAGTGAGAAAGAGTGGGAGACAGAATAGCTGGTCTGCATTTGGGGTCACACCCCATAAGGTAATCTATGGTGTTTAGTGGTACTGCCTGCTATTCCATGGCTAGCCAGTCCAGTTTCGGTCCCCTGGAGAAGGCTGATGACATTTGTGCTAATTGTGCCGCCTGGTAATAACCCCAAAGGCTAGGGAGACCCAGACCACCCTGTGATTTTAAACAGTAAAGTATTCCGGAGGGACATCTGTAGCCTTTCTTACCCTTAACAAAGCGTATTATATCTGATTGTATTTTTTTTTGAGAAATTGTTTGCGCACTGAGATAGGGAGAGAGCGAAAAAGATATAAAAGGCGTGAGAGAAAGTTGATTTTAATAGCGTGTATTCTGCCTAGCCATGACAAACCGCCCTTGGACTATGGTTCCAGGTCACTTTTACATTTAATTACCGTAGGGGGATAATTTGCTTTGAAAAAGTCATTTATATATTAGACGTCAGTTTAATACCCAAGTATGGAATAAGTGATGGAGCCCAAGAAAATTTAAATGTGCTTGAAAGTTGTTTTAATGATTCCGGGGGAACGGTTATGTTCAATGCTAGTGATTTATTCATATTAACCCGCAGTCCAGAGATCTCACTGAAGACCCGTAGTGTCTCAAGGATCAGAGGGGTGGAGGTCAGGGGGGAGGTGACAAAAAGGAGGAGGTCATCAGCATACAACGCACATTTATGTTCCTCCCTTGATGACACTCCCTTGATGTCAGGATTCGTTCTCAGCGCAATGACCAGCGTTTCAATGGCCACCGCAAAGAGGAGAGGGGAGAGTGGGCATCCCTGTTTGGTTCCCCTACCAATGGGGAAGGAGTCAGAGTAACGGCCCACCAGGCGAACTTGTGCAGAGAAGCTAGAGTAAAGTGATGTGATAAGATTAAGGAAGTTCGGGCCAAACCCCCATCTTCCTAGGATATCAGACAGGTATGCCCAGTCTATGGAGTCAAACGCTTTGTGAAGGTCTATGGAAAGCAGGAAGCCTTTCTGAGAGGGACCCCTATCCCATTGTGATTTGAGCAGAGAGATAACGTCAATGATATGTCTAATCTGATCCGGGCCCTGTCTCCCAGGGATGAAGCCCACCTGATACTTGTGTACATATGAGGAGATGAAACTTGCAATTCTGTTTGCCAATATTTTGGTCATTATTTTAATATCATTATTAATACGGCGAGATATGGCGAAAGTTCCCCACCTCACTTGTGTCCTCATCCGTTTTCGGTATTACCGAAATATAGGCTGAATTCAAATCCTGACCCAAAGGGGCTCCATCCCTGAGAGAGTTGAAAAATCGTGTCAAATGAGGGGCCAGGCAGGGGCCGAATTTCTTATAGTAACCAGTGGAAAAATCGTCAGGACCTGGGGAAGATCCTATTTTAGTGGTATCTAGGACCTCTTCCTTGGTTAGTGTAGGTAAAGGGAGGCTACCCAAAAAATGTTCCCTTAATGACGTGGGGGGATTGAGATTTGGATTATAAAGGTCCGCATAGAACCGCCTGAAAGCGTCCATTATCTTAGAAGGATTCTGTGTTAATTCCCCATTATTCGCCCCCGAATTTTAGGGAAGGCAACAGAGCGCTGTTTGGGGCTCAGCTTAGCAGCCAGCCGCGAGCCAATCCTATCAGTTTGGGCATAGAATTTGGCCCCCGGTCCACCGAAGATGTTGTTCAGCAGGTGTGGTCAGGGACAAATTCAGGAGAGTCCTGGCCTTGTCCAGGTTTGCGAGAGATTCAGGGGTAGGGTGACTCTTGTGAGATTTCGCCATCTTACGAAAATCCTCTGTAAGCTGTAGTGTGTTTGCTTTGTGTTCCGCCTTCAGTTTAGATGATATTTGAATGAGTTTCCCTCTAATAACTGATTTATGTGCCACCCAAACAATAGAAGGGGATACCTTGCCCGTTGCGTTAATAAGAAAGTCATCTTTAATAGCCTCCTCCAATAAGGAGCATTGGATTGGATCACTTAAGAGGGATTCTCGTAAGCGCCAGCGGGGGGGACCATCAGACCCAGTGGGTCTAAGCGTTATCAAAGTGACCATGGCGTGATCCGAAAGGGGGGATCCCACAATTTTGGAGCTTCTGATTAGAGGAATTGTATGGGCGTGGGTGAATATACGGTCAATTCTGGCGTAGGAGTTGTTAGGTGTTGAAAAGTGCGTTTAGTCTTTCGTGTGTGGGTTGGACTCTCTCCAAATATCTATCAATCCCGCAGAATTAAGCAGTTTAGCTATTTTAACACTCTGTTTGGACGGACATTTGGGTTTAGATGTGCCGTTCCAATTTTTGTCAAGGGAGAAATCAAAAGCAGTGTTTGAGTCTCCGCCAAGGAAAACCGTACCCTTAAGATGATTTAGTCGCTTGTGTAATAGGGAGTCAAAAAAGGGTTTTTGCCTTTTGTTAGATGTATAGTAGGAAATAAAAGTGTAGAGCTCCCCATCAATATGGCCTGAAACTAGAATGTAGCGGCCTAGCGGATCAAGTATAGTCTCCATCTGCGAAAAGTTTATATGCCTAGCAAAACAGATAGCCACCCCTTTTGTTTTGTTGTCCACTGATGCTAGGAAAAATTGGGGGTAACTCTTATGGATAAACGTGGGCTTATAGGTAGAGGGGAAGTGGGTTTCCTGCAGTAAGAGAATGTCAGCATGCATGGTGTGATAGAGTTGGAGGAGTTTTCTGCGCATAACCGGGGAGTTGAAGCCCTGAGCGTTGTGAGAAACTATTTTAAGGGATGGTGGGGGTTGAGGCATGTCAGGCATGGAACAAATGGGAGAAATCTACTTGTTGTCTCTTCAACTTACCCTGATCGCGAGAGAGGCGCTCCCCGCGATGCCCTGAGATCTGAATAAGCCATGACCCGGAACCTGGGAAGAAAGACCTGAAGTCACCGAAGAACCTGTGTGCGCTCGGAAGGGCATTAGTAAGAAGAGGAAGAAGGAAAGAAATGAAAGAGGAAAGAGCAGGAGAAAAGAAGAAATATTAATGTACACCTAATGTAGCAGTCTAACAGAAGTAAAAAAAATACAAAACAGTACTGGGGGGTCCTCTGACCCTCTCCCACCCCTGGGGTGGGGTGTACTAGCCATCCCCTACCCCAAAACCTAAGAGGACCGGAAATACCCTTGTGACAGGGAAACCGGGTATGGATCCAGAGGCACCAAATGGGCTTCTGATCCGATGGAGGTACATTGAGTCCACCACAGCCCCACCACCTCATATCAAGGTTAACTGAAGGTCCCAGAGGCACCTATGATCCTCAATAGAGATGGCCTTGCGGTTCACCCCGCGGTCGGTTCGCGGAGAACTTTGCGCTGTTCGCGGCCGCCATATTCTTTTACATTGTGAAGAACTTTGACCCATGACACATC
Organism: Rana muscosa; assembly: GCA_029206835.1. Taxonomy (NCBI): domain Eukaryota; kingdom Metazoa; phylum Chordata; class Amphibia; order Anura; family Ranidae; genus Rana; species Rana muscosa. Next base: position 111,352,885 of record CM055120.1, on the reverse strand, counting down.
CATCATGTGGTACAGGACAGCCAATTGAGACATTTCAGCACATGGACATACCCCCTACCTTATAAATAGACCTGATTCTGTCTTTTGTCAGTGTAGGGAAAGGTTGCTGTGTGGAGCAGGGACAGACTGTAATCACTAGCTATTGGGTCCACAAAAGTCCTTTTAAGGACTGGTATAGGTGTACTATTTGGTGTGCAGTATATAGGGGTGTAATACACGTCTAAAATACTTTCAAATATAGAAAGCATAGTAAAGTGCATTTCTACTGTGCAGCATTGTGACTGCTGAGCGGTTCTGCAGCTCTTTTGTCAGTGTAGGGAGAGGTTGCTGTGTGTCGCAGGGACAGACTGTAGCTACACAAATCGCTAACGATTATAGGTCCACAAAAGTCCTTTTAAGGACTGGTATAGGTGTACTATTAGGTGTGCATCATATAGGGGTGTAATACACGTATAAAATACTTTAAAATATAGAAAGCATATTATAGTGCATTTCTACTGTATAGCATTGTGACTGCAGTGCTGAGCGGTTCTGCAGCTGTCTTTTGTCAGTGTAGTTAGAGGTTGCTGTGTGTCGCAGGGACAGACCCGAGCCAACTATTGCTCAGGTCACCCCTAAATTTGGGATACCCGCTACAATAACTTATAAAAAATAAATAAAATAAATATGGCAACTTTTCCAATAGCAGGATCATCTCCTGCACCCACTTCATAGCCTGGCCTTGCCTCTCCTACATGGCCTTCATGCGTTCCTGAATTGATGAAATTTTGCAGATAAAAAAAGAATGCTTGTCGTTGTCAATCACAGATTTGCTTTATACTTCTGGTATGTCAGTGTCCATGTTGTGGGACTATGTGTGCACAGCTAGTAAGTATTTTGTGGCTGCAAATATGACCTGGAGGTTTTTAATGTTCGCCTGCCATTAAAATTAATGGGACCAGCCGCGAACCTGCAGTTCGCGAACATTTGTGCGCGTTCGCGCAATCGCGTTTGCGAACAATCCCGTTAGATGTTCGTCCATCACTAATCCTCAAAGTATAGAACGCTCCCTAGTGATGAGAGCAGAAGGAAACCATAGCAGTAAAATACCATATAAAACTGCAACGTTAGACCCATTCAGGCCCTTCCCGCCCCCCGCCCACCCCCTCTGGGGTTAAAGGGCTGGTGGGTGGTCAGTTCCCGCCCAGGTACCCGACCAAAAACATTAATATTAATCCCCGGGAGAAAGTTCAAACATTGTAAAAGTGATTGTCCCCGTAACCCGGGTAATAACTATGACTCACATATCTAAAGCCTATGACACTCACCCCGGGGGGTGAATGCCAGTGAAGCCGGCCCTACAGATAAACATCATATTAACAGTGTGCAGTCAACAAAAAGTTCTACATTAGTGTAGCATGGTACAGTTAGGGAAATAGAAACTTTAGGCTGCTGATTAGCCTGTAACACCCCCTCTGAACGTCAGGGGCTTAAAGGGGTTGTAAAGGTTTGTTTTTTATTTTCTAAATAAGTTCCTTTAAGCTAGTGCATTGTTGGTTCACTTACCTTTTCCTTAGATTTCCCTTCTAAATATTTGTTTTCTTTGTTTTCTTTGTCTGAATTTCTCACTTCCTGTTCCTCCTCAGTAAGCTGTTCAGTAAGCTGTTCTGGCTGACTAAACACCACTCGGATGATGGTGTGAAGTTTAGTGAGGAGAAACAGGAAGTGAGAAATTCAGACAAAGAAAAAAAACATTTAGAAGGGAAATCGAAGGAAAAGGTAAGTGAACCAACAATGCACTAGCTTAAAGGAACCTATTTAGAAAATAAAAAAATGAACCTTTACAACCCCTTTAACCACTTCCATACTGGGTCATTGACCAGATGGTCACCAGTCATCTCTATGACCGTCGGAGGCCCGGGAGCAATGTGATGATGTCACGCCCGGGTTCCCAAAGGTAAACAAAGCCGCGATTGCGGCTGAAAGCATGAGATCAGTGATTTATTTTTCCCGATCTCATGCTTTCCAGCCTGGAGGAGAGATTTGGGGTCTTATTGACCCCGCATCTCTCCATAAAGAGGACCTGTCACACACCATTCCTATTACAAGGGATGTTTACATTCCTTGTAATAGGAATAAAAGTGATCAAAAAAATAAAATAAAATAAAAAAGTGTAAAAATAAAAAAAAATGAAGTAAAATAAAAAAATAAATAAGAAAAACATTTTTTAAAACCCCCCCTTTCCCCAATAGCTTGCGCTCAAAAGCGAACACACACGTAAGTCCCGCCCACATATGTAAACGCCGTTCAAACCACATATGTGAGGTATCGCCGCGTGCGTTAGAGCGCTTGCAACAATTCTAGCACTAGACAATGACATCCTCTGTAACTCTAACCTGGTAACCTGTAAAAAATTTCAAACCGTCGCCTATGGAGATTTTTAAGTACCGAAGTTTGGTACCATTCCATGAGTGTGCGCAATTTTAAACCATGACATGTTAGGTATCTATTTACTCGGCGTAACATAATCTTTCATATTTTACAAACAAATTGGGCTAACTTTACTGTTTTGTTATTCCTTAATTCATGAAACCATTTTTTTTACAAAAACGTATTGCGCAAATACCGTGCAAGATAAAAAGTTGCAACGACCGTCATTTTATTCCCTAGGGTGTCTGCTAAAAAAAACATATATAATGTTTGGGGGTTCTGAGTAATTTTCTAGCAAAAGAATGATGATTTGTACATGTAGGAGAGAAGTGCCAGAATAGGCCTGGTATGGAAGTGGTACAAAAAGCCCTGTATTGAAAGGGTTAACAATCCCAGCCCATCCCCAGCCCGGATGAAACCCCAAGTAAACTGTATATATAATAAAATAAAAAAAAGGGGTGAATAACCTCCTAAACCTGTAAAGATAAAAAGAAGTTGGTAGCAGTACGGTTATTCATTGCCAGGGGGGAGCATGAGGGTTCCCTAAAACAATCCTAGAAAGGGAGAAATCATCCTAGATCAGGGCCCTGATCCAAGAGAAAAAAATTGAAAAAGAAGGGATATAAAAAAAAGTGAATTGAGTCTCATGGCGGGAGGTTTTCTTTAGTGCGTTTGGAGCCGTGTTTTAGCCAGGTTTGTTGCAGCGGGCTCGCTGGCAGGGGCCTTTTAGTGGAAGTGGGGGTGCCCCTGTTGGCCTGTGAATCAGGGGGTTCCAGATGGATCAGTCCAAGTTGAGTCAAGAGACGTTCCCCTTCCGTGAAAGAGGAGAATCCAAAGTTTTTGTTCTTGTAGGAAAAGTTCAGGTGAAGAGGAAAGGACCATCTGTATGTAATTTCTTTGTCCAGAAGAATTTGAATAAGTGGTTTGAGAGGACGCCTCTTCTGCACCGTGTATAGAGAGAGATCAGCGAATATTCAAATTTTATGTCCATGCAGAGTAATATTGTCAGAATTTCTGGATTTTCGAATCACCTCCTCTTTGACTGAATAGTAGTGCGGTTTCACAATGATGTCTCTGGGCAGACCATCAGAGCGCGGTGCTTGGAGGGCTCTGTGAGCCCTATCCAGCTCAAGGTGGTGTTCAGATTTGTTAGGGATCAGGCTCTGTATAAGAGATTTAACAGCAGATTGTACCTCTTTCTCTGTTTCTGGGAGACCCCAAATCCTAAAGGTATAACGTCTGGATCTATTCTCGAGGTCATCGATCTTCGCAAAAGCAGTTTCCAATTGGTCCTGTACCTCCTGTAACCTGGTAGAATTCTGATTAATCCGTGTCACAGCTTGATGAGCTTTCTTCTCAATTGTGTCCATCCTCATCCCTATTTGCTGCAAATCGGCATGAATAGAGGATGTAATCTGTGCTGCATTCAAAGCCAGGCTTTTGGAAACCATGTGAGAGAAAGCAGTCATCATGGAGGGAAAGTCAGTGGTGGGGGTTGGGGCCTCCTCCTGTGCTTCACTGACAGAGAGAAGCAGTCTTGTGTGGGGATCTGTCATGGGTGTAGTAGGACAGCCAGGGCCCATCCTGCTTAATAAGAACTCCGTGGAAGTGGGAGATATGGCCTGTGCTAGCGGGGGGTACTCCATACCTGGGAATTGTGGTGGGGCCAGGTCCTGGTCAGCAATGGATTCCTCTGCCAGATCTAAGGAGAGCGGGTCTCGTGTAGCCGCCGCCATCTTGGCGTAGCTGAGGGGTCCGGGAGCTGCTGTCATCCGGCTTGTGAGGTCCCTCCTGGCAAGCAGGGAGGACATCCGCTTGTTCAGGGGGGTTTCCCCTAATAGAATATCCCTGTGAGAGTGCCGGTGGGGCGCTCGGTCAGCTTTGGTGGTCAAATTAGGGCCATGGTGAAGCAGGGCTTTAGATGACGGCGGCCATCTTGGAAGCTGCCGCGCATGCGTCTGCCAAAATTTGGGTTTTTTATTGAAACAAGGATTGGTGATAAAGCATCAGTGGAGAGGAGACACCTTTTTCCCATATTAACTCTTACAGGAGAGAATTTCCCTTGCTAGGGGTAGATTTCCTCTCACTTCCTGTTGTCTCCTTCCGTTTGCAAGTAGGAGTCGTTTGTAAGTTGGATGTTTGAAAGTAGGGGCCTGCCGTATATACTCTGCAGAAATTTGGCCCTTAGGTTTTGGTGTTACCACAACACTGTAAGCCCTCACAGTTACTCTTGGTGGGCGCTGAAACGCCCTGCTGTGAACTATTATATCAAGAATTGTAATTACATGCCATTGTTGAACAGTGGTAGGAAAAATTGGGCCTTTGGTGGTGGTGCTGGTGCCACAACACTGAAGGTCCTCACAGTTATTCTTGGTGGGTGCAGGAATGGGCCCAGATGTGAAATCTTAGATCAAGAATTGTAATTACATGCCCCTGTTGAACAGGGGCATAAAAATTGTGCCTTAGGCACTGGTGCCACAACACTGCAACCCCTCACAGATACTCTAGTTGGAGCGCAGGAATGAGCCCTGCTGCAAAGTATTGCACCGAAAAATTTAATTACACGCCCCTGTTAAACAGGGGCTGAAAAATTGGGCCTTAGGCACTGGTGCTGGTACCACAACACTGTAACCCCTCACAGATACTGTAGTTCGAGCGCAGCAATGAGTAGTGCTTCGAAGAATTGCATCAAAAATTATAATTACACGCCCCTGTTAAACAGGGGCAGAAAAATTGGGCCTTAGGCACTGGTGCTGGTGCCACAACACTGCAAACCCTCACAGATACTCCAGTTGGAGCGCAGGAATGAGCCCTGCTGCAAAGTATTGCATTAAAAATTGTAATTACACGCCCCTGTTAAACAGGTGCTGAAAAATTGGGCCTTAGCCACTGGTGGCGGTGCCCAGAAACAAAAATGTTCTTACAAGCTATCAGCATGATCATTGAGGAGGAAGAGGATAGTCACTTAGCATAACAGGATAGTCACTCAGCATTAGCATAGGCAGTCTTGAAGGGATCTGACATTTCAAAGAAAATTATTCTGTTACATCAGCATCAGGTGCCTGGTAGCTGGTGGTGATCCAAGACTGATTCATTTTTATGAAGGTCAGTCGATCGACCGTGTCGGTTGACAGGCGCACCCTGTGATCGGTTACAAAGCCTGCAGCAGCACTGAATGTGCGTTCCAAAAGAACGCTGGATGCAGGACAGGCCAGTATCTCAATTGCATACTGTGCAAGCTCTGGCCAGTGATCCATCCTCAAGACCCAGTAACCCAGAGGATTTTTGGTGGGAAAGGTGTCCAAATCTGATCTTGCCCCTAGGTATTCCTGCACCATGTAAACCAGACGCTGGCGATGGTTGCTGGAGCCGATCATACCTTGGGGCTGCGGACTAAAAAATTGTCTGAACGCATCAGTTAGACGGCCACCTTCTCCACCGCTCCTTCTTTGACTGACCGAAGCCTCAGCAACACGTTGTCCAGGACCAGGAATTTGTAACCTCCCAGTCTCTGGGAACACATTGCACAGACCTTTCTGCAAGGCCTCCTGAAGATGCTTCATCCTCTGCTCCCTCTGCGACGGCAAGATAAGGTCTGCAACCATACCCTTGTACCGTGGATCAAGGAGGGTTGGCAGCCAGTAATGATCCCTCTCCTTGATAGCACGAATATGAGGATCCTTCCGCAGGCTTTGCAGGATCAGGGAGGCCATGCAGCATAGGTTTGCTGAGGCATTCGGTCCAGAGTCCTCTGGGTCACTCAAGATGACATGATCCGCAACCACCTCCTCCCAGCCACGTACAAGTCCATGGGTGTCTTGGGACTGTAATTGATCCCTTGAAGACTGCTGCTGATGCTGAGTGCTAGCCTCCACCTCCATGCTGACACAATCCTCCTCCTCCTCCTCCTCGTCCTCTTCTTGTGTGATAGGCGGGCCAGCAGGAACACTGTCTGGATAAAGGGGGCCTTGAGAGATAAGGAAGTCCTCCTCTTCCTCCCTCTGTTCTGCCTCAAGTGCCATGTTAATTATTCCATGCAGCGTGTGCTCCAACAGGTGGATAAGAGGGACAGTGTCACTGATGCATGCACTGTCACTGCTCACCATCCTCGTGGCCTCCTCAAATGGTGCCATGACAGTGCATGCATCCCTGATCATGGCCCACTGGCGTGGGGGAAAAAAATCCAAGCTTCCCTAAACCTTGTCCTGGTGCCATATGGCAACGGGTACTCATTGATGGCCCTCTGCAGCCTGTGCAGCCGCTGCAGCATGGCCAATGTAGAGTTCCACCTGGTGGGCATGTCACAGATTAGGCTGTTCTTGGGCAGGTTGTATTCTTTTTGCAGGTCAGCCAGCCGAGCACTGGCATTATATGACCGGCGGAAATGCCCACAAAGTTTCCTGGCCTGCTTCAGGGCCTCCTGTAAGCCCGGTACCTGCCCAAGAACCACTGCACCACCAAGTTAAGGACATGAGCCAAACAGGGCACATGGGTCAGTTGTCAGTTGCACAAAAATCTCCTGCGCTCTCGGTGTAACGTCAGAACATGGGTAGTATGGTTCCGTCTAGAGGCAAAGTCAAAGTCTGGCTACTACGGACCATCTAGGCTCTGAGGAAAGGGGTGCGCCCCAGAAACGCGTCAGCCATTTAGATGTTTGAGGCATTGTCCGACCCTCTCTGTCATCAAGTTCAGTCGGCGGGTGCCAAGAAATTCCAGCTCATTTGTCCGATAAGCTTACACTTAAGCTCTGTTTGTGAGTAAGATTCTTGCTTTTTATTCATATTTCAATTAAACTTTTAAGTGGTAATGCACTAGGTCGGTGCGCCCACCTTTTTTCTTTCTTTTTTTTTTTTCAGTTGTCAGTTGACCATACAAATCACTTACGAAGAACCCCCAATAAAAAGCGGTCAGTTTTTCAGACACTGAGGGTGAACCTTTCAATGACACTCTTGCAGCAACTGGTTCTGACTCCTCTTCTGATATCAGTCTGAGATCTGAACATACACGCAAAGATGCATCGGCATCGGCTTCTTTAAACCAGCATGGCCAAAGCCACAACAAGAAAGGGAAGAAAAAAGCAAAAAGACAAGGAGAGGCGGTAAGAAACACAGAAGACAACAAAGGAACTCGCTACCCCCTACGGGATCGCAAATAGAAGGAAAGTTAAATGTGATGAACCTGTCGGCTTGTTCATTGACAGATACGGATATTTCTCTGCTATCAAGAGGTTTGAATTTTTGCCCATCTAACCACTTCAATCTTTTCAACACCATCATAGATGTCAACAGATTGGCACGAATTCTCACACTACAAAAACATTATTTTTCTGAACAAGATGAAGCATCATCAAATCTTTCAACAGACAACTCTTCTATGGGTGAGTTTATACCTTATTCTAATTGCTTTCCTAATATGTGTGCTCTCATGGATTTGACAGACCTTGCTCACGAATCTGACACAGCTGGTGAAGCCATGAACAATCTCAGTTCTGGCTGCAATCCGGTCTGTTTTAAAGTCAAATCAGACTTTTATCCTATAAATTCAAGGGGCAAAGATATGGATCTGTACCAAAAATTAGTAGAGAGAGATCTGTCACTTCTGGCAAAAAACCTGCTTAAAAATAATAAGAAAATTGAGAACTTGACTGCAGAAGAAAAAATGTCACTTGATAATCTACATAAAACACATCTATAGTCATCAAAAACGTTGATAAAGGTGGGGTAGTGGTTGTCTTAGATGCCACTACATACAAACAGGAAGCTTTGAGACAATTGTCAGACACCACTACCTATCACAAACTCAGGGGTGACCCCATAGAATCTTTCAAAAAAGAACTTTCTGTATTGTTGGACAGAGCCATCTGCATAGGAATCTTTACAGACAAAGAAAAAGAAACTTTGATCCCTTCTTTTCCTGTTATGCCTATTTTTCATCACCTCCCCAAACTACACACGGGTCTTTCACCACTCACAGGCAGACCAATTGTCGCAGGAATCAATTCCTTAAACGAATGCCTAGGACAGTGGGTGGATGAACAACTTCAGCCTTTAGTTATGGATCTACCAGGCTACATCAGTGACACTAATGATCTCCTGTCTAAATTAGATGATATTGTATGGGCTGAAAATTGTCAATGAATCACCTGTGACGTTTCTAATCTGTATTCTTCCATACCACACACTCTAGGCTTACAAGCAGTTTCTTTTTTTCTACAGAGATCAGGTTGTTTTTCACCCACTACACAGGAATTTGTCATAATGTGTCTAGAATACCTATTAACCCATAATTTTTTTATGTTTGACGGGGACTATTACCTCAAAGTGCGGAGCCTCGATGGACGCTAAATTTTCACCATCCTTAGCCAACCTCTATATGGGGTGGTGGGAGAGGCTCCGCATTTTTGGACCATATAGCCCCCGCCGTAGGGACACTATATTCTTTTGTAGATTCATAGACGATCTTTTGTTTATTGTCAATGACCCACAGTGTGATCTAGAAACATGGCTTCTATACATGAACGATAACCCACTAAATCTGCATTTTACTGGCACACTTGGTATCAACACCATTGAATTTTTAGATGTCAGATTAACAGGTGAAAACAATACCATCTCTTCTAATCTGTATAGAAAACCTAGCGCAGGCAATACTCTTTTAAGAGCAGACTCAAGCCATCCTGGACACACCATTCATAGCATTCCTATTGGACAATTCCTTAGGTTGAGAAGACTATGTAGTAAAGACACAGACAACAAGAAGCGATAGCCATGTCCACCAGATTTAAAGAGAGAGGATACCCCGTATCTATAATCAATAAAGGATTATCAATAGCCAGGGGAACATCCCGTGATGCCCTTCTTGGCAAAGCAGTGGATACCACTCATGGTAAAAGTGGAGATGGATGTATAAACCACAAAAATAAATATAAAAAGAAAATAAATGGTTTTGGTAATTCCATTCCCACCTTCTCCACTCCTTACAGTGCAGAGTTTCAGAAAGTAAAACAAATCGTCACAAAGTACTGTGAGGGGGTTAGCTCGGCAGCGGGTGTGTGTGACCCCCGGGATGGGCTCCCCACACAAAACAGGCCCAGCAAACGGAGGTTGTGGTTTTCAAAATCAAAAAGGTGCGGTTTATTTTCTATTTACAGTGACAAAACACAGCAAAGCAAAAGAAACATAACCAAAATAAATCCTGGTCAAGTTGACCTCTGACTAAACATACAGGTTTCCTAACTAACAACTGGGATCAGCCTAGTGCTGTCCTAGTCCCTAAGTCCCTGGTTTTAAATGTCCAAGCAAATAGCCACACAGGCTTTTTCTCACCGCACAGGGGTTCACTCTCCCTAGACAGTCCACACAGGTCTGGTTCCAGGCATGAGCTAACATCTAATGAAGCTGGGAGTTCTTATAGAGGCCTAAATGAGCTGACAAGCTTCAGCTGGTCTCATCAACTCCCTGTCTGCACGACGCCCAGCCCTCTCCCTAGAGGTATGAGTCATCCATGAGCCCACTAGCCTTATACAACTCTCCACCTAGTTGTATAAGTCGGCGTAAAGCCTGAATCTGGGCGAAATATATCTACCCCCCTGGATGCAACCAGGTGACTTTACCTTCCTGCTGTCACATACCCCCCCCTCTTGTTTTAACCTCGGGGTTGGAACACCAGCAATCAGGCATTCATGTACTCGAGACAAAGCATCCACATTCCCCATTTGAACGCCAGGGCGATGCTTTACTGTGAAGTTGAATTCCTGGAGGGCCAGGAACCACCTATTCACTCTTCTATTTGTTTCCTTGTTTTGAGCCATCCACTTTAACGGAGCGTGATCCGTAACCATGTCAAAGTGCCTACCTAGCAGGTAGTACCGAAGGGAATCTAGAGCCCACTTCACCGCTAAACACTCCTTTTCAACGGTGGCGTAATTTACCTCATGGGACTTCAACTTCCTGCTGAGGTAAATGACTGGGTGCTCTTCCCCGTTCCAGACCTGGGACAATACTGCTCCTAACCCCACATCTGACGCATCACTTTGTACGACAAAGTCTTTAGAGAAGTCGGGTGAGTACAACACTGGCTGGCTACATAAGGCTTGTTTCAAGAATTGGAATGCTGCCTCAGCCTCGGGGGTCCATTTAATCATGACCGACCCTTTCCCCTTCGTCAGGTTGGTTAGGGGCACAGCCTTAGAAGCAAAGTGGGGAATGAATCGCCGATAATACCCAGCGATTCCCAGAAAGGCTCGTACCTGCTTCTTGCTGTTGGGACGTGGCCAACTCTGGATGGCCTCGACTTTGTTGAGTTGGGGTTTTATTACTCCCCTCCCAATGGTGTACCCAAGATATTTGGCCTCCTCCTGCCCAATGGTACACTTCTTGGGGTTAGCCGTAAACCCCGCTTCCCGAACAGAGTCCAGGGCTGCTTGCACTTTTGGCAGATGTGAGGCCCAATCTGTGCTATGGACAATTACGTCATCCAGGTAAGCCGCAGCATACTTCCGATGGGGCCTCAGCATCTGGTCCATTTTCCGCTGGAATGTGGCCGGCGCATTCTGTAACCCGAACGGCATTCTTTTATATTGGAACGCCCCGTCTGGGGTTACAAATGCGGTTTTCTCTTTGGCCGACTTGGCCAGGGGGATTTGCCAATACCCTTTTGTGAGGTCAAGAGTCGTCATGTATCGGGCTGTTCCCAGCCGGTCGATCAACTCATCTATACGTGGCATGGGGTAGGTGTCAAATTTTGTAACTTTGTTCAACTGACGAAAATCGTTACAAAATCGCCAGCTCCCATCCGGTTTAGGCACCAACACGATGGGACTAGACCAATCACTTTGGGACTCCTCTATCACCCCTAAGTTCAGCATTTTCTGTACTTCCTCCCGTATTGCCTCCCGTCGAGCCTCTGGGATCCGATAGGGTTTTAACTTCACCCTTTCACCGGGCGGGGTAATGATGTCATGCTCTACCCCAGATGTTTGTCCCGGCAGCTCAGAGAATACCTCCTTGTTGCGAAGCACAAACTCCTTAACCTCCTGTTGTTGGGGTTGTGACAAGGTGGCTGCTATTCCAACCTCAGGAATCACGCAACCAGTTTGAGCTGGTGACCAAGTGTCTGCGACTAGGGACTCTCTATCCCTCCAGGCTTTCAACAGATTAACGTGATAGATCTGTTCGGGCTTTCGCCTTCCTGGTTGTCTGACCTTGTAATTCACTTCGCTCACTTTTTCCATTATCTCGTAGGGGCCTTGCCATTTGGCAAGGAATTTACTTTCAACCGTAGGGACAAGTACCAATATCCTATCCCCCGGGGAAAAGGTACGGGTCTTGGCTCCACGGTTGTACACTCTCTGCTGTGCCAACTGCGCTTGGGCCAAATGTTCCTTCACGATGGGCATTACCTGTGCAATTCGATCTTGCATCAGGGCGACATGCTCAATCACACTCCTGTGGGGAGAACTCTCACTTTCCCAAGTTTCCTTGGCAATATCCAACAGCCCTCTTGGGTGTCTCCCATACAGTAACTCAAAGGGGGAGAATCCCGTAGAGGATTGGGGCACCTCCCTAATAGCAAACATCAAATAAGGAAGTAAACAGTCCCAATCCTTTCCATCTCTATCCACCACTTTCTTCAACATTTGTTTTAGGGTTTTGTTGAATCTTTCAACCAGCCCATCGGTTTGGGGGTGATACACAGACGTACGCAATTGCGTCACTTTGAACAATTTACACAGCTCTTTCATAACCCGGGACATAAAGGGTGTACCTTGGTCCGTAAGCAGTTCTTTACAAATACCCACCCGGCTAAAAACAAGAGATAGCTCTTTGGCTATGGTTTTGGCCGAGGTATTTCGGAGAGGGATCGCTTCTGGATAACGGGTGGCATAGTCCATTATAACTAATATGTACTGGTGCCCCCTAGCGGACTTGATTATAGGACCTACCAAATCCATTGCGATCCTCTCAAACGGGACCTCAATGATGGGTAGAGGGACCAGCGGGCTACGGAAATGTGGCATCGGGGCCAACCTCTGACACACAGGGCAGGAGGAACAATAATTTTCTACGTCCTTCATCACCCCCGGCCAATAGAATCTCTGTAATACCCTCTCTCGGGTTTTCTCTGTCCCCAGATGACCTCCAAGAATGTGCCCATGGGCCAACTCCAACACCAACTTCCTGTAAGGTTTGGGCACCACAAGCTGCTCAACGGTTTCTTCTGCCCTTTTTGCCACCCGATACAGTAGGTCCTTCTCTACGCTGAAGTATGGGTAAGTGCAGGTATTATCTGGGTTCACTAACTCGCCATCTATTTTCACTACGTTTTCCCGTGCCTTTATTAGGGCGGGGTCTTTCAACTGTTCTGTGGCAAAGTTTTCCCTGTGAACCTCAAGATCAGAAAACTCCACAGACGGTAGGTTTTCGTCTGAGGAGGTGGGCTCCTCTCCAGTTTCTTGAGTCTCCCCTGCCAATACTGATAAGGGAAATTCCGGAGAGTCCTCACCACTCTCAGGGGAGTTCTGGCTATCACATTCCTGGTACATAGGGGCACCAGTGAGGGGCTCAGGATCATCCCACAGTTCCCAGAACTTCGGAAAATCCCTTCCCACAATGGCGTCATGCGGTAACTGAGATACTAAGCCCACTGGATGAGAGAGGGTACCTTTGGGGGTCTCGAAACACACTGTAGTCACTGGATACTCTCGGGTGTCCCCATGCACACAAATAACAGCTACCTTGCTATTCCCAGAGACCTCTGTTTTAACTAACTCAGCCTTTATCAGGGTCACAAGGCTACCTGAATCCAGCAATACCACAACATTTCTACCATTAACACACATTTTGCATAAATGTTTCTCAGTTCCTCGAATGGCAGTGCATGCGACTGTCGCACACAGCGACTGACGTCTGCCCGTCAGAAAGTCACACTGCATGGGTTCCTCCACAACCGGGCAATTGGCTGCAATATGTCCCGCTTGCCGGCAGCGGTAGCAAATGATCCTTCTTGCCGCCTCTTGAGCCGCTGATTTCCCAGGCTGTTCTCGCCAAACTTTGGGTAGAGCTTCCACCCTCTCACTCTCTCCACCCTCACCCCTTGGAATCCTCTTATCCGCCCCTGGGGATGGTCTGGTCTTAGGGTGGAAAGTCCGAGAGTCTCTGGAAGAGGCCGTCAGGTTCTCTGTAGCCAAGTATTTCTCTACACGATCCACAAGACCACCGGCCGTCTCTGGGTCTCCATGGCTTACCCACTTTTGGATGGCAGTAGGAAGAGCTCTCAAAAACCGATCCATTACAACACGTTCCACAATCTCTGGTGCGGACAAAGTCTCTGGCTGTAGCCACTTCCTGCTCAGGTGAATGAGATCATACATTTGAGACCTGGGGGGTTTTCCAAGCTGGAAAGTCCAGTTATGCACACGCTGAGCCCGGACAGCCAGGGTGACACCCAGCCTTGCCAATATTTCAGCTTTTAGCATCACATAGTCTTTTGCTTGGTCAGGCTCTAGGTCATAGTAAGCCTTCTGCGATTCACCAGTTAACAGAGGAGCCACCAGTCCAGCCCACTGCTCCTCAGGCCACTTTTCTCTTTCAGCAGTCCTTTCAAATGTGGTCAAAAATACCTCTGGATCATCCTCTCCAGTCATTTTTGTCAATAAACGACTCACCCCAAAGGACGCGGTATTAGTGGGACGGCTTTCCTCACTGGTCTGCGGACGTTGCTGCATTACTGCTTCCATTTGTTGTAGTCTCTGCTCTTGCTTCTGTAACAGGTCTATGAAGCGGGCCTCAGATTGCTGCTGGGCTTGTTGATGAGCTTGCTGCTGGGCTGCAAGGCTCCTTTGCAAACCTGCATTTGTCTGCTGTTGATTGGCATTTGCTAGAGCCAGCTGTTTCAGTATCTCCTCCATGCTGGCTTAAAAAAACTGCCACTGGTTCTCCACCAACTGTGAGGGGGTTAGCTCGGCAGCGGGTGTGTGTGACCCCCGGGATGGGCTCCCCACACAAAACAGGCCCAGCAAACGGAGGTTGTGGTTTTCAAAATCAAAAAGGTGCGGTTTATTTTCTATTTACAGTGACAAAACACAGCAAAGCAAAAGAAACATAACCAAAATAAATCCTGGTCAAGTTGACCTCTGACTAAACATACAGGTTTCCTAACTAACAACTGGGATCAGCCTAGTGCTGTCCTAGTCCCTAAGTCCCTGGTTTTAAATGTCCAAGCAAATAGCCACACAGGCTTTTTCTCACCGCACAGGGGTTCACTCTCCCTAGACAGTCCACACAGGTCTGGTTCCAGGCATGAGCTAACATCTAATGAAGCTGGGAGTTCTTATAGAGGCCTAAATGAGCTGACAAGCTTCAGCTGGTCTCATCAACTCCCTGTCTGCACGACGCCCAGCCCTCTCCCTAGAGGTATGAGTCATCCATGAGCCCACTAGCCTTATACAACTCTCCACCTAGTTGTATAAGTCGGCGTAAAGCCTGAATCTGGGCGAAATATATCTACCCCCCTGGATGCAACCAGGTGACTTTACCTTCCTGCTGTCACAGTACCTTCCAGTATTGTCACATGACCCAATATATGAAAAAATCCTTAAGAAAGGCATTCGTACGGTATCCAGAAGAGCACCGTCCTTGGGCAATTTGTTATCCCCCAGCCTTTTTTCCAGCAAGAGTACCACTAGTAATTGGTTATCTTTTAAAGGAACATTCAAATGTGGAGGTCACAATTGTGTCTATTGTACATTCATCCAAAAGGGTGACACTTTTACCTCCATGTCCACTGGTAAATCACACAAAATAGGTTCCTTCATTAATTGCAATACTAGTTACATTATTTATGCCATTACTTGTAAATTATGTTTCATACAATACGTAGGCAGAACCACTAGACGTCTAAAGGATCGGTTATACGATCACCTTTATGACATCGATAAAAATCACATGACCAACGTAGCACGGCACTGGAATGAGGTTCACCACAAAGATACTTTTAGTTTAAGTACCAGGGAGTAGAAAAAATTACCAAACCTCCCAGAGGTGGAGATAAATTTAATCTACTTTGTAGACAAGAAGTCCGGTGGATCTTTATTTTGGATACTAGGCGCCTGCAGGGCTCAACCATGAATGGGATATCTCACATTTGTATTAAATAGTTTAAACATATGTCTTTACCTGCCCTTGTCAACCTATTGTATAAAATCTCTTTATCATCCTCATTTTGAGGGTCTCTTTAAATATTATTATTTTTTACTATTAATCACTTAAGCCCAGGACCATTACGCAGCTTAAAGACCAGAGGTGTTTTCAGAATTTGGCACTGCGCTGCTTTAACTGGAAATTGTGTGGACATGCAATGTTGTACCGAAACAAAATTTGCGTCCTTTTCTTCCCACAAATAGAGCTTTCTTTTAATGGTATTTGATTGCCTCTGCAATTTTTTTTTTTTTTTCAATGTAAGCGGAAAAAGACTGAAAATTTTGAAAAAAAATGATATTTTCTACTTTTTGTTATAAGAAAATCGAATAAACTCAATTTTAGTCATACATTTAGGCCAAAATGTATTCAGCCACATGTCTTTAGTAAAAAAAATGTCAATAAGCGTATATTTATTGGTTTGCGCAAAAGTTATAGCGTCTACAAACTAGGGTACATTTTCTGGAATTTACACAGCTTTTAATTTATGACTGCCTATCTCATTTCTTGAGGTGCTAAAATGTCAGGGCAGTACAAAACCCCCCAAATGACCCCATTTTAGAAAGAAGACACCCCAAGAAAATTGCTGAGAGGCATGTTGAGCCCATTGAATTTTTTTTTTTTGTCTCAAGTGATTGAATAATGACTAAAAAAATTTTAAAAAAAAAATTACAAAAAGTTGTCACTAAATGATATATTGCTCACACGTGCCATGGTTATATGTGGAATTGCACCCCAAAATACATTTTGCTGCTTCTCCTGAGTACGGGGATACCACATGTGTGGGACTTTTTAGGAGCCTAGCCGCGTACGGGACCCCGAAAACCAAGCACCGCCTTCAGGATTTCTAAGGGCACAAATTTTTTGATTTCACTCACTACCTATCACTAGGGATGAGCTTCGTGTTCGAGTCGAACATACGTTCGACTCGAACATCGGCTGTTCGATCGTTCGACGAAGATCGAACGATTTGGGCCGTTCGCGCCAAATTCGAGTGACGCGAACGGCCCACAATGCACTACGCCATCGCAGTGTCATCCAGGCGCTGTGATTGGCCAAGCATGCACTGTGACCCCGCATGCTTGGCCAATCACAGCGCCGGCAGCGAGGAGAGCAATGATTGGCCACAGGCAGGATGCCTGTGGCCAATTATTGCTGAGGGTGTTTAGTACACGCCCCACACTATAAAAGGCCGCCAGCACGGCGGCCTAGTGTAGTGTGTTCCGGAGCAGGGATAGAGCAGCATAGGCAGGGACAGTGACTGTTATTTCTTTCTTGCTTAACCTGGATTCCTTTAGTTTAGGGAAAGAGAAGGATAGGTAGGGAGAGTGTCAGTGTGTTTTGTGCTTGTGCTATAGTGTGCTTAAAAAAAACATTTATTCTAGGGACAGAAAACTGTAGGTAGGGACAGTGTCAGTTTCTTTCACTCTGCAAGTCCTTGTTTCCAGGGACCTGGAAGGACAGTGAGTGAATTGTCCTTGTGCTATATTGTGCTTAAAAAAACGGAAAATTGAATACTCACCTTTCCGTAATTTTCCTTTCCTGGTGCCGACCCATGGCAGCATACTAATGGTTGATGGCTCCGCCCCCGGTCAACCCCCAGGACCACGTAACTCTATAAAAGAAAGAGTTACTCCCCCCTTCAGACATTCTTTGTAACTAGACTTCAGAACTTTAAGGATTATAGCATGGAGGGTGCATGCTGCCATGGGTCGGCACCAGGAAAGGAAAATTACGGAAAGGTGAGTATTCAATTTTCCGTTTTCCTGGTGCCTTCCATGGCAGCATACTAATGGTAAATAACTCGCTCATAGGGAGGGAACTGCGATAATAAATTTTTTAATGACTTTTTGAAAGTGATAGTTCCAGAGTCCTTTTCCCAAAGTCTCGGGAGGTAAGGACCGCAGGATCCAAGCTATAATGCGACATAAAGGTATTGAACGATGACCAGCTAGCCGCTCTACAAATTGTCTCCGGGGAGACCCTAGCCATAGCCGCCCAGGATGATGCGATTCCTCTTGTTGAATGTGCATTCACCGCGTTTGGAACTGGAAGACCACTAGCCCGGTATGCCCTTTGAATTATCTTCACGATCCAACTGGCTAATGTTGTTTTAGAAGCTGCCAAGCCTCTTCTGGTGCCTTTGGGGATAACAAAGAGTCGTTGATCCCTTCTGAACTGCTGTGTCAGCTCCAAATAACGCTTTAGAGATCTGGCCACGTCCAGTTCATGTAGTTTTGAGGAGGATGGATCCTCTCCGAAAGCTGGGAGTACCCACTCCTGGTTGGAATGGTAGACTGAAGGCACTTTGGGGACAAATTGATGGATAGGCTGTAGGACTACCCTGTCCGGAAAAAAAAGTGACGTAGGGCTCCTCTGCCCCTAGGGCTTGTATCTCTGATACTCTTCGACCCGAGGTGACAGCGATCAGGAAAACCGTTTTGCCGGTGATATCTTCCAAGGAGCACTCCTCTGTGGGTGTAAAGGGAGAGCTTGCTAAGACGTTAAGAACAACCGTTAGGTCCCATTTGGGATACAGCGTTTTCCTGGGAGGACGTAATCTTAACACCGCCTTCAAGAAACGTTCCACCAAGGGGTTTAGTGCCCAGCGTGTGTCTGTAAAGGCTGACAGGGCTGAAATATGCACTTTTAGCGTGCTGAGACCTAAACCTAGGTCCAGGCCATTTTGCAGGAAAAGTAGGATATCTTGGACCCCAGGATTCAGAGGGTTGAAATGATTCGTTTCGGCCAGTGTAGAGAATTTTTTCCATATTCTGCAGTAGGTGGCATTAGTGGATGCCTTTCTTGCCTGTAATAACGTTTGTACAACGTCCCGAGAGCAACCTAGGTCGCCCAACCTCCTCCTTTCAACTTCCAGGCCCTCAAGTCTAGGATCTCTGGGTGCGGGTGTAGAAAAGCGCCTTGAGATAGCAGCTTGCTCGTGGGTGGGAGGGGTAATGGGTTGCCCAGGGCCATCTCTACTAAGAGCGGAAACCACGGTCTTCTCGGCCAGTAAGGAACAACCGCCAGGATGGTGACCCTCTCTAGAGTCAGTCGCTGGAGAAACCTGAGGATTAAGGGTGTCGGAGGGAAGGCGTAGCCTATCTGGAATTCCCATGGTTGGACTAGAGCATCCGCCCCTGCCGACATCGGAGATGGTGACCTCGTGAAGAAGAGAGGTGCTTTCGCGTTGTGCGGAGACGCAAAGAGATCTATCTGGGGATGCCCCAACTGTTGGCATATCCAGCTGAAAACCTGTGGATCCAACGACCATTCGTTGTTGGATGTGAAGGATCTCGAGAGATGATCTGCCAGCTGATTCTCGGGGGCTGGAATGTAGGTAGCCTGGAGATCTAATAAATTCTTCTCGGCCCATGCAATAATTGGGGCTGCTTCGCTGGCTAGTGTATTGCTGTGTGTTCCCCCTTGATTTTGGACATAGGCTACTGCCGCTCTGTTGTCCATTTGTAATAGCACGGATTTTCCCTTGAGGAGAGGAGCCAAATGCAGGATTGCCATCCATGCTGCCCTTAGTTCCAGGATGTTGGATACCATCCCTTCCGCATTGAAACTCCATCTGCCCTGAACCAGCTGATCTTGGAGGTGTGCCCCCCAACCCAGCTGGCTTGCGTCTGATGTGATAATGGTCCATGAGATTGGGCCGAGAGGACAAGCAGCTAGTAGATTCGGAGACCTTGTCCACCACCAGAGGCTGGACTTCCTCGAGGGAGTGATGGCTATCCTCTGACCGAGACGCTTTCTCCTCCACTGCTTCAGAAAACCTTGTTGAAAACCCCGTAAGTGGCTTCTGGCCCATTTTACCATCGGTATGCAGGCCGAGAGGGACCCTAGAAGGCTCAGGCAATCTGACGCTGGCATAGCGTGACTCCCCAATGCATGCTTCACCTTCTGCACCAACACCGGAATTTTGGCTGGTGGAAAGGACACTGACTTCCTCGGTGTGTTGAATAAGGCACCTAGGTATATCATTTTTTGTGTAGGTACAAACTGACTCTTCGAGTGGTTGATTAGCCATCCGAATTGTGTCAAGGTGTTCAAGACCATCTGCAGGTGCGACTGTAGAACTTCTCTGTGCTGAGACAGAATTAATATGTCGTCCAGATAGTGTAGGACTCGTATGCCCTTCTCCCGAAGGGGGGCTAAGATGGCTACCAGAACTTTGGTGAAGGTTCTGGGTGCTGATGAAATCCCGAAGGGGAGACACTGGAACTGAAAATGTAGGTTGCCTATTTGAAACCGTAGAAAATGTTGAAAGTTGTAGTGGATGGGAATGTGCAGATATGCGTCCTGGAGGTCTACAGACACCATCCAGTCCCCTGGCTGTACTGAAAGGATTACCGTGTTCAGAGACTCCATCTTGAAGTGTTCTACATAAAGGTACCTGTTTAGCCTTTTCAGGTCTAAAACCGGTCTCCAGCCCCCCGTTTTTTTGGGGACCAAGAAGACTGGGGAATAGAACCCTAAGTGCTTTTCCGATTCCGGAACCGGTAGGATTGCCCGCTGAGATAGAAGTATTTGCACGTATTGGACAAGTGTTTCCCTCTTTTGTTTTCCGGCTGGTATCTTGGTTGATTGGTAGGAGAAGGATGGAGGGCGGCATCTGAATTTCCAGAAATGTCCCTGAAGGACTGTGGATACCGCCCACTGGTCTGTACAATTTTCCACCCAAACCCGGGCAAAGGATCTGAGTCTTGCTCCCACTGGCCCGGCTTGGGTGGAGGGCGTGTCAAAAGGACTTCTGGTTTTCTATCGCCAGTGTAGGGGCCTTTGATTTTAGTTTGAGGAAAGAGGCCTGTGAGCCTTTCCAGTCCCTTCTGTATTGTTTACCCGGGCGATAAGCCCTGGAGTCTCTTGATCTCTGTTGGAAATTTGCCTGCGGAGTAAACTTCCTCCTTCTGCTCCTATTCTGGGGAATAAGACCGCTTTTCCCGCCAGTGACTCTGGATATTGCCGTATCCATTTTATCTCCAAATAAGGACTTCCCGTCATACGGGATGCGACACCATGACTGTTTTGACGACGGGTCTGCTGACCATGGCTTAAGCCATAACGCTCTCCTGGCTGTGATAGAGTAAAGCATTGCTCTGGAGGAGCATCTTAGAACGTCTATGGCTGCTTCCGCCATGAAATCAGAGGTCAGCTTCAATTCATCTAGAGCTTTAATGATTTCTTCAGTATCTAGGCCACGTCTGAGGGCCAATTCAATATTATCTGTCCACACCCTGGTGGCTTTGGAGATTGAGGATAGGGCCACCGCCGGTTTGCAGGCTCCCCCCGATGCTTGGTATACTTTTTTCAGATCGGCGTCTATTCTGCGGTCTAGGACGTCTCTAAAGGAGACTGCGTCTTCTAAAGGTAGTGTTGTATTCCTAGCCAGTCGCATGACAGATGCATCTACTGACGGGACGGCATCAAAAATCTGAGCATCTCCTTCCGTTAGTGGGTAGAGTTTGGAAAAGCGGTTGAAGGCAAAGGGTCGTTTATCTACCTTCTTCCACTCCTCCAATACCACCCCCTTAATCTCCTCTATTAGGGGAAAGGCTGATTTCTTCCTGGTCAAATGTGGGAAGTATTTTCCTGCTTTATGTGGAGGTTCAGGATCTTCCTCCCACTGAATTGCATCCTTAACTGCGCCAATAAAGGGTTCAATTAACCCAAAGTCGAAGGTCGATGTGCCCTCTTCTGGTATATTTCCGTCATCTTCCGAATTGAGCTCAGAATCAGGCTGGAGACTAGCTGTCTCCGCTACCCTTTGTTCAACAAGTGGGGTGGATTGATCCTGGGATGAGGCCAATTCCCTGATGGTGTCCTTGACTAATTCTTTGATTGAGCCTATGGACCCTTGTCTGTCGACCGTAGCCTCCAAAAAACACTGGCCACAGGCTAGCTTGTCTGGTAAGGCTTGCTTGCCGCATACCCAGCAATCCTTCCTCCCTGGTTGCAAAGACTTGCGCTGGGAGTCGTGTCTACTTGAGGAGTGGCGGGGTGACCTTCGGTCACTACGGGAAGCATGGGTTGAGGGTGAGCGACCCGAGCTTCTATGTCCCCCCGAACGTCCGTCACGAGAACTTCGATGAGAAGAAGTGCGGGCTGCTTCACGGCGTGGGCTATAAAGAAACAAAACAACTGGTGTTTCTATATATCCTCTAAAGTAGTAGTGCTCTTTGAATGGAAACAACTTACCTAACGTTGCAGCCCTTACCTAGTGGTATGTTGAGGATCTTTTTGGTGCGGCAATACTGGGGCAGCTGTGTAAAATTTTTTAGCTAGTCAATACAGCACCGTGCAATGTCAGCGAATGTACATTTATATGTTTACCATCATTACGCTGCAAAATAACATTTTAGCATTAACACACAGGTAATTACCTTGGCTGGGTTCCATCTGGCATGTAGAATAGTTAATACTCACAGCAAGGTGTATTTTCTGACAATCTGCCATTTGATTGTGGTCCCAGGCTGTTTAAATAGGATTTTTTGCTTGGGTGTACCAAGATGGCCGCCGCGCGACTTCCTCCGGCTATTGCGCATGCGCGATTGCGTCATGCCGTGACTCCGCCCCCGGACGAGTAAAGCTAGGCTGTGTGGGGCGCGCGAAGCGTCCACACTAGCCATAGGCATTGCAGAAAGCAGACATTTAAATGCAGCAGTGCTAAGCTGCTTATAGAGATCATTACCCGGGTAAAGCAATGTGTGACCCGAGGATTGTAACTGCCGCTGAGGAGAAAGTATGCTCCTGTGTGCCCTTCATGCCCAAAAAAGATCCACAGAAAAAGGGGCTTCCACACTTATATGGCGCATTTAGCAGCCCAAGATGCGGGACTCCGTACTGCAGGAGAGCATGAACCTGCAACGGTAGCACCATGAGACGGTGAGGTAAGGCTGAATAGTGATCCTGTAGGGATTGAGGACAGGAAAAAGAATGTCTGAAGGGGGGAGTAACTCTTTCTTTTATAGAGTTACATGGTCCTGGGGGTTGACCGGGGGCGGAGCCATCAACCATTAGTATGCTGCCATGGAAGGCACCAGGAAAAACATTTATTCTAGGGACAGAAAACTGTAGGTAGGGAGAGTGTTTTTTTTCTTTCACTCTGCAAGTCCTTGTTTCCAGGGACCTGTAAGGACAGTGAGTGAATTGTCCTTGTGCTATATTGTGCTTAAAAAAAACATTTTTTCTAGGGACAGAAAACTGTAGGTAGGGAGAGTGTTTTTTTTCTTTCACTCTGCAAGTCCTTGTTTCCAGGGACCTGGAAGGACAGTGAGTGAATTGTCCTTGTGCTATATTGTGCTTAAAAAAAACATTTTTTCTAGGGACAGAAAACTGTAGGTAGGGAGAGTGTTTTTTTTCTTTCACTCTGCAAGTCCTTGTTTCCAGGGACCTGTAAGGACAGTGAGTGAATTGTCCTTGTGCTATATTGTGCTTAAAAAAAACATTTATTCTAGGGACAGAAAACTGTAGGTAGGGAGAGTGTCAGTTTATTTCACTCTGCAAGTCCTTGTTTCCAGGGACCTGTAAGGACAGTGAGTGAATTGTCCTTGTGCTATATTGTGATTAAAAAAAACATTTTTTCTAGGGACAGAAAACTGTAGGTAGGGAGAGTGTTTTTTTTCTTTCACTCTGCAAGTCCTTGTTTCCAGGGACCTGTAAGGACAGTGAGTGAATTGTCCTTGTGCTATATTGTGCTTAAAAAAAACATTTATTCTAGGGACAGAAAACTGTAGGTAGGGAGAGTGTCAGTTTATTTCACTCTGCAAGTCCTTGTTTCCAGGGACCTGTAAGGACAGTGAGTGAATTGTCCTTGTGCTATATTGTGATTAAAAAAAACATTTTTTCTAGGGACAGAAAACTGTAGGTAGGGAGAGTGTTTTTTTTCTTTCACTCTGCAAGTCCTTGTTTCCAGGGACCTGGAAGGACAGTGAGTGAATTGTCCTTGTGCTATATTGTGATTAAAAAAAACATTTTTTCTAGGGACAGAAAACTGTAGGTAGGGAGAGTGTTTTTTTTTTCTTTCACTCTGCAAGTCCTTGTTTCCAGGGACCTGGAAGGACAGTAAGTGAATTGTCCTTGTGCTATATTGTGATTAAAAAAAACATTTTTTCTAGGGACAGAAAACTGTAGGTAGGGAGAGTGTTTTTTTTCTTTCACTCTGCAAGTCCTTGTTTCCAGGGACCTGTAAGGACAGTGAGTGAATTGTCCTTGTGCTATATTGTGCTTAAAAAAAACATTTATTCTAGGGACAGAAAACTGTAGGTAGGGAGAGTGTCAGTTTATTTCACTCTGCAAGTCCTTGTTTCCAGGGACCTGTAAGGACAGTGAGTGAATTGTCCTTGTGCTATATTGTGCTTAAAAAAAACATTTATTCTAGGGACAGAAAACTGTAGGTAGGGAGAGTGTCAGTTTATTTCACTCTGCAAGTCCTTGTTTCCAGGGACCTGGAAGGACAGTGAGTGAATTGTCCTTGTGCTATATTGTGATTAAAAAAAACATTTTTTCTAGGGACAGAAAACTGTAGGTAGGGAGAGTGTTTTTTTTCTTTCACTCTGCAAGTCCTTGTTTCCAGGGACCTGTAAGGACAGTGAGTGAATTGTCCTTGTGCTATATTGTGCTTAAAAAAAACATTTTTTCTAGGGACAGAAAACTGTAGGTAGGGAGAGTGTTTTTTTTCTTTCACTCTGCAAGTCCTTGTTTCCAGGGACCTGTAAGGACAGTGAGTGAATTGTCCTTGTGCTATATTGTGCTTAAAAAAAACATTTTTTCTAGGGACAGAAAACTGTAGGTAGGGAGAGTGTTTTTTTTCTTTCACTCTGCAAGTCCTTGTTTCCAGGGACCTGGAAGGACAGTGAGTGAATTGTCCTTGTGCTATATTGTGCTTAAAAAAAACATTTTTTCTAGGGACAGAAAACTGTAGGTAGGGAGAGTGTTTTTTTTCTTTCACTCTGCAAGTCCTTGTTTCCAGGGACCTGTAAGGACAGTGAGTGAATTGTCCTTGTGCTATATTGTGCTTAAAAAAAACATTTATTCTAGGGACAGAAAACTGTAGGTAGGGAGAGTGTCAGTTTATTTCACTCTGCAAGTCCTTGTTTCCAGGGACCTGTAAGGACAGTGAGTGAATTGTCCTTGTGCTATATTGTGATTAAAAAAAACATTTTTTCTAGGGACAGAAAACTGTAGGTAGGGAGAGTGTTTTTTTTCTTTCACTCTGCAAGTCCTTGTTTCCAGGGACCTGTAAGGACAGTGAGTGAATTGTCCTTGTGCTATATTGTGCTTAAAAAAAACATTTATTCTAGGGACAGAAAACTGTAGGTAGGGAGAGTGTCAGTTTATTTCACTCTGCAAGTCCTTGTTTCCAGGGACCTGTAAGGACAGTGAGTGAATTGTCCTTGTGCTATATTGTGATTAAAAAAAACATTTTTTCTAGGGACAGAAAACTGTAGGTAGGGAGAGTGTTTTTTTTCTTTCACTCTGCAAGTCCTTGTTTCCAGGGACCTGTAAGGACAGTGAGTGAATTGTCCTTGTGCTATATTGTGCTTAAAAAAAACATTTATTCTAGGGACAGAAAACTGTAGGTAGGGAGAGTGTCAGTTTATTTCACTCTGCAAGTCCTTGTTTCCAGGGACCTGTAAGGACAGTGAGTGAATTGTCCTTGTGCTATATTGTGATTAAAAAAAACATTTTTTCTAGGGACAGAAAACTGTAGGTAGGGAGAGTGTTTTTTTTCTTTCACTCTGCAAGTCCTTGTTTCCAGGGACCTGTAAGGACAGTGAGTGAATTGTCCTTGTGCTATATTGTGCTTAAAAAAAACATTTATTCTAGGGACAGAAAACTGTAGGTAGGGAGAGTGTCAGTTTATTTCACTCTGCAAGTCCTTGTTTCCAGGGACCTGGAAGGACAGTGAGTGAATTGTCCTTGTGCTATATTGTGATTAAAAAAAACATTTTTTCTAGGGACAGAAAACTGTAGGTAGGGAGAGTGTTTTTTTTCTTTCACTCTGCAAGTCCTTGTTTCCAGGGACCTGTAAGGACAGTGAGTGAATTGTCCTTGTGCTATATTGTGCTTAAAAAAAACATTTATTCTAGGGACAGAAAACTGTAGGTAGGGAGAGTGTCAGTTTATTTCACTCTGCAAGTCCTTGTTTCCAGGGACCTGTAAGGACAGTGAGTGAATTGTCCTTGTGCTATATTGTGCTTAAAAAAAACATTTATTCTAGGGACAGAAAACTGTAGGTAGGGAGAGTGTCAGTTTATTTCACTCTGCAAGTCCTTGTTTCCAGGGACCTGGAAGGACAGTGAGTGAATTGTCCTTGTGCTATATTGTGATTAAAAAAAAACATTTTTTCTAGGGACAGAAAACTGTAGGTAGGGAGAGTGTTTTTTTTCTTTCACTCTGCAAGTCCTTGTTTCCAGGGACCTGTAAGGACAGTGAGTGAATTGTCCTTGTGCTATATTGTGCTTAAAAAAAACATTTTTTCTAGGGACAGAAAACTGTAGGTAGGGAGAGTGTTTTTTTTCTTTCACTCTGCAAGTCCTTGTTTCCAGGGACCTGTAAGGACAGTGAGTGAATTGTCCTTGTGCTATATTGTGCTTAAAAAAAACATTTTTTCTAGGGACAGAAAACTGTAGGTAGGGAGAGTGTTTTTTTTCTTTCACTCTGCAAGTCCTTGTTTCCAGGGACCTGGAAGGACAGTGAGTGAATTGTCCTTGTGCTATATTGTGCTTTAAAAAAACATTTTTTCTAGGGACAGAAAACTGTAGGTAGGGAGAGTGTTTTTTTTCTTTCACTCTGCAAGTCCTTGTTTCCAGGGACCTGTAAGGACAGTGAGTGAATTGTCCTTGTGCTATATTGTGCTTAAAAAAAACATTTATTCTAGGGACAGAAAACTGTAGGTAGGGAGAGTGTCAGTTTATTTCACTCTGCAAGTCCTTGTTTCCAGGGACCTGTAAGGACAGTGAGTGAATTGTCCTTGTGCTATATTGTGATTAAAAAAAACATTTTTTCTAGGGACAGAAAACTGTAGGTAGGGAGAGTGTTTTTTTTCTTTCACTCTGCAAGTCCTTGTTTCCAGGGACCTGTAAGGACAGTGAGTGAATTGTCCTTGTGCTATATTGTGCTTAAAAAAAACATTTATTCTAGGGATAGAAAACTGTAGGTAGGGAGAGTGTCAGTTTATTTCACTCTGCAAGTCCTTGTTTCCAGGGACCTGTAAGGACAGTGAGTGAATTGTCCTTGTGCTATATTGTGCTTAAAAAAAATATTTTTTCTAGGGACAGAAAACTGTAGGTAGGGAGAGTGTCAGTTTCTTTCACTGTGAAAGTCCTTGTTTCAAGGGACAGAGAAGGACACCTGAAGGTAGCCCTTATTGCTTTTTTCCCATCTCCCTGCAGGCCATCTATTAGAATGTCTGGAAGGCAAACAAGGAGAGGCAGACAGTCAGGAGGCAATAAAAGAGGGCAAGCAGGCTCTGTGTCTGGGGGCAACAGTGCTGGTCGTGGACGCGGTGCATTGTCATCAGCACATGGCCATGGGACACGCTTGTCCTTCTTTTCGGCAGCTGGACATGTTGAGCCACATCATGCCGAAGACTTGGTAGAGTGGATGACCAAGCCCTCCTCCTCCTCCTCATCCTCTCTCACCCAGGCTCAGGGTACTGGAAAAGCAGCTGCCAAAGCGTCGTCTTCCCTGGTATCAATGTCAGACAAATCATCAGTCACTCCTTCCCTAGACCCACCATGTCCTCCTCCTGAGGAGTCCCCCGAACTGTTTCAGCACAGTGTTGGGTACATGCTCCAGGAGGATGCCCAGCGTTTCGAAGGGTCTGATGATGAAACCCAGCTAGAGGAAGGCAGTAGCGTGAGAGCAGACAGAGGGGATGCTCAAGAAGGACACCAATCTGGCAGTCATGTTCCAGCAGCTGCAGCATACTGCCAGATTGGCTCCAGTGATGAGGAGGGAGGGGATGATGAGGTCACTGACTCCACGTGGGTGCCTAATAGGAGAGAGGAGGAGGAGGAGGATGAGGAGGAGGCACATCTCCAACGAGGCAGGATGCCCTTTGGTGGCCAGCGTAAGGGCAGTACACCGACGGAATCACACCGCAGAGCTCCGCCTGTGCAGGGCGCTGCCTCTGCCCGTCATTCAAAAAGTTCTTTGGTGTGGGCCTTTTTTGAGGCTAGTGCATCAGATCGCACAGCTGCTGTTTGCAACATATGTCTCAAGCGTATATCGCGTGGCCAAAACATCAGCCGCTTGGGTACCACATGCCTGACCAGACATATGTTGACCTGCCATGCAGCTCGTTGGCAAGCCTACCTCAAAGACCCACACCAAAGAACAAAGCGGACCTCTCCTTGCACCGCATCAGCTGGGATCTCCAACCCCACTATAACTTCAGTCCTCTCTGAAACATGCACTGAGAGGAATGAAGGTGTAGAATTAGGTGTGTCACAGCCAAGTACTTGCGCCCACTCTGCTAGCAGTACACCGACGTCCGATTCTAGCAGGCAAATTTCCCTGCCCCAGCTGCTGGACCGTCGAAAGAAGTTCACTCCCAGCCATCCACATGCCCAGCGGTTGAATGCTAGCTTGGCTAAATTGCTAGCGCTTCAACTGCTGCCTTTTCAGTTGGTAGACTCGGCCCCCTTCCGTGAGTTTGTGCAATGTGCGGTTCCTCAGTGGCAGGTTCCCAAACGCCACTTTTTCTCACGGAAGGCTATTCCGGCTCTCTACCGGCATGTGGAAGGCAATGTCTTGGCCTCGCTGGACAGGGCGGTCAGCGGTAAGGTGCATATTACCGCTGACTCATGGTCCAGCAGGCATGGACAGGGACGTTACCTTTCTTTCACGGCCCATTGGGTCACTCTTTTGGCAGCTGGGAAGGATTCAGGACAAGGTGCAGTAGTGTTGGAGGTTGTCCCACCGCCACGCCTCCAAAATGCTACTACTGGTTGTGACACACCTCTCTCCTCCACCCCCTCCTCTTCTTCTTCCTCCATGGCCTCTTCCTGTGGTTTGTCCTATGAACCAGCGGTGCTCCGTAGCCGTTCACGGGGCTACGCAAGTACGCAGGCAAAAAGATGCCATGCCGTGCTTGCGCTGGTGTGTTTGGGGGACAGAAGCCACACTGGGGCAGAGGTCCTGTCTGCTCTGCAGGGCCAGGCCGAGAGGTGGTTGACGCCACGCCAGCTTAAGCCAGGAATGGTGGTTTGCGACAATGGCACCAACCTCCTCTCCGCCCTCCGACAGGGACAACTGACCCATGTGCCCTGTGTGGCTCACGTCCTTAACCTGGTGGTGCAGCGCTTCTTGGGCAGGTACCCGGGCTTACAGGATGTCCTGAGGCAGGCCAGGAAAGTCTGTGTGCATTTCCGCAGATCTTATAATGCCAGTGCTCGCCTGGCTGAGCTGCAAAAGGAGTTGAACCTGCCCAAGAACCGCCTTATATGTGACATGCCCACCAGGTGGAACTCAACGTTGGCCATGCTGCAGCGGCTGCACACGCAGCAGAGGGCCATCAATGAGTACCTGTGCGACTACGGCACCAGGACAGGGTCAGGGGAGCTTGGTTTTTTTTCTCCACGCCAGTGGGGCATGATCAGGGATGCATGCACTGTCCTGGCACCATTTGAGGAGGCCACGAGGATGGTGAGCAGTGACAGTGCATGCATCAGTGACACTGTACCTCTTGTCCACCTGTTGGAGCACACGCTGCGTGGAATAATGGACAGGGCACTTGAGGCAGAACAGAGGCAGGAAGAGGAGGACTTCCTTGCCTCTCAAGGCCCCCTTTACCCAGACAGTGTTCCTTCTGTCCCACCCATCGCACAGGAAGAGGAGGAGGAGGAGGAGGAGGAGGAGGAGGATTGTGTCAGCATGGAGGTGGAGGCTGGCACTCAGCATCATCAGCAGCAGTCTTTTAGGGATGATTTACAGTCCCAAGAAACCAGTGGACTTGTACGTGGCTGGGAGGAGGTGGCTGCGGATCATGTCGTCCTTAGTGACCCAGAGGACTCCGGAGCGAATGCCTCAGCAAACCTACGCTGCATGGCCTCCCTGATCCTGCAAAGTCTGCGGAAGGATCCTCGTATTCTTCGGATCAAGGAGAGGGACCATTACTGGCTGGCCACTCTCCTTGATCCACGGTACAAGGGTAAGGTTGCGGACCTTATGTTACCGTCGCAGAGGGAGCAGAGGATGAGACAACTCCGGGAGGCCTTGCAGAAAGGTCTGTGCAACGCGTTCCCAGAGACTGGGAGGTTGCAAACTCCTGGTCCTGGACAACGAGTTGCTGAGGCTTCGGCCAGTCAAAGAAGGAGCGGTGGGGAAGGTGG
The DNA here is from genome assembly GCA_029206835.1 of Rana muscosa. Taxonomy (NCBI): domain Eukaryota; kingdom Metazoa; phylum Chordata; class Amphibia; order Anura; family Ranidae; genus Rana; species Rana muscosa. The sequence continues at coordinate 111,322,935 of CM055120.1, read as the reverse complement.
CCGTCTGACCGATGCGTTCAGACAATTCTTTAGTCCGCAGCCCCAAAGTATGATCGGTTCCAGCAACCATCGCCAGCGTCTGATAAACATGGTGCAGGAATATCTAGGGGCAAGGTCAGACTTGGACACCTTCCCCACCGAAAATCCTCTGGCTTACTGGGTCTTGAGGATGGATCACTGGCCAGAGCTTGCACAGTATGCAATTGAGCTACTGGCCTGTCCTGCATCCAGCGTTCTTTCGGAACGCACATTCAGTGCTGCTGGAGGATTTGTCACGGATCACAGGGTGCGCCTGTCCACCGACTCGGTTGATCGACTGACTTTCATCAAGATGAACCAGTCTTGGATCACCACCAGCTACCACACACCTGATGCTGATATAACAGACTAATTGATTTTAACATGTCACATCCCTTCAAGACTGATGCTGATGCTGAGTGCCTGTGCTGTTATGTTGACTGGCTATCCTCCTCCTCCGAGTCCTCAATGATAAGATTGATGATGATAGCTTGGAAGATCATTTTTGTTTATGGGTGCCGCCACCAGTGCCTAACGCCCAATTTTTCAGCCCCTGTTTAACAGGGGCGTGTAATTACAATTTTTGAAGCAATACTTTGCAACAGGGCTCATTGCTGTGCTCCAAGTACAGTATCTGTGAGGAGTTGCAGTGTTGTGCCACCAGTGCCTAAGGCCCAATTTTTCAGCCCCTGTTTAACAGGGGCGTGTCATTACAATTTTTGAAGCAATACTTTGCAACAGGGCTCATTGCTGTGCTCCAAGTACAGTATCTGTGAGGAGTTGCAGTGTTGTGCCACCAGTGCCTAAGGCCCAATTTTTCAGCCCCTGTTCAACAGGGGCATGTAATTACAATTCTTGATCTAATAATTCACAGCAGGGCCCATTGCTGCACCCACCAAGAGTAACTGTCAGGGCTTACAGTGTTGTGGCACCAGCACCACCATCAAAGGCCCAATTTTTACTACCACTGTTCAACAATTATATGTAATTAAAATTCCTGATATAATAGTTGACAGCAGGGCGTTCCAGCACCAACCAAGAGTAACTGTGAGTGCTTACAGTGTTGTGCCAACACCAACAACTAAGGGGCCTATTTCTGCAGAGTATATACGGCAGGTCCCTACTTTCAAACATCCAACTTACAAACGACTCCTACTTGCAAACGCAAGAAGACAACAGGAAGTGAGAGGAAATCTACCACTAGGAAGGAAAATTCTCTCCTGTAAGAATAAATATGGGAGAAAGGTGTCTCCTCTGTACTGATGCTTTATCAGCAATCCTTGTTTCAAGAAAAACACCACATTTCAAAAACAGTTGTCATTGGGACGGAAAGTGAGGTGAAATGTTCTGAACAGGGGCACAGACAGCAAAACAAATGTTACAGGGGTGATAACCCTTACCTATGTTTTCCAAAAAGTTTAAAAATAGATTTTTGGTCTGGAGCTACACTTCAACAATGTAGCTGTTCAAAATTACAAACAGATTCTACATAAGAACAAACCTACAGTCCCTGTCTTGTATGCACCGCCTGTATAGGGCTGTTCAGAGTATATAGGGCCTTTTTTATTTTATGTGCGGGGTTCCCCTTAATATCCATACAAGACCCAAAGGGGCTGGTAATGGGCTGGGGTAGGGGGGGGGGGGTCATGGGGTAGCTATGCCATTTTTCTTAAAGAATTTCATCCATATTACCGGGACCAGACATTACATTAAAGCCGCAAGCAGTTTTAAATGGCTTTTTTTTCCTTTAGAAGTGTCATTTTGTGCAGGGACAGTTCTAAACACGGGAAACACGTGGCACTTCACAGGCATACTTTAGACACCCCCCAGGTACGATATTTAAAGGAATATTTGACTTTTTTTCTTTTTCGTACATCACGGGACACAGAGCGACTTAGTCATTACTAATGGGTTATATAGTTTACCTTCAGGTGTTGGCACTGGCCAATTCCAAACCGGAAGTACCCTCCCCTATATAAGCCCCTCCCACCCGGGAGCACCTCAGTTTTTTGCCAGTGTCTAAGGTGTTGGCCAAAGAGTAACATGTGTTTTCACTGGGCTTGCGTACAGGTTCTTTTGGGCCTTAGTAAGCTGTTCCGGATCCCACCAAAAAAAGCTTCATAGCTAAACGGTCGGTACCCGGGCCTTGCAGCAGAAGAGCAAGGTTTTGCCTGTAATGCTTCTCTTAGGAGGGCTGGACCCTGGGATCCAGAGCTCTGGTCATACCCACGACCAAGACGCTGTCTGTGCAGGGTGCTATACAGGTCCAGGGGAGTGGAATCCTTGGGAACCCGGTCCCTGAAGGTTTAATTACAATGCCTGCCGTGATAGGTGAAGTTTGGACTTTTGTGGACCAAACAAAGTCCTGCGGCGGGGATCAGGTAAGTGGGGGCCCTCAGGAACTTGGTTCTATTGGGGGACCCCCAAGCCTAATTTGTCTTTCTGTCTGTTACCTAACGGTATTCCCGCTAAATATCTGTGTTTGCCTATAACTACTGAAAATGTAAAATTTTAATAGTAGTCAAGAAAAAAAAAAAAAAACAGGGACCGCGGTACCTGTGTTAAACCACTAGAGGCCGCTGTAGTCCATTTTTCTTGTAAATGTGGATCTTTGGTTTTCTCAACTCAAAAGATCCAGGCAGCTGGTAAGTTTCTCTGAGGGAATCCACTTCCTCTGCCCTGTTGCTGCGTTCATCCACCGCACAGGCCCTCCGGCAAAAAGGGCCCTGGCTCCTAGTCCTCTGTTGGTTTTCGAAAAGGGCGCCATTGGCGCACGGGCGCGCGCGCGGGCGCGTGCACGCGCCTCCTATGAAAAAAAAGGGGCGGGGCGGGTGGATGACGCTCGATGCGCGCCGCGGCGCTTCTGCGCATGTGCGGGCGTCCCAGCATGGTTAAAAGACACAGTACAAGTGTCAGCTGCATGCAAACAGAGCTAGCAACAAACAGTGGCACACAGAGGCGGTTGATGCAGGCATCCCCATAGAAAGGCACTTTAGTGGACACCAGCTGGTATATAGCAGCACCTGTGTTAGACTATTACCAGCAAAAATTGGTGTATGACGACGGGAATACCTCAGCTTTGTGCTTAAAGGATATGTCGTCCAGACGCTCCGGAAATAAATCTTCCAGGAAGCCAAAGGGGTCTCCATCGGGCTCTGAGGATATTGGGCATGCTTGCACTGCACCAATCTCCCCTGAGAATGCAGAGGTCAGTAGCCGTAGAAACCCCGCAGGAATGTCTGGTGCTGCGGCTGTCCCCAGTCCACCTGCTCCTGTATATATAACAGAGGAGGTTTTATCCTCAACTCTGGGAGGATTGGAAGAGAGATTAACAGCATTGATCGCTGCTTCCCTGTCACAGGAAAAGCGCGTCCGATCTCCGTCTCCTCCTTCAGAGTGCCTGTTAGTGGAGGAACAGCCCCACACAGAGATCGACCTACCTGAAGGGGATCAGGATGAGGTTGATTCACTTATAGAGGAATCAACAGTGGAAGAACCTTTCTCAGCTTCTCAGGCTGAAAGATTATGGGTTCAGTCTCTGACTAACATGGTCCGATCAGCATTTAAAATGCCTCTGGCGGAACCACCATCCACTACGGTTTCCTCGCTGGGGTCGCTAAAAGCTCCCCAGGCGGTCTGTTCCTTCCCAATCCACCCTTTATTAGAAGGGCTTATTTACCAGGATTGGGAGCATCCTGATAAAATATTTGCTCCCCCCAAGAGATTTCCGGTGATCTATCCCATGGAGGATAAGTTCATAAGAAAATGGAGGGTCCCTATAGTGGACGCAGCCATCTCTTCTGTTAACAAATCACTGACATGTCCAGTAGATAATGTTCCAATGTTCAAAGACCCAATAGATAAAAAATTGGAGTCTTTACTAAAATCTGCTTTCTCTACAGCAAGTATGGTGACACAACCTGCGGTAGCAGCGATTGGAGTCTGCCAAGCAGTGAAAGATCAGTTGAAACAAGTCTTAAGGGACTTACCAGATCAGCAGGCTCATGCCCTAGCTGACCTGCCTAGAGCCTTGTGTTTTGCGGTGGACGCCATAAAGGATACAATCCAACAGGCCTCCCGCTTTACGCTGTCTATAGTACATATGCGTAGGCTTTTGTGGCTCAAAAACTGGTCTGCTGAAGCTCCCTGTAAAAGACTGCTGGTTAGCTTCCCATTTCATGGAGAACGCTTATTTGGAGAAGATCTGGACAAATATATCCAGAAAATTTCTGCCGGTAAAAGTTCACTCTTACCGGTTAAGAACAAGGGTAGAAGTCCTTCTTTTAAGAGGCCTACCTCTCCAGTCCCGGGCACATCGGCTGTGAAGCAGTTCCGACGGCCTCCGCGGTCAAATTCAGGGGGCAGAAATCAGGGACAATCACAGGGTAACAAGAAGCCCTGGATCAAGAGAGGTACAAAACCTCCCCCTAAGGCATGAAGTATTGCCCCCGCTCAATCGGGTGGGGGGAAGACTTCAGTTGTTCACAGAGACCTGGCGGGACACCATCAGAGACAGATGGGTGCTCTCCGCAGTAAGTCTGGGATACAAGCTGGAGTTAAAAGGCACTCCTCCTGCCCAATTTATGAGGTCAAACGTGCCAAGAGATCCCCAAAAGAGAGGATCCCTCCTTCTGGCACTAGAACAACTATTGCTCCAAGGGGTAATCATGAAGGTTCCCCTGGAAGAAAGCGGATTCGGGTTTTACTCGAACCTTTTCACAGTCCCCAAACCAAATGGGGACGTGAGGCCCATATTAAATCTAAAAGGGCTAAACAAGTTCCTAAATATCAGGACCTTTCGGATGGAGTCGATCCGATCAGTGGCCACCGCCCTACAAGGGCAGGAATGGCTAGCCTCGATCGACATAAGGGATGCTTATCTGCATATTCCCATCTTTCCGGCCCATCAGAAATTTCTACGCTTTGCAGTAGAAGGGCGCCATTTTCAGTTCAGAGCCTTACCTTTCGGTCTGGCCACAGCACCACGAGTGTTCACAAAAATTCTGGCCCCATTATTGGCCAATCTAAGAACACAGGGTGTAACGATAATGGCATATCTAGACGACCTGCTACTAATAGACCACTCAGTGGAAAAGCTGGAAGTAGCTATTCACAAGACAATCGAGTATCTGGAATATCACGGTTGGATTATCAACCGGGACAAGTCAGCTCTAAGACCAGTCAAAAGTCTGGAATACTTAGGGCTAAGGCTGGATTCAAATCAGAGAAAGATTTTCTTACCTCCAGAGAAGGTGTCGTCTTTAAGAAATTTGACCCACTTAGTGGGTACAAAAAGAAAACCATCCATACGTCTCTGCATGAGGCTGCTGGGAAAGATGGTGGCTTAATTCGAAGCGGTACCCTACGGTCAATTCCATTCAAGGAATTTGCAAAGGGCCATACTGTCAGCCTGGAACAAAAAAGTTCAGGCTTTAGACTTACCAATGTCCCTGTCCCCTTCCGTTCGCAAGAGCCTCCATTGGTGGTTGGTGCCCCAGAATCTGGAAAGAGGGAAACCCTTCAGTCCGGTTTCTTGGAAGGTGGTCACTACAGATGCCAGCCTCATCGGCTGGGGGGCAGTGCTGGAGCAATGGTCTCTCCAGGGCAGGTGGTCAGAAGCAGAAAAGGCCCTGCCCATCAATCTCTTAGAGATACGAGCAGCCCGGTATGCCCTAGTAGCATGGACATCCAAACTCCAGGGGTCCCCTGTCAGAATTCAATCAGACAATGCCACGGCAGTGGCATATATCAATCATCAGGGTGGCACCAAAAGTCGTGCAGCCCAGAAGGAAGCAAAATTGCATCCTGGGGTGGGCAGAAAGATATGTCCCAGCCATATCTGCGGTTTTCATCCCAGGAGTGGAAAATTGGAGAGCGGACTTTCTAAGTCGCCAACAATTATGCCCGGGGGAATGGTCTCTTCACCCCGAGGTTTTCCAGGCAATATGCCAGCGGTGGGGAACACCGGATGTAGATCTGCTAGCATCCAGATTCAACGCAAAGGTGGACAGGTTTGTGTCTCGCACAAGGGATCCCCTAGCTTGCGGCTCGGATGCCCTAGTGTTCCCTTGGGATCGGTTCAAGCTGATATATGCATTCCCACCGCCACAATTGTTACCGCGATTACTCCGCAGAATCAGGGTAGAAAAGAAACCAGTGATTCTGGTGGCTCCAGCGTGGCCCCGAAGGGCATGGTACGCGGAGATGGTAAAAATGTCAGTGAGGAGTCCTTGGACCCTCCCACTTCGTCCGGACCTGCTTTCGCAGGGACCGATATACCACCCTTCCTTACCAGCCCTAGGTTTGACGGCCTGGCTATTGAAGCCCACATTCTGAAAAAGAGAGGGCTCTCTAATTCTGTGGTATCTACCATGATCAATGCCAGGAAACCGGTATCCAGGCAGATCTATTATAGGATCTGGAAAGCGTACATTACGTGGTGTGAGACCAAGAAATGGCATCCACGTAAGTACATGATAGGGAGGATTCTGGACTTCCTACAGTGGGCTGTAGATAGGAAACTGGCCTTGAGTACTATCAAGGGTCAGATTTCGGCCTTGTCAATATTTTTTCAAAGGCCCTTGGCTTCGCATTCACTAGTCAAAGCCTTTATACAAGGAGTGATGCGTATTAGCCCTCCGGTTAGTATTCCCATATGTCCTTGGGACTTAAACCTGGTTCTGTCGGTTCTACAGAAACAACCGTTTGAACCATTACAACACATTTCCTTGGTTCTTCTCACCAGGAAATTGGTTTTCTTAGTAGCCATTTGTTCGGCTAAAAGAGTGTCGGAATTAGCAGCTATGTCCTGTAAGGAGCCATATCTGGTTGTCCATAAGGACAGAGTAGTATTACGTCCTCATCCAGCCTTTCTTCCTAAGGTGGTATCGAGGTTTCATTTGAACCAAGATGTGGTTCTTCCTTCTTTTTTCCCCAAACCTAGCTCAGTAGAGGAAAAGTTATTACATTCTTTGGATGTGGTAAGAGCAGTTAAAGCTTATCTAAAAGCCACTGCTCAGATTCGCAGAACGGATTCTTTGTTTGTTCTGCCGGAAGGCCCCAGAAGGGGTCAGGCAGCATCAAAATCTACTTTAGCCAAGTGGATTCGACAGGTCATAATACAAGCCTATGGCTTGAGAAAGAGACCGCCTCCGTTCAAAGTTAGGGCGCACTCCACAAGAGCGGTTGGAACTTCATGGGCAGTGCATCACCAGGCCTCCCTGGCTCAAGTATGTAAGGCCGCAACATGGTCTTCGGTACACACGTTTACTAGATTCTATCAGGTAGACGTTAGAAGTCAGGAGGATGTCGCCTTTGGGCGCAGTGTGTTGCAGGCCGCAAAAGATCCTCATGCCTGATGGCGCCCAGCTTATGTACCCCCCCCTCATTTGGCATTGCTTTGGGACGTCCCATTAGTAATGACTAAGTCGCTCTGTGTCCCGTGATGTACGAAAAAGAAAAAGGGATTTTTATAACAGCTTACCTGTAAAATCCTTTTCTTGGAGTACATCACGGGACACAGAGCTCCCACCCCTCTTTTTGGGACACTTATTGCTTGGCTACAAAACTGAGGTGCTCCCGGGTGGGAGGGGCTTATATAGGGGAGGGTACTTCCGGTTTGGAATTGGCCAGTGCCAACACCTGAAGGTAAACTATATAACCCATTAGTAATGACTAAGTCGCTCTGTGTCCCGTGATGTACTCCAAGAAAAGGATTTTACAGGTAAGCTGTTATAAAAATCCCTTTTTTTTTCACTTTATGCATCATTAAAATGACTGCTCCCGAAAAACGACCGTTTTTAAAACTTCTTTTTGCATTGATACATGTCCCCTGGTGCAGAACCCGGGTTCCCAAACCCTTTTTAGGACAATAACATGCATAATAGTTGTTATAATTAGCACTTTAGAATTCGAACGTTCGCATCCATTGTATTTAATAGGGTTCTAATGTTCGTTCGAACTTTCGGTCCGTTCGCGGGTTCTGGTGCGAACCGAACCCGGGGGTGTTCGGCTCATCACTACCTATCACAGTTTCGAAGGCCATAAAATGCCAAAATAGCACAAAACCCCCCCAAATGACCCTGTTTTGGAAAGTAGACACCCCAAGCTATTTGAGTATTTTACAGCTCTCATTTGTTTTTGAAAATGAAGAAAGAAAAACATTTTTTTTTTTCTTTTTCAATTTTCAAAACTTTGTGACAAAAAGCGAGATCTGCAAAATACTCACCATACCTCTCAGCAAATAGCTTGGGGTGTCTACTTTCCAAAATGGGGTCATTTGGGGGGGTTTTGTGCCATCTGGGCATTCCATGGCCTCCGAAACTGTGATAGGCTGTGAGGAGTGAAATAAAAAATTTACACCCTTAGAAAGCCTGAAGGCGGTGCTTGGTTTTTGGGGTCCCGTACACGGCTAGGCTCCCAAAAAGTCTCACACATGTGGTATCCCCGTACTCAAGAGAAGCAACAGAATGTATTTTGGGGTGTAATTCCACATATGCCCATGGCATGTTTGAGCAATATATCATTTAGTGACAACTTTGTGCAAAAAAAAAAAAATTGTATTTTTTCCGCAACTTGTGTCAACATATAAAATATTCCATGGACTCAACATGCCTCTCAGTATATAGCTTGGGGTGTCTACTTTCCAAAATAGGGTCATTTTGGGGGCTTTTGAACTGTCCTGGCATTTTATACACAACATTAGGAAGCTTACATACACTCTTCTAACCACTTGAAGACACTTTCTGACACTTTTTGTTTACATGAAAACATTTTTTTTTTTGCAAGAAAATTTGGTTCAACCCCCAAAAATTATATATTTTTTTAAAGCAAAGGCCCTACAGATTAAAATGGTGGGTGTTGCATTTTTTTTTCGACACAGTATTTGCGCAGCGATTTTTCAAACGCATTTTTTGGGGAAAAAATACACCTTTTTTTTATTTTAATGCACTAAAACACACTATATTGCCCAAATGTTTGATGAAATAAAAAAGATGATTTTAGGCCGAGTACATAGATACCAAACACGACATACTTAAAAATTTCGCACAAACGCGCAGTGGCGACAAACTACATACATTTTTAAAAGCCTTTAAAAGCCTTTACAGGTTACCACGTTAGATTTACAGAGGAGGTCTACTGCTAAAATTACTGCCCTCGATCTGACCTTCGCGGTGATACCTCACATGCATAATGCAATTGCTGTTTACATATGACGCCAGACCAACGCTTGCGTTCGTCATTGCGCAAGAGCAGGGCGGGACAGGGGTGCTTTTTTATTTTATTTATTTTTTATTATTAATTTTGCTTTTTTATTTTATTTTTAAACTGTTCCTTCCATATTTTATTTTTTTTATCATTTTTATTGTTATCTCAGGTAATGTAAATATCCCCTATGATAGCAATAGGTAGTGACAGGTACTATTTTTTTGAAAAAACTGGGGTCTATTGGACCCTAGATCTTTCCTCTGCCCTCAAAGCATCTGACCACACCAAGATCGGTGTGATAAAATGCTTTTCCAATTTCCCAATGGCGCTTTTTATATCCGGGGGGGGGACATTCCCTCCCACTGCTTGTAAAAGCAGTCCAGAGGCTATTTAGCCACTAGGATTGCTTTTACATGAAATACGGCCGCTGGCTGAAAAGAATGATACCAAGATGATACCTAAACCCGCAGGCATCATACTGGTATAAACATTCAAAGTCCAGCAACATACCAGTACGCTGCTGGTCCTTGTTGAACATGTATTGTAATCTTTTTTTTTCATGCAGCCTGTTGGCTGAACGAAAAAAAGAGATTGATCGGTGGGTATGCCCACCATTAGAATACCTCCCTTCATCCACCCACTTCTAATTATGGGCATACATGCACCATTTATATATGCCGAAGCATGGGGGCATCCTCCCGCAAAAGTTATGCCACGTACACACGGTCAGACTTTTCCACGGGCAAGCCTCCGTCGGAATTTTGACCGTATGTACGCGGCATTAGGAGCAAAATCGCTCCTCCGTCCCTGCTGCCCCCATGCTTCGGCATATATGCTTTTTTTTTTAACTGTGGTGGTGAAATCACCTCCTACAGCACTGGAGTCGCAGGGATCAGGCCTGTCTCTGCGAACGCTGCAGTTATGCGTATTGTGTTTTGTAAGTGACAGTGATCGATCGATACTGCACTTGGGTGGCCTGGGCTGGACGGAGGGGCAAAACGCAGGTGCTAGCAGGTATCTGGGCTGATCCCGCTAACACTGCATTTTTGGGAACCCTAAACTGCTGGGGACGCTAGTATAGATCTGATCAGATCAGATATTGATCTGTTCAGATACTATACCACTAAGGGAGGTGTATGCTTTGCGCGTGGGTGTTAGCGCTACTGGCACTAACCTGACGCTGCCTGACGCAGACCTTCTCTGACGCTAAAACCTAATTGATATCACCCGCCGGGCGATCAGGGGGTTAAACCTTTATTGGGTTATATACAGCGGGTGCCCTGACACTATAAAAAGCAAACTAACTAACCAGCGTCACCCGTAACACTTATATGGTGATCACTGGTGAAAGGGTTAACTAGGGGCAATCAGGGGGTTAAACCTTTATTAGGTAATATATGGGGGTACCTGACGCTATATAAAAACCTGACGGGGAACCTAAAAAAAATAACTGGCCACCTATCGGCATCACCGACACTAATACAGCGATCAGAAAAACGATTGCTTAGTGACAGCGGTGCTAGGGAGTGAAAGGGTTACCTGGGGGGCGATCAAGGGGTTAAACCTTTATTAGGGGGGTTAGGGGGCTACACTGGACCTAAAACTAACCTGCCCTGACACTTTTACAGTCACAAATGTCACTGATTGCAGTGATCAGTAAATAAATGGTCACTGCAATCAGTGACACTGTGACTGGGGGCTGGGGGGTGATCTGGGGGGTGATCTGGGGGTGTCTGGGAGGGGCGATCGTGTGCCTATGTGTCCTGGTGTCAGTGTGCTGTTTAGTGCACTAACCTGATGTCTTCTCTCAACGGCGCTCGGTATATGTGAGCACCGCATGAGAGATGACATCACTTCCTCCTGCCTGTGTAAACATTACACAGGCAGAGGAAGATTTTCATTCGCCGGGAGCGATCGCGAGGGGGTGGCCGGAAGCGAATGGCCGTCCCCTCATCACGGATCGCTCCCGGAACGATGCCGACCGCTCACTGTATAGAAGGGGGGTCCGATCAGACCCCCCAACTATACGAAGGCAGGCACGTACAGGTACGTGATTGTGCCTGTCCGTGCCATTCTGCCGATGTATATATACAGTGGGCGGTCGTTAAGTGGTTAAATAATGAGTTTTACAATAGGCACTTTATCCAATCAGATTGTTGTGCCTCCTTTATGCACTTTTTGTGCATTTTTATTATTTACTAAATTTTTGCCTTTCTGCATGCTCTGCAGTAGTTCCTGCGTTTTTTTTTTTTTTTGTGCATTCTGGCAATATGAAATAAATCTTTGCATAATTTTACATATTTCTTGCACACCCTGCAATCTTTACACCTTGCAGTTTTGCACTTTTTGCATTCTTTTTGCACCTCCCAGAGGTGGAGATAAATTTAATCTCCTTTGTAGACAAGAAGTCCGGTGGATCTTTATTTTGGATATTAGGCGCCCTGCAGGGCTCAACCATGAATGGGATATATCACATTTTTATTAAATAGTTTAAATACATGTCCTTACCTGCCATTGTCAACCTATTGTATAAAATCTCTTTATCATCTTGTTTTGAGGATCACTTGAAATATTATTATTTTTTACTATTAAATAATGAGTTTTACAATAGGCGCTTTATCCAATCAGATTGTCGTGCATCCTTTATGCAATTCTTGTGCATTTTTTGTGCATTTTTTATTATTTACAACCTTTTTTCCCTTTCTGCATGCTCTGCAGTAGTTCCTGCGTTTTTTTTTTTTTTTTTTTTTGTGCATTCTGGCAATATGAAATAAATCTTTGTATAATTTTACATATTTCTTGCACACCCTGCAATCTTTACACCTTGCAGTTTTGCACTTTTTGCATTCTTTTTGCACCTTTCTGCCATCGTTCATATCTCCTACAACCTCCATGGTTTGCAATTTTTGTAACCTTTTTCTAATTTAGTTGTTGACTTTGGTTCTGACATTGCTGCAAGTCGGCCACACTATTGTATGACTATCATATTTCAGCAACCATGCCATGCACTTCATTATCTCTACTATCTTTAGTATTATTGGATCTCTCTCTTTTTTACTTTTTGTTCTTTGATTTTGCGATTTTTTTCGCCAATCATTGTAACTACCATATGAGATAAACCAATTATCTAAAATAGTCCTTCTAATACCTTTTAGATCAGTGAGTCATAGGGTTTGGCTCCCAATATATATCAGTCACCATATATATTCTAATTATACATTCATATTGTATGGATATACTGCATAGATAGGGATGAGCTCGGTGTTCGAGTCGAACATAGGTTCGACTCGAACATCGGCTGTTCGCGCGTTCGGCGAACAACGAACGATTTGGGCCGTTCGCGCCAAATTCAAGTGACGCGAACGGCCCACAATACACTGCGCCATCGCAGTGTAATCCCGGCGCTGTGATTGGCCAAGCATGCACTGTGACCCTGCATGCTTGGCCAATCACAGCGCCGGCAGCGAGGAGAGCAATGATTGGCCACAGGCAGGATGCCTGTGGCCAATTATTGCTGAGGGGGTTTAGTACACGCCCCACACTATAAAAGGCCGCCAGCGCGGCGGCCTCGTGTAGTGTGTTCCGGCGCAGGGAAAGAGAAGGATAGGCAGGGACAGTGTCATATTTTTTCTTTGCTAAACCTTGTGTGTAGGGACAGAGAAGGATAGGTAGGGAGAGTGTCAGTGTCATATTCTTTGCTAAACCTTGTTTGTAGGGACAGAGAAGGATAGGCAGGGAGAGTGTCAGTTTCATATTCTTTGCTAAACCTTGTGTGCTGAACCATATTGCTAAACCTTGTGTGTAGGGACAGACAAGGATAGGCAGGGAGAGTGTCAGTGTCATATTCTTTGCTAAACCTTGTGTGCTGAACCATATTGCTAAACCTTGTGTGTAGGGACAGACAAGGATAGGCAGGCAGAGTGTCAGTGTCATATTATTTGCTAAACCTTGTTTGTAGGGACAGAGAAGGATAGGCAGGGAGAGTGTCAGTGTCATATTCTTTGCTAAACCTTGTGTGCTGAACCATATTGCTAAACCTTGTGTGTAGGGACAGACAAGGATAGGCAGTCGAGAGTGTCAGTGTCATAATCTTTGCTAAACCTAGTGCGCTGAACCATATTGCTAAACCTTGTGTGTAGGGACAGACAAGGATAGGCAGTCGAGAGTGTCAGTGTCATAATCTTTGCTAAACCTAGTGCGCTGAACCATATTGCTAAACCTTGTGTGTAGGGACAGACAAGGATAGGCAGTCGAGAGTGTCAGTGTCCTATTCTTTGCTAAACCTTGTGTGCAGGGAGAGAGAAGGATAGGCAGGGGACAGTGTCAGTGTCATTGTTGCTAAGCCTCCTGCACAGTATACACCTGAAGCTACCCCTTATTGCTGGTTTTCCCATCTCCCTGCAGGCCATTAGAATGTCTGGAAGGCAAACAAGGAGAGGCAGACAGTCAGGAGCCAATAAAAGAGGGCAAGCAGGCTCTGTGTCTGGGGGCAACAGTGCTGGTCGTGGACTGGGTGCATTGTCATCAGCACATGGCCATGGGACACGCTTGTCCTTCTTTTCGGCAGCTGGACATGTTGAGCCACATCATGCTGAAGACTTGGTAGAGTGGATGACCAAGCCCTCCTCATCCTCCTCATCCTCTCTCACCCAGGCTCAGGGTACTGGCAAAGCAGCTGCCAAAGCGTCCTCTTCCCTGGTATCAATGTCATCATCAGTCACTCCTTCCCTAGACCCACCATGTCCTCCTCCTGAGGAGTCCCCCGAACTGTTTGAGCACAGTGTTGGGTACATGCTCCAGGAGGATGCCCAGTGTTTCGAAGGGTCTGATGATGATACCCAGCTAGAGGAAGGCAGTAGCGTGAGAGCAGAGAGAGGGGATGCTCAAGAAGGACACCAATCTGGCAGTCATGTTCCAGCAGCTGCAGCATACTGCCAGATTGGCTCCAGTGATGAGGAGGGAGGGGATGATGAGGTCACTGACTCCACGTGGGTGCCTAATAGGAGAGAGGAGGAGGAGGAGGATGAGGAGGAGGCACATCTCCAATGAGGCAGGATGCCCTTGGGTGGCCAGCGTAAGGGCAGCACACCGACGGAATCACACCGCAGAGCTCCGCCTGTGCAGGGCGCTGCCTCTGCCCGTTATTCAAAAAGTTCTTTGGTGTGGGCCTTTTTTGAGGAGAGTGCATCAGATCGCACAGCTGCTGTTTGCAACATATGTCTCAAGCGTATATCGCGTGGCCAAAACATCAGCCGCTTGGGCACCACATGCTTGACCAGACATATGTTGACCTGCCATGCAGCTCGTTGGCAAGCCTACCTTAAAGACCCACACCAAAGAACAAAGCGGACCTCTCCTTGCACTGCATCAGCTGGGATCTCCAACCCCACTATACCTTCAGTCCTCTCTGAAACCTGCACTGAGAGGAATGAAGGTGTAGAATTAGGTGTGTCACAGCCAAGTACTTGCGGCCACTCTGCTAGCAGTACACCGACGTCCGATTCTAGCAGGCAAATTTCCCTGCCCCAGCTGCTGGACCGTCGAAAGAAGTTCACTCCCAGCCATCCACATGCCCAGCGGTTGAATGCTAGCTTGGCTAAATTGCTAGCGCTTCAACTGCTGCCTTTTCAGTTGGTAGACTCGGCCCCCTTCCATGAGTTTGTGCAATGTGCGGTTCCTCAGTGGCAGGTTCCCAAACGCCACTTTTTCTCACGGAAGGCGATTCCGGCTCTCTACCGGCATGTGGAAGGCAATGTCTTGGCCTCGCTGGACAGGGCGGTCAGCGGTAAGGTGCATATTACCGCTGACTCATGGTCCAGCAGGCATGGACAGGGACGTTACCTTTCTTTCACGGCCCATTGGGTCACTCTTTTGGCAGCTGGGAAGGATGCAGGACAAGGTGCAGTAGTGTTGGAGGTTGTTCCACCGCCACGCCTCCAAAATGCTACTACTGGTTGTGACACACCTCTGTCCTCCACCCCCTCATCTTCTTCTTCCTCCGTGGCCTCTTCCTGTGCTTTGTCCTCGGAACCAGCGGTGCTCCGTAGGCGTTCAAGGGGCTACGCAAGTACGCAGGCAAAAAGATGCCATGCCGTGCTTGCGCTGGTGTGTTTGGGGGACAGGAGCCACACTGGGGCAGAGGTTCTGTCTGCTCTGCAGGGGCAGGCCGAGAGGTGGTTGACGCCACGCCAGCTTAAGCCAGGAAGGGTAGTTTGCGACAATGGCACCAACCTCCTCTCCGCTCTCCGACAGGGACAACTGACCCATGTGCCCTGTGTGGCTCACGTCCTTAACCTGGTGGTGCAGTGGTTCTTGGGCAGGTACCCGGGCTTACAGGATGTCCTGAGGCAGGCCAGGAAAGTCTGTGTGCATTTCCGCAGATCTTATAATGCCAGTGCTCACCTGGCTGAGCTGCAAAAGGAGTTGAACCTGCCCAAGAACCGCCTTATATGTGACATGCCCACCAGGTGGAACTCAACGTTGGCCATGCTGCAGTGGCTGCAAACGCAGCAGAGGGCCATCAATGAGTACCTGTGCGACTACGGCACCAGGACAGGGTCAGGGGAGCTCAGGTTTTTTTCACCATGCCAGTGGGGCATGATCAGGGATGCATGCACTGTCCTGGCACCATTTGAGGAGGCCACGAGGATGGTGAGCAGTGACAGTGCATGCATCAGTGACACTGTACCTCTTGTCCACCTGTTGGAACATACGCTGCGTGGAATAATGGACAGGGCACTTGAGGCAGAACAGAGGCAGGAAGAGGAGGACTTCCTTGCCTCTCAAGGCTCCCTTTACCCAGACAGTGTTCCTTCTGTCCCACCCATCGCACAGGAAGAAGAGGAGGAGGAGGAGGAGGATTGTGTCAGCATGGAGGTGGAGCCTGGCACTCAGCATCATCAGCAGCAGTCTTTTAGGGATGATTTACAGTCCCAAGAAACCAGTGGACTTGTACGTGGCTGGGAGGAGGTGGCTGCGGATCATGTCATCCTTAGTGACCCAGAGGACTCCGGACTGAATGCCTCAGCAAACCTACGCTGCATGGCCTCCCTGATCCTGCAAAGTCTGCGGAAGGATCCTCGTATTCTTCGGATCAAGGAGAGGGACCATTACTGGCTGGCCACTCTCCTTGATCCACGGTACAAGGGTAAGGTTGCGGACCTTATCTTACCGTCGCAGAGGGAGCAGAGGATGAGACAACTCCGGGAGGCCTTGCAGAAAGGTCTGTGCAATGCGTTCCCAGAGACTGGGAGGTTACAAACTCCTGGTCCTGGACAACGAGTTGCTGAGGCTTCGGTCAGTCAAAGAAGGAGCGGTGGGGAAGGTGGCCGTCTGACCGATGCGTTCAGACAATTCTTTAGTCCGCAGCCCCAAGGTATGATCGGTTCCAGCAACCATCGCCAGCGTCTGATATACATGGTGCAGGAATACCTAGGGGCAAGGTCAGACTTGGACACCTTCCCCACCGAAAATCTTCTGGCTTACTGGGTCTTGAGGATGGATCACTGGCCAGAGCTTGCACAGTATGCAATTGAGCTACTGGCCTGTCCTGCATCCAGCGTTCTTTCAGAACGCACATTCAGTGCTGCTGGAGGATTTGTCACGGATCACAGGGTGCGCCTGTCCACCGACTCTGTTGATCGACTGACCTTCATAAAGATGAACCAGTCTTAGGCCTCTTTCACACGGGACGGATCCGTGCAGATCCGCCCCGTGAAGCTCCGCTTGCTCAGCGGGGATCGCTCCGTTGATCCCCGCTGAGCCGACGGATGACTGGGCGGTCCCCGCACACTGTGCAGGGACCGCCCTGTCAGAGCGCCGCTCTCCCCTATGGGGAATCGGATGACGACGGACCGTAGAGTCCGTTGTCATCCGATCCGCTCCGCCGATTGAAGGAAAAATAGGGTTTTCCTCCGTCACACTTTGGCGGAGCGGAGCGGGTCGGATGTCAGCGGACATGTCTCCGCTGACATCCGTGCCTCCATAGGGGTACATGGAGGATCCGTTTCAGGTCCGCCTAAAAAACTGACAGGCGGACCTGAACGGACCTCCGTGTGAAAGGGGCCTTAGATCACCACCAGCTACCAAACACCTGAAGCTGATATAACAGACTAATTTATTTTCAAATGTCACATCCCTTCAAGACTGATGCTGAAGCTGAGAGTTTGTCCTGTTATGTTGACTGACTATCCTCCTCCTCCTCAATGATCCGATTGACGATGATAGCTTGGAAGAACATTTTTGTTTTTGGGTGCCGCCACCAGTGGCTAAGGCCCAATTTTTCAGCCCCTGTTTAACAGGGGTGTGTTATTACAATTTTTTATGCAATGCTTTGCAGCAGGGCTCATTCCTGCACTCCAACTAGAGTATCTGGGAGTGGTTGCAGTGTCGTGGCACCAGCACCAGTGGCTAAGGCCCAATTTTTCAGCCCCTGTTTAACAGGGGCGTGTAATTACAATTTTTGATGCAATACTTTGCAACAGGGCTCATTGCTGTGCTCCAAGTACAGTATCTGTGAGGGGTTGCAGTGTTGTGGCACCAGTGCCTAAGGCTCAATTTTTCTGCCCCTGTTTAACAGGGGCGTGTAATTACAATTTTTGATGCAATACTTTGCAACAGGGCTCATTGCTGTGCTCCAAGTACAGTATCTGTGAGGGGTTGCAGTGTTGTGGCACCAGTGCCTAAGGCTCAATTTTTCTGCCCCTGTTTAACAGGGGCATGTAATTACAATTCTTGATCTAATAATTCACAGCAGGGCCCATTCCTGCGCCCACCAAGACTAACTGTGAGGCCTTACAGTGTTGTGTCAACACCACCACCACCACCACCACCAAAGGCCCAATTTTTCAGCCCCTGTTCAACAGGGGCATGCAATTACAATTCTTGATCTAATAATTCACAGCAGGGCCCATTCCTGCGCCCACCAAGACTAACTGTGAGGCCTTACAGTGTTGTGTCAACACCACCACCACCACCACCACCAAAGGCCCAATTTTTCAGCCCCTGTTCAACAGGGGCATGCAATTACAATTCTTGATCTAATAATTTACAGCAGGGCCCATTCATGCGCCCACCAAGAGTAACTGTGAGGGCTCACAGTGTTGTGGCAACACCAACATGTAAGGGGCAAATTTCAGCTGAGTATATATATATATGTATAATTCTCTCCTGTAAGAGTTAATATGGGAAAAAAGTGTCTCCTCTCCACTGATTCTTTATCACCAATTCTTGTTTCAATAAAAACCCCAAATTTTCAAAAAACATTTGTCATTAGGACGGAAAGTGAGGTGAACTGTTCTGAACAGGTGCACACTGCACAGACAGCAAAACAAATGTTACAGGGGTGATAACCCTTCCCTATGTTTTCCAAAAAGCTTAAAAATATATTTTTTGGCTGGCGCTACACTTAAACAATGTACCTGTTCAAAATTACAAACAGATTCTACATAAGAACAAACCTACAGTCCCTGTCTTGTATGCACCGCCTGTATACGGCTGTTCAGAGTATATAGGGCCTTTTTTATTTTGTGTGCGGGGTTCCCCTTAATATCCATACAAGACCCAAAGGGGCTGGTAATGGGCTGGGGTAAGGGGGGGGGTGTGATGGGGTAGCTATGTCATTTTTCTTAAAGATTTTCATCCATATTACCGGGACCAGACATTACATTAAAGCCGCAAGCAGTTTTAAATGGCTTTTTTTCCTTTAGAAATTTAATTTTGTGCAGGGACAGTTCTAAACACGGGAAACACGTGGCACTTCACAGGCATACTTTAGACACCCCCCAGGTACGATATTTAAAGTAATATTTGACTTTTTTTTTCACTTTATGCATCATTAAAATGACTGCTCCAGAAAAACTGCAGTTTTTAAAACTTCTTTTTGCATTGATACATGTCCCCTGGTGCAGAACCCTGGTTCCCAAACCCTTTTTAGGACAATAACATGCATAATAGTCGTTATAATTAGCACTTTAGATTTCAAACGTTCGCATCCATTGTATTTAATAGGGTTCTAAAGTTCGTGCAAACTTTCGGTCCGTTCGCGGGTTCTGGTGCGAACCGAACCCGGGGGTGTTCGGCTCATCACTATTGTGAGGGGGTTAGCTCGGCAGCGGGTGTGTGTGACCCCCGGGATGGGCTCCCCACACAAAAACAGGCCCAGCAAACGGAGGTTGTGGTTTTCAAAATCAAAAAAAGGTGCGGTTTATTTTCTATTTACAGTGACAAAACACAGCAAAGCCAAAAGAAACATAAACAAAATAAATCCTGGTCAACTTGACCTCTGACTAAACATACAGGTTTCCT
This sequence comes from Rana muscosa, assembly GCA_029206835.1. NCBI lineage: Eukaryota > Metazoa > Chordata > Amphibia > Anura > Ranidae > Rana > Rana muscosa. The sequence continues at coordinate 111,303,405 of CM055120.1, read as the reverse complement.
AACTAACAACTGGGATCAGCCTAGTGCTGTCCTAGTCCCTAAGTCCCTGGTTTTAAATGTCCAAGCAAATAGCCACACAGGCTTTGTCTCACCGCACAGGGGTTCACTCTCCCTAGACAGTCCACACAGGTCTGGGTCCAGGCATGAGCTAACATCTAATGAAGCTGGGAGTTCTTATAGAGGCCTAAATGAGCTGACAAGCTTCAGCTGGTCTCATCAACTCCCTGTCTGCACGACCCCCCACACTCTCCCTAGAGGTATGAGTCATCCATGAGCCCACTAGCCTCAGCTGGGCTTATACAACTCTCCACCTAGTTGTATAAGTCGGCGTAAAGCCTGAATCTGGGCGAAATATATCTACCCCCCTGGATGCAACCAGGTGACTTTACCTTCCTGCTGTCACATACCCCCCCCTCTTGTTTTAACCTCGGGGTTGGAACACCAGCAATCAGGCATTCATGTACTCGAGACAAAGCATCCACATTCCCCATTTGAACGCCAGGGCGATGCTTTACTGTGAAGTTGAATTCCTGGAGGGCCAGGAACCACCTATTCACTCTTCTATTTGTTTCCTTGTTTTGAGCCATCCACTTTAACGGAGCGTGATCCGTAACCATGTCAAAGTGCCTACCTAGCAGGTAGTACCGAAGGGAATCTAGAGCCCACTTCACCGCTAAACACTCCTTTTCAACGGTGGCGTAATTTACCTCATGGGACTTCAACTTCCTGCTGAGGTAAATGACTGGGTGCTCTTCCCCGTTCCAGACCTGGGACAATACTGCTCCTAACCCCACATCTGACGCATCACTTTGTACGACAAAGTCTTTAGAGAAGTCGGGTGAGTACAACACTGGCTGGCTACATAAGGCTTGTTTCAAGAATTGGAATGCTGCCTCAGCCTCGGGGGTCCATTTAATCATGACCGACCCTTTCCCCTTCGTTAGGTTGGTTAGGGGCACAGCCTTAGAAGCAAAGTGGGGAATGAATCGCCGATAATACCCAGCGATTCCCAGAAAGGCTCGTACCTGCTTCTTGCTGTTGGGACGTGGCCAACTCTGGATAGCCTCGACTTTGTTGAGTTGGGGTTTTATTACTCCCCTCCCAATGGTGTACCCAAGATATTTGGCCTCCTCCTGCCCAATGGTACACTTCTTGGGGTTAGCCGTAAACCCCGCTTCCCGAACAGAGTCCAGGACTGCTTGCACTTTTGGCAGATGTGAGGCCCAATCTGTGCTATGGACAATTACGTCATCCAGGTAAGCCGCAGCATACTTCCGATGGGGCCTCAGCATCTGGTCCATTTTCCGCTGGAATGTGGCCGGCGCATTCTGTAACCCGAACGGCATTCTTTTATATTGGAACGCCCCATCTGGGGTTACAAATGCGGTTTTCTCTTTGGCCAATTTGGCCAGGGGGATTTGCCAATACCCTTTTGTGAGGTCAAGAGTCGTCATGTATCGGGCTGTTCCCAGCCGGTCGATCAACTCATCTATACGTGGCATGGGGTAGGTGTCAAATTTTGTAACTTTGTTCAACTGACGAAAATCGTTACAAAATCGCCAGCTCCCATCCGGTTTAGGCACCAACACAATGGGACTAGACCAATCACTTTGGGACTCCTCTATCACCCCTAAGTTCAGCATTTTCTGTACTTCCTCCCGTATTGCCTCCCGTCGGGCCTCTGGGATCCGATAGGGTTTTAACTTCACCCTTTCACCGGGCGGGGTAATGATGTCATGCTCTACCCCAGATGTTTGTCCCGGCAGCTCAGAGAATACCTCCTTGTTGCGAAGCACAAACTCCTTAACCTCCTGTTGTTGGGGTTGTGACAAGGTGGCTGCTATTCCAACCTCAGGAATCACGCAACCAGTTTGAGCTGGTGACCAAGTGTCTGCGACTAGGGACTCTCTATCCCTCCAGGCTTTCAACAGATTAACGTGATAGATCTGTTCGGGCTTTCGCCTTCCTGGTTGTCTGACCTTGTAATTCACTTCGCTCACTTTTTCTATTATCTCGTAGGGGCCTTGCCATTTGGCAAGGAATTTACTTTCAACCGTAGAGACAAGTACCAGTATCCTATCCCCCGGGGAAAAGGTACGGGTCTTGGCTCCATGGTTGTACACTCTCTGCTGTGCTAACTGCGCTTGGGCCAAATGTTCCTTCACGATGGGCATTACCTGTGCAATTCGGTCTTGCATCAGGGCGACATGCTCAATCACACTCCTGTGGGGAGAACTCTCACTTTCCCAAGTTTCCTTGGCAATATCCAACAGCCCTCTTGGGTGTCTCCCATACAGTAACTCAAAGGGGGAGAATCCCGTAGAGGATTGGGGCACCTCCCTAATAGCAAACATCAGATAAGGAAGTAGACAGTCCCAATCCTTTCCATCTCTATCCACCACTTTCTTCAACATTTGTTTTAGGGTTTTGTTGAATCTTTCAACCAGCCCATCGGTTTGGGGGTGATACACAGATGTACGTATTTGCGTCACTTTGAACAATTTACACAGCTTCTTCATAACCCGGGACATAAAGGGTGTACCTTAGTCCGTAAGCAGTTCTTTACAAATACCCACCCGGCTAAACACAAGAGATAGCTCTTTGGCTATGGTTTTGGCCGAGGTATTTCGGAGAGGGATCGCTTCTGGATAACGGGTGGCATAGTCCATTATAACTAATATGTACTGGTGCCCCCTAGCGGACTTGATTATAGGACCTACCAAATCCATGGCGATCCTCTCAAACGGGACCTCAATGATGGGTAGAGGGACCAGCGGGCTACGGAAATGTGGCATCGGGGCCGACCTCTGACACACAGGGCAGGAGGAACAATAATTTTCTATGTCCTTCATCACCCCCGGCCAATAGAATCTCTGTAATACCCTCTCTCGGGTTTTCTCTGTCCCCAGATGACCTCCAAGAATGTGCCCATGGGCCAACTCCAACACCAACTTCCTGTAAGGTTTGGGCACCACAAGCTGCTCAACGGTTTCTTCTGCCCTTTTTGCCACCCGATACAGTAGGTCCTTCTCTACGCTGAAGTATGGGTAAGTGCAGGTATTATCTGGGTTCACTAACTCGCCATCTATTTTCACTACGTTTTCCCGTGCCTTTATTAGGGCGGGGTCTTTCAACTGTTCTGTGGCAAAGTTTTCCCTGTGAACCTCAAGATCAGAAAACTCCACAGACGGTAGGTTTTCGTCTGAGGAGGTGGGCTCCTCTCCAGTTTCTTGAGTCTCCCCTGCCAATACTGATAAGGGAAATTCCGGAGAGTCCTCACCACTCTCAGGGGAGTTCTGGCTATCACATTCCTGGTACATAGGGGCACCAGTGGGGGGCTCAGGATCATCCCACAGTTCCCAGAACTTCGGAAAATCCCTTCCCACAATGGCGTCATGCGGTAACTGAGATACTAAGCCCACTGGATGAGAGAGGGTACCTTTGGGGGTCTCGAAACACACTGTAGTCACTGGATACTCTCGGGTGTCCCCATGCACACAAATAACAGCTACCTTGCTATTCCCAGAGACCTCTGTTTTAACTAACTCAGCCTTTATCAGGGTCACAAGGCTACCTGAATCCAGCAATACCACAACATTTCTACCATTAACACACATTTTGCATAAATGTTTCTCAGTTCCTCGAATGGCAGTGCATGCGACTGTCGCACACAGCGACTGACGTCTGCCTGTCAGAAAGTCACACTGCATCGGTTCCTCCACAACCGGGCAATTGGCTGCAATATGTCCCGCTTGCCGGCAGCGGTAGCAAACGATCCTTCTTGCCGCCTCTTGAGCCGCTGATTTCCCAGGCTGTTCTCGCCAAACTTGGGGTAGAGCTCCCACCCTCTCACTCTCTCCACCCTCACCCCTTGGAATCCTCTTATCCGCCCCTGGGGATGGTCTGGTCTTAGGGTGGAAAGTCCGAGTGTCTCTTTAAGAGGCCGTCAGGTTCTCTGTAGCCAAGTATTTCTCCACACGATCCACAAGACCATCGGCCGTCTCTGGGTCTCCATGGCTTACCCACTTTTGGATGGCAGTAGGAAGAGCTCTCAAAAACCGATCCATTACAACACGTTCCACAATCTTTGGTGCGGACAAAGTCTCTGGCTGTAGCCACTTTCTGCTCAGGTGAATGAGATCATACATTGGAGACCTGGGGGGTTTTCCAAGCTGGAAAGTCCAGTTATGCACACGCTGAGCCCGGACAGCCTGGGTGACACCCAGCCTTGCCAATATTTCAGCTTTTAGCATCACATAGTCTTTTGCTTGGTCAGGCTCTAGGTCATAGTAAGCCTTCTGCGATTCACCAGTTAACAGGGGAGCCACCAGTCCAGCCCACTGCTCCTCAGGCCACTTTTCTCTTTCAGCAGTCCTTTCAAATGTGGTCAAAAATACCTCTGGATCATCCTCTCCAGTCATTTTTGTCAATAAACGACTCACCCCAAAGGACGCGGTATTAGTGGGACGGCTTTCCTCACTGGTCTGCGGACGTTGCTGCATTACTGCTTCCATTTGTTGTAGTCTCTGCTCTTGCTTCTGTAACAGGTCTATGAAGCGGGCCTCAGATTGCTGCTGGGCTTGTTGCTGAGCTTCCAGACTCTGTTAGTGAGCTTGCTGCTGGGCTGCAAGGCTCTGTTGATGAGCTTGCTGCTGGGCTGCGAAGTTCTGTTGTTGAGCTGCAAGGCTCTGTTGATGAGCTGCAAGGCTCTTTTGCAAACCTGCATTTGTCTGCTGTTGATTGGCATTTGCTAGAGCCAGCTGCTTCAGTATCTCCTCCATGCTGGCTTAAAAAAAAACTGCCACTGGTTCTCCACCAACTGTGAGGGGGTTAGCTCGGCAGCGGGTGTGTGTGACCCCCGGGATGTGCTCCCCACACAAAAACAGGCCCAGCAAACGGAGGTTGTGGTTTTCAAAATCAAAAAAAGGTGCGGTTTATTTTCTATTTACAGTGACAAAACACAGCAAAGCCAAAAGAAACATAAACAAAATAAATCCTGGTCAACTTGACCTCTGACTAAACATACAGGTTTCCTAACTAACAACTGGGATCAGCCTAGTGCTGTCCTAGTCCCTAAGTCCCTGGTTTTAAATGTCCAAGCAAATAGCCACACAGGCTTTGTCTCACCGCACAGGGGTTCACTCTCCCTAGACAGTCCACACAGGTCTGGGTCCAGGCATGAGCTAACATCTAATGAAGCTGGGAGTTCTTATAGAGGCCTAAATGAGCTGACAAGCTTCAGCTGGTCTCATCAACTCCCTGTCTGCACGACGCCCCACACTCTCCCTAGAGGTATGAGTCATCCATGAGCCCACTAGCCTCAGCTGGGCTTATACAACTCTCCACCTAGTTGTATAAGTCGGCGTAAAGCCTGAATCTGGGCGAAATATATCTACCCCCCTGGATGCAACCAGGTGACTTTACCTTCCTGCTGTCACACTATGCATAGACATATTTCAGTCTTTTGCCAAATAAAGCAATGTGACTCATATATATTTTTAAACACTTATTTTAATAACTAGGGTAATATGATAAAAAGTTTTTTTTAGATTTGGACTTATACTGGATTCAAACCTAGACATTATAGCACGGCCCCTTCTTTCATATACATGCTTTCCACCATCATGTATGTTTAATTATCACCACACTAGCATACATCTGAACATGTATCGGCCGACCTATATATACACATATACATATAGATATTTTTTGTTTGTTCATTTTCCAGTTTATCTTCATTTTTATTTCTATTTTCTTATTTTCATGTCCACTCATGTCCATTTTCAGTTTATGTGTACATCCAGCTTTAGACTACATTGTATCCACTGGCCCTAATATCTTGGGTTACCATTTTGGGTGGATTTTTTTGTATTATTTTTTGTATCTGTATCTATGTTCATATTTACGTTTACATACATGGACACATTCTACACATATACTAGAATAATACACATGGACTTTTTTGGTCATACAAATATACTCATATTCTCACCATTAAGTATATATTTATACTTTTTGGTCTAATATATAGTTATTATAAATTTCTGTTTAGTTTAAGCACCTCAGCATATAGATTAGTATAGTTTGTATATCTAATAAGATTAAAGCAAAGGTTTTCATTTTTTGTTCATTGACACCAACAATACTATATGCTAGCACTTCTAATTCATATATTTATATATATATATATTTGAACACACACACACACACATGTTGTCCTTCCACTTAATTAGCCTTTCTCTTTAGACACAGGTGTGTATATACACACTTAGGCCTCGTACACACGACCGAGTTTCTCGGCAAGAACCAGCAAGAAACTTGCTGGCAGAGATGTCTTGCCGAGAAATTAGTTCGTGTGTATGGTTTCTCGTCGAGAAAACCGACAAGTAACCTCGACGAGAAAATAGAGAACCTGCTCTCTATTTTCTCGTTGAGATTCTCGTCAGCCTGTTTCTCGACGAGAAAAGTGAGTGTGTGTACACTTACCTGTCCGCTGGGAAGCCCGCGCATGTTCGAAATGAATTCGACGCATGCGCGGTAGCTTCCTAGGCATAGATAGGGTATACCAAGATGGCGGCGACGGCATCGAATGTGACGAGCGCATGCTCGCCGTAGTCGATGACGTCACCGCGTACGCTCCATTCAAAGAACCGCGGGTTCTTTGAATCGAGCGTGTGTACACTCGGCCGGGACAATTTTCTTGTCCAAGAATCTCGTCGAAAAAAACGACATGTTTTTTTCGACGAGAATCTCGGCCGTGTGTACGAGGCCTTTGTGGTGTTCTTTGATACTATGGCTTTTTAAACTTATTTTCACTTGTATAAAAATGACTAGATTTTGATTATATTCTCTGTCTTGTTCACATATTTTGGATTCACATGTATGTTCTACATAATATGTTTATGTCATTTTATTTATATATAATTTTTGCTTTTCATACAGGTGCTTTTCCTACTTGGAGTGTGTTGGAGACAATCAGAAGCTCATTCTATTCCACTGTGTTCAGTGAATCTGATTGGTGCAAAGTCGGCTTCATTTCCCATATATACTCTGAGGGGTCCCCCACACACTTCAGCTGTGAGTAAGCATCTATCTTTGATGTGAAACGCGTCAGCTATCCACCCCTGCATGTCAGTTTTCTGTTTTTGCTTGTTTTTGGACTTTTGAACCCATGTATTACCTTTGGATTTTAATTTTGGAATTTTGGAAAATAAATTGTTTATACGGAGTGCGGCAGTCCAGGGCTCTTTCCTTTTCTATGGGTCAGTTGTCCCTGTCGGAGGGCGGAGAGAAGGTTGGTGCCATTGTCGGAAACCACCATTCCTGGCTTAAGCTGGCGTGGTGTCAACCACCTCTGAACCTGCCCCTGCAGAGCTGACAAAATCTTTGCCCCAGTGTGGCCTGCATCCTTCCCAGCTGCCAGCAGAGTCACCTAAGGCACCGTGAAAGATAGGTAATGTCCCTGTCCATGCCTGCTGGACCATGAGTCAGCAGAAATATGAACCTTACCGCTGGACCGTCCTGTCCAGCGAAGCCAAGACATTGCCTTCCACATGCCGGTAGAGGGCCGGAATCGCCTTCCGTGAGAAAAAGTGGCGTTTGGGAACCTGCCACTGAGGAATCGCTCATTCCACAAACTCACGGAAGGGGGCCGAGTCTACCAACTGAAAGGGCAGCAGTTGAAGTGCTACCAATTTAGCCAAGCTAGCATTCAACCACTGGGCATGTGGATGGCTGGGAGTGAACTTCTTTCGGTGGTGCAGCAGCTGGGGCAGGGAAATTTGCCTGGTACAATCTGACCTCAGTGTACTGCTAGCAGATTGAATGCAAATACTTGGCTGTGACACACCTAATTCTACACCTTCATTCCTCTCAGTGCAGGTTTCAGAGAGGACTGAAGGTATAGTGGGGTTGGAGATCCCAGCTGATGAGGAGCAAGGAGAGGTCCGCCTTGTTCTTTGGTGTGGGTCTTTTAGGTGTGCTTGCCAACGGACTACATGGCAGGTCGACATATGTCTGGTCAAGCACGTGGTGCCCAAGCAGGTGATGTTTTGGCCACGCGAGATACGCTTTAGACATATGTTGCAAATGACAATGGTGCGATCTGCTGCACACGTCTAAAAAAAAAGGCCCACACCAAAGAACTTTTGGAATAACGTGCAGAGACAGCAGTGTCCTGCACATGCGGAGCTCTACGGTGTGATGCAGTCGGTGTACTGCCCTTAAGCTGGCCCCTGGAGGGCATCATGCCTCGTTGGAGATGTGCCTCCTCCTCCTCTTCCTCTCTCCTATCAGGCACCCATGTGGAGTCAGTGACCTCATCATCCCCTCCCTCCTCATCACTGGAGCCAATCTGGCAGTATGCTGCAGCTGGGGGAACATGACTGCCAGATAGCTGACCTTGTTGGGCACCCCCTCTCTCTGGGCTCACGTTACTACCCCCTCTCTCTGGGCTCACGTTACTACCCCCTCTCTCTGAGCTCACGTTACTGCCTTTCTCCAGCTGGGTTCCATCATCGGAGCCTTCAAAACGCTGGGCATCCTCCTGGAGCATGTACCCAACACTGTGGTCAAACGGTTAGGGGGACTCCTCAGGAGGACATGGTGGGGCTAGAGAAGGAGTGACTGATGCCATTGAGCCGAGGGAAGAGGCCGCTTTGGCAGCTGCTTTGCCAGACAAAGTACCCTGAGCCTGGGTGAGAGAGGAGGAGGAGGACGGCTTGGTCATCCACTCTACTAAGTCTTAGGCATGTTGCGGCTCAACATGGCCAGCTGCTGAAAAGGACAAGCGTGTCTCACGGCCACGTGCTGATGAGGATGCACCGTGTCCACGACCAGAGCTGTTGCCTCTAGACAGAGCCTGCTTGCCCTCTTTTATTGGCTTGTGACTGTCTGCCTCTCCTTGTTTGCCTTCCAGACATACTAATGGCCTGCAGTGAGATGTAGCTGCACAAAGGTGGGATGCATATATATAGATCTATAGTGATTATACTGCAGCTAGCACAATCAACTGCCTGCTGTGGTATTAGTATGAGAAAAGCAGCAATTGTCTTCAGTTAGTTTTAGGTGCACACTGTGCAGAGGACACAGTACACTAACTAAAAATACAACAGCTCCCTGCCTGTGGTATTGGTATGAGAACACCACCAATTGTATTCAGGTACCTTTAGGTGAACACTGTGCAAGGGACACAGTACACTAAGTGAAATTAAAGCAGATCCCTGCCTGTGGTATTGGTATGAGAACACCACCAATTGTATTCAGGTACCTTTAGGTGAACGCTGTGCAAAGGACACAATACACTAAGTGAAAATAAAGCAGATCCCTGCCTGTGGTATTGGTATGAGAACACCATCAATTGTATTCCGGTACCTTTAGGTGAACGCTGTGCAAAGGAAACAGTACACTAAGTGAAAATAAAGCAGATCCCTGCCTGTGGTATTGATATGAGAACACCACCAATTGTATTCAGGTACCTTTAGGTGAACGCTGTGCAAAGGACACAGTACACTAAATGAAATCAATTATGGGCGAATGGCCCATAATGTTCACAATTCGGCGAACAACCGAACAGGTGATGTTTGAGTCGAGATCCACACATGGATTGGTTGAAATTCTGGAGGCGGTCACTATAAAGCTGAATCCCACAGACTGCAGACACTTCAGTAATCTTTCAAATACCGTGAGGTGGAGTATTGTGTATTATATAACTCACGTTTTCCAAATACAGCAAGCAGAGATTAGTAGAGTTGAGCGGGTAGCTGGATATTCGGGTCCGGCGGGTTCGGCCGAACTTCGGAAAAAAGTTCGGATTCAGGACCGAACTTTAACCCGAACCCGGACCCGGACCCCATTGAAGTCAATGGGGACCCGGACTTCTGACGACTAAAAAGGCTCTAAAAAAGTAATGGAAAGGGCTAGAGGGCTGCAAATGGCAGCAAAATGTTGTTAAGAACATGGCAAGTGCTCTGCAAACAAATGTGGATAGGAAATAACTTAAAAGAACATAAAAAAAAATAAAAAATAAAAAAATATGCTGGAGGCCCCCTTTTCAGCAGAAGAGGTACAGGAAGTCATTAAGAACCTCAGAAACTCAACGGCACGTGCCACACATATGGTGGGAATGCCCCAGAATACGCCCTTTCTGGAATAAATTATTTAATTTAATGGATAAGCTAGTGGGAAAATAAAATACTTTGAAATAAAAATGTAGCGGGGTGCTAAATTTAAGGAAAGTGTTTGAGTGGTAAATAGGCTCAAATACCCTAATTCTGTAGGATTCATGGACCATTTTGTCCTCGGGGGACAGTATTGGTGTGCAGTTCCCTGCGGCCTACAGGTGGCGCCTTTTGTGTCCCCTCTTGGCAGTAGTACAGCGGGGCGGGGAACCTGCTGTGCATGCCGGGAGAGCATATAAAAGGGGCAGACCTTTGGCCTGGGGGCTGATGTCCAGTGGGGTCCGCGCCCAGGTGCCTTCGGCCTGGGTGCATGTGTTCCTGTTCCATCTCGGGCACCTTTAGCCCGGGGTGAGGTACTATCCTGGAGTTCTTGCTGCCCTGGGTATGGAGGCCTAGGGGCGGGAGTAAAGCCTGGAGTCCAGAGCCGCCTCGTGTAGGGGACCCTGTTCCAGGGAAGGGAGGATCATTCTGATGGACCGATGCGGGAGTCACGGTGAAGGAATGGTCTGTTGACTCCCTGGAGAGATGTCTTCCCCTTGATATGGGCTAGGTTCGTAGAAGGAGAAGATCAAGGTCACCTTGACTGTATCAGAGGCCTTATTCAACCGGCCCGTGGCAGGGGCCTTATACACCCTGGTCTGTGGCTGAGACCAAAGTTCTCCAGGCCCGTGGCAGGGGCCTTGTACACCCGGTCTGTGGCAGAGACCAACCTCAATGTCTGTGGCAGAGACCGTGCGCCAAAAACTGTTTGAGAAACCTAAGCAGTGAAGTGAATGTGCTACGTTTGTGCCTGGACCTCCTCCACACCTTAAGCTGTCCTGTTTCTTTGCTCTAACCTTTTCTATCTGAGTACAGTTTATTTTGCCATGAGAGAATAAGAGTTGGAGTTTCAGCTGGTGTGGACATTGACTTTACTGGCAATTAAAGGACTTGCCTCTACCTACAGTAGAGGTGAGAATCATCCTCTGGAGGAGTTTTGACTCCGGCTGTGGACACGGCCCGTCAAGTACACCGCTCAACCTCTTTATATAGGAGGATACGGGCTGGTAGTGCGGTGTGCCTTTCTCCCTCCTGCGAAGAGCCAACAACATAAAGGCAGGTAAGGGGGAAAGGATCTGTGCGCTACAAAAAAATAAAATAAAAATTTTAATCTTGGCCTAGCAGGACGAGGTCCATATGGAGTAGGAGGTTGAGGTGGCGGTGGATGTGGCTGTGTAGGTGGAAGCGGCGGTGGAGGAGGACGAGGTAGCCAACACTGGTTCAAAAATACAACAATGGCTGGGTAAGGCCGGTGATGTGTCGAATTCTGTCCCCTGTCGAATAGTGTCCGCCCTGTACTGCGCTTGCTGAGTATGTAGGACAAGGGGATTTCAAAAATCTCCCAAGACTAACGGCGCCTGCGTGTTGAGTTCAGGTGAAGGCCACACCATCCGTGGTTCAAGCCGAGCCAAGCAAGGCCGCGATCGAAGCGAGCCCGTGAGGGGCCCTGTTACTATGTGCTACCGTATGTCCTCTTGGATGGTGGGGCTTGAACCTGCACTCACAGCGCAGGCGCCGTTCATCTTCGGAGATTTTGTGAATCTCCTTGTCGTCTGTACTGCGCAAGCGCTGCGCCTGCGCAGTACGGGCCGAGCACAATCCGATGGCCGGACAGTTTTTGTCACAACACCGGTATACATGTCTATTCTGCACAAGGTACGGACAAGTCCTGTGGGATCCATGCCTGGTTCATTTTAATGAACGTGAGCTTGTCCACATTGGCTCTGGACAGGCGGCTGCGCTTGTCTGTGATAACGCCCCCTGCCGTGCTAAATACACGTTCAGATAATACACTGGCTGCAGGGCAGGCCAGCACCTCCAAGGCATAAACGGCAAGCTCAGGCCATGTGCCCAATTTGGAGACCCAGAAGTTAAAGGGGGCAGACCCGTCATCCAGTACGTGTAGGCCTGTGGACACATACTGCTCAACCATGTTGGTGAAATGCTGCCTCCTGCTAAGACGTTCCATCTCAGCTGGTGGTGCTGGTTGTTGTGGCGTGCTGACAAAGCTTTTCCACATTTCGGCCATGCTAACCCTGCCTTCTGAGGTGCTGCCGGTGCCCCGGCTGCGTTGGCGACCTCTTCCTCCTCCTCTGCCTTCGCCTTGTGCTTCCACCGTACGCCCGCTGTCAGGTGGGAATGCCACCAGCAGCGCGTCTACCAGCGTGCGCTTGTACTCGCGCATCTTACGATCCCGCTCCAGTGAGGGAATTAAGGACGGTACGTTGTCCTTGTAACGGGGATCCAGCAGGGTGGCCACCCAGTAATCAGCACCAGTTAAAATGTGGGCAACTCGGCTGTCGTTGCGGAAACACTGCAGCATGTAATCGCTCATGTGTGCCAGGCTGCCCAGAGGCAAAGAAAAGCTGTCCTCTGTGGGAGGTGTATCGTCTGTGTCCTCTGTATCCCCCCAGCCACGCACCAGTAATGGCCACGAGCTGGTCTGAGTGCCACCCTGCTGTGAACATGGCTCCTCCTCCTCCTCCTCCTCCTCCTCCTCCTCCTCCTCCACCTCGTCATCCTCCAGAACTGTGCCCTTTCTGCCGGACAATTGTGTACCTGGCGTTTGTTGGTGCAGGAACCCACCCTCGTAGCCACTTGTGAAAGACTGGCCTGAAAGCCTTTGAAATGATCCCGCTTCCTCCTCCTCCTCCTCATCCTCCTGTGCCACATCCTCTTCCATCATCGCACGAAGCGTTTTTTCAAGGAGGCATAGAACTGGGATAGTAACGCTGAGAACGGCGTCATTGGCACTGGCCATGTTGGTGGAGTACTCGAAACAGCGCAACAAGGCACACAGGTCTCGCATGGAGGCCCAGTTATTGGTGGTGAAGTGGTGCTGTTCCGCAGAGCGACTCACGCGTGATTGCTGCAGCTGAAACTCCACTATTGCCTGCTGCTGCTCGCACAGTCTGGCCAGCATGTGCAAGGTGGAGTTCCACCTTGTGGGCACGTCACATATGAGGCGGTGAGCTGGAAGGCCGAAGTTACGCTGCAGCGCTGACAGGCGAGCAGCAGCAGGGTGAGAACGCCGAAAGTGCGCACAGACAGCCCGCACTTTCTGCAGCAGCTCTGGCATATTGGGGTAATTTTTAAGGAACCTCTGGACCACCAAGTTCAGCACATGCGCCAGGCAAGGGATGTGCGTCAAACCGGCTAGACCCAGAGCTGCTACGAGATTTCGCCCATTATCGCACACCACCAGGCCGGGCTTGAGGCTCACTGACAGCAACCACTCATCGGTCTGTTGTTCCATGTCCCTCCACAACTCCTGCGCGGTGTGGGGATTTTCCCCCAAACAGGAAAGTTTTAAAACTGCCTGCTGTCGTTTACCCCTGGCTGTGCTGAAGTTGGTGGTGAAGGTGTTACGCTGAATGGATGAGGAGGCGGTAGAGGATGAGGAAGCGGAGAAGGAGGAGTTAGCAACAGGAGGCAAACTGAAGCGCCCTGCAATCCTCGGTGGTGGAAGGACATGCGCCAAACCGCTATCTGCCTCAGGCCCAGCAGCCACTGCATTTACCCAGTGTGCTGTTAGGGAGATATATATTGTCCCTGACCGTGCTTACTGGTCCACGCATCCGTAGTTAGGTGGACCTTGCCACAGATGGCATTGCGCAGTGCACACCTGATTTTGTCCCCCACCTGGTTGTGCAGGGAAGGGATGGCTCGCCTGGAAAAGTAGTGGCGGCTGGGCACGACGTACTGCGGGACAGCCAATGCCATCAGGCTTTTAAAACTCTGCGTCTCCACCAGACGGAATGACAGCATTTCAAAGGCCAGGAATTTTGAAATGCTGGCATTCAGGGCCAGGGATCGCGGGTGGCTAGGGGGGTACTTCCTCTTCCGCTCCAATGTTTGGGAGATAGAGAGCTGAACGCTTCCATGGGACATTGTGGAGATGGTCGGTGACCCAGGTGGTAGTGTTGCTGGCAGATCCTCTGTTTGCGGGGTGACAGGTGCCACTGTCACTACAGAGGTGGATGAAGAGGCCGAGACTGCAGCAGAAGAGGAAGCAGGAGGAGCCAGAGACCTTTCTTGGTTTCTGAGGTGTCTACTCCACTGCAGCTCGTGCTTTGCACTTAGATGCCTGGTCATGCAGCTTGTGCTCAGGTTGAGAACGTTTATGCCTCGCTTCAGGCTCTGATTGCACAGCGTGCAAACCACTCATGTCTTGTCATCAACACACTGTGTGAAGAACTGCCACGCTAGGGAAGTCCTTGGACCTGGCTTTGGTGTGCTCGGTCCCTTGCTGCGTTGGGCAGTAGCAGATGTACTGTCTAGGGGACGAATGCTCCGTTTTTGCACCCTGCTCCCTCTTCTGCTGTGCTGGTGGCTCTGTGCGACCACCGCCTCTTCCTCCGAACTACACTGGTCACCTGCATAACGTTGATTCCATGTGGGGTCGAGGACCTCATCGTCCTCCACATCATCTTCCACCCAGTCTTCACCCCTGCCCTCCATGTCTGTCTGCACAATTGCGAAAGCAGCAGCAGTTGGCACCTGTGTTTCGTCATCATCCGAGACGTGCTGCGATGGTCCTCCCATGTACCCATCATGAAACATAAGTGGTTGGGCTTTGGTGCACTCAATCTCTTCCACTTCTGGGGCAGGGCTAGGTGGATGGCCCTGGGAAACCCTGCTAACAGAGTCATCGAAAAGCAGAAGAGACTGCTGCATGATTTGGGGCTCAGACTGCTTGGCTGATTTGCAAGGGGGTGAGGTGAAAGACTGATGGACATGGGCTTCAGGTGCCAACTCTGATCTTTCATCAGAAGAGTGGGTGGGAGACAATGTGAAGGAACCCGAGGCACTGTCAGCAACCCAATCTACTATCGCCTGTACTTGTCCTGGCCTAAACATTGGTACAGCCTCATTAGGCGCGACAAAATACCGCCGCAGGCTCGGTCGCCTACTCGCACCTGAGGAAGGTGTTTCACTTGTGCGTGTAGCTGGCACAGATCCACCACATCCTCTCCCTGCAACAGGAGCTCCACCAGCAGCACCACGACCGGGGCCACCACGTCCCTTTGACCTTCCCCTCATATTTTCCAAATTTAGGATCTTGCCCTAAATGGCGTTTTTTGGAAGACCACAACACACCCACAGTACGTAATGGCTGAAACGCACAGCTACAGAACTGCAGAAAATGCTATTCAAAAAAAAAAAGGTTGTTTTTTTTAGTATAGCACAGTACAAGGAAAATATATAGAAATTGTTTTTTTACACACACCTCCAGATGTGTATTTCACACTGCAAAATATTTTCTGTGGCCCTAAATGGCGTTTTTTGCCAGATCACAACACACCCACAGCACGTAACCGCTGAATCGCACAGCTACAGAAAATGCTATTCAAAAAAAAAGGTTGTTTTTTTTTAGTATAGCACAGTACAAGGAAAATATATAGAAATTGTTTTTTTACACACACCTCCAGATGTGTATTTCACACTGCAAAATATTTTCTGTGGCCCTAAATGGCGTTTTTTGAAAGAGCACAACACAACCACAGTATTTAACCACTGAATCGCACAGCTATAGAAGTGCAGAGAATGCTATTCAAAAAAATTGTTGTTTTTTTTAGTATAGTACTGTACAATATATAGAAATTGTTTATTTTACACACCTCCACATGTGTATTTCACACTGCAATTTATTTTCTGTGGCCCTAAATGGCGTTTTTTGCAAGAGCACAACACAACCACAGTATTTAACCACTGAATCGCACAGCTATAGAAGTGCAGAGAATGCTATTCAAAAAAAATGTTGTTTTTCTTTAGTATAGCACTGTACAATATATAGAAATTGTTTATTTTACACACCTCCACATGTGTATTTCACACTGCAAAATATTTTCTGTGGCCCTAAATGGCGTTTTTTGAAAGAGCACAACACAACCACAGTATTTAACCACTGAATCGCACAGCTATAGAAGTGCAGAGAATGCTATTCAAAAAAAATGTTGTTTTTTTTAGTATAGTACTGTACAATATATAGAAATTGTTTATTTTACACACCTCCACATGTGTATTTCACACTGCAATTTATTTTCTGTGGCCCTAAATGGCGTTTTTTGCAAGAGCACAACACAACCACAGTATTTAACCACTGAATCGCACAGCTATAGAAGTGCAGAGAATGCTATTCAAAAAAAATGTTGTTTTTTTTAGTATAGCACTGTACAATATATAGAAATTGTTTATTTTACACACCTCCACATGTGTATTTCACACTGCAATTTATTTTCTGTGGCCCTAAATGGCGTTTTTTGCAAGAGCACAACACAACCACAGTATTTAACCACTGAATCGCACAGCTATAGAAGTGCAGAGAATGCTATTCAAAAAAAATGTTTTTTTTTTTAGTATAGCACTGTACAATATATAGAAATTGTTTATTTTACACACCTCCACATGTGTATTTCACACTGCAAAATATTTTCTGTGGCCCTAAATGGCGTTTTTTGAAAGAGCACAACACAACCACAGTATTTAACCACTGAATCGCACAGCTATAGAAGTGCAGAGAATGCTATTCAAAAAAAATGTTGTTTTTTTTAGTATAGCACTGTACAATATATAGAAATTGTTTATTTTACACACCTCCACATGTGTATTTCACACTGCAAAATATTTTCCTGACAGACTCCATGGCAGCCTACGTGTGGGTTAATCCCGCCCCTCATACCTCATAGGACCCTTCTCCCATAAATCTTTGCTCTGGGCCAGAGGCTGTGTTCCTTTTTTTGTCCTCCTCCTAGGACCAAGATCTAGTCTTACCTTTTCATGAAGTTTTCCTGTAATCCAGGCCTGGCGGTGTGCACGGCGATACGTTGGTGGTTAGCGGTGATCCTCTCTGCAGTCCAGCAATCCTAGCTATTAGCAGGTGGACATGGGCGATATGATGTGATACCATGAAGAGCTTACTAACCTGGCCATTGGCAGGCAAGCGGCAATATGGCCAAACGTCCCAGCTATTAGCGGGAGGCTTTGTAAACGCCCGATCGTGCGGTGGGTCGAGCGAACAGCTCCCCAGTCCCAGGTTCTGGTCCGGATCGTGCCGTGGTGGTGGTAATGTACAAAGATATTCCTTTTATATGGCAGCCGTATCTCTGTGTTTTGTGTGTCTCCTTATTTTCTATCAAGCTCCAGTGAGTGGCCACGGCGGCTGGAGCGCAGCTGCGTTCCAGCTCGCCGTTTCAGGAAGTCGCTGCGCATCCGCAAGTTGCGAACGAAGATTCCGTGCTTGGTTCGTGCAGGCGCAGTTTCGCCAAAATGGCGGCGGCGGTCGCGCATGCGATTGGCCGCCACAGGATGGCAACCGCTATGGGGCGGTGACATCGTTAACGGTGGCAGATTTAAATAGCTGTCAAAGCAGCTATTACTTGGGATGACTTGCAGGCTTATGCAGTGTTTATCCAGGCACTGGGTTCTGGTTTACAAGGTAAATTGTTTGCTGCAGGCTCCCTGGGTGCTGGCTATGTTTTGTTGAGTGCTCTCTCATGCCTGTTGTCACTCCTGTTTCTCATAAGGCTGTAATGATTCATTTCACTTTCAAACTGCCTTGCCATGGATCTGTCACCGCCCTCTTGTGGCCAACCCTTGCGCTGCAGGTAGGATTTATTTATTTTCTACCTGTGATGCTTGGGTTCACTTATTCAGGAGCTCTTAACCCTTTCTTTTTCACTCAGCTTTTCTAGGTCTGAACACCAAAGCACGGCAAAGACCGTCCTAGGTCTCAACGTTGTCACTCCTCTTCAAGGTCCAGGCGTCAGATCTTCCTTTAGATCTAGGTACCACAGATAGGAGTCTAAAACCACCTCTGGGCGTCACTCTCACCGCAACTCCAGCCGCTCTGTGAGGAAAGCCTGCTGGTTATGCGGGGCCCAGGTTCCTGAAGGCAAATCGCTCTGCAAGCGATGCTTTTCTAAAGTCGCATAAGAAAGAGAGGGTGGAGACCAACAAGTGGAAGCACTGGTCAGAAAGGTGGTCCGTGAGTCCCTGAGTAAAGGGGATTCTGGTCATACCCACAACCCTGCTGGCGACACTATGTCAGTCCCTATTAGGGATGATCTCAAGGCTCCAGGCCCTTCACAGCCGAGCCATTCCTCAATTGAAGCCTCAGACAGTGAGGTGGAGGTAGATGACCCTGGTGCAGGTTTTGAATTTGCCCTAGTACCACAGCTGGTCAAAAGCTGTCAAAGAAGCTTTGAGATGGAAGAGCCAGTGGAGGCACCCTCCAAATAGAGGAAATATTTTAAACACCTCAAAAAAGAACACCCTAATTTCTCCTTTTTGGGTGAACTCAGCGCAATAATTACCGACGAATGGGGTGGTGTTGAAAGGAAGAATTGCCTGTTAATGAAGGTATCAAAAATGTACCCATTTAAAAGCAAGGATGTAAAACACCTGGAGTCGGCTCCTCTCATTGACTCAGCCCTAATGAGGATGGTGAGGCACGTCACACTCCCATTGTAGGATACTGTTTCCTTTAGGGTTTGCCTGGAGTGGAAAATTTATACCGCCCTCAGGCGGATCTACATTACAGCGGGTATGACCTGCAAACCAGCTCTAGCTCTCGCAGCCCTTTCTAAAGCGATGGAAGTCTGGGCAGATGACGTAGATGCTTCTCTGAGGAGCATCTCGGAAGAACTGGCCAGGAGCTCACCTATTCTTGGGCTAAGGTTGACGTTGGCTTTTCTCGTGGGGCTTCCCTAGACATAATTCGCCTGGTGGCTCGGATCATGCTGACATCTGTCACGGCTAAGCGTGCCTTGTGGCTGCGCCCATGGGTAGCTGACCCTGCTTCCAAGCAGGCATGGTGCAGGATTTCATTTGGGGGTTCGTCCCTCTTTGAGAACATATCGGACAGTGCCATCACCCGTGCCACAGGGGGCAAGTCGGGGTTCCTTCCCCAGGATCGCCGTCTGTTAAACCAGAAGAGAACACAGCCCAGGCAAAGTTCAGATCGAGCAAGGAATGCTCGCTACTATAGGCCTGGCCGTGAGTTCAAGAAGACCTGGAAGAAAAAAACAGCCTTCAGGCCAGAAGTTTTCAAAAGGGGCATCTTCCGGTGGACAAGAATCCCCTAAGTCTTTATGATATTGCACCTGCCTAAAACAGAGCGAGTCGGCATCCTTGCCTCTCTCGGAAGGGAAAAAGCAAATTCTCCTGTCTCTCTTGTGGCTCAGGGCGCTGCAATTCCAGTTCCAGATGACAAAAGGTTTTAAGGGGTCTACTCGCCCCTCTTCATGGTGTTGAAGAAAAACGTCTCCTGGAGGCCAGTTATAGACCTAACCCACTTGAATTCTTTTATCTAGAAGGAGAAGTTCAAGATGGAGACACTACTCATGATCAGTCAAGCAATCCAACCAGGCGATTGGTTTGTCTCTATAGACCGGAAGGACGCCTACTTCCATGTTCCGATAGCGTCAGAATTCCAGAAATACCTTCGCTTTGCTGTCGATCAAATCCGTCTGCAGTTTACCTGTCTCCCCTTCGGGCTTACATCGCCTCGTGTGTTTTCAAAACTTGTTGGCTGTCGTGGCTCTGATCAGGACCAGAGGTATCCATTTGTATCACTATCTAGACGACCTGCTGTTGTCTCGGGACAAGGAGCAGTTGCTAATCCACAGATCCCAGGTCATCTCCACTCTACTCGAGTTTGGTTGGCTTCTGAATCTGTAAAAGAGCCATCTGGATCCTACGCAGTCCCTGGTATTCCTCGGGGCACACTTCAACGCTATCAAGAGCACCATCTTGTTACCCCTGGAAAAATCCCAGTGATCTGGGACAGAGTTTGGCTTGCAATGTCGTTCTCATCTCCAAGCCTCTCAATGCCTAAAGTTCATTGGCACCATGGTGGCAACAACACCCATGGTAAAGTGGGCTCAGTGGAAAATGCGGCCCTTCCAGAAGGGTTTCCTCCAGCAGTATAATCCAGGGCTTCGGGATCATTTTATCCAAATAACCTCATCCATGCGGGAGAGCTTTCCTTGGTGGCTACAACAGAGGAACCTCCTCAATTGTCAGTCCATCGCACCTGTGTCTTGGGTCACCATCACTACAGATACCAGCAACAGGGGCTGACAGAAGTAGCCCAAGGCATATGGAATTTTCCCTCTTACAGGATAGTCTCCAATGTTCTGGAACTCCGGGCAGCGTTCTGCGCTCTGCAGGCCTTTCACCACTTAACAGCAGGTGACTCAGTCCTCCTAAGACTGGACAACACAACGGCAGTCGCATACATCAAGAGACAGGGGGGTACTCGCAGTCTCTCCCTGTCAAAGGAAATAGAGCCCATCATGATCTGGGCCCAGAAAAACCTGGCCAACCTGACAGCTGTCTATCTCCCTGGAGTCCCGAACGTTCAGGCAGATTTTCTGTTGAGTTTCTCTGGACAACGAGTGGACTTCCCCCCCCGAAGTCTTCAGGTGGGTCCTGTCCCTGGGAGTCATTCCGGAAGTAGACTTGTTCGCCTCCCCATGCAACTTCAGACTAGAGAGATACTACACGAGGTCTTGGTATCCCCAGGCTTTTGGGTAGATGCTCTGACAGACCATTGGCGGTTCCACAGGGCCTATGCCTTTCCCCCGATTCCTGTCATTCTCCGTTTTTTGTCGAGGCTCAGGATGGAAGAAGCAGAGATAGTGGCAATAGTCCCGTACTGGCCAAACAAGCCATGGTTTCCACTGCTGATGCAACTCAGCTTCCGGGACCCAGTTCCTCTACCCTCCAGACCAGATCTCCTATCACAAGGGGCATTTCTACATCCATGCCCGGCCCCATCTACATCTGATGATCTGGTTCTTGAGAGGGGAAGGTTAGAGGCCCTAGGCTGTCCAAGTAGGGCCATCTCCACAATATTAAATGCCAGAAGAACAGGCACCAACAGGGTCTACCAGAGGATTTGGAAAAAGTTTTCAGACTACACCTCTTCCACTGCAGGTTCTTGCAATAACCCAAAGATACATGATATCCTGGGCTTCTTACAATCAGGATTGGATCTCTCATTGTCAGTCAGCTCGCTGCGAGTCCAAATCGCTGTAATCTCTGCCTTTACGGGTGTTTCCTGGGCTAGACACCCTCTTACTCAGTAGTTTTTCAGAGGAGCAATAAGGCTCAGACCTCAGAGCCAAGTTTTTCTAATTGGGATCTTCCCCTTGTCCTGGATTTTTTCTTGGGTAGAGAGTTGGAACATGAAGATCAATCTTCTGTCAAATGACTCTCTCTAATAGTTGTCTTCTTGGTGGCTATAACATCGGCCAAGAGGGTCTCTGAAATCAGCTCTCAGGGATGCAAGGAGCCATTTCTAAACTTTTTAATTCCTATGTTGGGTTCAAACCCCAAAGTGGCATCTGTGTTTCATGACAATCAGGAGATTGCTCTTCCAACGTTCAGATCTACCAAGGATTCAAGTGTTTATCCCTTAGATGTTGGAAAAGCTCTGAGTCAGTATCTTGAAGCTACAGCTTCTTTCCGTCAGACCGACCACCTGCTCGTTCTTTTCACAGGAAGTATAAGGGAATGCGTGCCTCTTCCAGATCTATCGGAGCATGGATTGTTCAGGCCATTCAGTGGGCCTATAAAGCCAAGGGCTTGGCGCCTCCAGAAGCGGTGACTGCTCACTCAACTAGAAGTGTCTTCATCATGGGCGGCATCACGTCACGTGCCTCCAGAAGTTATTTGTAAGGTGGCCTTGTGGTCTTCAATTAACACGTTCATGGCACACTACTGCGTAGTGGTTTACGTATCTTGTCTGTTGATGGTGCCAATTAAACCTTTTTTCTTTTGTCCAGCACTCTGCCCACCCGGGTGTGTATGGCTAGTTATTTCCCACACGTAGGCTGCCATGGAGTCTGTCAGGAAAACGGAAAATTTATATCAAATACTTACCGTAATTTTCCTTTCCTGATGGACTCCATGGCAGCAGGAGTTCCCTCCCAGTGGCTGGAGTAGGCTAAATTATGGAACACAGCCTCTGGCCCAGAGCAAAGATTTATGGGAGAAGGGTCCTATGAGGTATGAGGGGCGGGATTAACCCACACGTAGGCTGCCATGGAGTCCATCAGGAAAGGAAAATTATGGTAAGTATTTGATATAAATTTTCAGTTTTCTGTGGCCCTAAATGGCGTTTTTTGAAAGAGCACAACACAACCACAGTATTTAACCACTGAATCGCACAGCTATAGAAGTGCAGAGAATGCTATTCAAAAAAAATGTTGTTTTTTTTAGTATAGTACTGTACAATATATAGAAATTGTTTATTTTACACACCTCCACATGTGTATTTCACACTGCAATTTATTTTCTGTGGCCCTAAATGGCGTTTTTTGCAAGAGCACAACACAACCACAGTATATAACCGCTGAATCGCACAGCTGCAGAGAATGCTATTCAAAAAAAAGTTTTTTTTTTTTTTTTTTAGTATAGCATAGTACAAGAAAAATATATAGAAATTGGTTATTTCACACAACTAGAGATATACACTGCAAAATATTTTTTTTGCCCAAAAATAGGTCTTTTTTGCGCACAACAAAGTGCCTTTTTTTTTTTTTGCAACAGCACAATAAAGTGCCTTTTTTTTTTGGGGGGGGGGGCCCAAAAATGGGTCTTTTTAGCAAAAGCACAATAAAGTGCCTTTTTTTTTTTTTTTTTTCTGACCAAAATAGGTCTTTTAGCAAGAGCACAATACAGCCACAGTATGGAATAGGTGTATCACTCAACGTAATGCAGTGCTGGTGCACTGAGCTTGCAACACAAACAGATAAACCTATGCAGATCGCTGAGCTATTATATCTCTCAATCTGGACTCCTATCTAAATCTCTCTCCCTGAAAGCACAAACAGGATCCTGCCCCTACACTACACTACACTGTCTCCCTATCTTTTCTATCAGTAGATTGCAGAATCAGGACTAACTCCTATCATATAATTCTCTCCCTCACAGCAACAGCAGCCAGGATCCTTTCCCTACACTGTCTACAAGCAGAGTGACGATCTGTGCTGTGTGCCTCTTTCTTATATAGAAGCTGGTCACATGCTGGGTCACATGTTGCACTGACCAATCACAGCCATGCCATTAGTAGGCATGGCTATGATGGCTTCTAAGGGCACACCAGCTAATCAAATGGTGATTGGCTGGCCCCTGAAGCATTTCTAACTGCGCCATTAAATTCCCGAATCCGAACCCGAACCCGGACTTTAGCGCAAAATCCGGGTCCGGGTCCGGGGTCGGGAAAACGCCAAAATTCGGTACGGACCCGAACTTTACAGTTCGGGTCCGCTCAACACTAGAGATTAGCATCCAGAAGTCAGCAGTCAATTACCAAAAAGAAGGAAGAAGAAAGAATCCTCATGGTGCAGTATTTCTTCATAAAAAATATTTATTGCACAGGCTTCATAAAACACTGACATCCATGGAACAGAGACAATTTTTCAAAAACAGCCGCGGTTAGCACCAGCTGGCTGGATCGTGATGACGTCAGAGACTTGTAGCTCCACCCTACATGTTTCCCTGTATAAGGATTGGCCTCCGTTCCCAGTAGAATCCTTATACAGGGAAACATGTAGGGTGGAGCTACGTTAGTTATATAATACACAATACTCACCTCACGGCAATTGAAAGATTACTGAAGTGTCTGCAGTCTGTGGGATTCAGCTTTATAGTGACCGCCTCCGGAATTTCAACCGATCCATGTGTGGTGAACACCGAGGATAAGATCGCTGAAGGCAGGTCGGCCTAATCCTGAGCCCAATATCATCCTATATCTGGTAAGCAAGCCATTTACTTATCAGTAATCCATTGGATGTGAAGCTTATACTATCAACTTGTCTGAGTATCATGTCTTCTGCCGCATAAGAACACCTTCACGGCAACAATCCTATGTGTTTCATCCAGGGCCGGACTGGCCCACTGGGAGATCGGGAAAACTCCCGGTGGGCCAGCTGCCTGGCTGCTTCTGGGGCTGCTGTGAGGGCAGCGGCGCCTGAAAAAAAAATGGCGGCGGGGCCAGGCCGACATGCAACTGCGCATGCGCCAGCGCAGTTCCGAGACTAGCCGTGCTTGGGAAAGCCCGTCCACGCTCGGCAAGTTCCGGAAAGGCGGGCGCATGCGCAGTGACACGATGGCGCCAAGCGGCGCCATTTTTAAAAGTTTAGCAGTAGCGCGCGGCGCCACTCAGCCTCTTCCTACGTCCCCCGCAGCCTCTGAATGCCCCCCCGCAGCCTCTGACCTCCTGGTCCCCCTTCAGCATCTGACCTCTTGTCCCTCCGCAGCCTCTGACCTCCTGCCTCCTGTCCCCCCCTCCGCATCCTCTGACCTCCTGTCCCCCCCTCCACAGTCCACAGCCTCCGACCTCCTGTCCCCCCTCCACAGCCTCCGACCTCCTGTCCCCCCCTCCGCAGCCTCCGACCTCCTGTCCCCCCTCCGCAGCCTCCGACCTCCTGTCCCCCCCTCCGACCTCCTGTCCCCCCCTCCGCAGCCTCCGACCTCCTGTCCCCCCCCCCCCGCAGCCTCCGACCTCCTGTCCCCCCCCTCCGACCTCCTGTCTCCCCCTCCGCCTCTGACCTCCCCTGTACCATCCGCAGCCTCTGACCTCCCCTGTACCACCCGCGGCCTCTGACCTCCCCTGTACCATCCGCGGCCTCTGACCTCCCCTGTACCACCCGCGGCCTCTGACCTCCCCTGTACCACCCGCGGCCTCTGACCTCCCCTGTACCATCCGCGGCCTCTGACCTCCCCTGTACCATCCGCGGCCTCTGACCTCCACTGTACCATCCGCAGCCTCTGACCTCTCCTGTACCATCCGCAGCCTCTGACCTCTCCTGTACCATCCGCAGCCTCTGACCTCCCCTGTACCATCCGCAGCCTCTGACCTCCCCTGTACCATCCGCAGCCTCTGACCTCCCCTGTACCATCCGCAGCCTCTGACCTCTCCTGTACCACCTGCAGCCTCTGACCTCTCCTGTACCATCCGCAGCCTCTGACCTCCCCTGTACCATCCGCAGCCTCTGACCTCCCCTGTACCATCCGCAGCCTCTGACCTCTCCTGTACCATCCGCAGCCTCTGACCTCTCCTGTACCATCCGCAGCCTCTGACCTCTCCTGTACCATCTGCAGCCTCTGACCTCTCCTGTACCATCCGCAGCCTCTGACCTCCCCTGTACCATCCGCAGCCTCTGACCATCTCTTGTCCTATATCACGTCTGGAGAGGAGTCAAGAGTGGGAGTGCCGCCAGGATGGGGGTCATGGGAGAAGTCAGACATGTATGGACTGTGGAGAGGAAACTATGGGATAAAACCAGAGCCACCAAGCTGGAGCCGAGTGACTGAGCCCTGCACCGTGCACCTGAGAGGAGGTCAGTGACAGCGCCGCCAGGCCAGTCTGAGGGGGGAGTCAATACAATAATGTAAGGGGGCACTGATCTAAAGGTTTCCCCCTTATATCAGTAAACCCCCTTACCTTAGGGTTTTCTTTTTGCGGAAGGTGGTCTCTGGTCACAAGAGTCCTCCCCACATTCCCAGAGTTCCCCTTTACATCATAGTCTGCAGGATTCCACCCTTCAGTGCAAGGGGGCACTCTGATGTAAAGGGGAATGCAGTGGAATCTGATATAAGTGGGGTCTCTGGTCACCAGTGCCCCCTTTATATCAGAGTGCGACCCCTTTCACACTGAGGCGCTTTGCAGTCGCTATAACGCTAAAAATAGCGCCTCCAAAGCGCCCTGAAAAAGCCGCTCCGCACACTCCAGTGTGAAAGCCCGAGGGCCTTCACACTGGAGCACTGTGCTGGCAGGACGCTAAAAAATTTCCTGCTAGCAGCATCTTTGGAGCGATGTGTATACCGCTCCTCCACCGCTCCTGCCTTTTGATATGAATGTGCACCGAAGCTATAACGCCAGAAAAGCGCATTTTGCTGGTGGTTTTAATACCTTTTTCGGCCGTTAGCAGGGATTAAAAGCACCCCGCTCGCGGCCGAATAGCGCCGCAAAATTGACGGTAAAGCGACGCTAAAATTAGCGCCGCTTTATCGCCGACACATGGGGCTGGTATGAAATTATTTCCAAGGCTGGTTTTTATTCCCAGTCCGGCCCTGGTTTCATCTAGGGAACATTCCCCTATAGATATAACATCACATGGACTTTTATCAATTGAGAGTTTACATGTTATAAGTTTTATTTGTTTTCATTATTTAATTTTCACACTTTTTTGTTTCACATTTTTTTGTTTCACTTATATTCCAATTTGGTGATATCGTTGGGATATCAGTTGGAATTCCTCAGTCACATGGTTCCAGTGAATTTTCACTGATATCAATCTTGTTGGGTTGCGCTTTTTTTAATTTCTTTTTTCCATATGTTTTGAGTCTTTTTCAGGCTAATTGAATAGCAGCACCCACCCGTCAGGTGAAGGTCATATTGTTCACCACCCTCTCACATATTTAGAGTATCACACTCACCTTGTATTTTAACCACTTCAATACCATGCACTTGCGCCCCTTCCTGCCCAGGACAATTTTCAGCTTTCAGCGCTGTCACACTTTGAATGACAATTGCGCGGTCATACAACGCTGTACCCAAACTTTTAGCATTTTCTTCCCACAAATAGAGCTTTCTTTTGGTGGTATTTGATCACCTCTGCGGTTTTTATTTTTTGTTAAACAAACTAAAAAAGACCAACATTTTTGAAAAAAAAAGTTTTTTTTAGTTTCTGTCATGAAATGTTGTTTTCCCCTTCACTGACGGGCACTGATGAGTTGGCACTGATGGGCACTGATGAGGCGGCACTGATAAAGTAGCACTGATGGGCACTGATGAGGAGGCACTGATATGTAGAATTGATGGGCACTGATAGGTGGCACTGATATGCAGCACTGATGGGCACCAATAGGCGGCACTGATAGGTGGCACTGATGGGCACTGATAGGTGGCACTGATGGGCACTGATAGGTGGCACTGATGGACACTGACATGCGGCACTGATGGGCACTGACAGGCGGCTGTGATGGGCACTGACAGGCGGCTGTGATGGGCACTGACAGGCGGCTGTGATGGGCACTGACAGGTGGCACTGATGGGCAGCACTGATGATGAGGTACTGGCAGGTGTTACTGCTGGGCAGTGATTGGCACTGTGGTGGGCAGTGATTGGCAATGTGGTGGGCAGTGATTTGCACTGTGGTGGGCAGGGATTGGCACTGTGGTGGGCACTGGCATCCTTTATTGTGGGGGAACTGGTTGGCAGGTGATCTTTTACATTTGAGGGGGCTGTGCTGATAATCAATGTGCTGATAATCAGCACAGACCCCCCCTCTGACAGGGAGAGCCGCCGATCTGCTCTCCCTGTCAGTGTGAACCGAGAAATGCCGTTTACCGGCACTTCCTGGTTCACGCGATGATCAGCTGTAATTGGTCACAGCTGATCACGTGGTAAGAAGCCTCTGACAGAGGCGGAAAGTGGTTAAAACACTTAAATTTTCTCACTGTTATAGGCAGCGCTGGATTTTTTCCCATTTACAGTTACAATTCTTGATCTAATAATTCACAGCATGGCCCATTCCTGCGCCCACCAAGAGTAACTGTGAGGGCTTACAGTGTTGTGGCAACACCACCACCACCACCACCACCACGAAAGGCCCAATTTTTCTGCCCCTGTTCAACAAGGGCATTTAAGTACAATTCTTGATCTAATATTTCACAGCTGGGCCCATTCCTGCACCCACCAACAGTAACTGTGAAGACTTACAGTTTTGTGCCACCACCACCAAAGGCCCAATTTTTCCTACCACTGTTCAACAATGGCATGTAATTAAAATTCCTGATATAATAGTTCACAGCAGGGCGTTCCAGCGCCCAACAAGAGTAACTGTGAGTGCTCACAGTGTTGTGGCAACACCAACACCTAGGGGGCAAATTTCTGCAGAGTATATACGGCAGGCCCCTACTTTCAAACATCCAACTTACAAACGACTCCTACTTCCAAACGGAAGGAGACAACAGGAAGTGAGAGGAAATCCAATGCTAGGAAGGGAAATTCTCTCCTGTAAGAGTTAATATGGGGAAAAAGTGTCTCCTCCCCACTGATGCTTTATCACCAATCCTTGTTTCAATAAAAACTTTAAAAAAAAAAACATTTGTCATTGGGACAGAAATGTTCTGAACAGGTGCACAGACAGCAAAACAAATGTTACAAGGGTGATAACCCTTCCCTATGTTTTCCAAAAAGGTTAAAAATGGAGGAGGGGCGAAATGCATTAAAGAATTTCCGGTCAACGCTAAGAACCAGTGACGCTGCTTCCGGTTCTTGTGGAACGCACGCCGTTGTGAACCCGGAACACACTGACGCTCGGTTATCATTGAAGGCTTGTGAGTTTTCCCAATAACAGCGTATTGTTAATCTGTTCCTAAGCGGTACTTCACAAGTTGCTTTTTCTTTTTATTCCCCACATGGTCCTCTGATCTCTGCTGTTATTGAGCCAACAGTTGAATTTCACCGAACATTATCGGTCCTAGATGTCGGATGTTGTGTGACTTTTATTTTATTTTAAATCAATTTTTTTCCTTCCTTCTATATTGCAACCACTGTTGCATATGGGACATTATTTCTTTGATGTTGAAAACCATCTGTAGTACTGTGAATTTCTCCTAGAGCTATTTGCCTGGTTGTTCAGTTCATTTAATGTTTTGCACAGTATATTTTCTGGTTTTACCTAGTTGATCACTTTTTAGTGGTAACATTTAGTATTACACCTACTGCATTTCTGGTGACACCAATCACTGGTGTATAATCTTTTCACTAGTAGTGTGTACCATCATCCCGAAAGGTTTAGATGGTTGACATTCACACATACGTTTGTATTGAGCACATTTATATTCGCTAGCGCTGCATTTTATAATTTTTTTATCTCTCAAGGTGTTGGTGCCTTATGCTGTAGCAGCTGCGCATATAATAATTTCTTTTCACTTGTTATTTATTTTTGTATGTCTCCATAAGCGCAAGTTTTTTAGTTTTTGTTTAATTACATTAAAGCCGCAAGCAGTTTTAAATGACTTTTTTCTTTTAGAAATGTCACTTTGTGCAGGGACAGTTCTAATCACGGGAAACACGTGCCACTTCACAGGCATACTTTAGACACCCCCCAGGTACAATATTTAAAGGAATATTTCACTTTTTTTTTCACTTTAAGCATCATTAAAATCACTGCCCCCGAAAAAACAGACGTTTTTAAAACTTCTTTTTGCATTGATACATGTCCCCTGGGGCAGGACCCGGGTCCCCAAACCCTTTTTAGGACAATAACTTGCATATTAGCCGTTATAATTAGCACTTTAGATTTCGAACGTTCGAGTCCATTGTATTTAATAGGGTTCTAAAGTTTGCGCAAACTTTCCGTCTGTTTGCAGGTTCTGGTGCGAACCGAACCGCGGGGTGTTTGGCTCATCCCTAATGTCCAAGATGATCCTTGGCCTTTACCCATTCAGGATGGTCAGATCCCGGGGCGGGTGGTTGCCTGAGGTTGCTGGAGATTCGTGCAGCAGAGCGGAGCTCTGGACTTAAGCCTCCATGCTAGTCCGTGGCAGGCCACGCCCCCATGCCCTGCTTATTTTTTTATCATTAGCATACACTGAGATTGAACTATATATTCCATTCTCTAAATTGTTCATGAACAAGTTAAACAGAATTGTTCCTAGGACCAATGCCCTTTTCCACAAAATAATGAAATATTATGTTGGCAATCCTTTAAATACGATGATTACTTTTAAGCTTTTCCTTTGAGTAAGCATGTGCAGTGTTAAACTAATAGCACTGTACATACCAGCATGCACTTGCCCTGATTTTGCAGTAAGCTTCAGCCTTCCCAGACCACCACCAGTCTCTGAAATGTGGCAGAGACATTCTCTTGAAAGCCCCGTTCATACTGGTGTGGCTTTGATATCGTGCTCCTTTAGTGCAATGTCAAAGCCGTACGAGTTTTACTGTCTATTTCATTGCGGCTTGTGATTTAATCCAACAGAAGTCTATGTAAGTCACAATGAAATTGGCAAAATGTAGTGCAGGATCCTTTTTCAAAGTCGCTGCGACATGAGTTACAGCTATTTGAACGATTCCATTTCTGACAATGGGGTGCGACATGTCATGTTATTTGGACTGTCGCATGGGTGCGAAAGGTTTATTATT
This sequence comes from Rana muscosa, assembly GCA_029206835.1. Taxonomy (NCBI): domain Eukaryota; kingdom Metazoa; phylum Chordata; class Amphibia; order Anura; family Ranidae; genus Rana; species Rana muscosa. The sequence goes on along the minus strand of CM055120.1, from coordinate 111,273,018 downwards.
ATTGGTATATTTTTTATTATTATTGATCGTTTCACTGCTTTGGTTTATGACACTGTGCTGCCTGATCTTTATACAGTATGGTAGAAGCAGAAGAAATAATGTGCAGCTATAGTTGAGCATCAAGCTGAGCATCACAACTAGATGATTGAAATTACCGTTAGTCAGGTTAGTAAGTGAATATTCTCAACTCCTTTAGTAAATCAGCCTCAGTGCATTTCTGTAGTGGAAAGGAGGGGAGTGATATCCCATTTTGCAACAATGAACCTGCATTATGTGTTATTTACAGTTTTTGGAGTTTAGGTGAAAAACAAATATATTTATATATACAGTAAATAGATAGAGATATACAGAGTTGTGTTCTGTATGGGTTGTACAGGAATCAGTTTTGTAGCCAATATTGAGTTATCATGAGCTTAAGTGGGAGCAATGGGAGATATTTCTGAGGCCTGCCAACAAGTCCAACAGTGCGGACTGCACTGTACAGCAAGGGGTACACTGGTACACTGGGAGACTGTTGGAGGCCAAGGATGCTCTGCTTCTGTGTCCAGTGCCTCTAGAGACCAGCTCCAGAAATTATCCTTCCCAAATAATTAACTGTATACTTTACACATCATATTCTAAATATTCTGGGGAAAAAATAAAACTTCACACAATTTATTGATTTGAATAAAGTTTATTGATTAAAGGTTTATTGATTAGAGAATAAAGTTAGAGTTATGAGTTTTGTGGCACATGGAAATGTAAGAAAGGAAATGTCAGAAAATCTGAAAAAAATATTGATTTGATTTTAGATATTTTTTTGTATTTTTTTATTCATGCTGTCCTATTTGCTACGTTTGAAGTCCAAAATGCACCTAGAAAACAAATTTAAATGAGCCATATCAATAAACAACTAAATATAGTGCATTCAGTATTGCAGCATTAAGAATATTTTATGTGTAGCTCTTATCTGCACAAAAAAAAAAAAAAAAACGACAATAATAATATATAGCTTTAAAGATGTGACTCTGGGAAGTGTTTTAATCAGTAATGAGATTAAATTCAATGCATTTAAAAGTGGAGGTCTTGTTAACAATGTACAGTAATATGTATGATGAGAAAGAACCTGCCAGTCCTATAACACGGCATCTATTCATATGAGATAATATTGAAATATTTGCTCCTCTGGTAATTCATTAATTTTAAATCCAAAACCCTCTTCATCATCAATCTCCCAAAACTTGGTGCACTGTTATGTTATGATTCCATTGCAATAAATACCTTCTCAGAAAAGACAGTGGAGGCTGTACATTAAAGTACTGAACTGACAATTTAGCCCAGTTTTTCTGCCTACAGACCTAGTAAGTATAGGAGTCATTGTCTATGGAGGCAATGAAGTCTATGCATTTTTTGTTGCAGAGGGTGGTGTTGGTGACCACAAGTGTGATATAGTCAGATGTGTTGTGTATCGGAGCTTATACAAGACAGGAAATGAAAAATCTGGATGGTCAATTGCATCACTGTTGGGATCCAAGAAGAAAATCATGAATATTTAGTACCGTCCTCTTATCTCTGCTCTACTCATCACCTGTTGTGGTTCTCCTATTCTGACCACCACTCATTCATCAGATTTGGTTCACTTTCTCTATCTCTATGAAATTACCAGGCCTTTGTGCCTCCTCTTGCCTTTCTTTTATCATGTAAATTGCTCTACATGCTTCTCTTCCTTTTACTTTCAGATGTCTTCTCTTCCTCCTCCTCCATACCACGAGGCATTTCCCAGGCAATATTAATTTTCTTATATTTTGTGCCACCCTGATTAGAAACCAAATATGATTTACACTGAGTAAGTCAACCTGTTTGCCCAGGTGCAATCCTCCCACCCAAATCCAGTACAACCCTTAGAGGTAGATTTACTAAAACTGGTGCACTCAGAATCTGGTGCATCTGTGCATAGTAGCCAATCAGCTTATAACCACAACTTGTTCAATTAAGCTTTGGCAATAAAACCTGGAAGCTGATTGGTTTCTATTAAGAGTTGCACCAGATTTTGCACTCTCCAGCTTTAGTAAATAACCCCCTTAATGTCTTCTTCTTTGGAACCTGCTCTGGCTTGATGTCACAATGTCATAAATCGGTGGCCTTCTTGCAACTGTAAACACGAATGTGTGATGTACTCAACAAAGAGGACTATTGTGGAAGATAAATACTATCCAAATGTCTGGAAATAAGAGGGAAGAGCTACCATGTGCTAAATATGCAGTCTGCTCACCAATACTGCCCCCACTACCTCCCTCACCATTTTTAGACATTTGGATTGTAAGTAGTGTGAACATTGGCTTTACTTCTGTTGTGGTCATATCACAAATATATTTTTGGACAGCATAGTAAATAGCACCAATCTCACAAACTAGCAGAACAAGGAGTGCACATTCTAATACAAAGTGTTTTAAATGCATTGTCAGAACCTGGACATAAAACAGTCACATGGGGGTTGATTTACTAAAACTGGAGAGTGCACATCTGGTGAAGCTGTGCATGGTAGCCAATCAGCTTCCCGCCCGCCGCACGTCATATGACGTCGTCGGGTTTGAGCGGTGATATCCTTAATGATGCCTGCTGCTACATCATTCATTCAGATATCTTCTTTCAGCGCTGGCGATTCCCTACACCATAATAACAATCATAGCGGCTGTTCAGCTGTTTGATTGTTCTTACACGCGGTGGGAGGGGACGTCCCCTCCCTCCCACCGCCCTCAGATGCGTCTACCGACTCACTCCTGCGATCGGTGAGTCAGAGAAGGGAACTGCTGGTGCCGGATGCTGACCATAGAGATTTCCGGTGGACCAGATGGTCCCCGGAGTCTCTACGATCGTTTGGAGGCTGGGCGCGATGTTATGACGTCACGCCCGGCTCCTGCATTTGTAAAAAAGGTGCCGCCTCGGCAGGGAAGCTGAGATCTTTTTTTTTTTTTTTTTTGACTTAAGGCTTTCCAGCCTAGAGGTGAGATATAAGGACTTATTGACCCCAGATCTCCCTGTAAAGAGGACCTGGCATGCACTATTCCTATTATAAGGGATGTTTACGCATACGTAAGTCGCGCCCACATATGTAAACAATGTTCAAACAACATATGTGAGGTATTGCCATGAACGTTAGAGCGAGAACAATAATTCTAGCACTAGACCTCCTCTGGAACTCAAAACATGTAACCAGTAAAAAAAAAAATTAAAGCGTCGCCTATGGGGATTTTTAAGTACCAAAGTTTGGCGCCATTCCACGAGCGTGTGCAATTTTGAAGCATGACATGTTAGGTATCTATTTACTCAGCATAACATCATCTTTCACATTATGCAAAAAAATTGGGCTAATTTTACTGTTTTGTTTTTTAATGCATGAAATTGTTTATTTAAAAAAAAAATGCATTTGAAAAATTCCTGCCCAAATACCGTGCGAGATAAAAAGTTGCAATGACCGCCATTTTATTTTCTAGGGTCTCTGCTAAAAAAACATATATAATGTTTGGGGGTTCTATGTAATTTTCTAGCAAAAAAATTATTTTACATGTAGGAGAGAAATGTCAGAATTGGCCTGGTAGGCAAATGGTTAAGATTTGACAATAAAACCTGGAAGCTGATTGGTTTCTATGCAGAGCTGCACCAGATTTTGCACTCTCCAGTTTTTAGTAAATCAACCCCACAGTCAGAACCTGGACATAAAACAGTCACATGGGGGTTGATTTACTAAAACTGGAGAGAGTGCACATCAGGTGAAGCTGTACATGGTAGCCAATCAGCTTCTAACTTCAGCTTATTCTATGAGGCCGGGTTCACACTAGTGCGACACGACATCCGTCCTACTTTGGATCCGACTTTGCCCTGCGACATGAAGCCGACATATGTCCGACTTTCAATGAACGGGGATCCGACTTGGATCCCCGCCAATATCAGGCACTGTGTTTGGTATGAATCTTGAGGGGGAACTCCAGGCCAAATTTTAAATTAAAAAACCGGCGTGGGTTCCCCCTCCAGGAGCATACCAGGCCCTTGGGTCTGGTCTGGATTTGAACAGGCGCCCCTACGCCGAAAAAACGGCGTGGGGGTCCCCCCAAAATCCAAACCAGACCCTTATCCGAGCACGCAACCTGGCAGGCTGCAGGGGAAAAGGGGGGACGAGAGAGCGGCCCCCCTCCCTCCTGAACCGTACCAGGCCGCATACCCTCAACATGGGGGGTTTGGTGCTCTGGGGCAGGGGGGCGACCTGCGGCCCCCCCACCCCAGAGCACCCTGCCCCCATGTTGATGAGGACAGGGCCTCTTCCCGCCAACCCTGGCCGTTGGTTGTCGGGGTCTGCGGGCGGGGGGCTTATCGGAATCCGGGAGCCCCCTTCAATAAGGGGGCCCCCGGATCCCGGCCCCCCCACCCTATGTGAATGAGTATGGGGTATATCGTACCCCTACCCATTCACCTGGTGGAAAAAAATTGCAATAAAAAAACACTACACAGGTTTTCAAAGTACTTTATTGCACAGCTCCGGGGGTCTTCTTCCGACTTCCGGGGGTCTTTTCCGACTTCGAGGGTCTCCGGTGTCGTCTCCCGCTCTCCGGTTCTTTCTTCCGCTCGGCCTCCGCTAACTTCTTTTTAGCTCTCTTGCTAACAGAGGCCCGGTCTTCCCGTTGTCTCGTCCGGCTCTCCGTTGTCCTTCTGCCGGCCCCTCCACTAACTTCTTAGTAGCTCTTTCGCTAGTGGAGGGGCCGGGCTTCCCGTCGTCGCCGTCGGCGTCTTCTTCCCTCTTCTCCTCCTCGATGTTGACGCGTCGCCTCCTCCCGCTGTAATACTGGCTGTCCGCTCCGCTCCGCATTAATATAGGCTTCTCATGACGTCACAGTCACATGTTCCCATGACGTCACAGTCACATGCTCCGGGGCCATGTGCCCTGGAACATGTGACTGTGACGTCATGAGAAGCCTATATTAATGCGGAGCGGAGCGGAGAGCCAGTATTACAGCGGGAGGAAGCGACGCGTCAACATCGAGGAGGAGGAGAAGAGGGAAGAAGAAGCCGACGGCGGCAGCGACGGGAAGCCCGGCCCCTCCACTAGCGAAAGAGCTACTAAGAAGTTAGTGGAGGGGCCGGCAGAAGGACAACGGAGAGCCGGACGAGACAACGGGAAGACCGGGCCTCTGTTAGCAAGAGAGCTAAAAAGAAGTTAGCGGAGGCCCGGCGGAAGAAAGAACCGGAGAGCGGGAGACGACATCGGAGACCCCCGGAAGTCGGAAGAAGACCCCCGGAAGTCGGAAGAAGACCCCCGGAGCTGTGCAATAAATTACTTTGAAAACCCGTGTAGTTTTTATTGCAATTTTTTGTCCACCAGGTGAATGGGTAGGGGTACGATGTACCCCATACTCATTCACATAGGGTGGGGGGGCCGGGATCCGGGGGCCCCCTTATTGAAGGGGGCTCCCGGATTCCGATAAGCCCCCCGCCCGCAGACCCCGACAACCAACGGCCAGGGTTGTCGGGAAGAGGCCCTGTCCTCATCAACATGGGGGCAGGGTGCTCTGGGGTGGGGGGGCCACAGGTCGCCCCCCTGCCCCAGAGCACCAAACCCCCCATGTTGAGGGCATGCGGCCTGGTACGGTTCAGGAGGGAGGGGGGGCCGCTCTCGTCCCCCCCCTCTTCCCCTGCGGCCTGCCAGGTTGTGTGCTCGGATAAGGGTCTGATTTGGATCTTGGGGGGACCCCCACGCCGTTTTTTTCGGCGTAGGGGATCCCGTTCAAATCCAGACCAGACCCAAGGGCCTGGTATGCTCCTGGAGGGGGAACTCATGCCGTTTTTTTATTTAAAATTTGACGTGGAGTTCCCCCTCAAGATCAGCAGAGCACAAGTCGCATGCCAAAGTCGGACCATGCAAGACTGCGGTCCGACTTTGATCCGACTTCAATGATAGTCAATGGGCTGAAGTCGGATCAAAGTCGGACCAAAGTAGTACAGGGAGCATTTTCAAAGTCGGACCGACATGTGTCGGACCAGTTAAGACGGCTCCCATAGGGAGACATTGATTTTCACACGTCATGCGACATGAGCTCCCAATGTCGGAGCGTTTGTCGCCCCAGTGTGAACCAGGCCTGAAGCTTTGAAAAAAAATGGAAGCTGATTGGTTTCTATGTAGAGCTGCACCAGATTTTGCACTCTTCAGTTTTAGTAAATCAACCCCAATAGTTTGTAGAAATAAAGAACCCTTTTTATCGATCAGTGCTGCTTCAAATAAACTGAGCTCTCTTGAAAAGTATCAGCAACGGTCTCTAATACAGCAAGCAATGATCTAGGAAAAACTATTTTTGCATGAAAAGTTGCTACTTTTAACGCAAAGAGTTCAAAAAGATCAGCTTTTAGCCATATGTAGCACACAGACCTTTTTCTCGCCTGACTCACTTGCAAGTCAAGGCACACCGTGCTATATGCCCATACCCTCCTGTTTGAAGAGGTTAAGCGGTGTTCACAAATTTTGGGTCCTGCAGCGAGTTACCTTCTTCCACTGGTTCTCTTCCCCAGAGTATGGGGTCAAGTCTCTATTTCCCCCCCCCCCAAAGAAGCCAATGTCTAGAAACACTTTAACACCAACAGAGAGTTTATTTTTTTCTATTTGCTGCATAGTAAACAGAGACAGATGGATGAAAGAAGGAATAAGTGTGAGGGATTAGATCCAGGCACAACTAGAACCTCGTCGCCACTCGATCCCGAGTGGGTTTAGCTCACCCGTATAGTCCTCTCCCACAGTCCCAGCAGTCGGTGTGGAGCTCGAACAGTTCTGTCAACCTATCCCCTCCAGGGACAGGTACGGGAGATCCTCTAACCTCTGTAGACTTTTAAGAACAGGATAATGCCAATGGGCACTCTACAGGTTAGCCTTCCCGAACAAGGAATCCTTCCCTCTGACAGGTCACCAGGCCTCTCCCGAGACAGCAATCTTCCATTACTCATCTCCTCAGTGGGACTGATCCTCCCCTGGCTTCCTCACGGTCAGAGCGGGTACCCTTACCTGGGCACCCTGGGACACCAATGGGCGAATTGTAGACCCAGTTAAAGGTACTGGGCCTACCTGGAACATTGCAGCCTCGGGCCAAAGGTGCCCGAGACTTCTCGGCCAGTCATCCCACCCCGAGGGTAACACCCCTCCGGCTCCTCCACTCCAACTCTTCTCTACTCCCCTCCTCGACTCACCTCTAAAAGATGGCGTCTGCCCCTTATGTACCCTCTCCCGGCATGCACAGCAGGCCGACAATGCCCACTGTACCGCTGCCGAGAGAGGACACCCTAAGGCGTAGTAATGCCACCCATGGCTCAACCCTGACCTGATATGGCAACGCCACCCACAGGGAACCATACACCAGGCAGCATCACATAGGCAGAGGCAAATACCTAGTAATCAAAGTGGTCCAAGCCTGGCTACCAGCTCAGACCAACCCCTAAATTAAGGCACATAACACCCCTAAAAGTAAAGGGGCGTTACACATAAAAACAACCAGCTCAGGACAGCCCTTGGTGTAGGGTTGCCACCTTTTCCTTAAGTCAAACCCGAACACTTAAGTGGCGCACAGCAATTTTTTTTATAGTATAAAGTTTATAGTATAAACTATACATATATTTTGCTATTAAAGGGGTTCCTTTTATAAAAAAACAAAACAAACATGTCATACTGACCTCCACTGTGTAGTTTGTTTTGCACAGAGTAGCCCCGATCGTCCTCTTCTGGGGTCCTCCGGCGGTGTCGGTGGCTCCTCCCCACATCGGGTGTCCACCTCAGAGAAGCGCTCTCCTTGGTGGACCCCCGTGCGCATGGGCATCCGCTGAAATTTTTTCAGGGGGGGGGGCGCTACGGCAGCGGCGATACACAGTCGTTTTTTACCCTTTCTTCGACCACTAGCGGGGGTTAAAAGCGACCCCCCCCCCACCTTAAAATGTAAAAACACCCCACTGTGCCCCCTGCATCTTTAAATATCTCTTTGTCACTACTGTGTACCCCCTCTCCACAACTGCATCTCTAGACCCCTTTACATTACACAGCACTCTGCATCACTGGCCCCCTTTACATTACACAGCACCCTGCATCACTGGACGCCTGTACATTACACAGCACCCTGCATCACTGGCCCCCTTTACATTACACAGCACCCTGCATCACTGGACCCCTTTACATTACACAGCACCCTGCACCCCTGTACATTACACAGCACCCTGCATCACTGGACCCCTTTGCATTACACGGCACCCTGCATCACATTACACAGCACCCTGTATCACTGGACCCCTTTACATTACACAGCACCCTGCACCCCTTTACATTACACAGCACCCTGTATCACTGGACCCCTTTACATTACACATCACCCTGCACCCCTTTACATTACACAGCACCCCTTTACACAGCAGCACCGCACCTCTGGACACTACACACACTAAACTCTGACCACTACACTGCACACTGACCATATGTATGACCTGTCCTATGACGTCATGTCTCTGCAGTCACACACACACACACGTGTGGTAGGACATCTCCTCCTCCCTCCATACCGCACACACAGCCCGGCTCTCCTTCCTTCTCACCTTCAGCAGGTCCAGCGGGTGTGTGCAGCAGGCCGCCCCGCAGGAGGCCAGGCCCCCGAGGTACTACCACCACCGACTCGAGACACCCTCCGCCATCTCCCCCCCGACTCTTTTTCTTCTTCTCTCCCCGGGCGCGCTGCACAGTCCAAGGGCCAGGGGCAGAGCCGGCCCCTGCCCGGGAGAATGAGAAGAGCTGGGGCCAATCGGATTTCAGCACGAGGCCCCGCCCAGCCAGCGCTGCCAAACCACGAGACGCGGGCTGGAAGTGGATGTAAGGGCGGCGGAGGGTGTAGAAAACTGCCAATTTGGCCAACACCTTCTCAATTCCAGGGGCGGGGCAAACAACCCCCCTTGCCCTATGGAGCAGACGCCCATGCCCGTGTGGTCGCGTTCCCGGGTCCTGCTTCTGCATGTATTGTGTCATTGGATTTGATTAACAGCAGCAGGAGCCAATGGCTGCGCTGCTATCAATCTATCTACTCAAGAGCCAGGACCCCTGGACCCCGTGCAGAGAGGGAGAGCACATCTCCGCCGAGAGAATGAAGGGGTTCAGGTAAGTAAAATGGAGGGGGGGGGCTGGGGGGCCGGTCACTGGCAGAAGTTTTTTCACCTTAATGCATAGGATGCATTAAGGTGAAAAAACACAAAGGTTTACAACCCCTTTAAATAAAATTTCTAATCATATGAAGTTAATAACAAGAGTTCCCCTTTTACATCTGAACTCGCAGAGTTCCCTTTCACTGTAACGGGGGACTCTGCAGACTCTGATGTAAGGGAGAACTCTGGGGACTCTGACATAAGGGATGCTCTGGGAACCCTGATTTAAGGGAGAACACTGAGAACTCAGAGGTCTCTGATGTAAGGGGGAACACTGTGGACTCTGGTGTAAAGGAGAACTCTGATGTAAGGGGTGCTCTGAGAACCCTGATTTAGTTTAGTGTACTCACTTAGAGGCAGAAGAGAGAAAGGGGGAGACTTCAGTCACAGACAAGGATGGATGGTGAGCTCACTCACCCCTTCGCAGTCAGCACCTCTCATCCAGATGTATCTGAGGCTGCTGGACTTCAAATTTCAGGCCCCCACTTTCCCTTTCTGAGGCACAGAGCAGAGGATTAGAGTGTGGGCAGACACAGAGGGGTGGGAGAGGTGCAGATCGAGCCCTCTCTCTTCTCCTGTCTGTGTGTGTGTTTGGGGGGAGATTGTTAGTGCTGGCTTTGGGCAGTGTGAAAAAGAGTCTAAAGCCCCGTACACACGGTCTGACTTTTTGCCAACAAACTTAATTTTGAGCAAGTTTGCCAAAAAATCAGACCGTGTGTACGCTCCATCGGACAAACTATTTTGGTTTTCATCGGACAAAAGTTCGGTCTGCAAACGGACAAACTTTTGGCCAACAAAAGTCCAATGGAGCAAAGTCCGACCGTGTGTACAGAAAACCATCGGACTTTTGTCGAATGGACAAAACAAATAATGTTAAAATCAACCAACAATAGCAGAAGTTGACCAAAGGGTGGCGGTAAAGAGCAGAAAAAACATGTGATGTTGGAAAAAGTTTTGGGAAAGTTTGCAGAAAAGTCCTGTGGTGTGTATGCTATGGGTGTGCCCGGCCAACTCCCTTCGGACAAAAATCCACGGAAAAGTCCGATGGAAGTCCGACCGTGTGTACGAGGCTTTACAGACACTCTCAGCTTAGACAACTGCAGCCAGCAACTCTGCTTGGAAGCCATAGTTCGGTCTAAATAATGTGTCCGGGTTTCAGGCAGTCTGAAAACCAGACGCATGATTCCAAACCCGAACTGTCCAGGTGGCAACCCTACCTTGGTGTTATACTATGCATGAGAGTACTGGGTGGAGAAAGCAAATGCTAGTGTCACTTTAAATAAAAAATAGTTTGCACAAAGTTGCTAACTGCATACAAATATCAGTAACATTTCACATTTATTGATGGAATCTGAGGATAAGCATTCATTAGATTAAAAGTTTCAAGCCTTGTCATGTTCTGATATTGGAATCTTTGTTAAAGGGAACTTATGCCTCCAATACTTACCTCTGCTCCAATGTTGTCCAGGAACTCCCTCATTAGCATTGACATCTTCACCTGGTCTTCTACAAGGCTTGTCATCTTTAATTACTTTGATTGGCTGGGCCAGGATGATGGAACTCCCACACACATGCACAGGAGGAATTATTTCCAGCACTGAGGAATGCTGAGGAAGTACACTGAGCTGTGCATTCAAAGGAAGTTTGTGAGAAGGCAGGTATGAATGTTTTATAGAAGAGATATAGTGGGGGAGAATTATTAAAACTGCTGTACACAGAATCTGGTGCAGCTGTGCAAAGTAACCAATCAGCTTCTAAGTTTTATTGTCAAAGCTTAACCACTTCCCTACTGTGCACGAAAACCCCCTTCCTGCCCAAGCCATTTTTCAGCTTTCAGCGCTGTCACACTTTGAATTACAATTGCGCGGTCGTGCGACGTGGCTCCCAAACAAAATTTGCGTCCTTTTTTTCCTACAAATAGAGCTTTCTTTTGGTGGTATTTGATCACCTCTGCGGTTTTTATTTTTTGCGCTATAAACAAAAGAAGTGCGTCCAGTTTGGAAAAAAACACAATATTTTTTACTTTTTGCTATAATAAATACCCATTTTTTTTTTTCAATTTAAATTTTCCTCAGTTTAGGCCGATACGTATTCTTCTACATATTTTTGGTAAAAAAAAAAATCGCAATAAGCGTGTATTGATTGGTTTGCGCAAAAGTTATAGCGTCTACAAAATAGGGGATAGATTTATAGCATTTTTTTAATTAGTAATGGCGGCGATCTGCGATTTTTATTGTGACTGCGATATTGCTGCGGACACATCGGACACTTTTGACACATTTTTGGGACCATTCACATTTATACAGCGATCCCTGCTATAAAAATGCATTGATTACTGTATAAATGTCACTGGTAGGGAAGGGGTTAACCACTAGGGGGCGGGAAGGGGTTAAATATGTTCCCTCAATGTGTTCTAACTGTGGGGGGAGGGGACTGACTGGGAGAGGTGACCGATGGTTGTCCCTATGTACAAGGGACACACCATCGGTCCCCTCTACCTCACAGGACGTAGATCTGTGTGTTTACACACACAGATCTACTATCCTGCTCGGTTCCACTATCCTGCACGCGCCCCCTAGCTCGTTTTAAAGGCAGGACGTCATATGACGTCCTGTCAGAACAAGAGTGTCCTCCACCTGCCGTCAATTGACGGTGGGCGGTGGACAAGTGGTTAACCATATGACGTCCTGCAGGATAACAGCCGCCGCGCGCCCGGGGGGTCGCGCATTGCGGCGATCGGTGGACCGGTGTGTCAGTCTGACACACCGCTACACTGATCTCGGTAAAGAGCCTCCGGCGGAGGCTTTTTACCACGTGATCAGCCATGTCCATTCACGGCTGATCACGATGTAAACAGGAAGAGCCGTTGATCGGCTCTTCCTCACTCGCATCTGACAGACGCGAGTAGAGGAGAGCCGATCGGCGGCTCTCCTGACAGGGGGGGTTCGCGCTGATTGTTTATCAGCGCAGCCCCCCCTCAGATACCCACACTGGACCACCAGGGAAGCCCCCCAGGACCACCAGGGAAGCCCCAAGCATGTGGATGGCCAGGTAAGTCCCCCATGGCCATCCACATGCAGAATTACACACAAAACATATGCCAATCAGTGCCCACAAATGGGCACTGACTGGCACCATCATGGCATGTGATGCCCAGCAATGCCACCTACCAGTGTCATCAGTGCCACCTACCAGTGTCCATCAGTGCCACCTATCAGTGCCCATCTCTGCCCATAAATGCCCACCTATCTGTGCCCGTCTGTGCCACCCATCAGTGCCGCCTATGAGTGCCCATCAGTGCCGCCTATGAGTGCCCATCACCCATCAGTGCCGCCTATGAGTGCCCATCAGTGCCGCCTATGAGTGCCCATCAGTGCCGCCTATGAGTGCCACCTATGAGTGCCCATCAGTGCCCATCATCAGTGCCACCTCATCAGTGCCACCTCATCAGTGCCACCTCATTGGTGCCCATCAGTGTCGCCTTATCAGTGCCCGTTATTGCCGCCTTATCAGTGCCTGTCATTGAAGTAGAAAAGATACTTATTTACAAAAAAAAATTTAACAGAAACAAAGAAAAACTTAGTTTTTTTCAAAATTTCCGCTCTTTTTTATTTGTTGTGCAAAAAATAAAAATCGCATAGGCGATCAAATACCACAGAGAGAGCTCTATTTGTGGAAACAAAATGATTAAAAAATTGTTTGGGTACAGTGTTGCATGACCGCGCAATTGTCATTCAAATTGCGACAGCGCTGAAAGCTCAAAATTGGCTTGGGCAGGAAGGTGTATAAGTGCATGGTATTGAAGTGGGTAAAGAGTAACTCCACTTTTGTTGAGGAAAAAAACATTCCCCTCTGGGTGATCTATGTACATTGCAGGGATTTTAACAAACTTTGTTGCAGATTCCTACCTTTTGTTGTTCTGAGGAAATTGCCATTTGTTTGTCTGTATAAATCTGTATGGAATATGTATGGAAGCGGTTTTATAAATATCAATCACCTGCTGCACCTGCAGGGCTCTAATGAGGAAGGCTGCAGGGCCTGCATCCCTTTAGATGTGATTTCCCTTTGAGAGTATCACACCAAAAATGACTTATTTGTTGCAGGGGATGCTCAAAATCTAACTTGTGTCTTAGTGCAGATGTCTGGTAAAGTCAGTGAGCCAATCACACAAGCAGGAAATGACATTTCTGGGGGTGTTCTGTACACCATCTGTATACAGAACACCTCCAGGTAGCCATATTGCATTTTACAGAAAATTTCAGTGCTGCAGATTGAAAAGGAAAGGTAACTTTTAATAACATTCAGTTACAATATGACTTGTGTCACAACTATATATGCTATATTATTTATTTTTTATTTGCTTTTTTTCCCACAAAAGTGGAGTTCCCCTTTAATAGAACACACTGAAATTAGAAGCTGATTGGTTACTATGCACAGCTGCACCAGATTATGTGTGTCCCAGTTTTAGTAAATCTCCCCCCAGTATGTCTCTGCAATAAAAATTCTGGATGCTGGAAAATCTTTGTTCAGGGGTAAAGTTCTGCTGTAAAGAGATAGATGACCTCTCTGATGCACTGATACTTACCTTGTCATCACTCCACCTACCCTCACCCACTAGAGATGCTACCAGCCAGTGAAAATCCCCCGTGCTTTGGGTATGAGGGATGTGACCTTCTACCAAGTGACAGTGCTTGGGTCTAGCAATGAATCATTACAGAGGAGTGATGTCACTGCTCCCCCTAGTGTCTGACATGGAGGATTGTGGACCAGCTGTGATGGAGGAAGAAGTGAAGAGGGGGAAAGGTGAGTATCAGTGTGTCGGGAAGTCCCTTTGCACTGACAATGTCACTTTGCCCTGAATGGATATGGTGACAGTTTTTTTTTAAAGTAATATATTTTTTTTTACAGTTTGAGGGGAACAATTAGATGATAGTGACGTCCTAATATAAAATATCATTACATTTTGTCTGTAAGGATAACAGTATAGAAGCCGTCATTGCTGATATGGGTTTAAAGGGACAGGCTCTGAAGTAGTCCCAAATTTGAAGGAACATGTAACCGGTGTATTTATAAAAGACTAAACTCAGTTCCTGCTTGTGTGCCCAAGGATGGCAATTCACTAGATAATGAATCCAGGATCAGGATGACTGCCCTGGAACCTGCAACTTAAATACCAAGTCAGCATTGGCAGTCCCCATATTTCTCACCTCACAGGTTCCCTTAAGATGAAATGTCTGATTTAATTACCATATAAGCCCATTTCTCTTATTTCCTTGCAGTAAAATCCTGGTAGATGTATTAAAGAATAAATATAATAATAAACTTACCACATGGATATTATTGCAGTAAGTAGTTTCCAGCCTAAATTTATTTACCGGACAAAGGGTTGATCTTGGGAAGAAAAAACAAGATATATACATTAACTATCTATTAACTAGAAAACCATATTGCCTCATGTCAGGCTTGCAATATATGGACTGTTAATATATACAGTGGGTACGGAAAGCATTCAGACCCCCTTAAATTTTTCACTCTTTGTTATATTGCAGCCATTTGCTAAAATCATTTAAGTTCATTTTTTCCCTCATTAATGTACACACAGCACCCCATATTGACAGAAAAACACAGAATTGTTGACATTTTTGCAGATTTATTAAAAAAGAAAAACTGAAATATCACATGGTCCTAAGTATTCAGACCCTTTGCTTAGTATTTAGTAAAAGAACCATTTTGATCTAATACAGCCATGAGTCTTTTTGGGAAAGATGCAACAAGTTTTTCACACCTGGATTTGGGGATCCTCTGCCATTCCTCCTCGCAGATCCTCTCCAGTTCTGTCAGGTTGGATGGTAAACGTTGGTGGACGGCCATTTTTAGGTCTCTCCAGAGATGCTCAATTGGGTTTAGGTCAGGGCTCTGGCTGGGCCATTCAAGAACAGTCACGGAGTTGTTGTGAAGCCACTCCTTCGTTATTTTAGCTGTGTGCTTAGGGTCATTGTCTTGTTGGAAGGTAAACTTTCGCCCCAGATTGAGGTCCTGAGCACTCTGGAGAAGGTTTTCGTCCAGGATATCTCTGTACTTGACCGCATTCATCTTTCCCTCGATTGCAACCAGTCGTCCTGTCCCTGCAGCTGAATAACACCCCCACAGCATGGTGCTGCCACCACCATGCTTCACTGTTGGGACTGTATTGGACAGGTGATGAGCAGTGCCTGGTTTTCTCCACACATACCACTTAGAATTAAGGCCAAAAAGTTCTATCTTGGTCTCATCAGACCAGAGAATCTTATTTCTCACCTTCTTGGAGTCCTTCAGGTGTTTATTAGCAAACTCTATGCAGGCTTTCATGTGTCTTGCACTGAGGAGAGGCTTCCATCTGGCCACTCTGTCATAAAGCCCCGACTGGTGGAGGGCTGCAGTGATGGTTGACTTTCTACAACTTTCTCCCATCTCCCGACTGCATCTCTGGAGCTCAGCCACAGTGATCTTTGGGTTCTTCTTTTCCTCTCTCACCAAGGCTCTTCTCCCCTGATAGCTCAGTTTGGCCGGACGGCCAGCTCTAGGAAGGGTTCTGGTCGTCCCAAACGTCTTCCATTTAAGGATTATGGAGGCCACTGTGCTCTTAGGAACCTTAAGTGTAGCAGAATTTTTTTGTAACCTTGGCTAGATCTGTGCCTTGCCACAATTCTGTCTCTGAGCTCTTCAGGCAGTTCCTTTGACCTCATGATTCTCATTTGCTCTGACATGCACTGTGAGCTGTAAGGTCTTATATAGACACGTGTGTGGCTTTCCTAATCAAGTCCAATCAGTATAATCAAGCACACCTGGACTCAAATGAAGGTGTAGAACCATCTCAAGGATGGTCAGAAGAAATGGACAGCACCTGAGTTAAATATATGAGTGTCACAGCAAAGGGTCTGAATACCTAGGACCATGTGATATTTCGGTCTTTTTTTAATAAATCTGCAAAAATGTCAACAATACTGTGTTTTTCTGTCAATATGGGGTGCTGTGTGTACATTAATGAGGAAAAAATGAACTTAAATGATTTTAGCAAATGGCTGCAATATAACAAAGACTGAAAAATTTAAGGGGGGCTGAATACTTTCCGTACCCACTGTATATCAAAATGAAAATAGTAGCTGATGATATTCCAAATCCCTAAGATATAGACATAGAAAAAACCCTCATAATGGGACATTAGTAGCAGTAGGTCATATTTAAGTAAATAGAAAATGTATTAGGATTTTTAAAAAGTTTACAACGTTACAAAACTATACATAGTTACTGCAAACTGTTTTTTCCATTTGGGATAAAGGTTTTACATAAATACATAACATGTGATCATTGCATGCACCCCTGTCAGTGTTATATGGGTTGTCTCAATCCTCTAACTGCTACTAGACATGTGCGATTAGTTTCGTACGAATCTAAAATTCGTACGAATTTTTCGAAATTTGTACGAATCCGAATTACGAATTTTTATGAATACGAATTCTGTACGACATACGAAATTTCGTTTACGAATTTTGGATCCAAATTATCCGAATCCAAACTACCAAATAACGATTTTCAACTAATACGAAAGAAACAAACAAAAAAAATTGTGTCCAGAATCAACGAGAACAATGTACTCTACCCCGTCCGAAAGTACGAATTATGGTATTGAGCTTCCCTTTAATAGTGCCGTTGTACATCTTATACGTCACCGTGTTCTTGGCGTCCGGAATTTCTGACAACATTTGTGTATGCAAGACAAGTTTGAGCCAACATCCTTCGGAAAAAAAAAATACACGGTTTTGTTGTCGGAATTTCCGATCGTCTGTACGCAGCATGAGTCCGTAGAGTTCAATATTAACGATTCGTACGAAATTCGTATTTCGTACGAATCCGAATTAAATTCCGTAAACAAATTGAGAATTACAATTTTTTTTTTTTTTTTATACGAAACGGAACGGAACAAATTTTTTGACAGCTCCCATGTCTAACTGTTACACCTATAAGATAGTTTGTTCTTTTGAAAAACAACAATCTTACTGGCAGGATCACCTAAAGAAAATAAAGGAAAGAAATTCTATAAAAAGAAAACTAATGCAGCCATCACATCTGACATATTGACCTAAACTGAAGAAGAAATTAGTTTTTTTATATATTGTTTTGGGATATTTATTATACAAAAAGTAAAAAATATTGCTTTTTTGTTTTTTAATTGTCGCTCTTTTTTTGTTTATAGTGTAAAAAATTAAAACGGAGGTGATCAAATACTACTGTACCAAAAGAAAGCTCTATTTGTGGAAAGAAAAGGACCGCAATTTTGGTTGGGTACAGCGTCGCACGACCGTGCAATTGTCAGGTAAATCGACGCAGTGCCGTATTGCAAAAAAATGGCTTGGTCAGGAAGGGGGTAAATCCTTCCGGGGCGGAAGAGGTTAATCGCTCCAAAACCAAGCCTATTGTTGACACTTGTTGTCTACAAGTTAAAATCAGTATTTTTTTGCTGGAAAATTAACAAACATTCTATATAATTTTTAGCAAAGACCCCAGAGAATAACATGGCGGTCGGTGCAATATTTGATGTCACACGGTATTTGCTCAGCAATTTTTCAAACACAATTTTTGGGGAAAAAATACACTTTTTTTTAACTAAAAATAAGAAAACAGTAAAGTAAGCCCAGTTTTTTTGCATATTGTAAAAGATGATCTATGCTACCTAACATGTTACGCTGTAAAATTCCACGCACTCATGGAATGGCGACGTTTACATTTTTTTAACGGTTACCAGTTTAGATTTACTGAGGAGGTCTTTTGCTATATTTATTGTACTCACTCTAAAAATCACGGTGATATCGCACACGTGCGATTTGAACACTGTTTACATTTGCAGGTGCGACTTACGTATGTGTTTTCTTTAGTGCACGAGCACGCGGGGACAGGGGCACGTTTTTTTTATTCTTTTTATTTTTTATTCCGATCGCTTGCTGTCATAATCAGTGTTGTTCATCTTAAGTTAAAAAAGTAATTAGTTACAGTTACAATTTACTTCTTCCAAAAAGTAATGGAGTTACTCACTCAGTTACTACATTGAAAAAGTAATTAGTTACTCAGCAAAGTAACTATATCGGTTATATTATATATACACGGGGGCGGGGCGGTAGAAGGATGATATATATGCAATTTTTTCAGTGTATAAAAATAATAGGAGGGATAACAATAAATAATATTGGTACTGTGCCCATGCCTCACTGTGCCCAATGCCTCACTGTGCCCATGCTTCACTGTGCCTCACTGTGCCCCATGCCTCACTGTGCCCCATGCCTCACTGTGCCTCACTGTGCCCCATGCCTCACTGTGCCCATGCTTCACTGTGCCTCACTGTGCCCCATGCCTCACTGTGCCCCATGCCTCACTGTGCCTCACTGTACCCCATGCCTCACTGTGCCTCACTGTGCCCATGCTTCACTGTGCCCATGCTTCACTGTGCCCCATGCTTCACTGTGCCCCATGCCTCACTGTGCCCCATGCCTCACTGTGCCCCATGCCTCACTGTGCCCCATGCCTCACTGTGCCCCATGCCTCACTGTGCCCCATGCCTCACTGTGCCTCACTGTGCCCCATGCTTCACTGTGCCTCACTGTGCCCCATGCCTCACTGTGCCCCATGCCTCACTGTGCCCCATGCCTCACTGTGCCCCATGCCTCACTGTGCCTCACTGTGCCCCATGCCTCACTGTGCCTCACTGTGCCCCATGCCTCACTGTGCCTCACTGTGCCCCATGCCTCACTGTGCCCCATGCCTCACTGTGCCTCACTGTGCCCCATGCCTCACTGTGCCCAATGCCTCACTGTGCCTCACTGTGCCCCATGCCTCACTGTGCCCAATGCCTCACTGTGCCTCACTGTGCCCCATGCCTCACTGTGCCTCACTGTGCCCCATGCCTCACTGTGCCTCACTGTGCCCCATGCCTCACTGGGCCCCATGCCTCACTGGGCCCCATGCCTCACTGTGCCCCATGCCTCACTGTGCCCCATGCCTCACTGTGCCTCACTGTGCCCCATGCCTCACTGTGCCTCACTGTGCCCCATGCCTCACTGGGCCCATGCTTCACTGTGCCTCACTGTGCCCCATGCCTCACTGTGCCCCATGCCTCACTGTGCCCCATGCCTCACTGTGCCCCATGCCTCACTGTGCCCCATGCCTCACTGTGCCCGTGTCTCACTGTGCCCGTGTCTCACAGTCACTGTGCCCGCCGTGTACAGTACCTCAGATCGGCGGCGTCCCGACTCCCGGCGGCCATTCCATTATTCAAAAGCCGCGCCTCCTCCAGTCCTCCTCGTCTGTGATAGGCAGAACACTCAATTTCCAAGCATTCAGTGTTCCGCCTATCACGGACATCCGCTCATCCTCATAACACAGACGAGGAAAAGAGGATGTCCTTGATAGGCGGAACACTGCCTGCTGCGAAATTGAGTGTTCCGCCTATCACAGGCGACGAGGACTCGGGAGGGCGCGGCTTTTGAACACTGCAATGGCTGCCGTCTGTCTGCATGACACGCTGATCAGGTAGGCAGACGGCGGCTTGCAGTTAGTTAAATGTTAAATTACATCTACTCGCAGCGGCTGCGGCGAGTAGATGTAATTAGGGTAACGCCGCCCAAGTAATGGGAACGACGGTGCCACAAGGGTAAGAGTAATCAGTTAGATTACTCGTTACCCCAAAAAGTGGCTACGTTACCTAACACCGTTTATTTAAACGGCGTTAGTTACAACACTGGTCCTTCGTTAGGAGTGGGACTTCCTGTCCCTCTTCCCACTTCCACCTAGGGACCGCCTAGGCGACTCCTCCTCTGCCCCTAGGCGGCCCATCCCTCTAGGCGATCTCCTGGGACACGTGACAGGTCCCAGGAGATCGCCTGTCCACTCCGGGAGCGCAGCGCGACTCGCGCATAAGCAGTGCGTGCCCGGCCGTGAAGCCGAAAGCTGTCACGGCCGGGTGCCCAGAGTGTGAATGGAGGCGCCAAGGAGAGGAGCGGGGAAAGGAGTGACGCTCCGTGTGGCCGCATCGCTGGACCGTGGAACAAGTAAGTGTCTGTTTATTGAAAGTCAGCAGTTATACTTTTTGTAGCTGCTGACTTTTAATAAACATTAAAAGGCTGGAACTCCACTTTAAGTGTAGTGGAATGTAATAGTGAACATAAAGGTTGTATACAATTATTCACCATTCACTAACAATGAAGCTATTATTGTTAGTGAACTCTGTCTTTGATCATATACTGTTGCTTTAGATCAACTGTACTTAACTGCTTGCTGACTGCATACTGTATATATATGGCGGCATGGCGGCTTTGCTGCGCAGGATCACGTACTTAGTACATGATCCTGCACTTTTGGGCCTGGGGCACACGCCCCCAGAGGCCCGCTCCTGCTGTGATTAGACACAGCAGGAGCTGATTGGTGGGTACAGCTGACTCAATTTCCACCAGCATGCGCCAATGCTTCGTTACACAGACAGAATGGCGGTCTGTCCATGTAAACAAGGCAGATTGCCATTCTGTCAGTACAGAAGGCATAGACCCTGTATCACTGCTAAGCAGGGGCACCGATCCATGCCATCTTCCAGTACAAGCACCTCCCCCACAGTAGTAAAGCACTGGTCAGGTACACATTTAACCCTTTGATTGCCCCTGATGTTAACCCCTTCCCAGCCAGTGTCATTAGTACAGTGACAGTGCATATTTTTTAGCACCGATCACATTATTGGTGTCACAGGTCCCCAAAAAGTGTCAAAAGTGTCAGTTAGTGTGTCCCGACTGTTTGCCACAATGTTGCAGTCCCGCTACAAGTTGCTGATCGCCGCCATTACTGGAAAAAAAGAAATGAAATAAAAAAATATTCCATAGTTTGTAGACGCTATAACTTTTGCGCAAACCAATTAATATACGCTTATTGGGATTTTTTTTTACCAAAAATATGTAGCAGAATACATATTGGCCTAAATTGATGAAGAAATTCGATTTTTTTTGTTTTTTTATAATTAGATTTTTTTATTAGATTTAATTTTATAGCAGAAAGTAAAAAATATAGTTTATTTTTTTTCAGTTGTCTGAATTTTTGTTTATAGTGCAAAAAATAAAAACTGCAGAGGTGATCAAATACCACCAAGATAAAGCTCTATTTGTGGGGAAAAAGGACATACTGGTACATTTTATTTGTGTACAGCATCGCACGACCGTGCAATCGTCAGTTAAAGTAATGCAGTGCCATATCACAAAAAATGGCCCAGTCATGAAGGGGGGTAAATCTTCCAGAGGTCAAGTGGTTAAAGAAATGATTTTATTTTTCTATATGAGTTAGCCAAACCCAAAGAAGATTATACCGAAGAATCTCAGACTAATGATATTTGAAAGACAGCATATGCAAAACCGTATTTACTAAGGAATGCATTTCAAACTTACCACGAAACATAATGCACTGCTAACCAAACCGACTTTCTATAATAAAGATAAGACAAGATAATTAGCACACTAAGGTAAAGCTATTTAATAAGTGGAATATTGTTTTAGGTCTTTATACTGTTACATTTTTGCAACTGTAAATAAATCTCATAAAGAGGTTACAAGACATTCTTTTTCTTAAAGTGGAGTTCAACCCAGAAATTATTTTTTTCACAATAAATCCTACAAAATATAGAAAAAAAAATGCATACTCACCCAAAATACCTGTTGCTATGCGGAAGTCCGTAATCTGCCTCTTCAGTAACCGCGGTCTGTTTTATTCTCCATCCTCTTCTAGTGAATGGGGCGCGCTGCTTTCTGGGAACTGTGTGTAATCCCAGAGAGCAGCCGCCCATTCACAAGTCGGCGCGAGACTCGTGCATGCTCAGTAGGAAACAGGCAGTGAAGCCTGTGGATGGCGGCGCGGGACCTGCACCGATCCAGGGATCGGCATCAGGGGGGCCATCATCGCGGGAGAGTAGGACAGGTAAGTGTCCTTATTAAAAGTCAGCAGCTACAGTGTTAAAAAATTTGCGGGTGGAGCTCCGCTTTAAGCTGTAAAGTAGTTAGGTGGAATTTTTATTCTGGAAAATGTAATAAAAAAAGGTGTTCTTCGATTCCTGGCTGCTTTTCTCAATCCCACTATATAGTTCACCGAATGTAATATTAGCGGTATTATCAGAATGAGGAATATATACATAAATCACGAACCAACAAAACATTTTACCCCAGTAAGAAGGAGTAGTTTCTCAACCAGTCCCTGCAGATTTTCCCGACTGAGTGATTTCAGTGCTGTTTCCTTAAAAAAATAAAACAAACAATTAGTGAAATCCTAAACGCACACAGAGAATGTTTTAGAGGTTAATACAAAGTCCCATTATTTAAATTGCTTTACATCTTTGCTGTATATTTTAGTTGGTTTCAAAATTGCTATGTTTTTATTGGATATTTTTTTATAACACATTGACCTTGGCATTGTTAGTGCAGTGGTGCTCTGTCTTGAAGCTTTTAGCACTTAAAGTATAATTCTTGCTGTGACAATAAGAGAAAGCTTGTTAAAGTATTCCGGGGTCAAACATTTCCGGTGAGTGTGGGACAGAGTTCATTTTGGCAGCAAATTTCAAATTTAGTTTTAGTCTTAGTCTTTTGACTAAAATGGCATTTTAGTCCATTTTAGTCTTCTGCAATTTTAGTTTTAGTCGTATTTAGTCGACTAAATCTCTGGTACATTTTAGTCGACTAAAACTCATTTTATGTAAAATGTGAAAAGAAACTGCGCTAAATTGCTGAAAATAAAAAAAACAGATGTCTCACCAATATCTCGGTTTGTGGTTGGGAGCTGCGATTACAATGTGAACAACAATACAATATAATAAATTGGAAAAAAGAAAAAATTGCGCTGACCCATAACCATACACTGATAAGTGATGGTGTGAATTGATTAAATTAAATTATATATTAACAGTGTGACACAGTCAATAAATGAAATTAATAAGGTGTATAGAATTAATTAACCAAAAAATTAAGACACATCAATCATAAAACACAACAAGTATATAGAGTGGTGTGAAAAAATCTTATAGTCCATGTATAAGTTTCCTAAATAATGTCCATTAAATAACACCAGTGCTCTGTGTAAATCAAAAGTTCCAAAAAGTGAAAGTTGCATCCAAACAAGTTGTGAAGTTCCACCACCAATCAGCAGGAATTCCTCCTTACCAGCTAGTCATGATCCCCCATGACAGAGGATCAATGAATGCATTAATCAGGCAGCTCTCTCCGCAAATCAGCACAAACACATTGGTTTTCTTGAGACACCAGCTTGGAATAATCCAAATTACTGAGCCCTCTGCAGCAGTCCCAGTGTACGGGAGCCTCTGATTGGGCCAGCCTTGCCTGCGTGTTTATCACTATGATTGACAGCAATGATCAGGACATCTGTGACAACACAGAGCAAAGGTGCATGACTCATATACTGCTGGAGTGAAAAATAGAATATGTTATTACAGTATATATATGGTATTGAGGTATGAACATGCACTACAGACCAGTGTTACTTTTGAGGTCAAACTTCAATTTAGTTTTAGTCTTATGCGGCGTACACACGATCGTTTTTCATGCCATTAAAAATGCCATTTTTAAAAATGGCCATTAAAACCGATCGTGTGTATGCTCCAGAGCATTTTTAACGGTGTGAAAAACGGCCATTAAAAATTTCGAACATGCTCTATTTTTTCACGTCGTTTTTCATGTCGTTTTTGTTAACGACGTGAAAAACGATAGTGTGTATGCTTTTACAAGGGGAAAAAAACCACGCATGCTCAGAATCAAGTATGAGACGGGAGCGCTCGTTCTGGTAAAACTAGCGTTCGTAATGGAGATAGCACATTCGTCACGCTGTAACGGACTGAAAAGCACGAGGCTGAAAAGCGTGAATTGCCGCTCAACAAAGTTTACTAACATGAAGGGTGGCGCCATTCGAACAGAACTTCCCCTTTATAGTGCCGTCGTACGTGTTGTACGTCACTGCGCTTTGCTCGAGCGTTTTTTTTAATGATCGTGTGGATGCAAGACAGGCTTGAGAGGAAACATGAAAAAAAACGACGAGAAAAACGCCGGTTAAAAAAATGGCATGAAAAACGATCGTGTGTACGCCGCATTAGTATTTTGACTAAAGTGCCATTTTAGATTTAGATGTATTTTAGTCATCTCCAATTGTTTTAGTTTTAGTCATATTTTAGTCAACTAAAATAGTATTAATTCAGTCGGTGAAAATGTTTTAGTCGATGAAATTAACACTAGTGTGGGAACATTGAGGGGACACGGAGCACTTTAAATCTCATGATAATTTTATGAGTGAATTTGTGCACTGAACATTTTGCAGTGGAGTGTATAGTGTGGACTGTGTATGCACCAAGCACTTATTTTTTTTATATTTGTTATTTTATGCAGACATATGCGTTTTGTTTCTTTCCGAATTGATATTCGGACAACTTTTTTGTTATTCGGAGATTCGGATATATTCGAATACCCGAATTACAATATAAACACATTTTATCTAATGCTCCGAGTAACGTAACTAAATTTGTCAGAATTTCGGAAATTCGGACTGAACTTTGAAACGCATTTTAAATTGAACTCCAGTCTAATTCTAACTACACATATTGCTGAAATCAAAGACTGTGTGTTATCAGAGTACCATTTCAAAATAATGCTGTTTTTGTTAAGTCAAAGGTGATTTAAAGAGTCATTGTAATGATTTGAAGAAGATTTTTATTTTGTTTGTTCACTTTGATGCATTTAAATCGAAAACCATTTAACATTTTCGTTTTGACAGATTTGAAAATTTATCGATTTGATTGTTTTGAATCGAAAAAAATTGGTAAATTCAAAGAAAATTAGAAAATACCGAAAACGAATTCCAAAAACGAACCAACCGAATTTAACTAAACAATATAACTAGATTAACGAATCAAAACGAAATGAAACAAATATTTTTTTTTTGTCATGCACATGTCTAATTTTATTTACAGTATAGCGCTGTGTGGATGAGGTTTGGATTGAATTAAGTGGATTAGTGACCAGTACTACACAGAAAGAATAGGAGTAGCACAGGTTTTTTTTGGTTTTAAAGAATGACGAATGAAGGTAAAGATATTTCCCTTTGTTCTACTGTAGAGTAAGAGGGGGAGAGAGAAAGACAGTTCTGTTATTTATAAAGACATCTAAAAACTGTCATTTTAAGAATCTGCTAGACAGAGAGAGCAGTTAAGTCTTTTTCAAGGCTTGCTGATCATACGAGATTTGCTAAAATTTCAAGTTACCTCCCTGCCTTTTTTAATAGGGGACATTTATTTTTTGCCTATTGCCTACTGTTACATTTCTGCATTGTCAACACAGACCCTGGCTTTGGACAACAATAGGGCTGCAACTAACGATTATTTTAATAATCGATTAGGTTGCCGATTGTTTCAATTAATCGATTAATCGGATAAAATCATTAATAAAAAAAACGCAATATGCAATTTTTTCATTTATTTAAAATAATAATGAAAATGGTGGGGCACTATTCCTCCCGGGAACACCAGTGATGGGGCAGCACTATTCCTCCCGGGAACACCAGTGATGGGGCAGCACTATTCCTCCCGGTAACACCAATAATGCGGCAGCACTATTCCTCCCGGGAAAATCAATGATGGGGCAGCACTATTCTTCCCGATAACACCAATGATGGGGCAGCACTATTCCTCCCGGGAACACCAATAATGGGGCAGCACTATTCCTCCCGGGAACACCAATGATGGGGCAGCACTATTACTCCTGGCACCACCAATGATGGGGCAGCACTATTCCTCCTGGGAACACCAATAATGGGGCAGCACTATTCCTCCCGGGAACACCAATGATGGGGTTTGCAGTATTGCATTGTAATAGCCATAGCCGCTACCTTATATTGCAGGTGCAGCACGGCGCTCACGGCTGCTGCTTGCCTCTCTCTCTCTCACTCCAGTCTCCATTCCCTCGAGGCAGCAGCAGGCGGGCTGAGAATATCGGGGGGGCTGATGTCAGCGAGGAGGAGAGAGGGGGACATGCCTGGTCACATGAGCACCGCTGTATTCTCATGAGAATACAGCGGTGCTGCCGGCTTGTACACAGGATTCTCACACTGGGATGGAGGCGGGACTGGCAGGGAGGAAGGTGCGTGCCGTTAGACCAACTAATCGATAATGAAAATCATTGACAATGATTTTTATTATCGATCATTATCGATTTTATCGATTAATCATTTCAGCCCTAGGCAACAAGGCTTCCGGAGTCAGCACACACCTACCCACACATCATTCTGCTGTCAATAACACATTCTCTTGTATTATAAAAGGATCCAGACTGCTGCCCTGCCTGCATGCAGATACAATTTAGCTGGGTTCTTCCTATTGTTAGTGCAATAGTGTTGTACAGACCCAGTGTGGATGAACTGTAAGCACACAAACTGAACTGCTAGCAGAGCAGGATGAGAGTTTGCCTAATCTTCTAATCATCAGTTTTAGGCAGCGGGGTGGACTCGGGGCGCAGAGCACTGCTCCCCAAACCCATCCAGTTGTGTGACAATAGCCAATTAATATTGACTATTGTCATCCTGATTCTCCTCCTGGCCAATCAAGAAGCGGGTCCCGAGACCCGTCACCTGATTGGCCGAGAGGAGAAGCGTTCCTATTAGCCGGATGATGAGAAGGAGGGAGGAGGAGACGCAGGGTGAAGCTGCTGCCCACCGCCCAGAGGAAGCGCTTCCAGTGACCTAGATCGAGTAAGTGCGGGGCTCGTGACCAACAGAGGGGGAGGGGGTGCCTGTGACCCGACCAACCGTCTCAAGGGGGAGATGGTGGTGGCAGGTGGATTGTTTGCCGCCCCCCCCCCTAAAAAAATTAATCACTAGCCACAGCTGGTTTTAGGTGTACTGTCTGGGCCATCTGTCTTGCTTATCTTCTCCACTCTTAGCCTCAGTGTGACTTGTGTGGCTATGAGGTCAAGTCTTGTCATTATGATACTAAAGTCAGTCTTCTGCAGTAAGTGGGCACAAGATAGTTGGCTTAGGGTGGCAGGAAGTATAAGCCTTGTCCTGGCTCTTTAGAATGGTTTAGAAGACATCATTTCCTCAGTTTACAGCACAGCCTATCAACCAGTTCCATATGTACCCCATGATATACTTCAAGCATTTTTAGGGATATATCCTTTTTGTAAAAAATAATCCATTATTAACAGTGCAATATTTTGGAAAATTAAGTCAGATATAGAACAGATTTTAACCTTGTATTCCTAAAAACATAATGTATTGTTTGTAAACATTTAGACACAAAAGGTATTAATGATCAATGTATACCTATCAAATGGTACAGTACAGGACACAGCAATGAGAAGTGGCGGTCACAGGAGATGGACACTTCCGGAAGTGTCTGTTTCAGAATGAACTTCACCCCAGGATTTATCTGCATCAGAGCAGTGTGCAGTGTTCAAGGACAGCAAGATAGTTAAAGGAAAAGTCCAGCCGAAGCTTGTTTGGCTGGACTCCTCCTATGGAATCACAGGGGTGCAGTTAATTTTTCACTTCTGTGACCCATTTTCGTCAGAGAGCGGGCTAAAAATGGGTCAGCCCGCTCTCTGCTGACATCATTGATTTCAGTCAGGCACCACATCATGGACTGAAACCCGTGTCAGCCTCTCAGCTGAGAGCCTGAGATGGCCATTCTGCCCCCTCCACATCTCAGCACTCCAGTGAGAGAGGAGGGAGAAGAGCAGAGAGTTGTGACTGACAGTCTACAGCTTTCTGCTCACAGATCTCGGAAAACCAATTGATTGGCGGTGTTCGATCACTCAGTTTTCAATGCAGAGGCGCCAGGGGACAGATGCAGCATCGCACTGATGCTGCATCTACCTAGGTAAGTATTAATGGGGGGAAAAAATCCTTTACTTCTCTTTAAGCATTTTGCTTTCTTCTTTACAAGCACGGATCTCTTTAAACAACTTGTGCTTAACGTAGAACTAAAGGCAACTTTGTTTCACTTTTTACAGAGTAAGGCCCCATGCACACAGGGCGTTTTTGCAGCTGCTAACAGCAGCGTTAGACGTTTTTCATTTTACAGCTGCAAAACGCTCATCCATGTTATTTCATTGTGTCATGCACACATAGAGCTTTTATGAGCTCCAAGTGGCATAGGCGTTTTCCAGCTGCAAAAAAAACCCAATTCAGTGCGTTCTGGAGCTCCAGGTTCGAGCTGCAAAAATGCCCGATGCTATTAAACACGCAGAAAACGCGCAAAAACACAGCGATTTGCGTTTTTTGAGCTCCGGGATTTTTTTATTTTTTTTTTAAAAGGTCAAAAAAATTTTACAAAACATGGACAGGCGTTTTTAAGCTGTAAAAAACGCGGCTGTAAAAACGCCCTGTGTGCATGGGGCCTAAGTAAGGATTAAACCACTGTCAGTTTTTTGCCATCTGTGTCCCATAGGGGAGCTAGCACACATCTCCCATGTAAAGGAGACACAGCCTGCCCATTGGCCTACTATTGCTGATCCTAACAAGACCTAGTTGCTACAAGACCTGACCTGAGCAATCACCTTCTATTGTGGCCAGCAAAGAGTGGCGTGGAAGTTCCCGCCATTGGTTTGGGTAAACCTCCTGCTTTGTTGGCAAATTGGGCATACGCCTTGTTGAGTCCACATGCTCCGGTAAGCCTTCAATAAATCGGTGGTGGATATCTTCTCATTTCATGTAACCATCTCTGCTGGCATTGGAACTTCATTTTCCCTTCCTTGGATTACTATCATGAACTTTCCATTGTAATATTTTTTTCACTTCATGAATGTTTTGATTTTTTTCTTCTCTTTTTGCACTTTGCACTTTTGATGTTTGGATATCTTTTATGAATATTTAAATCATTCACATACATATCTATTGGATCACTCCAATGGATCATGTTCAGTCACTTTGAGATTTAGCGACTGCACTAGACACTTTCAACTGTTTGGTTCTTTTTTGTACTTTTTGTACCATTCACCGAGCACTGTATACACCTTTTATTATCCATTTCCTTTACATGAATTGTATTATTCGCCTGGTTACTGTCACCAGTCAGATGACTTGTTTTATTACTCTTAGCACCTTGTAAGCTTATAGGTACTTTTCAATCATTAGCGCTGCACTTGCCTTTTTTATTCACTACACACATTTGTCTATTGTTGTGCTGGCTGATACATTATTGTTTTGGGGTACTAGCGTGGTATTGTTTATTTTTATCCCATAGGGGAGATTTAACTTCAGATTTTCCTGTCCCATAACCAAAACAGGAAGTGAGAGTAAATCCCTCCAAAGCAAGAGAATCCTAACTCTATAACTTTTTGAGAGCCTCCACAGTGGAAGCACATGCAA
This sequence comes from Rana muscosa, assembly GCA_029206835.1. NCBI lineage: Eukaryota > Metazoa > Chordata > Amphibia > Anura > Ranidae > Rana > Rana muscosa. The sequence goes on along the minus strand of CM055120.1, from coordinate 111,243,417 downwards.
TATAATGGATAGATAGAGGACAGGTAAGCCTGGAGGGAGCCCATCCCTCCTTAAAAGGACATGTATGTGCTTCCACTGTGGAGTTAGGACTGCAGATAATAGTGGGGTGTCGTGAAGTGGCTCTGCAGCTTACTCATGTATTTGAATATGTGTGCAAACTAAACCCCTGTTTTTAACACATACTGTTAGACAGGATAATTTGGTTCTTTTCAGTCTGGTTGGTGAGTTAAGCTGGGAATTTCCTTTGGTTGTGTTTGACATGCATTGTCCTTCTGCGAAGGCCAGTTATAGATGGGGGCAGTGGCCTATTTGTTTGCCTTTAGTTATACTTTAAGCTGAAAATTGTTATTGCCGTTATTATAAAGCCTGAGAAAAAGAACATTGCTTACATACATGACTTTTTTTTATCTATGGCCTAATTGAAACAGAACCTGCTGGAGAGGTTTCAAGAATTAAGTGTAAGAATATACATTCATTTACATACATTTTGGAGAATATTCTTACCAGTTCTCCATCTTTCAGTCCAAGCTCCTTTTCCAAGGGACATACAAGTTGTCCCTGTTTTAAAATGGGTAAAAAGGGGTTTAATACATGATTATACATAAATAAATAAATATATGCTCAAATTTGAAACATGCCACAAGAAAACTAAGTATGGTGGAGCAGGAAAGCAAAAAAAAAAAAAAAAGAAATTCAGCAAATTGCAGAAAAGTAATATAATGTAATATACTGTATAGACTCTGGACACCTCTGACAAACCGTGACATTGTTACACCAGATTCTGTGTGTACCAGCCCTTGGTGTCTGCCAATTGGGTTCAGGGACTGATGTTCGAGAAGTGACTGCAGTTGGAGGCTCTTTCTAAACAGTTATCATTCCCAATTGCAGAGACAATCTGTCTAATACATCAGCAAAAACACCTTGTTCATAAGTTTGATAAACATTGTTTGACTAGTTTGGCTCTAGAGCAATTTTTTTCATGTTTTGCACACATGCAAAAAAAAAACTTAATTCAAGGCAATAAAATTATTTAAACCCCCAGAACATTATATATTTTCTGAAAGCAAAGGCCTTGTAGAACAAAAAGATGTGTAGCGGGTATGTACTTTCCCGGGTGTAATTTGAACTTGGCAGAGACATCAGTTATGTGTAATTCCCTGCGGCCCAGCAGGTGACGCTGTCGCCCTGGGTTGGGGTTGAATCATTGCTGAGTGCCGTGCCTCCTTTTTGTCCTCTCTCGGCAGCGGTATTGGTGGGGCGGGGAACCCGCCGTGCTTGCTGGGGGAGGGTATAAAGGGGCCGGCCATCTTTGTCACGGGGTCGAGTCCCAGGCACCTTCAGCCTGTGGGCGGTGGTTCGTGTCGGTCCTCTAGGCGGCCTAGGCCTAGAGGACAGTCGGAGGTCGTGTTCCATCCCATGCACCTTCAGCCTGGGGTGAGGTACTCGGATGGAGGTCTGGAGCTCAGTGCCCAACACTGAGTTCCGCGAGGGAAGGAGGTCCTAGGGAACCCAGGGATTGGGAACCCGAATCCGGAAGGCATAATGGACCGGGGGGAGCTCCTCACTTGAAGACCTGGTGCAGCATATTGCCAGTGACAGGTGAGCCTCCCATCGGAGACCGCCTGGAAGGAAATTCCCCCTTGCTCGGAGACCGCAACCCACTTTCAGGAAGGAAAGTGGAGAGTTCATTGTGTCTGGGCCTACTCGCATCCACACCTCCTGTTCTGTTCTCAAAGGGAGTTCAACTGATTGTGTTCATTCAAGAAGAATAAAGGAGTGTTGGACTTTAATGGTGTGGGGCTCACTTCCTGACAGACATTTTTCAAGGTAACTCTCGGTGGAGGCTCCAGGTGCACAGCACTGACCCGAAGGTAAAAGAACTTTGCTCACACGGCACTAACACCTGTGGTGAAGGCCAGGCGTGGTGTCCCCGCTCCCTCCCCTCTAAGGTACCCCTAGAAAAGAGACAGACGAGCTGAAGAAAAGAGGGGGGAGAGGAGGCTGCTACACGGGAGAGGAGGCCGCTACAGATGAAAGTTGCAATATTTTATGTCATATGATATTTGTGTGTGACCATGATATCGGAAAACAATATGATACCCAAAAATCTCCATAGGTGACGCTTTAAAAGCCTTTACAGCTCATCAGTTTAGCATTAACCATGAGCTCTTGTGCTAGAAGTATTGCACTCATTCTGATTTGCGTGGTGATATGTCACAAGGAGTGCGATCGCTGTATACATATGCGTCCACACCCTGGGCATTTGCCACTTTGTGTGGGGTGACAATATTTTTTTACATTTTTATTATAGTTTTGTTTTTAACTTTTTTTCTTTTGCTATCTAAAAAGGTTAATGACCCATCATGTGATAGCATTGGGCAAGTGTCAGAAACGCCTTATGGAGACATTAGGGGTCTAATAAAGCCCAATGTCGCCCCTGTGCTGCGGAGCACAGATCTGCTTGGTTAGATCAGTCCCCTGGCTGTACCAGCCAGGAAATGGAGTACCGGTAATTGGAGGTCATAAAATAATTTTTGCTTCTGATTTCTTTGTTTACAGGGGGAATCAATTTAGCAACATGAAGGAACACATAGCAGCCAATTAGAGATAATTTTACTGATGTCAGGACGGACAGGCTGCATTCCAATTGGTTGTTATCTTATAGCAAAATGTTTTTAAGACTTTTTGGAATACATTGTAGCAAATGTTCAAGATTTAAAAATGTATTCTCCTGTTTTCATTTACCATGGCAGGTTTGGAATTGAATACATGTGAACAGTGTATACGGTAGTTGCCAAGCTTCAAGTAGAGCAAACTGGATGTAGAATATGTATCTACGCCTAGTAGTCAGATTTCAACTCATTCCCAACACAGAAATGATTGATAATTGGTTGGCATTCTTTACAATACTTTGCATTTACATTATAAAAGGTTCTTACCAATAATTCTGATACTCCAGCAGCAGCTGCAGCAGCAGCTACACTTTTGTCCTGTAACTATAAAACAGAAAAGAATGGATGTAAATTAATATTTTCCTGCTTGCATGATTGGCTGACTGATTTTCTCAGAAATCTACACTACGTCAAATTTTAAGCATCCCCTGCAATAGAAATGTAAGTTTTGGTGAGATACTCCCCAAAGTTCAAATAAGGGTTAAATACCTCTAAAGGGGTGCAGACACTGCAACTTTCCTCATTAGAGCACCAGGCCATTATCATGAACCAGATTCTTACATTCAATCTACAATTGGTGTTGTTAAAGAAACATCTATTCTTCAGAGCAGATTGAATAATAGACATTGCTGGAATTTTAACAAACAGGGAAAGGAGGATTTTTTTCTCAACAAAAGTGTATGAGAAAAACAAAACAAAAAAAAAAATACAAAACATGTTTAACCACCTCGCGCCCGCCGTACGACTATGTACGGCCGCAAGGTGGCTCTACAATGCCGGGAGGCCGTCTTTTTACGGCCTCCGCTCCTCCGGCCACTGTGATGCCGATGCCTGGCCGCCGCGATGTCCGCCAGGTACCCGCGATCGGCCGTTACACAGACAAGGACGTGGATCTCTGTGTGTAAACACAGAGATCCACGTCCTGTCAGGGAGAGAGGAGACTTGTACATAGGGACACAGATCGGTCACCTCCCCCAGTCAGTCCCCTCCCCTCACAGTAGTAATTACTCCCAGGGCACACATTTAACCCCTTCCTTGCCCCCTAGTGTTAACCCCTTCCCTGCCAGTCACATTTATACAGTAATCAGTGCATATTTATAGCACTGTTCGCTGTATAAATGTGAATGGTCCCAAAATAGTGTCAAAAGTGTCCGCTGTGTCCGCCATACTGTCGCAGTCGCTAAAAAAAATCACTGATGGGTGCCATTACTCGTAAAAAAAAAATGACATAAAACTATCCCCTATTTTGTAAACGCTATAACGTTTGCGCAAACCAATCAATAAACGCAGATTGCGATTTTTTTTTTTTTTTTTTTACCAAAAATATGTAGAAGAATACGTATCGGCCTAAACTGAGGAAAAAATATATATATATATATTTTTTAAAATTGGGATATTTATTATAGCAAAAATCTAAAAATATTGTGTTTTTTCAAAATTGTTGCTCTTTCTTTGTTTATAGCGCAAAAAATAAAAACCGCAGAGGTGATCAAATACCACCAAAAGAAAGCTCTATTTGTGGGGAAAAAAGGACGTCAATTTTGTTTGAGAGCACGACCGCGCAATTTTCATTCAAAGCGTGACAGTGCCGAAGGCTGAAATTTTGCCTGGGCAGGAAAGGGGTATATGTGCCCAGTAAGCAAGTGCTTAAGAAAGAAAAAACGGGCAGCCACAATAGACCACTTTTTTTTTTTTTCTGCCGTCACTTTTTCTATGTTTCTATGAATGTGCAAAATAAAAACAAAGATATATATTTAGTACCTCTCTCAAATACATTCACATTTCTCCATGATTTGCATCTTTACAAAAGCTGCCAGCATAGAAAAAATACCTGTTCATCCACTAAAAATACAGTAAGAAATACCTGTTCATCCCCAAAGCGTGAGCGTGTAACTTCCTGTGTACCCTGCCTCTGCTGCACTGAAACTGGTTGGACTACAGAACATCTCCCCACTATGCTAAGGAGGCAAGGTGAAGGGGAAATGTTTTGTTGTATAGATCAGCAGAAAGCAGCACAAAGTGATAAGACTGCTCCCCCATATATACAGTATAGTAGGAAATAATTTTCACTCTAGAACAGGACGTGTACTGATAGGAGTACCAGGTGAACATTAAAGGGAAAAAAAATGTAAAACTATTGCAGTCATCACATCTAAGGACTGGTGAGCTGAAATATAATGCAACATAATAATTTCTTTTTGGGTTTACATACATTTTATCACCAAAAGAGAGTCCTAATTTTGAATTGGGCAGAAGTAGAAGCTTCATGTACAGATTGGGTGCAGGATCCAAGGTGCTCCACAGGAACACAGAGATCTATCTGAAGACTATCACAGGTTATGAGGATTATCAATAGACCTCACATGGTGCTCCTCAGCACTGATGTTACCTTAAGCCCCGTACACACGGTCGGACTTTTGCCCAACAAACTTTGTTTTAAGCAAGTTGGACCAACAATCCGACCGTGTGTACGCTCCATCGGACAAACTTTTTCGTTTGGTTTTGGATTTCATCGGACAAAGTTAGGTCTGCAAACGGACAAACTTTTGCCCAACAAAAGTCAGATGGAGCAAAGTCCGACCGTGTGTACAGAAAACCATCGGACTTTAGTCCGATGGACAAAACAACTAATGTTAAAATCAACCAACAATAGCAGAAGTTGACCAAAGGGTGGCAGTAAAGATCAGAAAAGAGCAGAAAAAACACACGATGTTGTAAGAAGTTTTAAGAAAGTTTGCAGAAAAGTCCGAGCGTGTGTATGCTATGGGTGTTCCCAACCAACTCCGTTCGGACAAAAAACCACGGAAAAGTCAGATGGAAGTCCGACCGTGTGTACGAGGCTTAAGATAGGTAAGAGATTTGTTTCTATAAATGATTTGATTATCAAAAAAAAATCCCCCACACAGTATAAAGCAGTTTTATAAAATCACAGATTGTATGAAGTAGTGCCACACATATTTTACTAACACAATGAACAATTTGATTATTCTGGTTTGCTTGGGGAATATTCCCGATCATTCATGTTGGATTATTCCCTAATATTTCTGTTTTTGAATATAGTATAATAATATCTAGGAAAGAATTACCTCACAATAAAGTTTTTCCAGATTAAGTAATATGTCCGGAGTAATATTCTGAAATGAAATACAGCAGTTTACATAACAACTCATATCCACATGATAGACATTAATTGAAAAAGCACAAATAATAGCAAAACTGTTTACACCGTCATATATTTCTTTGAATAAATTATGACACGCTTAGAGTTAAACTCCAGATAATTCTATATACTTTTTCACCCACCAAAAGATTTGTCATTGTGTTCATGAAGTATTGAGATGAAGGCAACCTTAGCAGACCTGACTTTTCTCTTCTGTTGGTCACTAACTTTCTACTATTCTGCAGCTCTCTCTGTCAAAAACATTTACAAATTTTATTGACTGAATATCTGGATTAAATATTGTTTCTTATATCTCCATGGGGTTCATCTTGATTAAAATAGCACGAAGATATATGAAGATGTATTATAATGTTCATTTTCATCTGTAAAATCTCTTCAGTAATAACCTGTGTTTAGTATTAGACAAATGTCCAAATGGTATGTAAATGTTCAGATTCTGGTCCCATAGCAACCAATAGTTCTAAAGAACATGACACAGTCTATTTTTATGTCATTTCTAATTTACAGATGATATGATATATACATACCACAAGGGCTTTCTGCAGGCACGGTGATTGTAAAAGGTCCCCTGCCTATTGGAGGATATTATTTCTAATTAGTATATATGGGTAATTAAAGTTATATGTAAAAAAAAAAAAATCATGTAAATCATCATACAATACAGTAAATAGAGACATGCATCGGTAACACACCATTTATTTAATACAATATGAGAAGACATTTTGTTGTATTTAATAAATTATATACAGTATGTTTTACATGAGCAGGATGGTTGATTTCTTCCTCAAACGATTGTGGTGGTCTCATAGATATAGTGCTAATTTTTGTTATAGTCACACATATTTCAATGCAATAATATACCAAATTGTATAAAAAGAGAAGTCCTCATGAATTTCCTAATAAAAATGTATTTACAGAGGAGTGTATTGGAAAATATGGAGGTGCATGCGTGGAGTCTAGCAGTGCAGTCATGCAGAGTTAGAGCTCCACACCGTTCGGGAGGAGAGCCAATATTTCCACATAACCCGCAAGTATTTGGACATACCCACGGGGTTAAGCTAGTACCCGGGACTATTCTGGTCAATTTGTGGGGGAAACTATGGCTTTGGGAGGCGGGCGTGCAAAGTTAAAGAATCCCCTCATGAAGGGGAAAACTGCAGCTAAAATGGCACCTCCCCCCTCTTCATACACAGCCTCTATGCGCTCTCACAGACAAAGCCTGACACAACCTGACTCCCCAGCTGATTCTGACAGTGAACTATTTACCTCACAAGACCCCATACAGATTTCTCATGTAACTCCAGCTGTATTAAAGCAATTTGAACACATGTTGAACAAAGCCTTAAAACAAACATCAGATCAAATTACAGCTAATCTCACCAGAGAAATAAGAGAACTTGGTAAGCGCACAGCAACACCAGAACTTAAAGTAGATGATTTGGAAAAAAATTCTCTTGAACACTCTATGGAAATAGAGAACCTCAAAGAGGAAAACTTATTGCTTCAAACCAAACTTGAAGACCATGAGAATAGGGCCAGAAGGTCTAACCTACGTATCAGGGGAATTCCTGAAACTATCACTGACCTACAATCCACCATAACTGCTTTGTTCCAGGAATTGCAACCAGCCATTCCTACTGAGAGGTTAGAATTTGACAGGATCCACCGAGCCCTGGCTGCAAAAAAGCCTGATGGCCCCCCACACGATATAATAGTGAAATTACATTTTTATCGCACAAAGGAACAGCTCCTAGCGTCTGCCAGGGACAAAAAGCAGCTGAATTTCCATGGCAATGACTTTCAATTATTTGCTGACTTGTCCCAGATAACGATTGCAAAAAGGCGTGCAATGAAGCCTCTTCTCCTGGAATTACAGCGCCACAACATCATCTATCAGTGGGGGTTCCCATTTTCCCTACGCTTTGCCTACAAAGGGAAGAAATACACCTGTAGATCCTTTGAACTCCAGCAAACCCTCTTGGACCTGAATCTCATGGAACCAGTCCCACGAAATACCCCAACCCGCAGGAGATCAACATCTCTTTCATCCACAGGAAACCCTTTCCATCCCAACCTGAACAATGGTACCCATCCAACTCACAAGAGAGGTCACTACACATCACCTCCTCAGGAACGAAATGATTCTATGGACTGAAGGATGCTCCTATAACTGTGAAATTGACTCTTTTTTCACCCTTTCTAGTCTTTCTAAAGAATCTCAGGGCTTCACCTTATCCCTTTTAGTTCTCTAATTCAAGACGCTACATCCTGTTTCCCTTTTTGTCCTCCAGATTTGCATGCTCAACCTTTACTTTCAATTTTCTCTGTTTCAGTTGACTCACCAAGACTGCATTTACAAATTATAATCATAGTTTTAAGTTCTTTGCTTAACCCATTGCATGCATAGTGTGTTTTTTATTATTATTTATCTTTTATATGTATATGTATGTATATATGTGTGTATGTATGTGTATGTGTATATGTGTATATATATATATATATATATATATATATATATATATATATATATATATATATTATATCCTAGATAATTTTTGTCCCAAGTAATGGACACAACTGTAAGGTCTATTGGCATTCATAAGATGTATTATGACCAAAGGTCCCATTCGTTTTCATTTTTATGACTTTGCTGACCGCTAGCCTATCATTAGGAAGTTTTAAGGTAGTTTTGGCACTGTAATTTTAGGAATTCCTCACTCTACCTTTCCTGGTAGATCCTTCTGTTATACCCTTATTGTTAACTGATCCAGTTTTCACCCCCCAAATCCCTTAATCACTACCTTAGCACATCTTACTTCCATACCAGGAAACCCTGGGGTAGTCAGATGCCATTCTCTTATTTCCCATTTCCCCTGTTGCCCCCTTTTTAACTAATTATAGTTAACTTTAATAGTTTTCATTATAAGTCGTGTGGTTTACAGTTAGGTACATTATTAAGAAGCTTTCATTAGAAGGCTCTCCTCCCACGAATGGGAGATCCATGCGCCCTATTTTGCCTCCCTCAGTCAGCCACATAATATGTGGAAGTCTGACGGAAGCACCCTTTCCCCTGAGGGTGATTTTTGTCCCCACTCACGGGATATGTTTGAATGTGTTTTTCTGTTGAATTTATTATTATTTTCTCTAACCATTTCTGTTTTATTTATTTTCCTCACTTCAGTACTCACCTCTATTCCTTTTCTCTCCTCTTTCTTCAAGTCCACCTGGATTGTATCAACTGACTTGAGCAGCCCGATTATAGTACTCATCTTCAATCCTCCTTTTCTCCCCCTCTTCGAGTTCACTTGGATGGCATCGAATGACCTGAATAACCTGGTAATGGGTAAGTCCCCTTTGTCCATCCGACTGCCATGGCACCATTAAACATTCTGTCCCTGAATGTTCAGGGACTAAACATCCCCCAGAAACGAACCAAGGCATTCCGTATATTTCATGCCAAAAAGGCTCACATAGTTTGCTTACAAGAAACCCACTTCACAAATACCTCCACACCAAAATGTATTTCCAATTTCTATCCACAAACATATACGGCCTCGGCTGCCTCCAAGCAACGGGGTACTCTCATAGCCTTTCATCGCTCTACCCCATTTACACTTCAATCTCAAATAAAAGATCCTGAAGGACGTTATCTAATTCTTATGGGCCACGTTGTTGGCCAGGCAATAACAGTAGTTTCCTACTATGCACCAAATAAACAACCTAATCCATTTACAGTATGTCACATTTACTACAAGTTGTGAATGATCATAAGATAGGAACAGTTATGCTGTGTGGTGACTCTAACCAGGTCCTCCTCCCATTTCTGGATAAATCCCCATACACACAATCCCAAATTACATCTAAAAAATATTTTTCACAAATTCTATCCAAATATAACTTGGTTGATTCATGGAGAGAAGTTAATCCAACTAAACGGAAATATACCTACTACTCCCACCCACATAAAACATTTTCGAGGATTGACCACATATTCCTGACCATAGGTATGCTCCCTGAAATCATAGCAGCAGATATAGTCCCTATCCCATGGTCCGACCATAATGCAGTACTTACTTCCATTAAATCAACATTACCCAAAGGCCACGACCCTACTTGGAATCTCCCAGATATCCTACTCAAACACCCATCTCATTGCCAAACCATTAAACAAGCCATTAAAGAATATATAACCCTCAATTCTAGCCCAGAAATTAGCACACTAACTCTTTGGGAAGCCCATAAACCAGTTATACGTAACACAATTCAGAAAAAATCAGCCATATTTAAACGCGAACGGAAGACACTGGCTCGTAAACTGGAAAGGGAATTTAATACAGCCTTTATAGCCCATCAAGACAATCCATCAACATTAACAAAATCCCGATTAGACAAGACTCGAGTTGCATACGATCTATTTCTTACTGAAGCAGTGGAAAAATCCTATAAACGTTCAAGACACAACTATTTTATGAAAGCCAATAAATCGGGTACCTACCTTGCACGTACACTCAATTCTCTGAACAAACCCTTCAAACCAATTCGCCTAAAACTGGCAAAAGATGTCTACACTTGCAATCCCAACAAAATAGTTCAGAAATTTCATTCACATCTGACCTCATTATATACTTCATCTAATAACTTCAACCCGGAAACAGCAGATGCATTTTTCTCTGATATAAATCTACCAGAACTTTCCCTTGACCAAAAGAAGTTATTGGAAGATAATATTACATCTAATGATGTCGTTGAAGCCATCAAAGATCTTAAAATTAATAAGAGGCCAGGCCCAGATGGCTTCTCAACCTTATATTACAGAACCTACGCAGACATACTATCACCAATCTTAGCGGAAGCTTTCAATGTATTATTAGAAGGGAAATCTTTTAGACAAGAAACTTTAACTGCCATTATTTGCATGATTCCTAAACCTCTTACTGATGATACCTTATGTACAAATTTTCGCCCTATTTCCCTTCTGAACTTAGACATTAAACTTCTAGCCAAAAGACTAAATAGCATAAAAGGTAAGCTTATCCACAAGGATCAAGTAGGATTCATGCCAAAGCGCCAGGCGAGTGACAATGTCCGCTGGGCTGTATTGCTAGCTCACATAGCTAAAAACCGTTGTATACCCTCCTGTTTTCTATCCCTTGATATAAAAAAGCTTTCGACTCCATATCGTGGCCTTACCTCCACTACACATTGCAAAGATGGGGCTTTGGCCCTCACTTCCTAACATGGATCGCAGCGCTTTACAACAGACCAGTCGCATATATTAAATATGCAGGATACAAATCTAATTCCTTTAATATAGAAAGAGGAACACGTCAGGGCTGCCCACTTTCCCCCCTTCTATTCGCCCTCCTAATTGAACCCCTAGCCCAAAGAATCCGCACAGACCCAACAATTACGGGCATAGAAACTGCTGGATACCATCATAAATTATGTCTATTTGCGGATGACATACTCCTATTTCTATCATCCCCACAAGTTTCTGGTCCCAACCTACTGCTCATTTTAGACAAATTTGCAATGATTTCGGGGCTTACAATAAATCTCAAAAAATCTAAAGCCTTAGATATATCCCTCTCCAAAGTGGAATCCGACTCGGCCAAAAATGCACTTCCTTTCATATGGACTGAGAGGTCAATCCCCTATTTAGGGATTCACCTGACGGCCTCATATTCAGATCTTTTTACAGCAAACTATCCCCCACTCCTCAAACAAATAACAACACTTTTACAACAATGGTCACATCTCCCAATTTCATGGATAGGTAAAATGAATGCAATCAAAATGACAATCCTTCCAAAACTACTGTACTTATTTAGAGTCTTACCGATCCCTATCCCACCTTATTATCTTAGAATTCTCCAAAGACGAACATCAACATTTGTCTGGGGCTCCAAAAAACCCAGTGTATCGCTTCATACACTACACTTACCAAAACTCAAAGGAGGCTTTGGGTTTCCGAACTTCGCTAACTATTATAGAGCCGCACACATTGCTAGCCTCACTAAATATCATGCTACATATGAAATACCCCTATGGGTAATGATAGAAGCGGCAGAATGTGACCCTCTTTCTATTTCCAATCTATTATGGCTCCTACCTAAGGAACGGAAAACCCTACGTAACCCCATTACTAAATACTTTTTATCTATATGGGACAAACTTAGAGTTAAACATCAGTTACAATCTTCTCACAATCCTCTCTTGTCATTCCTGAAAAACCCTGCTTTCTACCCAGCATGGGTCTCTCCTAAATCATTTAAGGTCTGGAATTCATTAAATATTACTCGGCTTAGTAACTTAACTTCTCCTTCATCCTTCCATACATTTCCTATACTCTGTGACACCTACAACCTACCGAACTCTGAACTTTTCAGATACCTCCAAATTAAAAACTTTTATGCACCTTTGCTAAATACAGATGTCTCCTTAACCCAACTTACGATTTTTGAATCTACATGCATGAAAGATCCTCACTTAAGAGGCATTATATCTTCTATATACTCCCACATTTCCACTTATCCCAGTTTAGATAAACCACCTTATGCACGTAAATGGGAGGAGGACCTGAAGAGAACATTCGATATGAATGATTGGTCCAAAATGTGGTCTGTAACAAAATCTTCTTCACCAAATATCCTGGCGGTTGAAACCAATTACAAAGTTTTGTCTCGTTGGTACCTCGTTCCCTCCAGATTGGCCAAATTCACACCAAACCAAACAGGCCTATGCTTTCGGGGTTGCCCAGATCCGGGCACCCACTTACACATTTGGTGGTCCTGCCCGTTGGTGCAATTATTTTGGGAACAGATATTTGAAACTGCCTCCAAGATATTTGGTTTCACTGTGCAACCAGACCCAGCCACAGCCTTGCTCAATCTAAAACCTGATCTCATTACACATAAACAATTCAAACTCCTCATTCAATTTCTTACAGCAGCAAAGCAAACAATAGCAAAGGCATGGAAGACCCCTAAATTGGAGATATCTGAGACCATAAATAGAGTAAATGACTTTATGTCTCACGCCAAAATGTTAGCTATAGAAAGAAATCAAATTCCAATCTTTGAAAAGATCTGGGATCCTTGGATTAAATTTCACCTACCTTCTATTAGTGACAACTCGATTCTCATACCATGGTAGCCGGAGGACTCAATCGGTTAAACTAGCTACTAAACCAAATTTCTGAAGCTTGGGAGCTACCCTGCTCAATATAGTGAACACTGTGTTTTACTTAAACCCTCAAGCCGCGGACCGATTCATTCAGGCCATTCAGGTGGACTCCTACACTCCCCCCCCCCTCTGGTTTCCTACTATTCTATTCCATCTATTTTATTTTATATTATCTATCTAATTTTATTTTACCCTATTTTATTTTGATTACTTTACTTCTTTTTCTCTTTTCTTTTCTCTATTATTCTTACTTCATAACGCACCTTATTGAAGCTACAGTATTACTCTACATTACTTTTTTCGAAGATACAGATCAATTTATAATTAATATGTTAAATATTTCTTTCAACTACAGTCTTGAATATATTAGTACAAGGATTTATTTGCTTTCTATCTCATTTAAGTCCTTATAATTTTCATTAGGATATATTCTGTAGACCCTATTAGTTGTTATTTTTCTATATTTGTAATAATTGGACAAATATCAACAACATGTATTACATATGATCTGTATGTGACTAATATATATGTCCAATAAAATACTTTGACAAGGAAAATATGATGATATTTAAAATAACAAACAAAATAAAATGTCTCATTTGTCAAGTTTTGGTCTTACCAAAGAGCAAATAAGCTTTGCCGTCAATTCGTCTAATTGCAGTAGTTTCTGAAAAAGTAAAAACCCAAAAAGATCATTAGCATAATTCTTTACAAAAATTATTATAGTAAGGCCAGTACCCTGTCCTCAGACTTAAATGGACTGCCTGCACACCCCAGCTGGTGGTTCAAGCCACATAAACACACGGCCCATTCACAGACTACAGTCCCAGCGCACCTGTGAATGGACAATAATAATCTCATTCAATCTTTAAGTTTTCCCCCTTTTTAAGTGTATGTCACTTACATGACTATTATTCATCAGTCTCACCTTTATCCCCTTACTTTCTTGGGACAGCTTCTCTTTATATTGTAAGACAAAGGAACCAAGGGTTTTGATTTACCAATGTAATACAGACGGTTTACTTTGAAAATTAAACTTTTACTTAGCTTAAGCTGGCCATACACACGAGGAATTTCAGATGATCCCTGCTGAATTGGCCAACATTGGTCAAGCCATAGGTGGTCCTGCAAGCACCATCCAGCTCAACAAAAGTCAATCTAAAATTGACTGAGCCAGGTAGAAAATGATCGGCCCCACAGTGTCTGCATCCTATTAGATGTTCAGGTATTCAGGCAGTTGCAGGTGGTGTGATTGGTGAATAAAATAGCCAGAAATCAAGATGCCCTCAACCAGTGTGTTTAGCTTGGATGGGGCAATAGATTGATTTTTCTATTTCAGGCTGAGGGACTGAACGAGATACATCAAGCCATGTATGGTCAGCCTTAGTAAACTAGATGAAGCTTTGTTCATTTTGAAAGCCAAATCATGTGCAAAGGAAATAGATAAACAGGATTTTTGCCTGCATGTGATCAGATGCATTGAAAACAGCTACACCTTATTCACTAAGCTAAGTCTCTATTTCTTTAGTAAATAAACAATTAGCGTTTACCATAGCAGAAAATAATCTTACTAGAAATCAACAAATTAATTCTTTAAAATCACCTGTCTACCTTCTCTTATTCTTAAGACCATGGCACACTAGAGATCCTGAACTACTGATAGAGTAATTACTCCATGAGTTGCTTCCTTGCAGGTCTGATGAGCAAGCTGTCTTTGGCGAGTGATATTTTGTAGTATTTTTGTCATTTTAGGAGTTATGGCACATACACTTAAAGACATATTTATAAAACAGTGAATTTGACATTAAACAATAATTCACTGCAGGTGAATATCCCTAGTGAATTTGCATAAATATGCAGTAAACTATTATTGAATCAGTGCTGTAATTACTATTTTGCTATATTACGTAGGGGTTTGTATTTATTTATAGCTGCTGGTCATTGATAGAAGAATAAGTTATTTGGTTCAGTTTTGCAATATAATTTTCTCACAATTTATTATATCCATCAGCGCTGAAGGGTTTATACACCTACTTCAATGTCCCTGAGGAATAATCAGCTCTTACTTTATAGACCTGGGCTTATCTGATACAGATATGACAATATGCAAATTATTCATATAGCTAATTTTAGATTGTCAAACTGGATAAATTTACACGGTCATCTTTTATGTCAGACCTCAAATTTTCCACTCGCCTAATCGCATTTTTCGAGTGGAAAATGAGGTCTGGTGAGGAGCTGGGCTGCCTGGGAGTGGGGGGCGAGCACCGCGGCGGGCGGGGTTGATTGGGAGCTGTTCTCCCAGCGAGAGCACGTAGGAAGAGGAGAGCCGCGGGATAGCAGAGCGGTGTAGCCCACTGTTACAACTTACATTGAAATTTCCTCCGCTCTGTTCGCTCACACAGCCCCGCCTCCTCCTGACCCAGCACCTGTAATAGACAGAATGGGTCCAATGCTGAGATGTGTTTTATCACAGGCGCAGGGTCGGGAGGAGGCGGGGCTGTGTGAACGAGCAGATCGGAGGAAATTTCAATGTAAGTTGTAACAGCGGGCTATACCGCTCTGCGATCCTGCGTCTCTCCTCTTTCTCCTGTCATGATCTGGGAGCACAGTGAGTCTTCAATGTGGGGCACGGTGAATCTGCAATGTGTGGGGCACGGTGAATCTGCAATGTGTGGGGTACGGTGAATCTGCAATGTGGGGGGCACGGTGAATCTGCAATGTGGGGGGCACGGTGAATCTGCAATGTGGGGGGCACGGTAAATCTGCAATGTGGGGGGCACGGTAAATTTGCAATGTGGGGGGCACGGTGAGTCTGCAATGTGGGGGGCACAGTGAATCTGCAATGTGGGCGGCACGGGGAATCTGCAATGTGGGCGGCACGGGGAATCTGCAATGTGGGGAGCACGGTGAGTCTTCAATGTGGGGCACGGTGAATCTGCAATGTGGGGGGCATGGTGAATCTGCAATGTGGGGGGCACGGTGAGTCCGCAGTGGTGGGCACGGTGAGGCTGCATTGATGGGCACAGGTGAGGCTGTGCTGAGGGGAACTGACAAAGTTGTTAATATTTATTTTTTGTAACTTAATTCTGCATAAAACATTTCACGAGACAATTTATGAGGGGGTGATAGCAGCAGAATTAGGGGCGGAGCAGGGTAGGGGTTGGGTAGGGCAACTGGTGGCGAGTAACCCTTGAGGCCTGGCTAGTGGTTAAAGACTTGAAATTTTGAGCCCTGTTTTATGTAATAAATAAACTTATACAAAGATCTGCTGCAAGCCCTCATCTGACTTCACCTTGGCCTGATTCACTGAGACTGATTTACTAAAGGAATTGAGAATGTTCACACTATAAATTGAGTGAAGGTTCACTTCAAGAATCCAATTATAAGAAAACCAACTCCCTGTTCACTTATTTCATCTGCACATGATTGGGTAATTTATTGGGCGGCCTTTTGGCTAAGATCAAATGTACTACCTGTTCTTATCATTTACCAAGTGGTGACACTGTGCTACTGTCCCTGATCTATGGCGGTAGGTTAGGGGCGGTGGTGGCTATGCAAATCCACTTGGTGTTATGGTAACCTGGACGGTTAGTATCAGGGAGAGCCGAAAACCAGACTGCTCGATGAAATGAGGGATGTTAATAGGTCTCTTTAGAAGGTAACCCTTCCGGCTTTCTCTAATGGGGATGGAGATGCACTGGGTCTGGCTGAAGGGCAGGGTCACTGGCCTTCTGGCCTAAATTTGGTGTGGTTCCTATCCTTGTCAGTCTTTTGGGAAATAGCACCGGCCACCTTGTTCAGGGGGGGGGTTTGGTTAGTACTTCAGGAATGCCTTATGTAACGGGAAGGCCCGGGGAACTCAGAATCGCTTAGAAAGTATGAGATACCCTTGCTTCAGCTCCCCCAATGCCTCTTATGTGTTAACCACCCTGTGTCTCTATTAGGGGCACAGGGTGAATGAAAACCCCAATATGGTCTATGATAGCCATATTCAATGCTGCACATACATTGTATCTAGGTTGGATGTGTACTGTGAGGGGGGGGGGGGGGGTTGCGTAATCATTGCTGTGAGGAGTTAAGGTGATTTGCATTCTATTGTCTTTTATGAATTAAGTCTGCTACTGTGACGATGTGGATTGGAGCTGGTCGACCGTCTGGCTGCATATTATGGGATGTTGAAGTGTCTCCTGTGAGGAGGGGGGGGGAATCACCCCTCCTGCTAAGACTGTTTACTGAAGGAGAAGTTTGAACACACCTGACCTGTATCACCATTGTCATTGGACAGTTTAACCCGCCCTGTTCCCCAAGGATGGGAGGGAAGGGTTTTGAAGAGAAATG
Source organism: Rana muscosa (assembly GCA_029206835.1). Lineage (NCBI taxonomy): Eukaryota > Metazoa > Chordata > Amphibia > Anura > Ranidae > Rana > Rana muscosa. The sequence goes on along the minus strand of CM055120.1, from coordinate 111,226,038 downwards.
TGTTACCATGTGTTTTGAAAATAAAGTCATTCCCTGTTTTAGAACTTGAAATACAGAGCGGTGTCTCGTATCCTGAAAGAGACAGAGTACGTCTCGTTTCTTCTGGAAGGATTAATCTTATGGGAAGTGGTCGCCTGGCTGTGGAGGATCGACAGGGAATTTGTGTCCAGGAGAGGGAAGGTTCTAAACGGCGTTAACTCCCTTTGAGATTTGGGGTGCCGTTACATTGGTTGGCAGCAGTGGGATATTCCCTCCAGTTACTGGGACACTCCAAACCACCGCAGTGAATGACCAGCTATGCAGCCTGCAGGAGAGCCACGCTGAAAGACTTGCTTGAGAGCCGTGGAGGCACCGGTGGGACAAAGAACAAGGCCACCTTGATCAGGGAACTAGCAGAGATGGAACAGAGGGATGGTGATGCAGGACCCCGGTCAGTTGAAGACTTGTTTCAACAACGAGTTCGACAGCGGTTGGCATTATATGGTGCTAGCCCATCAGAGACCGCCATACGGGAAGCCATTAGAGACATCCAGCGGCAGGATGAGCGGCAACATGAGCAGAGAATGGCGGAAATACGGCAATCGGAGACAAAACCTAAAGAAGCAGCACCAACTGAAAGGAGAGGAGAGATACAGATACCAGCCGCCATGGAAGAGGAATTCAGAAGGAGGTTGCAAGAGATGCAGATACAGCATAGAGGACCAGTATCAGAGGAGGTCCTGCTGGGATGGTCTGATTCGATCCGCTGCGAACTCTGGAAGAAAGCGCTAGCTCTCGAGCAGCAACACCAGGGAAAGGTTCTCCCCTCCATCCATGTAAGGTACTGGTCGCAGTATGAAGTACGAATGCTGTTATTGGGAGAACAACCGAAGCAGGAGTGGACAGCTGAGTTAAGCAGGCTGATCCAGGCAGAGATGCGGTTGGACGAGAGCTACAGAGCCCTCCGGTGGTATGTAGCCCAAGAGTGCCCATGGTCAGCGGATGACAGCCCCACGGAAGGCTTTGACTATGATGGCCTGGGATTGTTGTATTGGAGGCTGTCCAGTGACCCTGACTTTGGGAGTGATCAGGAGTGGCGTTTGGAGGAAATAATGGAGCACAGAGAGCAAAGACTGAATGTCTCGGAAGGGCACTGGGCACAGGAAGATTTGGAGTTTCTGGCCATTTAGGAATGGGAGCTGGAGATCGCCTACAAACAGCTGCTAGACTCTACTCAGCAGCAGGGTGGGGCCCCCTTTGCCTGGGACTATCAGGAAATACCAGTTGACAACTATGAAATCCTGGCTGAAGAATCGGCAGTGGAAAATCTGAAGATTGCCATCCCTAAAGCTGAAGTGGATGATATGGAGTTCCAGGGAGCTAGGGCAGTTGGCTCATCTTCCCAGCTACAGATTACAGAAGGTATGGACTTAAGGGACTGTTCAGAGGATGTTATGGATTATGCATCGCCTGCCCAAGTACTGGCAGCAGGACAGAGTCCTGCAGACCCCTGCTCTACACCCGTGGCAGTTTTGGAGGCCCAAGATGAGAAGGTGATGGTTCCTCTTTCCCAGGGGATTTCAGAGATGCAGGGGGGAGAAGCAGCCCTTTTCCCTCCCCAACAGTTAGCCAGAGCAGATGGGGTGGAGTCCCCAGCAGAAGTGCTGGCAACAGGGCAGAGTGCTAGCAACCTCTGCCCAGCACCGGAAACAACTGTGGAGTTTCAGGGAGCCGGGGCAGTTGGCCCATCTCTCCAGCAACAAGCTGAGGTGGTAAAGCTTTTACCCCCAGCTAAATCACTGGCAGCAGGGCAGAATGCTACTGGCCGCTGCACACAACTGCCACGTGAGCAGATATCGGTGGATGGGACTACGGTCTCCACTCACAGCAACCCAGCGGAAGAGCTGGCAACAGAGCAGAGTGCCGCGGGCCTCTGCTCTCAACTAACAGAAGAGGGAGTTCCTGTGGTACTGGATAGGACTTCGGTCCTCGCTGACACAACCCCAGAAAATGGTGTGACACTGAGACAGGAGGATGTCAGCCTTGCTTTGCAAGCACTGGGGGATTTTCACCTACCACAAGTGGATGGGACTTCGGTCTCCACTTGTGTACCTCGGGGATGCTGGGCAGTCGGCCCGGATCCCCAGCGGCATGAAAGACTGAGCCCAGTCACCCTGTCTTCTCCCCAGCGGCGGGTATGTTCTCTGAGAGAGGCAGAGGTTGGCTGGGTAAGTGATGCTCTGTTTGGAGCAATTTATTTGGGGTACGGTGTGGATACCGGCATTAGAAGAAAGGACCTATGGACTAACTTCGGAGTCAACCCGTCTGGGGTCCCCTCCTCTGTTAGTCTCCTGCCGAAAGGGGAGAGATGTAACGGGAAGGCCCGGGGAACTCAGAATCGCTTAGAAAGTATGAGATACCCTTGCTTCAGCTCCCCCAATGCCTCTTATGTGTCAACCACCCTGTGTCTCTATTAGGGGCACAGGGTGAATGAAAACCCCAATATGGTCTATGATAGCCATATTCAATGCTGCACATACATTGTATCTAGATTGGATGTGTACTGTGAGGGGGGGGGGGGTTGTGTAATCATTGCTGTGACGAGTTAAGGTGATTTGCATTCAATTGTCTTTTATGAATTAAGTCTGCTACTGTGACGATGTGGATTGGAGCTGGTCGACCGTCTGGCTGCATATTATGGGATGTTGAAGTGTCTCCTGTGAGGAGGGGGGGAATCACCCCTCCTGCTAAGACTGTTTACTGAAGGAGAAGTTTGAACACACCTGACCTGTATCACCATTGTCATTGGACAGTTTAACCCGCCCTGTTCCCCAAGGATGGGAGGGAAGGGTTTTGAAGAGAAATGTGTTACCATGTGTTTTGAAAATAAAGTCATTCCCTGTTTTGGAACTTGAAATACAGAGCGTTGTCGCGTATCCTGGAAGAGACAGAGTACGTCTTGTTTCTTCTGGAAGGATTAATCTTATGGGAAGTGGTCGCCTGGCTGTGGAGAATCGACAGGGAATTTGTGTCCAGGAGAGGGAAGGTTCTAAACGGCGTTAACCCCCTTTGAGATTTGGGGTGCCGTTACACCTTATTTATTGCTCGTTTGTAAATGTTTTTGTCTTTTTTTGTTGTTGTACACATTTTCTACTTGACAGGTAGGGTGTAGGTCCTCTGGCCTGCCCTGAAGGTCTTGAGATGGGGTGGACATGGCCTTCTGGCTTAGTTCGCCCTCTCTCATGGGGTCTCCCTTTGGGGGAGACCCACCTAGTACTTGGGTGGGTCTGTTTTGGCAGACCTCCCTGAGAACGGGGTCCATCTGGCTTCGGTCAGATGGACCATGTGTAAGTACTTCAGTGCCCATCTGGAGCCTAACGTCCCGGGGGGGGGGATCGGAGTTAGGGTCCTTCTTTGGAGGATCACATGTACACCCGTTGCACGTTTTGTGTCTCACATTTATGTGTGCACTTTTTTTTGGCACCAGGTGGAGTTCACAGACCACAGGCTTTAAAAAAAATAAAATTGGGTGAACATTCTCAAATCAGCCTCAGTATCTCTCTGACCAGCTGATACGAACAAAAAAAATGAAGCGAGTGAACAAGCAAACTTACCAAAACCTCTATAACAACTTTAAGGGTCTCGCTTGCGCTTCCTCCAACTGGCACCAAAAGGTCTTTCTATAAACAAAATGCAACAGGATTTTGTATGCATGCATATCAAATATTTCACTCAATACCTCTAACGTGTAGCTTTAAAGATTACTTATATAGAACAAACAAGTTAAAATTTCTGAAAAATTAACTTACTTAACCTCCCTGGCGGTATGATTCTTTCTGGAATTATGTACCAAAAGCGGTACAATTATTTTGCATGGAAATTTGGTGTTATGTATTATAGGCCTGCAATTCTTAGTAATTACTTACTTAAACCTGAGCAAACTAGAGTCTAGTAGACATCCCGGGTATGATAAAGTTTGAAACACAAAATTATAAATTATAATATAATAAATAACTATAAATAATTATAAAAAATAGTAATCTAATTATAATAAAAATTATTCAATAATGTAATCAAATCAAAAACACTGAAATTTGCTCAGTTGCAGAATTGTCGCTGTCATTAGATTTAGTGTTTGATGACGAATTTCCCCACAAATCGCTATCGCTCAATTCTGCGAGTGATTCTAATTTATTATCGCTGTTTTCTAGCTGGTCTAAAACCACTTTTGACATAAAGGGACACTTTTTGGTTGCTATGGACAATCTCCAGTTTCCAGGCAGAAAGAATAGTTTTTATTATATAAAACTGCATGCAGGGCACTGGACAGACCACTAGGGACAAAGGGGATGTGTAATTATTACATACAGTACTGTAATCAGTAAGATTACAGTATACTGTATGTATACTATGTGTTTACCTTTTTGAATTTGCCGCCCAGTTCCGCTCCCATGCGCCGCTGCGGCTCGCAGGGAACGGAACTAGGAAGTCAGATGGGGTCGAAAGTGCCGACACTCGCCGGAGATCTCGCTGGCGATCACAGCAGAGGACATCATCGCTGGATCGCCAGGAGAAGGTAAGGAAACTCCGCTGCGGGCTCTGCAATGTCTACCCCGAGCGTGACTCGGGGTTACCGATCCTAGCATAAAAAAACAACCCCGAGTCACGCTCGGGATTACCGCTAGGGAGGTTAAAAATTGATGCATGTTTTTTTTCTTTTTTTTTTCGTTGCATTGTAGTTGTGTGTGTGGTCAGTGCTCATTTATGTTTCTAGTGTTGGCATTTTCTTTAAATATTTGTGTACATTACTGTATGAGATTAGAAAGTGATCACAATATCTATAATATTCACAGTAACAAGTCCCAAAAAACATGGGGATATATTTACGGCATTAGGAGCTTTGATGTTTAATGATCACAGGCACACACACTTTTTATATGTCTTTATTTTTGTCATGTGGACATTTAATATAAAAGTTTGTGAACTTTGATATATATTTATGTGAGAATGGAATAATGTGTTATATACAGTATCTCACAAAAGTGAAACATTTTTGTAATTATTTTATTATACCTTTTTAATGTGACAACGCTGAAGAAATTACACTTTGCTACAAAGTAGTGAGTGTACAGCTTGTATAACAAAAGTGAGTACACCCCTAAGTGAAAATTTACAAATCGGGCCCAATTAGCCATTTTTTTGTTCAAGCCTGGGGCCTTGCGCTACTTCCGAAGAGCCTTCCACCCCACTGTGGAGCCTGGGTGACACCGGATTGGTCAAGAGAAGACATCCGTTGGATCGGGGACCCGATCGTTGCAGACGCTGTGTGCGGAGACACAGCAGGTGGAAGTCCCAGACTGGGATCGCGTCCGGAGTGGTGAGCGAGCACTTGCTCAATCAAGTAGACCTTACTGTTTTAGGCCTATAGACTGCCTTGGCCCACCGATCGCTAGTTTGTTGTTCCATTAGGAGACCAGTAGCAGGACAGAGTTGAAGGGTCTCCAGTATAGAGTTTTTATTGAGACTATCTACCTTTTGGATTACAAATACTATTTCATCAAGTGCACCACCGACAGTTGCATGTGAAGAAACCCCAAGGGAAAGGACTGAGATTTATTTTAAGTCAGGCCTGACTAGGAAGGGGGTGTTAGAGTATTGTTTAGTGCGCCATAGGGCGCGCACACCATAATAGTTGCGCGCGGTGGGTTACCGCGCTGCGCCATTATTGTGTGCTGCATTTATTGCTGCAGGGCTCTGTGAGCAAGTTGCATGTGTTCTGTTCTTCTTATGCCATACTGCTGAAAGTAAAATCGTTTTATTTAACCTCTCGCTTCAGTGTGTTGCCTTACTACAAGGAGATTAACCCGTGCAATACCATTGCTTATAATATAAGTTTAACCCTAGACTAACTGTGCCAGAGTGGGTCGAGTAAGATTGCTGGGGGTTGGCAGTGTTGTATACAGGGGCCCAAAATCAAACCAGCGGCTCTCTTAACTGGGGGTAGCGCTACACGTGGGGGCTCTCGAGTCCGGGATCCTGTTGCAGCCAGTAACACGCCAAAAGTACCGGCATGGACCCACTAGAAGTAGAACGGTGGTGCAGGGCGGCCTGCACAGATTCAACCACGGCCACCTAGGGGTGGAAAGAACTTTCCAACTCGTTAGGGACCGTTTCTACTGGCCCTGCATGAGGGCTGAAGTTGAGGAATACTGCCATTCATGTGCAAGATGCATACAGAGAAAGACTCTACCCCATCAAGCTGCCCCAATGGGTCATCTGCAAAGTCAAAGCCCGCTTGATCTGGTATGCATTGATTTTCTCTGCCTCGAACCCAACCTGAGTGGACTAGGAAATGTTCTGGTAGTAACCGACCATTTCACCCGGTATGCCCAGGCTTTCCCAACCAACGACCAAAAGGCCTCCACTGTGGCCAAAGTGCTTATGGAGAAATACTTCGTACACTATGGGCTACCACAACGGCTTCATTCAGATCAGGGAAGGGATTTTGAAAGTCGACTGATCCAGAAGCTCCTGGATTCCTTGGGGATTAAGAAGACAAGGACTACTCCCTACCATCCACAAGGTGATGCTCAGCCGGAGAGGTTCAACCAAACCCTGCTCAACATGCTGGAGACTTTAAGCAGTGAGAAAAAGCAACATTGGAGCAACCACATAGCGGCAGTTGTGCACGCATACAACAGCACTACCAGTGACGCTACAGGATACTCACCCTATCGACTGATGTTCGGGAGAGAAGAAAGACTGCCAGTAGATCTGGCCTTTGGCACTTCCATAGACCATTGTTCTGCCACTTCCCACAAGGGATATGTTGATAGACTCAGACGTAATTTGAAAGTGGCCTATGAACAGGCCCAGGCGGCCTCGGAGCAGAGGGGGGCCCGCAACAAGAGAAATTTTGATTTGAAAGTTAGGATCCAAGATCTACAACCTGGAGATAGAGTGTTATTGCGGAACTTGGGTATTCCTGGAAAACACAAGCTTGCGGATAGATGGAGACCTGAACCTTACGTTGTCTGCAAAAGGCTACCGGGCCTACCCGTTTACAGACTTAAACCAGAAGGGAAGGTGGGGTCCTTGAAGACCTGGCATCGGAACCACCTGCTCCCACTAGCTGAGGCAGTTCGGATACCCCCTGTGGTGGATTCCCCTGAGCAAACTTCCATCCTGGATACTCCCAGACCGAACACTCGGTCCCAGACCCCTCGGATCGGGGATGCAGAGACCCCGGAGATAAGTGAAGATGAGGGAGAAGAACTTGACTGGCTTTGGCCTTCCCAGGCCCCAGAAACTTCTGCTATTGATCTTCCACCTGATGAAGACACCAAAGATCAAACGCTGAATGTAGAAGCTACTGAGTTTATCCCGTCCAGTCCTTGGTCTGATGCTTGGGAGAGTGCCAGTGACCTACTCCCAGAGGAAGATCTAAGGGAATCCATGTATCTCCCTGCTCCAGAGTCAATTGTTCCCGAACCAGAGGAGATCCCTAAGTCGACTCCAGAAGAGGAGCCTGCTCCAACAGAAAGCCCAAGAGGACAGAGGAAGAGAAGGGCCATAAAGCCTCCCAGAAGATTAACTTACCCACAGATGGGGAGGAGTGCGGAAGACACTGTGGTTACTGCCAGAAGGAGTGTGGAAGACCCTGATCCTCCCACTGTTCATTTGGTGGGAGGCAACCCTAACTCACTCTCTGGCACAGTTAGGCAGGACACTAGTAAAAGTGTAACCTGTGGGCAGGGGAGTTCACCGCCTCGTTTTTGGTGGGAATTTCCCCTGCCGACATCATACAAGACTTTGATTGATGTTGTACGTTCTGTAATTTAATGTTATGTTATCTTTGGGGACCAAAGAGTTTAAGTGGGGGGAGTGTGTAGCGGGGTCTCCTTTAAGGCCCCGGGACTACGTTACCCAGAACCCTGTTCGGCACCCAGGGTGCAAATTGCCACCGCAGAGACTCATGGGAGGGGCTATTTAAGGAGGAGGCGAGGCGGAGCTTGGCCTCTTTGGACACCGCGCTGCAAGCAACAGCTTCTTCCTGTGCGGATCCGCGGCAGTGCAAGGCCTGAAGCCTGGGGCCTTGCGCTACTTCCGAAGAGCCTTCCACCCCACTGCGGAGCCTGGGTGACACCGGATTGGTCGAGAGAAGACATGCGTTGGATCAGGGACCCGATCATTTCAGACGCTGTGTGCGGAGACACAGCAGGTGGAAGTCCCAGGCTGGGATTGCGTCCGGAGTGGTGAGCGAGCACTTGCTCAATCAAGTAGACCTTACTGTTTTAGGCCTATAGACTGCCTTGGCCCACCGATCGCTAGTTTGTTGTTCCATTAGGAGACCAGGAGCAGGACAGAGTTGAAGGGTCTCCAATATAGAGTTTTTATTGAGACTATCTACCTTTGGATTACAAATACTATTTCATCAAGTGCACCACCGACAGTTGCATGCGAAGAAACCCCAAGGGAAAGGACTGAGATTTCTCTTAAGTCAGGCCTGACTAGGAAGGGGGTGTTAGAGTATTGTTTAGTGCGCCATAGGGCGCGCACACCATAATAGCTGCGCGCGGTGGGATACCGCGCTGCGCCATTATTGTGTGCTGCATTTATTGCTGCAGGGCGCTGTGAGCAAGTTGCATGTGTTCTGTTCTTCTTAAGGAGATTAACCCGTGCAATACCATTGCTTATAATATAAGTTTAACCCTAGACTAACTGTGCCAGAGTGGGTCGAGTAAGATTGCTGGGGGTTGGCGGTGTTGTATACAGGGGCCCGAAATCAACCCAGCGGCTCTCTTAACTGGGGGTAGCGCTACACATATATATATATATATATATATAATCGATATGCATACATATATTTACCACTGTGTTTGTATTTTTTTTTTCATGGAGAAAAGCACAAATTATTTAATTTCTGTAATTTATCAAAAGTAATGCCGATCTTTTATAAAAAAAAGTTGCCATTATTTTTACTTACAAATGCAAACAGCAAAGCACAGTGACCAATTGACAATCAGTAATCATGTTTCTTTGCTCTGTATGTTGTAATTCTATTAAAGGCAACATGTGATTGGTTAGTAAAGATTCCTGCACTTTGCACATCTTCATTGATTATTGAACTGGTTTACTAAGGTGGATTTTTCTAATGGCGCACAAAATGCTCACATTTAAATAGTAAATTATGAGGAGAAGCATTTGAAAATAAAATTAAGATTTTGGCTTGTGCGTGATTGGATGATGCTTTATTGAATTAGGATTACTGAAATAATTTGGGTTTCTGTCATTTGTCATGTTTAAATGTGGCTCATGAGCTGGAAACACATGGCATACATTAAATTAACATGAGATATAAAAAATATATAGATAGATGGAGAGAGACTTACAATAGTACGACCATTACCAAGATAGTTATCAGCATGGCAGCCTGTACAATTCTGTAAAAAGAGTATAAAGTACATTATTAGAGATGATAATAACAGTAATAATAAAATACCTCCAAAAAGGGGAAGCTCTGCTTGTTTGCAGCCTTCCCCCCCGTCATATGACTTGTGCATGCGCAGTAGGCAGGCCCAGACTGGGACAAAAAATAGGCCCGGGCATTTAAGACTGAGTAGCCCGGGGGGGCGCGGCGGCGGCGCTTCGCGGCGGCTGTTAATGATGGGATGTGGGGTTCCAGCACCTTGTACCTCTGGACCCCTTTACATTACACAGCACACTGCACCTCTGGACCCCTTTACATTACACAGCACCCTGGACCCCTTTACATTACATAGCACCGCGCCTCTGGAACCTTTTACATTACACAGCACCCTGCACCTCTGGGCCCCTTTACATTACACAGCACCCTGCTCCTCTGAACCCCTTTACATTACACAGCACCCTGCACCTCTGGACCCCTTTACATTACACAGCACCCTGCACCTCTGGACCCCTTTACATTACATAGCACCGCACCTCTGGACCCCTTTACATTACACAGCCCCCTACAGTTTGTTACACAGACACCCCCCCTAACAGTTCTGGACCCCCTACATGTTACACAGACCTCCCTAAAGTACAGACCCCCTCCCTACAGTGCAGACCCCCTCCCTACATTACAGACCCCCCTACAATACAGACCCCCTCTACAATACAGACCCCCCTACATTGCAGAACCCCCCCTACAATACAGGACCCCCTACATTACAGACCCCCCTACAATACAGACCCCCCTACATTTCACACTCCCCTATAATACAGAACCCCCCTATATTTCAGAATCCCCCTACATTACAGACCCCCCTGCAATACAGAACCCCCCTGCAATACAGAACCCCCCTACATTTCAGACCCCCCCTGCAATACAGAACCCCCCTACATTTCAGACCCACCCCTACAATACAGAACCCCCCTACATTTCAGACCCCCCCTACTATACAGAACCCTACAATACAGACCCCCCTACAATACAGAACCCCCCTACATTACAGACCCCCCCCTACAATACAGAACCCACCTACATTTCAGACCCCCCCTACATTTCAGACCCCCCCTACAATACAGAACCCCCCTTTTTTTTGTAACGTAATGCATTATTTGCATTAAGGTAACAAAAAAAAAATTGTGTTCAGCTCCTTCCCCCAGCCCCCATTATACTCAACTGAGCCTGATCTCTATCCAGTGCTGTACCTGAGAGAAGTGTCTCTCTCTCTCTCCATTGAGCAAAGAGCAGAGATGGGGCTGAGTTGCGCTGTTTGTTTTAATAGACACACAGAGCTCAGGATCAGGCCTGCATGAGTGCCACCCTAACAAGCCGCTTGCTATGGGGACACTCAGAAGGGGGATGGAGCCAGGAGCACTGACAGGGGACCCCAGAGGAGGAGGATCTGGGCTGCTTTGTGCAAAACCATTGCACAGAACTGGTAAATATATATGTTTGTTATTAAAAATATATATTTCTCTTATCGTCCATGGACTGACACAGCTGGATACTGTAAACGTGTGGGTATATGTCCCTGCTCGCAGGAGAAGATCTAGGCAGGATGTTAGAAACATTCTAGAACAAACCAGAGCTGAACAGCCCCGCCCAGGGGGGCGGTCCCTCCGGACATTACCCTTCCACCTGCAGTCAGCAGACCTCAGTTTTTTTCTGCCTAGCAGAAGGAGAAGACGTGGCTCTCTCAGGAGCCAGTCTCCTGGAAGATTTTACTTTTACATTTTATTCCTTTGGGAATTTTATTATTTTATTTTTGAGACCTTCAATCAACTGTCGGCTGGGCAACAGGTTGGGTACACTAGTATCCTCGTAGTCTTCCCTGTCCGACCATCGAGCGTGCTGATCCTCGCCTTGTGTGCGTGAGACTCAGTTCATGCCATACCCCATGACTCCAGGGGTGGCCGGGTTGCTTTCATGCTCCCGTGGTCCTCTCAAGATTGAACAGTACCTACTGTATCTTTCGCAGTGGACCGGGCCGACAGCTCCGCAGTACTACTCTGTGATAGGTCTGTCTGAAACAAGCCAGTGGGTCCCTCTAGGGACGGGTAAGTAGTCTCTCCTGCTGCAAGGTGAGTACATGCTGGCTGTGTTCCTGTGTGTGGGGGTTTCTCCCTGTCTTCCCCTTGTTATGCTGCTCTCTGCACCCTGTACTGGTGCTGTGCTGTGGGGGTGCTTGGGGGTCACTCTGGCCTGGCTGGGCGCTCATGTCTGCAGTTTTTTCTGGTGTGTGAGGTGATTATTGCGTGCACCGTTAGCGCGCGCATTGGCGCTGTTTGAGGTGGTTATTGCGTGCGACATTGGCGCGCATTAGAGCTTGAATTTCGCGCTCGGCGGCCATCTTGGCGTTCAATGGCGCAGTTATGGCTGCGGCCGGCGCCCATTTTCTTGTGGCCGCTGCACATTTATTTTCGGTTCTGGCGGCGGCGCTGAATCCCCTCACAATCTCCTCACAGACTGAGCGGTCCTTAAGGGTTGGTGGGTCCTCCGGGTATCCCCTCCTCAGTGTAGCCAGTGGGTGGACTGTATATTCACTGTACAGTGTATAAGGTCTCAGAGGGTGGCGTTATGGAGTCTGATACACCTGCTCTCCACACTTGCCTGGGGCAACTGGCAGTGCTGCACAGTTAAACATGTTCATGTTTCCTGCACCTGCGGTCCTTATGGACCAGTTGTCAGCAGTCCTGGAATCATTCCTTGTCAGAATGGAAGCGGTGTGCGAGCAAAAGGAGCTATAAGCCCCCTCCACCCACAAAAATCTTTAGTGAAGGAGTGCTCTGAGTCAGATATGGGCCTAGATACTGTGCTCAGGACCTGAGCTCTGAATATTTAATGTTTATGAACAGGACATTCCCTTGTGAGGAAGACTCCAGTTCTGTGTCACTGAATGACAGGGCGCTTGTAAGTGATCTCATTGATGATGTGAGGAACACTCTCAAGCTGGAATTGCTGTGACAAGCATTTCTTTTACACAGCTTTCTCACTGTTTTCCTCACACGCTGCCTCAAGAGCAGCATGGATGATATGGTGGGGGGAGGACTTTATTCATTTATGTCTCTAGTCCCTATGAGCCTTCTGTCTTATTCCTGAGGCAACATTTCCCGCCTTTTCCTGGGGAACGCTTGAGCTCTGACAGACACACACGGTCTGAGGATCAGAGATTACCGGTTACCTGCATGCTGCTTCGGCAGCACAGTCTAGCAGGTTGGAATGATACAGAGAAGATTATGCGCCTCTGCGCCATAATTAAAACTCATCCTATACCTCTACACTGCATACATTCACAGTGTATGTATGTGTTATTGGTCTCTGTGTCTGCGTGGGTGTACCCCCACGTTCCAATGCTGTGTTTCAGTGCCATACATGATTTAAACGTACAAAATATGTTTATGCATGACTCCAGATACATTCACAGTATATGTATGTATTATACTCTCTGGGTCGGCGCGGGTTTCCGCCGGGGGCTCCGATGTCCTCATGGTATGTGCGCTTAGGCTATCTGCACAGTATAGACATGTTCAATATGTTTATTGCAAATACTATACATGTTTACAGTATGGGTATACTGTTTGCGTGGGGTTCCTCCGGGTACTCCGGTTTCCCCCCACGCTCCAATGGAAATGCACAGCATAAACATGTGCAATATGTTGATTCACATGCTATCATTCCTACACGGTATCTGTGTGCTGTCTGTGTGGAGTTCTTCCGAGTGTTCCAGTTTCCTCCCACGCGCTGACGGTATGTGCGCCTTTGGCCTTCTGCACAGTTAAACATGTTCAATGTTTATCACGCATGCTATAATACCTACACGGTATGTGTAGGCGGTCTGGGTGGTTTTCCTCTGGGTACTCCGGTTCCCTCCCACACTTCATTGGTATGGGCGCTTCGGCGCTATGCACAGTCTAAATTTGTGCGATTGGATATCCACATATTAACATACCTACCCGGTATGTCTGTGCAGTCTGCTGGGTTTCCGCCCACGCTACATGACATGCATGCCTTTGGTGCAATACACGGTGTAAACATACACATTATGTTTATACACTACACTAAATACATTCACAGTAGTTGTAGGTATTGCATTCTCTGAGTATGCGCGGGGTACTTCGGTTCCACCCACGCGCCAACGGTGTGCGCGCCTTCGGTGCTATGCACACATGGGCCTGTGCAAAATGTTTAGCACACCCACTATAATACCTACACGGTATGCGTATGCAGTCTGCGTGGGTTTCCGCCCACGCTACATGACATGCATGCCTTTGGTGCAATACACGGTGTAAACATACACAGTGGGGTTTATTTACTAAAGGCAAATCCACTTTGCACTACAAGTGCACTGCAAGTGCACTTGGAAGTGCAGTCGCTGTAGATCTGAGGGGGACATGCAAGGAAAATAAAAAACAGCATTTTTGCTTGTACTTGATCGAATGATAAAATCAGCAGAGCTTCCCTTCATTTTAGATCTACCCCTCAGATTTAAAACGACTGCACTTCCAAGTGCACTTGTAGTGCAAAGAGGATTTGCCTTTAGTAAATCAACCCCATTATGTCTATACACTACACTAAATACATTTACAGTAGTTGTAGGTATTGCATTCTCTGAGTATGCATGGGGTACTTCGGTTCCTCCCACGCGCCAACAGTGTGCGCGCCTTCGGTGCTATGCACACATGGGCTTGTGCAAAATGTTTAGCACACATATTATAATACCTACACGGTATGCGTCTGCAGTCTGCATGGGTTTCATCCGGGTGCTCAGGTTTCTCCCCTGCGTTCCAATGGTGTCTCAGCGCTATGCACAGTATAAACATGTGCAATTTGTTTATTCGCAGGCTAACATACCTACACGGTTGTGTACGCAATCTGCCTAGCTGGTTTACGTCCAAGCCCCGATGATGTGCGCGCCTTCGTCGCTGGCACAGTATATATGTGTTTAATAGGTTTATCCACACATACTAAACTACATACGCCGTATGTGGTGGTATTATGCTCTTTGTGGCTGGGTGGGTTTCCTCCCACACTCTATTTGCGCGTTTGATGCAATACATAGTATAAACTATGTGTTTGTACAATCAGCACTTATCCATGGGTAGCTGCTGGATGGAGTATTGTCACAGGATCCCTGGTTTCAGGGGTATCACTTTCCACCTGCTTTCAGTGGTGATCAAAGCGCTGGCTTGGACTGTGTTCGCCAGGCTGAGGTTAGCGTTACGCTCGTTAGTGGCTGCGTCTCTGGCGTTTTTTGTAGCTCAATGACTGGGCTAAAGCCTCTGCTTCATCCATCAGTCGTCTAGCAGATGCACTGCAACTGCTTTAGCCTTTAGGGTCTCTGTGCCCGGGGTGGGTTTGCGCCACCTGTGGAGGCTGAGGTACTAGTTCTCTGACCGAGAGAAGTTCTGTCAAGTTGCCTTTATTAGCCAACAGTTGAGGCACCCTGTACACCGGGGCCTCCCTTCTCTGATACATTGCGGAGTCTCTTTGGGATTTTCATACATCCCGCTGCAAGACGGTCCTCTCGGCCGTGTGCATTGCAGGGGAAGGGTCCTTGCATCCGGAGGTGTTTCCACCTCCTTTACCGGAGGTGGGGCACCGGAAGTGGACCTTATGGCCTCTCGACTCACTCGCAAGGTGGCAAGATCGTGGTCAGATCCAGGGACCCCTGGGCGGACGCGTCAGACACGTTCGAAGCCGTGGGGGCAGTATCGCCTGATATATGCTTACCCTCCGCTACTGTTGTTGCCTCGCTGGCTTCGCAGAGTAGGGGCTGAGGCCATTCCAGTGATCCTCATTGCTCCGGAACGGCGACATTGGTACGCCGATCTACTTCGGCTAGTCGCAGACGTTCCTGGCGACTGCCTATTGGGGTGGACCTTATGTCTCATGATCCCATACTTCATCCTGCTTTACAGTCTTTGGCTTTAATGGCATGGCTGTTTAAAGCCAGGTGCTGAAGGACCGAGTTCTCTCGTATTCGGTCATCTCTTCTATGTTGTTGACACGGGAATCTTCCTCCAGAAAGATATCTCACCGTACCTGGAAGGCTTACATCTCTATGTGCGAGGAACTTGAGTGGCGTCCTCGGATGTATTCCGTTCCCAGGATTTTGCTGTTCTTACAGTGTGGTGTGACCCAAAGGCTGGCCTTGCATACCTTTTTTGAGGGTCGGATTTCGGCCCGAGCTGTCTTTTTTTCAACGACCGCTACCGGGCCATTCTTTGATTAGCACCTTTTTGTGCAGGGAGTTCGCCATGTGATCCCCCCTGTCAAGCCTCCTCTCCCTACTTGGGATCTGAATTTGATGCATCTCGGTTCTCCAAGAACATCCCTTTGAGAATATCAGAGAGATTCCTCTCTTGACCTTGTCCCGGAAGGTGGCCTTCTTAGTGGCCATTGTTTCGGTTTAGACGGGTGTCTGAGTTGGCGGCCTTGTTCTGCAAGTCGCCTTACTTGGTCCTCCATAAGGATATGGCGGTGTTGCGCCCACGACCGTCCTTCTTTTCTAAGGATGGTCTCGGCCTTTCACCTTCAGAAGGACATTGTTCTTCCGTCCTTGTGTCCTCACCCATCGCATCCCTGAGAGTTTGCGCTTCATACATTAAGATGGGTACAAGCCTTACGAGTGTACCTGTCTGCTACTGTTTCCATTCGGAAGTCTGTGTCTGGTCCAAAACAGGGCCGAGCGGTGTCGTCTGCCTCCGTCTCTAGGTGGATCAGGCAGACCGTCATACAAGCCTATGCCCTTAAGGGGCGGGCGCCTCCCTTTCCGGTTGCGGCGCATTCCACCAAGGCAATTTTTGCTTCCTGGGCCTTCCGACATCAAGCGCCGGTTGCTCAAATGTGCAAGGCGACGACCTGGTCGTCCATTCATACCTTTTCAAGATTTTATAAGGTTGATGTGGCTGCATCTTCGGACGCTCCCTTCGGCTGCAAAGCATTGCAGACCGCTGTTTATTGTTGCAACTCCTCCGTTGAGGAGCTCTGCTTGTTTGGAGTGAAGTTTTAGTTGTTCCTTTACTACTGCTCCCACCCTTCTGATACTGCTTTGGGACGTCCCACACGTTTACAGTATCCAGCTGTGTAAGTCCATGGACGATAAGAGAAAATAGGATTTTTGTACTCACCGTAAAATCCATTTCTCTGATGTCCATGGACTGACACAGCACCCACCCTTCCTTTTAAGGTTTGTACTGCTTTGTTACGAACTGAGGTCTGCTGACTGCAGGTGGGAGGGTAATGTCCGGAGGGACCGCCCCCCTGGACGGGGCTGTTCAGCTCTGGTTTGTTCTAGAATGTTTCTAACATCTAACATTATGCCTAGATCTTCTCCTGCGAGCAGGGACATATACCCACACGTTTACAGTATCCGGCTGTGTCAGTCCATGGACGTCAGAGAAATGGATTTTACGGTGAGTACAAAAATCCTATTTTTACATTCAGTTTAAAGCCAAACTCAAAAAGAAAATTCAGCACAAGGAACATAACTTACAGTCAGTAGGATGTGTCCCTTGTGTTGATTCGTTTTCTGGTGAAAACCTCCTCCATCCTGCTCCCTCCAACCCCACCACTCTAATCTTCCAGTGTGGTAGGGGGCAATTTTCATTTACTGGATAGACTTTAGTAAATATTTTCCTATGTTCATGTTGGCCATAAAAATAAAAAAAAATCTATTCTTGAACAGCTAATCTATACATAAAGTCTTAAAATTAGTACTCCGTACCAGTACATCGATGAATATTTTTGCTGCAGCGTTGTAATTCTCTGTGTTTTGATCCTCCTAAAAAAATAACAAAGAGTCAAACTTACTAAAAGGAAAGTGAAAGCATCTGTTGTCATTAATCATATAATACCCACTTCCTTACCGGGCTTATTTTGGCTCTCCTCTCCTACATGCAAAAATCATATTTTTTTTGCTAGAAAATTACTCAGAACCCCAAACACTATATATTTTTTTAGCAGACACCCTAGGGAATTAAATGGCGGTCATTGCAACTTTTTATCTCGCACGGTATTTGCGCAATAATTTTTCAAACGCCTTTTTTTTGGGGAAAAAAAAAATGGTTTCATGAATTAAAAAATAACAAAACAGTAAAGTTAGCCCAATTTTTTTGTATAATGTGAAAGATTATGTTACGTCAAGTAAAGAGATACCTAACATGTCACGCTTAAAAATTGCGCACACTCGTGGAATGGCGCCAAACTTCAGTACTTAAAAATCTCCAAAGGCGACGTTTAATTTTTTTTTACAGGCTACCAGTTTAGAGTTACAGAGAAGGTCTAGTGCTAGAATTGTTGCTGGCACTCTAATGCACGTGGCGATACCTCACATGTGTGGTTTGAACGGCGTTTACATATGTGGGCGGGACTTGCTTGTGTGTTCGCTTCTGAGCGCAAGCAACCGGGGACAGGGGCATTTTAAATTATTTTATTTTTTTTAATTATTTATTTTTAATTTTGCACTTTTTTACATTTTTTTTTTTGATCACTTTTATTCCTATTACAAGGAATATAAACATCCCTTGTAATAGGAATATATTGTGACAGGTCCTCTTTATGGAGAGATGCGGGGTCAATAAGACCCCACATCTCTCCTCCAGGCTGGAAAGCATGAGATCGTGAAAAAAAAAATCACTGATCTGATGCCGACAGCCGCGATTGCGGCTTTGTTTACTTCCGGGTACCCGGGCGTGATGTCATAACGTCGCGCCCAGGACTCCGACGGCCATAGAGATAACTGGTGACCATCTGGTCACCAGAAATCTCTATGCTTCTCGTCCGGCGCCGGCCGAACGTTTCTCCGGGTCTCCGATGGCACGGGAGAGCCCGGAGAAGCACCGTAAGGCGGCGGGTGGGGGGAGGACGTCCCCTCCTGTCACCTATAAGAACGATATAGCGGCAGAACTGCCGCTATGATCATTCCTATGGTACACAGAATCGACCGGCTGAAAATAGTGATATCTGAATGATGCCTGTAGCTGCAGGCATCATTCAGATATCCCCCCTGAAAGTCAAGGAGGTCCAGGGACGTCCATCCGGCGTGAAGTGGATACACAGCAAATGGTTTGTATAAAATATATGTTCTAGACAACAAAATGCATTCAGAAACACCTAATCCAATCCATTGGCAGTGATTAAAGTGGCCATTTATGAAGCTGATATACTGTATGCTGCAATAGTGACCATCACTTATCTCCACTGTACAGCGGTTTATGTGGCTGTGATGAGGAGTGGAGATGTTGTTCACTCCCACTGCATCAAAATGAGAGGAAATGATCTCCCTCCCTGATTCTCCGCCTCAGAGATGGTAATATCAGGGAAAGAGAAGAGAAACAGTCAATGTGATGAGGGAGCAGATGAATGTCACTGTTTGACAGCCCCAGTAAAATCACTGTTCACATTCAGGTTACGGTATATATTGTATATACCTATGTGTGTGTGTACATATACAATTATAAATATACAGCATATGCATACAGTATATACATGGCAGTTTTTGAGGGTGCAAAATATTGCCATGCCCCTTATGGCTTATAAAATTCAGAGGCCTTTACCCCCTAAAAACATATCCTAGTGCTTAGAAGATCATGTCCTGTATATTCCCTGAGGTCGAATGTGGGTATACTTTCACATTAGGCCTCAGTATATTCCCGCCCTGTATGTGAACAGTAAAAATAACAATAATAAAAGTCCTATCAAAGATGGATCATGCATGAATAATTGTGTTTTATTTAAATCAGAACATTCCTGTGTATTTATAAAGCCATAAATTAATTTAGTTACAAATGTCACAAGAATGCCTAGATGTAAATAACAGAACATTTTCATGCATAGCCCCTGACTATTAAGGGCTCTTTCACACGGAGGTCCGTTCAGGTCCGCCTGTCAGTTTTTTAGGCGGACCTGAAACGGATCCTCCATGTAGCCCTATGGAAGCACGGAT
Source organism: Rana muscosa (assembly GCA_029206835.1). Lineage (NCBI taxonomy): Eukaryota > Metazoa > Chordata > Amphibia > Anura > Ranidae > Rana > Rana muscosa. The sequence continues at coordinate 111,206,641 of CM055120.1, read as the reverse complement.
GTCAGCGGAGACATGTCCGCTGACATCCGCTCCGCTCCACTCCGAAAAAGTGTGACGGAGGAAAACCCTATTTTTCCTTCCGTCGGCGGAGCGGATCGGATGACAACGGACTCTATGGTCCATCGTCATCCGATTCCCCATAGGGGAGAGCGGCGCTCTGACAGGGCGGTCCCCGCACAGTGTGCGGGGACCGCCCAGTCATCCGCCGGCTCAGCGGGGATCAACGGAGCGATCCCCGCTGAGCAAGCGGAGCTTCACGGGGCGGATCTGCACGGATCCGCCCCGTGTGAAAGGACCCTAAGTCTTTTATTAACAAGTCATTTTATCTTAACTGTCATTTTTCCTGCTTTCCCTGATAATTTTCTCCTCACTTCCAATACACATTGCAGCCCTTCACTACATATTCCATTCACTTCTCTTCTCAGTCAGAATGTACAATTGTTAACATGCCCTCCTCTGAGGTATTTATATGCAGTGAATAGCCATGATGTGTGCAGGTCATATTGTGCATTGCTAAAGGAACACTTATGAATAGAGATGGCCTTGCGGTTCGCCCCGCAGTCGGTTCGCGGCGAATTTTGCGCATTCGCGGTTCGCGAAACCGGCGGACATATGGCGCTATTCGCGGCCGGTTCGCGGCCACCATATTCTGAATCTTTTACATTGTGGAACTTTGACCTATGACACATCCATCATGTGGTACAGGACAGCCAATGAGACATTTCAGCAGATGGACATACCCCCTACATTTATAAATAGACCTGATCTGGCTGCCATTTTACATTCTGTTATTTGTCAGCGTAGGGACAGGTTGCTGTGTGGAGCAGGGACAGACTGTAATCCTAGTTATTAGGTCCACAAAAGTCCTTTTAAGGACTGGTATAGGTGTACAATTATTTTGTGTGCAGTGTATAGGGGTGTAATACACTTTTAGTTCATTTCAATTGTGCAGCATTGGGACTGCAGTGCTGAGCGGTTCTGCAGCTGTGTTTAGTCAGTGTAGGAAGGTTGCTGTGTGTGTACTAGCAGGGACAGACTCTACTAAAACAAAAGTCCTTCTAAGGACTGGTATAGGTGTACAGTCCACAAAAGTCCTTTTACGGACTGGTATAGGTGTACTATTTTGTGTGCAGTAAATAGGGGTGTACTACACGCATAAAATACTCTAGGAAGAATAGTATAGTGCGGTTCTGCAGCTGTCTTTAGTCAGTGTAGGAAGGTTGCTGTGTGTGTACTAGCAGGGACAGACTCTACTAAAACAAAAGTCCTTCTAAGGACTGGTATAGGTGTACAGTCCACAAAAGTCCTTTTACGGACTGGTATAGGTGTACTATTTTGTGTGCAGTAAATAGGGGTGTACTACACGCATAAAATACTCTAGGAAGAATAGTATAGTGCGGTTCTGCAGCTGTCTTTAGTCAGTGTAGGAAGGTTGCTGTGTGTGTACTAGCAGGGACAGACTCTACTAAAACAAAAGTCCTTCTAAGGACTGGTATAGGTGTACAGTCCACAAAAGTCCTTTTACGGACTGGTATAGGTGTACTATTTTGTGTGCAGTAAATAGGGGTGTACTACACGCATAAAATACTCTAGGAAGAATAGTATAGTGCATTTCTACTGTGCAGCTTCTGAGCGGTTCTGCTGCAGCTCTTTTCTCGGTTTAGGTAGAAATTGCCGCTGTGTGTCGCAGGCACAGACTAGCGACTAAAATCGCTAACCAATAAAGCTCCCCAAAAGTTCATTTTAAGGACTGGTATAGGTGTGTACTATTTGGTGTGCAGTATATAGGGGTCTAATACACGCATAAAAAACTTTCAAACATACTATATAATATATACTATACTATATAAAATATATTGCATTTCAACTGTGCAGCATTTCTACTGTGCAGCTTCTGAGCGGTTCTGCTGCAGCTCTTTTCTCGGTTTAGGTAGAAATTGCCGCTGTGTGTCGCAGGCACAGACTAGCGACTAAAATCGCTAACCAATAAAGCTCCCCAAAAGTTCATTTTAAGGACTGGTATAGGTGTGTACTATTTGGTGTGCAGTATATAGGGGTCTAATACAAGCATAAAAAACTTTCACATATAGGAAGAATAGTATAGTGCATTTCTACTGTGCAGCATTGTGACTGCTGAGAGGTTCTGCAGCGATACTACAAAGAGTGACAAACGCAATTAGAAAAAAGTATTATAACTGCTGTGATAGACCAGTGGCCCCCGAAAACGACAGTTTGAAGCGGGGTGTTATATACCTTCTTCCACATATACTGCCCTTCTCTACAGCCTTTTGTCACAGGGTCATTTAAAAAGAATGACAGGCAGAGGAAGAGGCAGGCCCTTCCGCAGGGGTGGTAGGGGTAGGGCAGGAGCACCAGGCCGGAGCCAAAGTGGGAAGTTGCAGAAGGTGCGTTCGATTACGTCAAAGGACGCACCAGACTTGGTTGACTGGCTCACTCAGCCTTACTCTTCTGCACCCTCCTCATCCTCTCTATCTGCACCCTCTTCACTCTCTGCTGTGTGCACCCCCAAAGACACTACCACCAACACCACCGCCACCATATACCCTCCGCTTGAGTCACAGGAATTATTTTCCGATCCATCACAAGACTTCTCTGATGCGCAGGCATTCTTGACATTGGATCAGGAAGAGGAGGTAGCAACAACCGCCACTCAGCAGTCTGACGACAGTACCCAGATCAGCCCAAGGATGTTGGTCCTCGCTGTTGCTGCCTACTCCGAGATCTCTAATGTTAGTGGTGGGGAAGGTGACGTAGATGATGATGTGTCTATGGACGTCACGTGGGTGCCCACAAGAGAGGACCAGGAGGGGAGTTCAGAGGGAGAGATGGACCAGCAGATAGGGAGGAAAGGCAGGCGGAACTTACATTGCACAGGAGTGACAAACAAGACTGCTAATGTATCAGGACTCAGAGCGAGCCATCAACCATGTACGGTCACATCTGGCGCTCCCAGGACTCCGGCACATGGCTCCGCAGTGTGGGCTTTTTTTAACGTGTCCGCTGCTGACAATAGTGTTGCCATCTGCAGCCTTTGCAGTCAACGCATAAGTCGTGGTAAGCCCAACACTCACCTAGGGACGACCGCCTTAAGAAGGCACATGAACTCCCATCACCGAGCCCAGTGGGAGCAACGCCGTCAGAACCCACAAAGCCAAACTCCAGGCTCTCACCGTCCAGCCTCTTCTACTACTTCTCCTCTCTCTTCACAGTTGTCCTCCACTCCACCTTCCATCATCACGTCCCCAAGTTTATCTGGAAAAAGGCAGGCTTCCGTGGGACAAATGTTTGAGCGTAAAAGAATGATGACGCCGGATAACCCTCTTGCCCAACGGTTGACCGCTGGCTTGTCAGAACTCCTAGCCCGCCAACTACTGCCATATAAACTGGTGGACTCAGAGGCCTTTCGAAAATTTGTGGCCATTGGAACACCACAATGGAAGGTCCCAGGAAGGAAATATTTCTCCCAGAAGGGCATTCCAGAGCTATATGGCCATGTTCAGCGGCAAGTGAATGTATCTATGGCACACAGTGTCGGTGCCAAGATACATCTGACCACAGACACGTGGTCTAGCAAACACGGGTAGGGAAGGTATATTACTTTTACTGCCCACTGGGTGAACCTTCTGACGGCCGTCAAGCATGTAACCCGTGGCACCCGTGTAGATTTGGTTTCACCGCCACGGATTGCATGCAGGCCTGCCTCTTCTTCTTCTCCTCCTCCTCCTACTCCATCCTCCCTCTCCTCCTCGGCTGACTCCTCCTCTTCCGCTAAATACCGTCTCTTCCGCTGCGCCGCCCAAGATCCCCAGAACCTATTCAACATGCCAGGTGAGACGTTGCCATGCTGTGCTGCGTCTGTTGTGCCTGAAAGCCAAGAGCCACACTGGCCCTGCACTCCTTTCAGCTTTGCGTTCACAGGCAGATCAGTGGCTAACACTGCTGAATTTGACAGTTGGTAAAGTGGTGTGCGACAACGGTGCCAATCTAGTGGGCGCGTTGAAACAGGGCAAAATTACACACGTGCCATGCATGGCACACGTCTTGAACTTGGTCATGCAGCGATTCGTTGTCAAATACCCTGGGGTCCAGGACGTCTTGCGGCAGGCAAGGAAAATCTCGGCCCATTTCAGAAGATCTTACACGGCCATGGCTCGCCTTGCTGACATTCAGCGGCGACACTATCTGCCGGTCAGACGTCTTATTTGTGACTGCCCGACGCGATGGAACTCAACCTTGTATATGCTTGATAACTGCACGTTTCTGCTGGAGCAGCCTAACGACTACCTGTACGAACTCTGCGCCAGAACAGGTTCTGGGGATCTTGTTTTTTTTTCACCGTGTCAGTGGCTGCTCATGCGCGACGCATGCAGACTTTTGCGGCCATTTGATGAGATCACCAAACTGGTCAGTCGCAGCCATGGTGCCATCAGTGACATCGTACCTTATGCCTTCTTTATGGAGCGTGCATTGCGTCGTGTCATTGATCAAGCCGTCGAGGAGCAGGAGCAGGAAGATGAGGAAGTCGCAATGCTGGATGAATTCCCAGGGGGGGCTACTCTATCTGAGACAAGTCAACAACAGGAGTCTGAAGAGGAGTCAGAGGAGGATGGTGCCGGGGCGGATGAGGAGGAGCAAGAAGAGCATGCTTTAAACCTTTCTGGGATCCCTGCTGTTGTTGTTCGTGGATGGGGGGAGGAGATCGAGGACGACATTATCCTGGATGATGACGAGCAGGAGCCAGGCCACCACGCTGCTTCCAGTTTAGTGCAAATGGGGGCCTTCATGCTCCAGTGTTTTAAGAGGGACCCCCGTATAAAAAGCATAAAGGGCAAGGACCATTACTGGGTGGCAACGTACTTGGACCCCCGGTACAAACAAAAAATGGCAGAAATGTTACCACTATCACAGAGGGCTGTCAGAATGGAGCACTTCCAGGCCTTGCTTCGAGAAATGCTGCATTCTGCTTTTGCGTGCGCTGGCAGAGGAATTTCCACTCCCAGAGGAACAGTTGTGGATACCAATCCAACAGCGCCTGCAAGAAGAGGGCGGTTTGAAGATGTCTTGGTCACTTCTGATATGAGATCATTCTTTCAGCCGACCCATCGACAGGTCTCATCCGGATCCAGCATCAGGGAACGCCTAGACCGACAGGTGTCCGACTACATCGGATTAACGGCCGATGTGGACGCTCTGAGAAGTGATGAACCCCTGGACTACTGGGTGGGCAGGCTTGACCTCTGGCCAGAGCTTGCACAATTTGCAATGAAACTGTTGGCTTGCTCCTCGTCCAGTGTCCTGTCCGAAAGGACGTTCAGCGCAGCAGGGGGGATCGTGACCGATAAGCGCACTCGCTTAGCTCACGACAGTGTTGACTACCTCACATTTATAAAAATGAATGAGGCATGGATCTCTGAGGAATTCAACACATGTGACCAGTAGACCATGTTTCATTCAAATTCCTCATGACAGGCCACAAATATCCACCACCACCTATAACAATTATTCATGGTCCTTGTCTTCTTGGGTAAATACAGCGGCATAAAAGGCCTTTTATGTCCGTTGAATGCCTAATTTTTGGGGCCTGTAGTGCCCGAAACGTATTTATCCTGTGAATGCCTAATGTACCTCCAGCCACAGAATTTAAAGTTCTTTGCTGTCAGATGAATGCCTGTTGGCTAATTTTTGGGGCCTGTACTGGCCGACACTTACATCTTTATCCAGGCTGTGAATGCCTAATTTTTCAGACTGGAATTGAAAATCAATTCCGCTAAATTGTGGAACGGATGCGGACCCATTTTACAGATGTGTGAATGGACCCTATATGTATTTGACATGTATTTACCGGCTGCTGTCAGTTCCGGCTGATTTAGGCCGAGCTATTACAATAAAACCGAGCAATATTACAAAAAACGAAATAAAAGTTATAACTGTATAAACGATTTATACAACTTATAAAAATAAAAAAAAAACATTTATGGCAACTTTTCCAATAGCAGGATCATCTCATGCACCCCCTTCATAGCCTGGCCTTGCGTCTCTTCCATGGCCTTCATGCGCTCCTGAATTGACAAAAAATTTCAGATAAAAAAAGAATGCTTGTCGTTGTCGATCTCAAATTTGCTTAATACTTCTGTTATGTCATTGTCCATGTTGTGGGACTATGTGTGCACAGCTAGTAATTATTTTGTGGCTGAAAATATGACCTGGAGGTTTTTAATGTTCACCTCCCATTGAAATGAATGGGGCCCGCCCCGAACCCGCGGTTCGCGAACATTTACGCGCGATCGCGTTCGCGAACCTTCCCGGGAGATGTTCGTCCATCCCTACTTATGAAAACAAACAGTGCTTGTAAAGATAAGGTGACCAGATTTCTAAAATGAAATCTGGGGACATATTCTTTTTTATTGGCAAATGGTAAACTATTTTATAAGCATATTTTCCTCAAATGAGATATGCAGTGTATTTATGGGATGATTGCATGATATATACGTTATTTCTCACTTTACCTCTGAGATAAAAAAAGATACTTTGATTTTTTGGGGGGATGTGACTACCAAATGTTAAGAAGCAGTGTGGTTAAACACAATGGGTCATGTGCATAAAGAGCAGTTCTGGGGCAAAGTGTGAGAAGTGGTCCCTGTCCCCAGAGGATATGGGGTCCCTGTCCCCAGAGGATATGGGGTCCCTGTCCCCAGAGGAGATGGGGTCCTTGTGCCCAGAGGAGATGGGGTCCCTGTGCCCAGAGGAGATGGGGTCCCTGTGCCCAGAGGAGATGGGGTCCCTGTGCCCAGAGGAGATGGGGTGGGGCATGGGATGAGGCTGCAGGGCACTCATCCATTGTTGCCTGGGCTCCTTTCAGCACCACATACATGGCGATCAGCATACAGTATCTCAGACTCTGAGGGAGATCTGTGTATGACAGGGAGGAGGGGGGCTGGCCTGGCAGACAAGCCTGTGGTGTTCTCCGGCTCTCATACGGCTCCTGCACTGCAGTTCCTGTGTGCTTAAACTTTTTTTACGTGGGAGCTAGAATGGATGAAGTCGAATCAGCGGGGGCCTGACTCAGGCTGGGGAAGACACTGGGCAGAGCGGCGCTGCATGGAGCAGGAGAGAGGGACCCGGTGGAGTTGGCTGAGCACACGGGCGTGGAGTCCAAGACTAAAAGCAGCCAGTGCGGTAGAGCAGTGAGCTCTGCTACACACCACCGGAGGCAGGTCTTTCATTAGCCTAATGAATGAGTCACCCTTCTCAAATCTCTGCCTGTAAAAAGACCCAGCAGGACCCATTGCAGAGCAGCCTTGCAATCCAGGGACAAATCTGGGGACTGAGTGGCTCCGGAGACAGTGTCCTCAGTCCAGGGACTGTCCCTGGTAACCAGGGACGTCTGGTCACCCTATGTTTAGATTCATTGCAAACCTTCAAAACATCATGACTTTTATTTTTAAATCTGTTACCTACCACCTCAACTTTCTGAACATCCTGGCTTTTTAAATTATTATTATCTGTATTTGTAAAATATTAAAGGTTCAGAATTTTCTGAAAAGGACCCAAACAAACATATATAGCAGAAAAAAAGCAAATGTATTTCAGGGGCCTAACAGAGCCCCCCTTCATTAGGACTCAGGTCTGCCTTCATGGACTCAGATAAGCAGATATTAGACAAATCTGGGGTTTTCTATTTGGAACAGTTTCAGAAGGCAAGTTATCCCAGTGTTAACAAATGCAACATAGGACCTGATTAAGAAGGAGTTTGTTTGGTTCCTGAAATGCATTGGATTTTTTCTGCTATGAACCAGTTTTATCAATAAAAGCTTTGGCTGTTTGTTTGATGCTCTCAAATATGTTTTTATTGCTGTCTGTGTCCCTGCTAAGAAGTTTCACCTTCCCTGTTTGTCCTGATGACCATTGATGCAGAATATAAGGTTATGAAAAATGCTAAATATTACAGCTGTCACCAGGACAAGAGTTGAGGGGAAATCTTGCAGTGTGGGAACACCTGTTTCTTTAAAAGCTGTCTAAGAAGAAAATTACCCCTATTTCATAGAGATTTCCTCTGATTTCCTGTTTCATCTACAGGATGGAAATTAAATAGAAAACTCCCTTTCGGTAGACAGACAGCAAAAAAGAAGAGATAAAACAAAGCATAGTAGGTACTAAAAAAAAAAAAAAACTATGAGAGATCTTGAAAAATTTTATGCTTCTTTAGATATATCTTAATTTCTAACTATTTAATCTACTTTCTTGCTTTTAGAATTACCGTATTTTTCGCTCCATAAGACGCACTTTTTTCTCCCCAAAAAATGGGGGAAAATGTCTCTGCGTCTTATGGAGCGAATACTGACCAGAAGTCCACCCCCCACGTCATGTTACAATACCGTGCTGGCCGTGGCAACCACCGAGCAGTATGGCCGCATAGATCCACTCTGCACCAGGGAATCGGCTTCAACATAACAGCCCAGGACCTCTCCAGCAGCGATCCATCTAGCCTCCTGGCTTCCTCATACCCTGCTGACCGTCCAGACATGCGGAGACGCTGCCAAGACCCGCTGCCATTTTAAAAAGTATCAGTTTTCTGCCCGACCATGCAGCGTGGACCTCATCAAAATGGCGGCGGGAGTCACAATGCACCGCCAGCTGCTGGACCTCCAGAGCCTTTCTACTCGGCTCAAGCAGCAAGCGCAGGCTCAGATTAACATGTCATTATAGGTGAGCAAACTTCACACCATGCCCTGGAGGTTAACCCCTTATCTCCCTCCACAAGCAAATATAGCAAATAACCACAATGCTCTGTTTGTGGAACACACATATAAAGAGTGGTACCAGAGTGGTATATTATTGTTACATTTTATTAAATATTTTAATACACCATTTTAGTTCAGAATATTTTTTTTCTTGTTTTTCTCCTCTAAAACCTAGGTGCGTCTTATGGTCAGGTGCATCTTATAGAGCGAAAAATACGGTAGTTATATCCACATTACGAAGGATAACATCTCTATTCCATGACTCACATGTCAACTTCACTTGTTATTCTCAGCTCTCTCTAATGTTTCACAGAAACTGCTTCATGAGACAAATATTTTCATTTTTTATACCTACAGTAGTAGTAGATAACTAGAGCTGAATGTGACTAACTATGACTAGGTATACTATGACCTGGATAAATGAGATGCTTCACAGACATTATTTTTGTATAGTGGCTCTTTATAAGCAGTGCTTTCAAGATAGGGTTATTTTGTAACACTTTTTTACAGTCACAATAAAATGTACCTTAAATTTATTGTATGCACAGACGTATTTGCCAGCAGCGCTCCAAAAATATCCAATATTCTGAAAATGAACGACATAAGTTAGTGATGAATATATCCAACATTATAAACAAAGAAATGCATTGTAATAATACAGGGCGATGATAGTTTGTTTGGGAAGTAGAACTTTGAAAATGAATAGAGATCATTTAGTAAATGAAAAGACTGTTTACTTAGCAAAGTGAATGTTCCCTTAGCTTAGTAAAACAATGGTTAGTGCCACTGGCTCCCCACCGACAGAACACAAAAGCACTGCTGGAGTGATTCCCCCATCCACATTGAGTGTGGATGGGGGAATCTGATCTATTCTTGTTGAACCCACTGATTGAACAACAAAATAATTTATAGGCTGTTAAGTAATGATCCTGTGTATTAATTGTGAACACAATTTTTCCTTATTCACAAAGTGAGCAAACAAAAGTAAACAGCCTCTCTATTTCATGTAAGAGTGAGGACCTTTTTTTTTTTTTTTATAAAACAAATTCAGGAGGACATTGCTTTTAAAGGTAAAACTAAAGATGCAATATATCTTTAGATGACAAAAAATAATACAAGATGTAATATTTTTGGAACAAAATGCATATGTAACCAAGAGCAGTTCTATACCATAGGCTATCTGGGCCCTATAATCCATTCTATATTCCAATCATAAAATTAGGGGTAATATAACAATGTGATTTAGTTTTTTGAGCAGTTGTACTGGATGTCACTTACCCATAGAATGCACTACCAAGATTACTATTGAAGTAAATTATAAACAGCACACTCTACCTTGTCTTGATGACAAATTATGCAAATAAATAAGAGCAAAAAATTGTTTATTTTCATGTTGATTACTACTGTACCTTTACTGCTAGTGCCAGACAATTAGGATCGTCTGCATTAGGATTAGGCTTTGTTATTGGACAGCCAGTATCTATAATGCAACATAGACATAGTTTAATACTGCTTGAAGGCCCTCAAAAATATGCAATATAATACAAATATTATTTAATGATTAATAGTGCTTACCGCCATCGTTACAGAAGCTCAGACCGAACAGGGCAAAAAGCAGGATGATCTTCATTGTACTAATTGTTGATTTCAACTCAGTGGATGATTTCCTGTACATCTCAGCTCCTCTTTTATACTTGTTAAAGTGAGTGACATCATTAAACACATAACCTAGAGCCACGCACACTTGCACGTGTCCTAGACATGAAAAAAAAAAAAAAACTTTGATGATGAAACATCCAATCAGATCTGTTGGCAGCAGTTAAGAAAACAAGCAGTGCTTGCCAGGACTAAATTTAAACATTATTTTAATTCAGCTTCCTTCTATCTCATCTTTCTGCACATCATACAATTTCTTTGTATTTTTATGTTGATCTTTTTAAGGGTTACGAATTGTCTGTACCAGGCTAAACCATTTGTCCGGGCACTTTCCTTTTTGATTCAACTAGACTTCGTTTTTATATTTTTAGGGAAAATACATTTTGTTTTTACCATAAGGTAACCACCAACAGAGGGTTGCAGAGTAAGTACTCGGATAAATTGCTATATTAAATATTCTATAGTGTATAATTTAGAAAATTATATAGAATGTTTTAGGGATATCCTGCTATACTGCATTTTTTAAATTGTCATGATCAGCAATGCACTTCATCATGCCCACCAGCCAGGTTCTCAATAGTGTTAGGACTATATGTGCTTATTAAAACAACTTGAAAGAGTGGTAATACATCAAACTTTGAGCTAAAAACCTAAAAAAAGGTATAAGGCCATTAAAGTCCAGTTTTATTTAAAGAACCACTTGCCTTGGCTGCAGCATCTCACTAATAGAAACTTGGGTGGATCCCATTGGTACATATAAGACAAAACAGAGAGATGGGGAGCAACACCATCTTAACTACTTAAGGACTGGGCCTATTTTTCAGACTTGGTGTTTACAAGTTAAAATCTTTTTTTTGCTAGAAAATTACTTAGAACCCTGAAACATTATATATATTTTTTTCCGGACACCTAGAGAATAAAATGGCAGTCGTTGCAATAATTTGTCACACCGTATTTGCGCAATCGTCTTACAAGCACAATTTTGTGGGGAAAAAATAAACTTTTGAATTAAAAAATAAGGCAATAGTAAAGTTAGCCCAATTTTTTTATATTGTGAAAGATAATGTTATACCGAGTAAATTGATACCCAACATATCACGCTTCAAAATTGCGCCCGCTCGTGCCAAATTTTGACCCTTAAAAATTCATAGGCAACATTTAAAAATGTCTACAGGTTACCAGTTTTGAGTTACAGAGGAGGTCTAGTGCTAGAATTATTGCTCTCACTCTAACGATCGTGGCAATACCTCACATGTGTGGTTTGAACATCGTTTTCATATGCGGGTGCGACTTACGTATGCATTCACTTCTGCGCGCGAGCTCAGCAGGACGGGGCGCTTTAAATTTATTTTTTTATTTTTTTACTTAAAAAAAAATTGTGTCACTTTTATTCCTATTACAAGGAATGTAATAGACAAAAAAGGCATGTCAGGACCTCCTAAACGTGATATCTGGGGTCAAAAAGACCTCAGATCTAACATTTACACTAAAATGCAATAATAAAAAACTGAAAATAAATAACAAAATCACATAAAATATCCCCTTTAAGACCATTGGGCAGAAGTGATGTTTGACATCGCTTTCGCCATCCAATGGTGTGGAGTTGAGCGGGGGGGCCATCTTTACCTCACTCGGCATACAGCCTGTGAGGGGGAAGGACACAATCGTCTCTGCCACTACCGACAGCTCCGGTAAGCGGCAATGACAATCAGAGCATGGCGGGAGGGGGGTCCTCTCCCACCCCCGATAAAATCCACCGCTGAGACCACTTTTATCTGAAAGAGGACCACCCTCTGATGAAGAGGATACCGGGGTTATGGCAGCTAGCTAATGCCATAACAACGGTATTCCTCTTCAAACAGCCGACATACAACTGTGGTGGGCAGTTTTTAAGTGGTTAAGCTGGCCTTAGATGGTTCAAATCTCGGCTGGTTCCTTCTGATCCGAACCATATATGGGCAGGCTGAATAGACCCATATTGATCGATTGATCAACTTGGGTACAATAAGCCTGTTAGATTTTAGAATATTGCTAGCAGCTGTTATATCCACTAGCAATAATCACTGTGGTGGGAGGGAAATCGATCCCCGCCAGGAGAACACAAGGGCTCTGTGGGAGGGATTCCCTATCAACACTGACTGTGTTGTTGAGAGAATGGAGCAATTTTCTTTCCTGCAACCGGTATCTTCACCGGTTACAGTCTGTGTGATGTTCTCAGCCCTGAAATACTCATTGCAACATGTCAGGAACTGATAACTAAGACCCACTTTGCATGGACGGAAAAAAAATAACAACCCAAACTTTCCTTTTGCTGAACCTATGGCCCTTTGGTAACTGGAAGTTGGTTTTAGTAACCCATTTAGTATATTTTTCAGACCCCCTATAGCTGCAACTATAAGGCCTCATGCCCACGGACGTTTTTACAGCCGCGTTTTTGAGCGTTTTTTACAGCTTAAAAACGCCTGTCCATGTTAGTCTATAGCTTCATGCCCACCTAGACGTTTTTGAGCTGCAAACAGCATAGACGTTTTTAAGCTGTAAAAAAAACCCAGGACCAGTGCGTTCCTCAGCGTCGGAGTTAGGCAGAAAAAAACGCGAGCGTCAAAAAACGCTCAAAAACGCGCACTAACGCGCGGTCGCGTTTTTTAGCTCCGACGTTTTTTTTTGTTTTTTTTTTCCAAAAAAAAAAAAAATTTACAATAACAAGGACAGGCGTTTTTAAGCTGTAAAAAACGCAGCTGTTAAAAACGTCTGTGGGCATGAAGCCTTAGTCTGTTTTCTGTACAGTGCACATTTATGTTGGTAACCAGGGATGTGCCCCTTACATTGAACATCAGAGCTAACATGCCCCCTTATGTTGGTCAGTGGTAGGGTGGTCCCTTACAATGTGGTCAGTTTTGAAATAGCCTCAGTTGTTGGTGGGGTCAGTAGTGAAGAGCCTTCTTATGTTGGAGGTCAGTGCATTGGTGCTCCTTTACATTGGTGGTCAGCTTTGAAATGTCCTACTTTGTTAGTGGTTAGTGAAGAAATGTCTTATTTACATTGGTGATCATTGATGACGTTGCATATTATGTTGTTGGGCAGTGGGAGCCAAATAAAGTATGGATATAAGTGGGTTAGGTACCTTACAATGGAGATTTCTGTCATATTTTGCAGGATTGGTTTCTAAGCAGTGACATCAGCACTGCAACTATGCAAGCACTGTGGTGCTGGAGAAGATGACTGTAAGCTGGGTATCACTTATTGCAAGTCACCTAGCAGGTGGTGAGATCTAGTGTCACCCATGCTGTTTGCTCAGTGTGTCACACCAAACCACTGCGCCAAAGCTTGCTTAGCAGATAGATAGGAGCTCTAAAATACAAGAGATCAACTGTGCATAAGGTGTATGCAACATGTCACCACCTTTCACCATGGATCATCCGGCCACAAGTGGTATGCCCTGTAAAAGGAATTATATATGTCATGGGGAGAAGGCACAAGAGCACGTGTAATAATTTAAAACTGCATGAATTTAATTAAAAATAGTGTCACTCGCAATATAATGGATGCCACAAGCATGTACAGGATTCCTCTGTATTGCAGCCAGCCAGCGTGATAATGTCACTGGCCAAAGTTCCACCCACGGACATTTTAAATTAAAGCAACATAAAAATAAATTTTTGGTATCCCAAAATAAAATAAACATATAGGGAGACATCTAAATTTAAATACCCGTATTTTCGGGCGTATAAGACGACTTTTTAACCCATAAAAATCTTCTCGAAAGTCAGGGGTCGTCTTATACGCCGGTACCTGACATGTAGAATCTCAGTCAGTCCGCAGCCGTCCATTTTTCAAAAGCCGCGCCTCCTCCTCGTGCTGTTCCGTGATAGGCGGAAAACTCATTTTCCCAGCAGAGCCTTTGTTCAGTGTTCTGCCTAAAACGGATGCCCTCTCGTCCTCGGCCTCGGATGAGAGGGCATCTGTGATAGGCGGAACACTGAAAACAGTGTGCTGGGAAGCTGAGTGTTCCGCCTATCACAGAACAGCACGAGGAGGAGGCTCGGCTTTTGAAAAATGGCCGGCCGCGGTCTGACTGAGATTCTACATGTCAGGGATAAGGTATGGGATCGTCGAGGCATGCAATGGCACAGTGAGGTATGCAATTTCACAGTGAGGTATGCAATGGCACAGTGAGGTATGCAATTTCACAGTGCGGTATGCAATGGAACAGTGAGGTATGCAATGGAACAGTGAGGTATGCAATGGAACAGTGAGGTATGCAATGGCACAGTGAGGCATGCAATGGCACAGTGAGGCATGTAATGGCACAGTGAGGCATGTAATGGCACGGTGAGGTGAGGCATGGCTAGTCGGAAGGGGGTCGTCTTATACGGCGAGTATATCCCAAAACCAAAATTTTAGCTGGAAAATTAGGGGGTCGTCTTATACGCCCAGTCGCCTTATACGCCGGCAAATACGGTAGAGGCTTTTAAAACTGTGAAAATTAAATATGTAATGAATAAAATACAAATGAATGAAATTTAAATAAATTATATATACAGTGATTTAAAGAAATAAACAAACAGTTAAACCAGTGGGTTAGTTCATGCTCCATAGAAAATCTATATATAAAATATCCACTTAAAATAATTATTTAGGATAGGCTATGGATCTCAAATGGATACAAAGATAAATAAACTAGTAGGTTGGTAAAAATTAATTATAAGAGCAATATTAATAAAAAGGATGAATTGGATGCAAACACTATATGTTATATCTCAAAGGGCCACATAGAGGTGCCAGAGAGTAGACATCCATGTTATAGCAGTAGAGAGTTGTGAAAATTATAACCCAGTGGTTTAACTGATTATTTATTTAACCACTTCAATACCATGCACTTATACAGCTTCCTGCCCAAGCCAATTTTGAGCTTTCAGCACTGTCGCAATTTGAATGACAATTGCACGGTCATGCTACACTGTACCCAAACAAATTTTTTATCATTTTGTTCCCACAAATAGAGCTTTCGGTGGTATTTGATCGCCTCTGCGATTTTTATTTTTTGCACAACAAATAAAAAAAGAGCGAAATTTTTAAAAAAAACTAAGTTTCTTTGTTTCTGTTAATTTTTTTTGTAAATAAGTACCTTTTCTACTTCAATGACGGGCACTGATAAGGCGGCACTGAAGGGCACTGATAAGGCGACACTGATGGGCACCGATGAGGTGGCACCAATGAGGTGGCACTGATGAGGTGGCACTGATAGGTGGCACTGATGAGGTGGCACTGATAGGTGGCACTGATGGGCACTGATATGTGGCACTGGTATGCGGCACTGATGGGCACTCATAGGTGGCACTGATTGGCACTCATAGGCGGCACTGATTGGCACTCATAGGCGGCACTGATTGGCACTCATAGGCGGCACTGATGGGCACTTATGGGTGGCACTGATAGGTGGCATGGACGGGCACTGATAGGTGGGCACAGATTGGCACGGATGGGCACTGATGGACACTAGTAGGTGGCATTGGTGGCACTGGTGCCCAGCAATGCCAGCCACCACACATTGTGAAAGTGCCAGTCAGTGCCCATTTGTGGGCACTGATTGGCATTTTTTTTTTATGTTTTTATTTTATTTTTATTTTTTTACTACAAGTGGATGGCCATGGGGGCCATCCACATGATTGGGGCTTCCCTGGTGGTCCTGGGGGGCTTCCCTGGTGGTCTAGTGTGGGTGTCCGAGGGGGGGCTGCGCTGATAAACAATCAGCGCGAACCCCCCCTGTCAGGAGAGCCGCCGATCGGCTCTCCTCTACTTGCGTCTGTCAGACGTGAGTGAGGAAGAGCCGATCAACGGCTCTTCCTGTTTACATTGTGATCAGCCGTGATTCGACACGGCTGATCACGTGGTAAAAAGCCTCCGACAGAGGCTTTTTACCGAGATCAGTGTAGCGGTGGGTCAGACTGACCCACCACTCCACCGATCGCCGCGATGCGCTCCCCCCCGGGCGCGCGGCGGCTGTTATCCCGCAGGACGTCATATGACGTCCAGGGTGGATAACTGAACCACTTCCCGGACGTCAATCTGCTATTGACGGGGCGGGAAGTGGTTTAAATAACTTTATATTTAATGTATTTTCTTTTTCTTTATTTTTTATTTTTTGATTCAGATTTTATTTGATGAAATTTTGAAAAATACAGACAGAGCATACAAAACATATTGCACAGGACGTCCCAAATACAACACTTAAACAAAGAAAAAAAAAAGTAGGAGGATTTCTTTCCATACCTCCTCAGAGATGGGGCCAATATCCTGTTCCAATCCCTGGAACAAATAGAAAAATTCATTAAAAGCTGATATAATATCATATACAGTATGTTACAAAAATAAGTCCCTTGGTTAACTTTGCTTGTACTATTCAATCCAGAGCAGGGGTTGGAGAAAAAGCCACTTCATCTGAGGAGAATTGGGCACGTAATGCATGACTCTCAGCTGCTCATAGGCTTTAAGAGAGCCATGTTCATATAATTGTGCTAAGGTAGTTACCCCAGCTCTCTCCCACCTCTGAAAATCCTGCAGAGTAGAAAGCTCAAAGTAGAAAGCCTATCATTTCCCCAAATTGGGGTATATCTACTAGGGTAGGAATTCTCTGTCCTTTTCTCAGCAGCATCCTATACATAGAACATTAAGCCCACTGTGGACATAGTGCCAAGTGAAGCACCCCCTACTGCCCCCTCCAGTACATACAGTGGTGGACAACCTCCAAACACATAGGAAAATAAGCAATAAGAGTCACTTTATGATAGTTCAGTATTCCATCCTGCTAAGTGCTGTAGTTGGGCAAAATATATCCTCCGGTTGGGTACTGCTAATCCTCCAGCATCCCTAGGGTACTGTAATAGCTCTAATTTTATACGAGAGGCCTTCCTCTGCCACATTAAATCCCTAAATATGCTATTCATTTTAATAAAAAAGGTGCAGTGGTATCCAAACAGCAGAGTTTTATATAGGTAGTACAGGAGCTGGGGCATCCATATCATCTTAATGAGGTTAATATGACCTACTACAGGTAGAGGTAATTTTACTCCAAGTTTTATTTTGAATTTGAAATATAGACAATAGTGGAGCAATATTATCTGTGATATTATCTGTGATAAAACATTAACATATTTCATTGCTGCCAGCTAGGGATGGGTGAACGGTTTGGCCCGAGAATGAGTTTGGGCCGAACATTTGCTTTTTCGGGCATTCTTCGAACACCCAAATTTGCAGAGTGTTCGCCCCCGACAAACACCCTGCAATGCACTAAATGCTGCACAGTGCATTCTGTGCCCTGATTGGGCAAAGCTTTGCCCAATCAGGGCACAGTATAAGCTGGTTGTTAAGGAACAGGGCTGGGAAGCCGGCCTCTGCATCATTAACAACCGATGAGTCACCACCAGCTGTCAATGGGTTTCCCTACTGCTGAATAAAAAAAAAAGTGCCTGTAAAAAATAAATAAAGAAACGTCATTATATGCAAGTTATTGGCCATAAAAGGGTTATTCGGGTCTGGGCACTGCCCCGGGGGACATGTATCAATGGGAGAAGTGATTTTATTGATGCTTAAAGTGAAACAATGAAAATGAAAAATTCCTTTAAATATCGTAGCATATACAGAACATGCTACAGCAAAACTGAAATTTCTAAAGAAAAAAATCACATTTAAAATGACTCACGGCTACAATTGCCGACAACAGGCATATAAAAAAATAAAGAAAAAAACGATGTGGGGTACCTCCCCCAGTCCATACCAGGCCAATCGGGGTCTGGTATGGATTTTAAGGGAAACCCCATGCCAAAAATAGTTTTAACCACTTAAGCCCCGAGCCTCTTTCTGAGATTTTGTGTTTACAAGTTACATTTTTTATTTTTTTGCTAGAAAATTACTTAGATCCCCCAAAAATGATATATATATATTTTCTAACACCCTATAGAATAAAATGACGGTCGATAACAATGCCTTTTGTCACACCGTATTTGTGAAGCGGTCTTACAAGCGCACTTTTTTGGGGAAAAAATATATTTTTAATTAAAAAATAAGACAACAGTTAGCCCATTTTTTTTTTATATCGTGAAAGATGTTACACCAAGTA